>JBBGZY010000939.1:1512500-2112500 GCA_037952925.1 Lithobates clamitans | reverse complement strand
AATATGCCTTTGACCGATTCCTCCTCTAGGAGGTGCAGCAAGAACTTCCCATCCAGGGGTATGGCTGCTACCTTTCCCTCTTCACTCCTCAGTCATTAGCATAATAAACCATAAAATAAAGCAGAAAAACCCTAGTGCTCTCTATTTCCACACATTTATTGTAAACTAAAAAGGATTAAAAACAAACTCACAAGAAAATCTAGACAACAAGCGTAAAAATCATCAGCTCGGGGGGGCAGGAGGCGGAGCCTAGCGGAGCAGACATGCATTGTTAGAGCTCCACACCGCTGAGGAGAGAAGAGAAGGACAAAGCGGAGCCTGCAGGCTCAAAAGGTATCCATTTGAACCTTTTTGCCCCAGGGAACAAACTGTGAAAGTTTGGGCAGGAAATATGGTACTGGGAGGAAACCGTGGCAGAAATAAAAATCACCTCACAAAGAGCTCACAGGCACTCACTGCAGCTGAAGAAGCTCCAGTCACCTCACAAGATACAGCATCAGGGCGCTCTCGCAGACAGAAAATGTCACAGCAAGACTCTCCATTTGAGTGAGATACAGAACCTCTCACAAACTTCTCCACAAGCCTCCTCAGCATCCCCAGTAATACTATTACAATTTGAAAAGATGCTTCATAAGGCTTTAAAACAAACCTCAGACCAAATAACAAAAAGCCTAACCAAAGAAATAAGAGAGCTGGGAAACCGCACCGCAGCCTTAGAAATAAAAATGGATGAAATTGAAATTACAACCCAAGAAAATATAACAGAATTGGAACAATTAAAAAAAGAGAATTTAATACTTCAAACTAAGCTCGAAGATTACGAAAATAGAGCCAGACGTTCAAACTTGCGCATAAGGGGAATACCTGAAACTGTGACAGACCTGCAATCTACTATTACTGCTCTATTACAAGAACTAAAGCCAGATATCCCTATTGAACGTTTAGAACTGGTCAGAGTAAACAGAGCCCTCACAGCCAAAAAGACCCACGTGATATAATCACAAAATTTCATTATTACAGAACGAAAGAACAAATACTAAATGCTGCAAGAGAAAAAAAGGAACTTAATTTTCAAGGACACAATTATCAAATTTTTGCTGACCTATCCCAACTTACTATTACTAAAAGACGATCCATGAAACCCCAACTAATGGAACTGCAACGCCACAACATTATGTATCAATGGGGCTTCCCCTTTTCAGTCAGATTTAACTACCAAGGTACAAATTACAGAAGCAGATCAGCAGATGAACTACAACAAACCCTTTTAAAATTAAATCTGACAGAACCCACAAGCAGCAACTCTCCCACACGCAGAAGAATGGCATCATCTTCACCTTCAGGCAGCACCCAGAAAATTTCAGCACAAAATGGGAATCATCATTCTCACAAAAGAGGCCGTTATGCCACATCATCCATGGACCAACATCCTAATTCCTGATATCTCTTCATTTATTATACTAAGAGATGGTTCTCTATAAAAAATCTGTATTTATAACTGAATGTAACTGCATTCTGATAGTCACACACTGTGTGGGATCATGTTACATTCCAGTTATATTTCTTATTACTTCTGATTCATATAGCCTTAGAATATTTAAGTGAAATAAGGAAATCCTTGTTCAGTTATATATTATCAGGTAATAACAATAGATTTATTACTTTTTAGGACAAATATGTTCAATAATCCAGAAGTAATGGAAGCTTTTTCTTTCTTTTCTTAAAACAAATATATTATTACCTAACTAGTTCCTAGAACTATGTTTTTGTTTATTCTAATCTGAAGCAATACAACCTCAATTTTATGAGTTAACATATCTAAACAGTTACATATGAATAAAATATGTAATTGTTTACTCTAAAAGGGTTAAAATCCCAAAATAATTCAAACTATCTTCATCAATACCAAAGTTATCAACAGTACCTTTCTAACTGAATTATTTAGCCTAGGGCAAGACTAACCATATACAACCACCCTGGAATAAATAATTTCAACAAAAACTATATTCTGCACTCCAATTAATGAAACATCATTTTGATGTCTTTTGACATAGCACTTCTCTCCTGTAAGCGGAAGATCCGTGTTCCCCCATTAGCCCTCCTCATTCTCCCAACCATATTATGTGGGAGTGTGACGAAGGCACTTATTCCCCTGAGAGAGATATTTATTCTCTTTCACGGGTAAATTGTGATTACTTGCAAAAAATAATTTATACAATGTATCATCTAATCTCATATGTTTTTTGTTTACTCTTTACTCCAGAATTCACTGGTTTCTTTTCTATCTATTCATCTCTTCAGTCCACACAGGTTGATCTGCGCAGTCAGCTCTGCATAACAAAAAGTAAGTCAAAACTATTTGATCTATTGCCATGGCACCACTGAATATACTTTCCCTGAATGTTCAGGGAATAAATGTCCCTCAAAAAAGGACCAAAGCCTTCCGTACTTTCCATAACAAGAAGGCTCACATAGTATGCCTCCAAGAAACACACTTCACCAAAGATTCTACTCCAAAATATATTTCTCCTTTTTATCAACAAATTTACACGGCTTCTGCCTGTACCAAGCAAAGGGGAACTCTAATTGCATTTCACCGATCCACACCATTCACCTTATCATCAGAAATTAAAGACCCAGAAGGTAGATACCTGGTACTCATGGGTTATATAATGGATACAGCAATCACAGTGATTTCCTACTACGCTCCTAACAAACAACCTACACCATTCCTCTCACATATATTACAAGGGATTAATACACACAAAATAGGAACTGTGATAATGTGTGGGGATTCGAACCAGGTCCTCCTCCCATTTCTAGATAAATCACCTTTTACACCATCCAAAATAACCTCTAGATTACCTTTTTCTCAACTTCTTTCCAAATACAATCTGGTAGATTCGTGGAGAGAAAGTAACCCAATGAAAAAGAAATTCACTTATTTCTCGCACCCTCATCAAACCTTCACCAGAATAGATCATATTTTTCTAACAATAGGAATGATACCAGCAATTATTGCATCAGATATAATTCCGATTCCGTGGTCTGACCATAATGCAGTATACACTAATATAGCCTCAGCCATACCAAAAGCGCATGACCCAACGTGGTACTTACCGGACATAATGCTCAAACACCCACTACATCAGATGGCCATTGAACAAGCTTTAAAGGAATACATATCAATTAATAATACAACAGACATCTCCCCAATAACACTGTGGGAAGCTCATAAGCCTGTCTTGCGTGGTACAATACAAAGACAAATGGCACTATTTAAACGGGAACACAAAAATCTAGCAAAAAAACTAGAACTCAATTTTAATGCAGCCTACATATAATTTCAAGATAATCCATCTCAGAGTACAAAATCTCATCTGGAAAAATCTAGATTGGAATACGATCTATTTCTCACTGAGTCAGTTGATAAATCCCTCAAACGCTCCAAACACAATTTCTACATGAATACAAACAAACCAGGTACATATTTGGCTCGGGCATTAAATTCAACTAACAAATCTTTCAAACCAATATGTTTGAAATTATCAAAAAATGTTTACACTTGCAATCCAGTTAAAATAGTCCATAAATTTCACTCACATCTCGCAACTTTATACAAGACAAACAATGAATTTAATCCTACAGAGGCTGAATCCTTCTTCTCAAAAATAACCTTACCTGAGTTGTCTCAGAATCAAAAAAGCAGTTTGGATGAGCCTATAACTATAGATGAAGTTGCTAACACCATAAAAGACCTAAAACTTAACAAAAGACCAGGCCCAGACGGCTACTCGGCTTTATACTATAAAACATTCTCAGAAATACTCTCTCCCATTCTCACTGAAACTTTTAACAAACTTCTAGATGGACATTCTTTTCGGCAAGAAACACTAATGGCAATTGTTTGTATGATCCCAAAACCCCTTTCTGATGATACTTCCTGTGTGAATTATCGGCCTATCTCTCTGTTAAACCTTGATATTAAATTATTAGCAAAAATAATAGCAAAATGCCTTAATAGCATTATAGGAAAATTAATACATAGAGATCAAGTAGGCTTCATGCCAAATAGACAGGCAGGCGATAATATACGCAGGGCAGTGTTATTGGCACATATTGCTAAAAAACGGAAAATCCCTTTATGTTTTCTATCTCTCGATATTAAGAGGGCATTTGACACAGTATCCTGGCAATATATGCAATATTCATTACAAAAATGGGGTTTTGGACCCCACTTTTTAACATGGATCAAAGCATTATATAATAAACCCAAAGCCTATATAAAATATGCTGGATACAAATCTGAAGCCTTTAATATCGAAAGAGGTACCCGACAGGGTTGCCCATTATCTCCCTTATTATTTGCCCTTATACTCGAACCCATGGCCCAATACATCAGAACAAACCAAACTATAACTGGCATTGAAGTAGGAGGTATTACACACAAATTATGTATATTTGCAGACGATATATTACTTTTTCTATCATCACCACAGGTCTCTGGTCCTAACTTAATACCAGCTCTTGATGGATTTGCAGCCCTATCCGGCCTTATGATTAATCCTAAGAAATGCCTAGTGCTTAATATTTCGCTCACAAACATGGAATTGATCCCGGCTAGGGCTGCACTCCCATTCACATGGGCAGAAAAATCAATCCCATATCTTGGAATTCATTTAACAGCATCTCATTCTGACTTATTCTCAACCAATTATCCTCCTGTATTAAGACAGATCACAAATCTAATAAAACAATGGTCGCAACTTCCTTTATCCTGGATAGGGAAGATTAATGCAATCAAAATGACTATTTTACCCAAATTGCTTTATCTATTCAGAGTCCTCCCTATTCCAATTCCTTCCTATTTTTTGAGAATAGTACAAAAAAGAGCAACTTTGTTTATATGGGGCTCTTCTAAACCACATATACCTATACACACACTACATCTTCCCAAAAATAAAGGAGGCCTGGGATACCCTAATTTTACTAACTACTACAGAGCAGCACATTTGGCCAGTCTGTCCAAATACCATGCAAAAGAGGAAATCCCATTATGGGTATTTATAGAGGCTTCAGAAAATGACCCTCTATTAATATCAAATTTATTATGGCTTGATCCTAAAGACCGCTTTAAAATTCATAATCCCATAACTAAACACTTCTTATCTCTCTGGGATAAACTAAAAACCAAATATCAGTTACAATCTCCACACAATCCTCTCCTTTCTTTTATCAGAAATCCGGCCTTTTATCCGGCATGGATCTACCCAAATTCTTTTAAAGCTTGGACAACATCAGGCATTCAGACACTAAATGACTTCATAGCATCTAAATCATTCCTTTCATTCCCATCGCTTAGAGAAAAATATGATCTACCAAACTCTGAGATATTTAGATATCTCCAAATCAAAAATTTCTATACACCATTCCTAAAGGGGGATACACCATTATCCCAATTATCCATTTTTGAATCAATCTGTACAAAAGATCCATTTGCTAAAGGTACAATTTCATCACTTTATAATCAATTATATGGAGTAGCAAATCTTAATAGACCCTCTTACGTTCAGAGGTGGGAGGAGGACCTGGGACGAACTTTAGAAGACACGGACTGGTCTAACATATGGCTCACATCTAAGTCATCTTCACCCAACATCTTAGCACTGGAGACAAATTATAAAGTCCTAACTCGCTGGTACCTTGTACCTGCTAGAGTGGCAAAATATTCACCTAATACCTCAGCTCTTTGTTTTCGAGGATGCCCAGAAATAGGCACATATTTACACATATGGTGGACGAGCCCAGTAATCCAAACCTTCTGGAAGGAAGTCTTCGTGATTGCATCTAAAATATTTAAAAAAATAATACAACCAGATCCATATTTAACTTTACTTAATCTAAAACCGGAATGGTTAACACTCTCTCAATTCAAACTTATGATCCAACTAATAACGGCTGCAAAACAAACAGTGGCCAAGGCATGGAAATCTCCTACATTGGTACTAGCAGAAACAATTCACAGAATGAATAATACAATGTCCCATGCTAAGATGGTAGCCATCGATCAAAATCAAATTCTAAATTTGAAAAACTTTGGCATCCTTGGATAAAACAACAGTTCCTGTCAAACTTCAATGACTCTGTCCTGTTGCCATGGTAACAGATTAAATGACTTACAGAGACACCCATTCTAAGGCTTCAAAGAGAACTAAAAAGAATAATAAACTGACGAGCGGGACAACCTTGTGGACCATACCTCTGCCTTTCTACCCTTTTTCTTCTTTCTCTTTCCTTTTCTCCACCTTACGATTAAAGCTCATTATCAGAATTTATTTGACCTATATACACTCTACTTGTAAACAATATGTATAGTAGGTATAAATCATTTAAATACCTACAAAAGTAACTAAGGAAATGATATATATCTTTAAATAAGGTTTACGTGACCCCAATGTTTAATATTTGAAATTTCATGATATTTACCTATATAAACCCTACTGTAAAACAATGAGCTTACTTTATAGATCCTTGTAAACTTACTTTATGTATCTTTATAACATTGTATACTCAATAAACTTCTTTTGACAAGGAAAAATCATCAGCTCACCACGCTGACACTGGTAGCCACTACGTGAAATCACAGGCTTCAGCTCTGCCCCTCCCATACGCATTACACCTTCTGATTGAGCTTCATCAGTAGGCAGGGAAACCACCTCAAACAAGCCCTTTAATAGCCTAACATCCATTAAACAATATTCATACATCAGGATCCGGAAGTGATGAGGCCAGTGCATTCTAGATTCCTGTTGGATAATAGTCAGCCAATCATATATTGGTCCCCTCCCCTCCTCATACCTCCCCACTCATAAAGACACTTCCGCCCAAAGTACACATATGGGAGAACCGGAAATGACATCCTGGCCAACCATACTCGCTTCACGTATTAAGGTAGCAGCGCGAGGAAATGGGATGAGACTCCACCTCTACCCACCACGGAAGTGAGGCACCCAGACCCACTGGTGGTCACTCCGGAACTAGGCAATTTGACCCACGGGGACACACAGCATCTTTGTAAAGTGTAATTTTTCTTCAATAAAATTATGATACAACTTTTGGATGAATCTCCTAGTTGGATATCACAATGCCGCACCTTGCCACTTTTAAATGTACGAATCTATGAATAAATATATATGTACAATACAATATTAATACTACCCTAATTAAATACTCTACCAACCAAATGAGCAATACATTAGCAATACATTACTAAATATACATAAAAAATCTCTTTCATATGTATATACGTACATAAAGTAAATTTGATACGACAAAAAATGTGTAGGATATCCCGTGCTACCTTGTATGTACTGATATGTGGCTTGTCTTATGATGGGTGGCTGCTAGGGATGAGCTTCGAGTTCAAGTCGAACTCATGTTCGACTCGAACATTGGCTGTTCACAAGTTCAACGAACAGCGAACAATTTGGGGTGTTCGCGGCAAATTAGAATGCCGCGGAACACCCTTTAAAAGTCTATGGGAGAAATCAAAAGTGCTAATTTTAAAGGCTTATATGCAAGTTATTGTCATAAAAAGTGTTTGGGGACCTGGGTCCTGCCCCAGGGGACATGGATCAATGCAAAAAAAAGTTTAAAAAAGGGCAGTTTTTTCAGGAGCAGTGATTTTAATCATGCTTAAAGTCAAACAATAAAAGTGTAATATCCCTTTAAATTTCATAGCTGGGGGGTGTCTATAGTATGACTGTAAAGGGGCGCATGTTTCCTGTGTTTAGAACAGTCTGACAGCAAAATGACATTTCGAAGGAAAAAACCCATTTAAAACTACTCGCGGCTATTGCATTGCCGTCCAACAATACACATAAAAGTTCATTGATAAAAACGGCATGGGAATTCCCCACAGGGGAACCAGAATTAAAAAAAAAAAATGACGTGGGGGTCCCCCTAAATTCCATAGCAGGCCCTTCAGGTCTGGTATGGATATTAAGGGGAACCCCGGCCAAAATGTAAAAAAAAACGACGTGGGGGTCCCCCTGAATTCCATACCAGACCTGATATGGATTTTAAGGGAAACCCCGCGCCAAAAAAAAAAAAAAAAACGGCGTGGGGTCCCCCCAAAAATCCATACCAGACCCTTATCCAAGCACGCAGCCTGGCAAGCCACAGGAAAAGAGGGGGGACGAGAGTGCGCCCCCCCTCCTGAACTGTACCAGGCCACATGCCCTCAACATTGGGAGGGTGCTTTGGGGTAGCCCCCCAAAACACCTTGTCCCCATGTTGATGAGGACAAGGGCCTCATCCCCACAACCCTGGCCGGTGGTTGTGGGGGTCTGCGGGCGGGGGGCTTATTGGAATCTGGAAGCCCCCTTTAACAAGGGGACCCCCAGATCCCGGCTCCCCCCGTGCAAAATGGTAAGGGGGTACTTACCCCTGCCATTTCACTAAAAAACTGTCAAAAATGTTAAAAATGACAAGAGACAGTTTTTGACAATTCCTTTATTTAAATGCTTCTTTTTTTCTTCTATCTTCCTTTATCTTCTTCTTCTGGTTCTTCTGGTTCTTCCTTCGGCGTTCTCGTCCAGCATCTCCTCCGCGGCGTCTTCTATCTTCTTCTCCTCGGGCCGCTCCGCACCCATGGCATGGGGGAGGCTACCGCTCTTCTCTTCTTCTCTTCTTCATTTTCTTCTTCAGGCCGCTCCGCACCCATGCTGGCATGGAGGGAGACTCCTGCTGTGTGATGGCGTCTCCTCCGCCCCGCCCCCCATTATTTAAGAACCGTCATATGAGGAGACGCCATACACAGCGGGAGTCTCCTCCATGCCAACATGGGTGCGGAGCGGCCCGGAGAAGAAAATGAAGAAGAAAAGAAGAGAAGAGCGGGAGCCTCCCCCCATGCCATGGGTGCGGAGCGGCCCAAGGAGAAGAAGATAGAAGATGCCGCGGAGGAGATGCTGGACGAGAATGCCGGAGGAAGAACCAGAAGAAGAAGAAGATGAAGGAAGATAGAAGAAAGAAGAAGCATTTAAATAAAGAAATTGTCAAAAACTGTCTCTTGTCATTTTTAACATTTTTTGACAGTTTTTTAGTGAAATGGTAGGAGTAAGTACCCCCTTACCATTTCACACAGGGGGGGGTGGGATCTAGGGGTCCCCTTGTTAAAGGGGGCTTCCAGATTCCGATAAGCCCCCCGCCCGCAGACCCCCACAACCACCGGCCAGGGTTGTGGGGATGAGGCCCTTGTCCTCATCAACATGGGAACAAATAATGAGAGTGTATGTTGTTGTGCCTAGTGCCCTTAGTAGTGTCAATAACTAAACTGTGGTAAATTATAAAGTACAAACAAAATCTGAAACCTTTCTCCTTAGTGTCCTTGGTAAATAATATTGGTGAATACAGAAATATAAGTGAAAATGTGAAACAAAATGTGTACTTTGAATAAAAATCGCAACAAAATGGCATATTCGCAAAAACACAATATCGCAGTATAAATGGCATAACCTGAAAAATCCTTAAAAGTGCAACATGTATATGCAATTCATAAGTGAGTCCATATAATTGATATATAGTATGCCTGTAAAGTGGCGCGTGTTTCCCGTGCTTAGAACAGTCCCTGCACAAAATTACATTTTTAAAGGAATAAAAGTCATTTAAAACTGCTTGCGGCTTTAATGTAATGTCGGGTCCTGGCAATATGGATGAAAATCAGTGCGACAAACGGCATGGGTACCCCCCCCCCAGTCCATTACCAGGCCCTTTGGGTCTTGTATGGGTATTAAGGGGAACCCCGCACCCAAATTAAAAAAGGAAAGGTGTGGGGCCCTTAGGCCCTATATACTCTGAACAGCAGTATACAGGCGGTGCAAACAAGACAGGGACTGTAGGTTTGTTGTTAAGTAGAATCTGTTTGTAATTTTAAACTGGTACATTTCTAACGTCTTTAGCTCCAGCCAAAAAAATCTATTTTAAGCTATTTGGAAAACATAGGGAAGGGTTATCACCCCTGTGACATTTGTTTTGCTGTCTTTCCTCCTCTTCAGAAGATTTCACCTCACTTTTTGTCCCAATGACAAATGTTTTTTGAAAATTTTGGGTTTTTAGTGAAACAAGGATTGGTGACAAAGCATCAGTGTAAAGGAGAAAAATTTTCCCATATTAACTCTTACAGGAGAGAATTTGCCTTCCTAGGGGTAGATTTCATCTCACTTCCTGTTGTCTCCTTCCATTTGCAAGTAGGAGTCGTTTGTGAGTTGGATGTTTGAAAGTAGGGGCCTGCCCTATATACTCAGCAGAAATTTCGGCCTTAGGTATTGTTGTGGCCACAACACTGTCATGCCCCGTACACACGGTCGGATTTTCCGATGGAAAATGTCCGATCGGAGCGTGTTGTCGGAAATTCCGACCGTGTGTGGGCTCCATCGGACATTTTCCATCGGATTTTCCGACACACAAAGTTTGAGAGCAGGAGATAAAATTTTCAGACAACAAAATCCGATCGCGTCAATTCCGACCGTGTGTGTGGCCTGTTCCGACGCACAAAGTGCCACGCATGCTCAGAAGAAATTTCGACACAGAACAGCTCGGTCTGGTAAAATGAGCGTTCGCAATGGATACAGCACTTTTGTCACGGTACAATGTTAAAAAAGGTTTAATACAGCGCACTCTCTTCTTCTTTATAATGTGACAAGAATTAAGTAGTTTTGCTGCTCATATTCACACACACTTCTCACAAACTTATTTTGTTGTTTTTTCTTGGGATTCCCTGAATATATTGTTATTTGTCACATCTGACATAATGTTTTTTTTTTTTCTTTTAGTTTTTTTTTGTGCTTTAAAGCCATTTTTTGTTTAGATTTTATGTTTGTATTTTTTCCAAGGCTGATCTTTGTTTAATCTTATTTTTATTTTTACTCCAGACTATTTTTGTGTGTGTTTTGTGTGTCAAGTTACCACAACACCATTGATATCTTTTATTATTTAATCTCACGGAGATTGTTTGTTGTTGGTGTCCCTTGTTAATTTCACATTGTATTTTTTAAATGTACCTGCCTCCTCACAAACCAACTGTCCTTTTTGAAGTAAAACACACATAGGCAAGTATAATTCAAACCAAAAATCCTTTATTAAGGGATCAGAACCAAACAAAGAGGGAGGCAACGCTGGATCAACAGGAGAAATTAGCGAAGCCTGGGACCCCCAGGGCAGACATCAATTCTTGAACATCAAAATTGGTGGCCTGAGGAGTCCATATGTAAGGGAGGGCAGTCTGGTCCAGAAGTCGCAGAGATCCGGAAAGCAGCAGATGACATCTCTGTCCCCAGGCTATGGTACCACAAGAGGCTGCATCTTTTGGCCCACCAGACTGGATCCAGGGTCCTCACTTTCTGGTCTTCCTTCCATGCTTCCTTCCTGGCTGTGGCTCTTCTGTTGGAGATGTGGCAGGAGGAGGAGTAGGACCTGGAGGAGGAGGAGGACTACTCGGACCTGGAGGAGAAGGAGGAGAAGGAGGAGGAGGAGGACCTGCAGGAGGAGGACCATGTGTGAGTTCGCAAAGGTGTGTCTCAGATGTAATTTGGGCCCTCATACCTTTATTAAGAGCCTTCAATATGAGCGACTCATACATGAGTTGTTGTCCCTCCTCCATCCTCTGCATTTTAGAGGCAATGATGCCAGCGAATTCCTCCTCCATGGTGTGTGGTGCTCCCAGGGCCTCTGTAGCCCTCCAAAAGAGGCCTATGGCAGCCTCCTCTAGGGCACTCCTCCTCCTGCCACTTTCTATTTCCAGGGGGAGTGGAGGGACCTGCAGATCAGGCCACCTCCTGGCTGAGACTTCCCTGTGTATGAAAAAGGGACATGGCTTTAGTTTTTGCTTCATCAATCACAATCCTAAATTAGTACTCCCAACTAACATCTAGTTAACATCATTGATTGGACAAGCAGAAATATTTAGAGGACTGCTATACCTGGCTCAATCTGGGCTCCTCCACGTGTTGTTGCCTGGAAGGCCCAGGTTGGGCGTCAGAAGCCTCAGCTGGAGGGGAAGGAAGCATGGAAGGAAGACTGGAGAGGGATGACCTGGGTTCAGTCTGGCCTGCCAGAAAATGCAGCCTGTCATAGTACCACATCCTGGGGACATAGATGTCATCTGCTGCTCTGGATCTCTGCGAATCCTGGACTTTCTGGCGCTCCCTTACATATGTGCTCCTCAGGCCACCAATTAGGATCTTCAAATATGTGATGTCTGCCGTGGGGATCACCTGCTTCACAATTTCCAACAATTGATCCAGCGCTGCCTTCCTCTTTGTTTGGTTCCTGTAATGTGGGTGGTTGATCTCCCACAGACATGGCAGCTCCCTTAACATATCAATGAATATTGACATGAAGTCATTATCTTTTAATAAGATATCCATGTTCACTGCAAGACACAACACAAGACAAAGCCTAATGTCAGACCAAACTCTCCTAATCTTGTTACAATATAGGCCTCAATCTATAAGCAGTAAAGGCACAAGTATGTCTCTTACCTTCGTTCTTACGATCGGCGCGTCCAATGCTCCCTCGTCCGCTCACAGATCGTACGTAATACGCACGTGTGTTATGCTTTATACACACTGCGCATGCGTGTAACTCCGCCCGCCCCTGACGTTCTTTCTAGTCTATTCCCCGCCCCTTTTCGTTTTGCTTTTCGGTGGATATCCTGAAGAAGACCGACTATGATGGAAAGTATGGGCCTTACCCCAACCCCAATATCAGAAAGGCCAAGATCATTGCGAAAGTAGTCAAAAGTCTGCACCAGAATTTCGGGGTACGACGATCGAAAGATCAGCTCAGGAAGTGGTGGTCGGACCTGAAATTAAGAGAGCATGAGCAGTACAGAAAGATCCGGAGAGTGCTGCAAAAAAGTAAGTAGTTGTGCTGTGTTCCTATTCTTTTTGTCTTTATTACGTTCGTGCTGCTCCATATGGTTTTCTTAATTGTTGTACAGTTTAAAATGGAAATTTTAATGTTCATGGGACCATTTGAATCGTTCGTATCAAACAATTTTATTTCGGCCTCTGAAACACCATTGTTTAGGCCATATGCAGTTTCCAACATTTTTTAGGGCCTACTTGTCTGAAAAAAAATTGGTTGTGTAGATGGCTTTGTTACTAGAATGAAATGAAAACTAGATTCTGTGTAAGGAGAGGACACTGAGCATCTGTTTTCACATCTGGACTCTGGAGCACTAGTGTGGGACACAAGAACACAATTTTTATTAGGGTGGGCACACAGGTGCTCCAGTGTATACTATAGGGGGGTCTCCATCTGTGAAGCTTGTACAAAACAGGTAAAGGATTGCAGGTTGACAAAGGCCACTAAAAAAGCTACATCTTTGAACTCTGCTAAAATTGACAATTGTACCCCAATTCCAAGCAATGTTTCCTATTTATAGTTCTGCATCAAATACCTGTGTGCTAATTATACCATTTTTGTTTAACATAGGGGAGAAAAGACTTGGAGGACACCCCTCATCCGAGGAGACCTGAGACCCCCCACCTCTGGAAGAAGGGGAAATACCCAAAAACAAGCTGAGCAGGAGGACGAAGAAGATGTTGTGGAAATTGGCACCACAACAGGTGAGTGTCTGCGACCACAGGCTCAGGTAAGAGATGGATGCTGGCAGATTTTTGATATCTGTTTTTGTTTGTTTTCTCTCTTTTTAGGTGATCGTGATGTTATGGATCAAGATCCTTTCACATCAGAAAGTGCACAGATCCTGATCGGGGAGATCATGGGGTGTAATTTTGAATTGGAAAACCTCAAGAAAAAAATCAATGATGTTATTCAAACAAATAATAACATCATTGATATTTTGGGGCGAATTTAAAACCCCACAAAATCACTTTATTTTTTTGTGTGCTACAATAGGAAAAAATTTAGACCAATGTTTTGAAATTACAAATTTGGAGGATGCACACAGCGTGCCAACATGTGCTATCTGCCATCACGGGAGATCAATGGACGCGTTTTGGGGGTGCAACCCCTTCCTCAATAATAAAGTAGCGGTGAGGAAGGGCTTGCTCCCACAAAACACGTCCCTTGATCCCCCGTGATGGCAGCTAGCACATGTTGACATTCGTAAATTGGTGTGCATCTTCTAAATTTGGCTTTTCAAGGGGTGACTTCACCCCATCTGAACGCAATATCAAACACAGTTCCTAAATACTCATGTCTGATATTGCCTTCAAGTTTTACCTAATGTGAACTTTGTAAGTTCAAGATTTTTGTCTTTCTTGTTGGTTTTACACAGGCCTGTTTTATCGTAAATGGACATTTCTATTTTTGCTAATGCCACCCCAAAAATTGTTATACAACAAACATGTTGGTTTGTTTTAAAAACCTTTGGTAAATACACATGTGATTGTGCAGGTATTAAAAAGATTGTTATTCAAGAATGTGTGGATTATTGTCTCAACGCTACAACACTTTTGTGGTGATGTAATTGCTGTTTTGTGAGAAAATGGAGGTTATTTCCTAAGGGCATATCCTCTTTGCACTACAAGTGCAGTTTCAGTGCAGTTTCAAATGCACTTGTAGTATAAAAAGTGTCTTGGCCATTAGTAAATAACACCCAACAGTGCTTTGTATACGGTTACACAATCACGCCATTTTCAGGACTGCCCACATTGCTGTCATGGTCAGTAGGGATGAGCCGAACACCCCCCTGTTCGGTTTGCACCAGAACATGCGAACAAGAAAAAAGTTCATTCGAACACGCGAACACCGTTAAAGTCTATGGGACACGAACATGAATAATCAGTGCTAATTTGAAAGGCTTATATTCATGGTATTGTCATAAAAAGTGTTTGGGGACCTGGGTCCTGCCCCAGGGAACATGGATCAATGCAAAAAAAAGTTTTAAAAACGGCGGAGCAGTGATTTTAACAATGCTTAAAGTCAAACAATAAAAGTGTAATATCCCTTTAAATATCGTAGCTGGGGGGTGTCTATAGTATGCCTGTAAAGGGGCGCATGTTTCCCGTGTTTAGAACAGTCTGACAGCAAAATGACATTTCGAAGGAAAAAAAGCCATTTAAAACTACCCACGGCTATTGCATTGCCGACAATACACATAGAAGTTCATTGATAAAAACGGCATGGGAATTCCCCACAGGGCAACCCCGAACCAAAATTTAAAAAAAAAAATGACGTGGGAGTCCCCCTAAATTCCATACAAGGCCCTTCAGGTCTGGTATGGATATTAAGGGGAACCCCGGCCAAAATTTAAAAAAAAAATGACCTGGGGTTCCCCCTAAATTCCATACCAGACCCTCCAGGTCTGGTATGGATTTTAAGGGGAACCCTGCGCCAAAAAAAAAAAAAAAGGCGTGGGGTCCCCCCAAAAATCCATACCAGACCCTTATCCGAGCACGCAACCTGGCAGGCCGCAGGAAAAGAGGGGGGGACGAGAGTGCGGCCCCCCCCTGAACCATACCAGGCCACATGCCCTCAACATTGGGAGGGTGCTTTGGGGTAGCCCCCCAAAACACCTTTTTCCCATGTTGATGAGGACAAGGGCCTCATCCCCACAACCCTGGCCGGTGGTTGTGGGGGTCTGCGGGCGGGGGGGCTTATCGGAATCTGGAAGCCCCCTTTAACAAGGGGACCCCCAGATCCCACCCCCCCATGTGAAATGGTAAGGGGGTACTTACCCCTACCATTTCACTAAAAAACTGTCAAAAATGTTAAAAATGACAAGAGACAGTTTTTGACAATTCCTTTATTTAAATGCTTCTTCTTTCTTCTATCTTCCTTCATCTTCTGGTTCTTCTGGTTCTTCTGGCTCTTCCTCTGGCGTTCTCATCCAGCATCTCCTCACCGGCGTCTTCTATCTTCTTCTCCTCGGGCCGCTCCACACCCATGGCATGGGGGGAGGCTCCCGCTCTTCTCTTCATCTTCTTCTTCATCTTCTTCTCTTCTTCCTTCTTCTCTTCTTCATTTTCTTCTTTTGCTGGCATGGAGGAAGGCTCCCGCTGTGTGACGGCGTCTCTTCGTCTGAAGGTTCTTAAATAACGGGGGCGGGGCCAGCCGGTGACCCTGCCCCCCTCTGACGCATGGTGACTTGACGGGACTTCCCTGTGACGTCACGGGGAATGCCACAGGGAAGTTCCGTCATGTCCCATGCGTCAGAGGGGGGCGGGGTCACCGGGTGGCCCTGCCCCCGTTATTTAAGAACCGTCAGACGACGAGACGCCGTCACACAGCGGGAGCCTCCCTCCATGCCAGCATGGGTGCGGAGCGGCCCGGAGAAGAAACTGAAGAAGAGAAGAAAAGAAGAAGGAAGAAGAGAAGAAGATGAAGAGAAGAGCGGGAGCCTCCCCCATGCCATGGGTGCGGAGCGGCCCGAGGAGAAGAAGATAGAAGACGCCGCGGAGGAGATGCTGGACGAGAACGCCGGAGGAAGAACCAGAAGAACCAGAAGATGAAGGAAGATAGAAGAAAGAAGAAGCATTTAAATTGTCAAAAACTGTCTCTTGTCATTTTTAACATTTTTGACAGTTTTTTAGTGAAATGGCAGGGGTAAGTACCCCCTTACCATTTCACACAGGGGGGGACGGGATCTGGGGGTCCCCTTGTTAAAGGGGGCTTCCAGATTCCGATAAGCCCCCCGCCCGCAGACCCCCACAACCACCGGCCAGGGTTGTGGGGATGAGGCCCTTGTCTTCATCAACATGGGGACAAGGTGTTTTGGGGGGCTACCCCAAAGCACCCTCCCAATGTTGAGGGCATGTGGCCTGGTACAGTTCAGGAGGGGGGGCGCACTCTCGTCCCCCCCTCTTTTCCTGCGGCCTGCCAGGTTGCATGTTTGGATAAGGGTCTGGTATGGAATTTAGGGGGAACCCCACGTCATTTTTTTTTTTTAAATTTTGGCCGGGGTTCCCCTTAATATCCATACCAGACCTGAAGGGCCTGGTATGGAATTTAGGGGGACTCCCACATCATTTTTTTTTTAAATTTTGGTTCGGGGTTGCCCTGTGGGGAATTCCCATGCCGTTGTTATCAATGAACTTCTATGTGTATTGTCGGCAAGGCAATAGCCGCGGGTAGTTTTAAATGGTATTTTTCCTTCGAAATGTCATTTTGCTGTCAGACTGTTCTAAACACGGGAAACATGCGCCCCTTTACAGGCATACTATAGACACCCCCCAGCTACGAAATTTAAAGGGATATTACACTTTTATTGTTTGACTTTAAGCATGATTAAAATCACTGCTCCTTAAAAAACGGCCGTTTTTAAAACTTTTTTTGCATTGATCCATGTCCCCTGGGGCAGGACCCAGGTCCCCAAACACTTTTTATGACAATAACTTGCATATAAGCCTTTAAAATTAGCACTTTTGATTTCTCCCATAGACTTTTAAAGGGTGTTCCGCGGCATTCGAATTTGCCGCGAACACCCCAAATTGTTCGCTGTTCGGTGAACTTGCGAACAGCCAATGTTCGAGTCGAACATGAGTTCGACTCGAACTCAAAGCTCATCCCTAATGGTCAGCTAAAACAAACACAAGCAGTAAATGTCAACAAACATTAGCTTTTTCTTTTTTAATTGATAAATGCTTCACAAATTGTCTGGCATATTGATGGCCCCCTACCCTCAAAGAACTCAAGCTATCTTAACCGCACATCACGGTCACTCAGGGAGGGCAAGCCAGGACGGCCACTTTCAAGCGCCATCAGGGTTGGATCATGTAAAATTCTGGCCTCAGTCCCAACTGAGCCAGCATAGTTGGCAGAATGTTTGTGTAAAAAGTTATGGAGAACACAGCACGCCAGGATTAGATGATTAAGTTTATACTCCGCCATGTGGATGGGTGCCAGAAATAGGCGGAACGGGCTGGCCAGGATTCCAAATGTGTTCTCCACCACTCTTCTGGCTCTGGCCAGCCGGTAATTAAAAACCCTCTGTTCTGGGGTGAGGGTCCTCATCGGGAATGGCCGCATAAGATGGTCCCCCAGCGCAAATGCTTCATCCGCAACGAAGACGAATGGGAGTTCTTCCACATTGTCCTCTAGAGGTGGCAAGTCCAAGCTGCCATTCTGGAGATGCCTGTAGATCTCCGTCTGGGCGATGACTCCACCATCGGACATCCGGCCATTCTTCCCCACGTCCACATACAAGAAGTCATAATTAGCCGACACCACCGCCAACATCACAATACTATTGAACCCCTTATAGTTGAAATAGTACGACCCCAAGTTGGGTGGTGGGACGATGCGGACGTGTTTCCATTCAATTGCCCCTCCACAGTTAGGAAAGTCCTACCACTGGGCAAAGTGGGAGGCCACAGTCTGCCATTCCTGTGGCGTGGAAGGAAACTGTTGAGGAAAACAAAAATAATTTACTATTTTTGCACATAAACATGGCAAGCAGATTAGGCACAAACATTCTTGGCCAACCTCCAGATAGCATTTATTAAGGGGAAATTAACACCAAAGTATAAGGTACACCTATCATATTCAACCCCCCCCCCTCTCATGGGCCATTTCTAACATTATAGGGGGGGGGGAATCTTGGAAAGGTAACCCTCTTCACTTCATTGAGAGATGAATGCCTAAATAATGGGTATTACTTGTAATAGCCCCTCCTTAGTTACACTATTGGCAGCCCACTGGACAGGTAAGAAGTGTCATAATACAAAGATATAAATACACACTGTACACATTTAAGGGACATTTGGACATTCTGATATTACCTATCAAGATAATAATGGAATCCCAAAAACTTTAAACAGTACCATTTGAAAGTATACAGGCAGGCCCTTGCACTACATGCTTTGGGGAATTCATCCATAAATCTGACCAGTTAAGAGATGGGTATAGTGTGTATGGGCTTGGCAAAGTCAGCAGATAGATGATTAAGGATCGATAGAGAATTGTGATCAGCTGACTTAGCAGTTGGGGGGAGGGAGGGTTTAGAAAAATGATTTGGGGACACTACAAAATAAAGCCTCTGGCACTCTGCCTGAATTTAAAGCACAAATCACATTTCAAAATATTTTAGGGGGTGTTTGGGGTAAAGCCCAACTATGGAGCTGATAAAATACATTGTTAAGTGACTACATGAGGTGAATATAGGGGCAGGAGAGCATGTTGGGGAGGTAAGTGAAGGCAGATATGTATGAAGGACTTAAAAAATAATTACCTAAAAATCCAGCATGCATGAGAACAAAGGGGGCATTCACAGCATATTACAATCATGGTAATTAGGGAATGAGGAAAGAAATACAAGATATTATCAAACATTAAATACAATAAAATGTGATATTAAAGGATAAAAATCTTACCTTCACATACTCCTTCTGCAGGACCTGGATGATGGCACAACAGGTCTCTGGGATGATGATCCCCAGAGCCTGGGGGGAGATGCCTGTCGAGAACTTGAGGTCCTGCAGGCTTCTCCCTGTCGCCAAGTACCGCAGGGTAGCGACGAGCCTCTGCTCCGGAGTGATGGCTTGCCTCATGCAGGTATCCTGCCTGCTGATATAGGGGGTCAGCGAAGCCAACAGACGGTGAAATACGGGGTCCGTCATCCTGAGAAAGTTCCTGAAATCATCAGGATTATTCTCACGGATCTCATGGAGCAAAGGCATATGAGAGAACTGGTCACGCTGAAGCAACCAATTCTTGGTCCATGAACTCCTCCCCACCCTGTTCATGGACTGGACTTGTGTCAAGGTCAGGACCCAAACACCAAGCCCCCGCACAGCACAAACTCTATGAGGAGTACGCATACGCAACATGGCTAGAAAACGGTTGGCTGCTCAGAACGAAGTAACAGAACGCACTGAAGAACAGCAAGGCCTGTGAAGAGCGACCTGAAAAACAGTAAAAAACGCACAAGAACACAATGACAAGTCACGCGTAGCTTGCTTGCACGCACTGAAGAGCAGATACAAACCCACAAGCACAAACTGAACGGCAGAAAAAGATCTGAAAGCCACGAGTCTGAAAAAGCGCGAATCGTCTCTCACCAAACTTTTACTAACACGAGATTAGCAAAAGGAGCCCAAAGGGTGCCGCGCTTGGTTCTGAAATGGCCTTTTCTAGTCTCGTCGTACGTGCTTGATGTCACCGCAATGTTGGCGATCGGAAATTCCGACAACTTTGTGTGACCGTGTGTACGCAAATCAAGTTTGTGCCTACATCCGTCTGAAAAAATCCTAGGATTTTGTTGTTGGAATGTCCGAACAAAGTCTGACCGTGTGTACGGGGCATTAGCCCTCACAGGGCCCTGCTGTGAAATATTAGCTCAAGAATTGTAATTACATGCCCCTGTTGAACAGGGGCAAAAAAATTGGGCCTTTGGTGGTGGTGGTGCTGGTGCCACAACACTGTAATGCCATGCACATGGTCGGATTTTCCAACGGAAAATGTGTGATAGGACTTTGTTGTCAGAAATTCCGACCGTGTGTAGGCTCCATCACACATTTTCCATCGGATTTGCCGACACACAAAGTTTGAGAGCAGGATATAAAATTTTCCGACAACAAAATCTGTTGTCGGAAATTCCGATCGTGTGTACACAAATCCGATGGACAAAGTTCCATGCATGCTCAGAATAAATAAAGAGATGAAAGCTATTGGCCACTGCCCCGTTTATAGTCCCGACGTACGTGTTTTACGTCACCGCATTTAGAACGATCGGATTTTCTGACAACTTTGTGTGACCATGTGTATGCAAGACAAGTTTGAGCCAACATCCGTCGGAAAAAATCCTAGGATTTTGTTGTCGGAATGTCCGAACAAAGTCCGACCGTGTGTACGGGGCATAAGTCCTCACAATTACTCTTGGTGGGCACAGAAACAGGCCCTGCTGTGAAATATTAGATCAAGAATTCTAATTACATGCCCCTGTTGAACAGGGGCTGAAAAATTGGGCCTTAGGCACTGGTGCTGGTGCCACAACACTGCAACCCCTCACAGATACTCTAGTTGGAGCGCAGGAACTAGCCCTGCTGCAAAGAATTGCATCAAAAATTGTAATTACATGCCCCTCTTAAACAGGGGCTGAGAAATTGGGCCTTAGGTACTGGTGCTGGTGCCACAACACTGCAACCCCTCACAGATACACTAGTTGGAGCGCAGGAACGAGCCCTGCTGCAAAGAATTGCATCAAAAATTGTAATTACACGCCCCTGTTAAACAGGGGCTGAAAAATTGGGCCTTAGGCACTGGTGCTACAACACTGCAACCCCTCACAGATACTCTAGCTGGAGCGCAGGAACAAGCCCTGCTGCAAAGAATTGCATCAAAAATTGTAATTATACGCCCCAGGAATATGAGGGGCCGTGTCCGGATGTAGGGTGCATCAGACGTGCTGCTGAGGAGCTCCGAAAATCCTGTCCAAATCCACTGCCATCCTGTACTAAATACGATTTCAAGAGCCACAGAACTCTCCCCACTTACCCCTGGACATCACCCACACTGGTCTTGGGAGAAATTTTGGAGCTTGGTCGCGCCGATTGTGCTATATTCGGTTGCGACCGGCTCCACACAGCGATGGCCGCCGCCATCTTGAGGCCTGTGAAGCCTCCGACATCTCTGGGCTGCAGCACCGCAATCGGCAGGGCGGAGGGCGGCCAATCCCTCTGAATTCGAGGTGGCTGTTCCTGGGAGGTGACTGTCCAGTGTGAAGGGCCGAGGCGCCGCCGGCGGATCTAGTGAGGCGGCTCCCGGCGCCGTGACCCGCCGCCATCTTGCGGCCTACACAGCTCCTAACATCCCCGGGCTCGGGTGCCGCGATCGGCGGAGCGGGAGGCAGTAATTGCTTCCGCGCCTCTGGCAGCGGTCCCCGGGAGGCTGCTGGACTGTGTGGGGACCAGTGAAAGGATCCTTAAGAGGTAATTCGGCCGCCCGAGGCCCGCTGTTATCCTGAGGCCTGCGGTGCCTGGCCCATCCTCCATCCACAGATACTGTGCCCCATAGAAGGTGTGCTGCCTTCTCCAAGTCACCATCCCAGCAGGGGCTGTGTTTACAGTAAGCCCTAACCCTGTGCACCCTCTGTCCCGCTCCTTGTGCCTTCCTGCTGTCCCTCGCCGAGCATAAAGCCCCCCTTCAGAGCAGAACACGCTGCGGATGGGCCCTCCCAGGACCCGCTGTGCACATCCTAAAAAAAAGGCTTCTCACACCACTCCTTCAGTGGCCGCATCGTCTGGGCGTCAGCCGGCAGCTACAATGGCGGCGAGCGCACAAACAGTGACGGAGTCGGGGGCTGCGGAGTCCCCAACGGGAGCAGAGATCCTGGCAGCCATCACAGCATGTAAAGAAACCCTGACTACCAAGATAGACTTCCTAACAGTAGATGTAGGCCTCATCCGCCAGGACATGGACAAATTCCGATCACGTATATCCGAGGTGGAGGACAGGGTCTCCACGGTTGAGGATGCGATCCAGTCGGACTCCAGAGAGGTGAGGGCCTTGCAGCTTCAGGTGAAGGCACTGCAGGAACGAGCCATAGACACCGAAAATCGACTTAGGCGAAACAACATTCGCATAATTGGCTTACCTGAGAGAGTTGAAGGCCCCAGACCGGCAGAGTTCACTGAACAGCTACTATCCACCTTGTTTAATCTGGGTAATATGCCACCCAATTTTGTGGTTGAAAGAGCCCACAGAGTTCCACCGCTCCCTCCAAGACCCGGGGCCCCTCCACGTCCCTTTCTGCTATGCTTGCTAAACTACCAGGATCGTGACCGTATCTTGGCGGCGGCCCGCACCATGCCGGAAATCAAGTATGAGAATACTAGACTGTCCTTCTTTCCAGATTTCTCCCAAGAGGTGCAGCAACGCCGCAAATCCTTCACAGAGGTCAGACGTCGACTCCGAGAGAAGGGAATACGTTTTGGCCTTCTATATCCCAGCAGATTGAGGATCTCTGACGGTGACACCACCCGCTTCTTTGATACCCCCGAAGCCGATGCGGAGTGGTTAGATACCCGCTAGTGTCCTATCAACAACTGGAACTTTTATGGCTCTACGATTTGTTGGACCCAGTTACATACCCCAGCTTCCTATAAGGATCCTCATTTCTGTCCCCAGCTGATTCCCAGCACAATTTATTATCGACTCCTACATCCTTCTGTATTACTGTACCTCGACATTATCCTTACTCTATACTTGGCACACTTTGATGATGGAACTAACGCTAGCGTCTCCTGCCTGAGGAGCTCCAGCAGCTATCATACAGACTTTTTTTTTTTTTTTTTGTTTTGTTCTGTTTTTTCGACCACCAAACGGTGATCCCTCTGAAGGCGCTCTGGTCCTTGAGACACCCCCCCTCATTGATCCAGAGATCACCACTCGCACCCCTGTTCCCTGTCGACAGTGTCTGGTGGATGGTTATCATCCACTCCTAGATACTTGTTCTCTGAGACTCACCAGCTACGGGAACTAACGGAGGTTTACCCTCTGATTCTGGACTGACATGTTAGCGTGGTGCACTGAGTTGAGGTTGCCACTACGGTTTTAAGGTTCTTTCTGTTTAGGGATAATACTATCCCCAGCCTTCTCCCTCATTTTGGAAGGGAGATGGGGCATAGTAGGAAAGGCACATCGTGCCTGGGTTTGTTTGAAACTGTTTTACAGCTTTTTTTTTTTTCTTTTTTTCTTTTATTGGTGCAAGATTTTGGATAAATCTAAATGTTGCTAGCACATGGTGTGCTGTGTCAAGGATTTTGCTGCTCATGGTTCACTCCCTGATTCATTCTCTCACTCATCCGGGTTGGTTCTCCCCCTTTAATATAGATGGCTAGTCCCCCTGCCGATTCCTTTACGGTCCTTTCCTGGAATGTCA
The DNA here is from genome assembly GCA_037952925.1 of Lithobates clamitans. Lineage (NCBI taxonomy): Eukaryota > Metazoa > Chordata > Amphibia > Anura > Ranidae > Lithobates > Lithobates clamitans. The sequence goes on along the minus strand of JBBGZY010000939.1, from coordinate 2,088,652 downwards.
GAGGTCTTGGATCAAAATTCAAGCGAGCTCTCCTCTTCCAGTACCTAAAATCCCACTCCCCCCAACTCATTCTTCTTCAAGAAACCCATCTTATGGGCAGCAAAATCCTGACATTGAAAAAACCGTGGATACAGAGGGCTATCCATGCCACATACTCTACATATGCAAGGGGAGTGTCAATTCTTATACACAAGAACTTCCCCTGTGTGATTGAAGAAGTGTGCACGGACCCACAGGGTAAATTTATTATTGTTGTATTTACACTATGGTCCCACAGATATATTGTCATTAATATGTATATCCCCCCACCTTTCTCACCTACAATGCTATATGCGGTTATGGAAAAGATTGCACCCTTTTGCCCTGGGAAAATTCTAATTATGGGGGACTTTAATGCTATCATGTCCCCGGAATTGGATAGACCTGCTCCGCCAAAGCATCATTGCACAGATCTCTCTGTTTGGGCTCAGACAGTAGCCCTCGAAGAGATTTGGAGGTGGAAGCACCCTACCACCAGAATCTACTCGTGTTTTTCAGCATCCCACAAAACAGCATCCCGTATAGACCTGGCCTTTTCTAATCCCCCATTGTTGGCAGATGTGCTGGAGGCATCCTACTTGCCAAGTGGTCTGTTTGATCACAGTCCATTGGTGGTGACGCTTCGCTCTCCTGCATCCCGGAGTGCTGCACTGTGGAGGTTGGGGGCTCACTGGGTTTCCCATCCGGAAATAACTGAAAATATACCCCCCTTGTTAGCTGATTTCTGGGAGCGGAACACTGGGTCCTCCTCCCCTGAAATCATTTGGGATACATTTAAAGCATATACGAGGGGGCAATATATCTCATCTATTGCCCATATTAAAAAGAAAAAATTAAAGGAAACCCAACTATTACAACAATCGGTGACAAATCATTCCTCTACATACAGCTCAGATCCCACACCATTTCATTTTGACTCACTTATGGCAGCCCAGAGAGAACTGAATCTTCACCTGACAGAGGTCACACGACTTGCAGCTCATAGGGGCAGACAAAGAACTTTTGAACAGGGTGACAAAAATGGTCGCCTGCGGGCCCTATTGGCGCAAAATGACCAACCACTCACGCTTGTCTCCAACCTGCGGACTTCTGATGGGGACACAGTGACTACCCCATCGGAGATTCTGCAACATTTACTGCTTTTTACGAAAGGCTGTATACATCCACGTTGCCCTCTGATTTTCAGCCTGAGCGGCTGTGGGACCTGTTGGATCCCCTGGCGCTGGGCTGGCTTTCGGACCAGGAGCGTGAGACGCTAGTTAGGCCATTTACAGCCCTAGAAGTTATGAACGCTATTCAATCCTTCCCCACTGGTAAGGCACCGGGGCCGGATGGCCTCCCGATTGACTTTTATAAGTCGCATGGAGACCTCCTGGCACCCCTGTTGGCCCAGTTATATAATAGGTGTTTAAAAAATGGTGAGCTGCCCGACTCAATGTATCACGCATATCTGACTTTAATTTACAAACCCTCTAAAGATCCAACCTCTTGCGCCTCATATCGACCAATTGCATTGCTAAATAACGACTTTAACATTTTGACCAAATTACTTGCTCTACGACTATATCCCCTACTACCTTCAGTCATTGATTCGGATCAAACTGGCTTTATGCCCCGTAGATCCACTGATGTCAACCTCAGAAGATTATATACCAACATACATGCCCAACACCACAATACGGGTTCGAGAACTATAGCCTCACTTGACATAGAAAAGGCTTTTGACACCGTTGAGTGGCCTTTTCTTTGGGAAACATTGCGTAGAATGGGATTCCCCTTACTATTTATTCAATGGCTTCAGGTATTGTACAAATGCCCCACTTCATCAGTGAGACTGGGGGGTGAACTATCAGCTCCCTTTAAGCTCACTAGAGGAACCCGACAGGGCTGTCCTCTCTCTCCAGCCTTATTTGCATTAGCTATTGAACCGGTGGCGGAGGCGCTGCGTACATCCCCACATATTAGAGGTCTTCGTATTGGCTTGCTGGAGGAGAGATTGGCCCTGTACGCAGACGACATGTTATTGTTCCTCAATGATGCTGGTCCGTCATTGCAGGGTGTTCTGAACGTGTTGGACACTTTCGCGGGGGTTACCGGACTAAAGGTTAACTGGTCCAAATCCATACTGTTTCCGATAGACCAGGCGGCAAAAACCACTTCCCCACCAGACTGTTCAATAAATGGGTGGAAACGTTTAAGTACCTAGGGGTTCATATATCCACGCAAGCATCAGATTTTATCCCACTTAACCTTACCCCTACACTCTTGGACACTAAGACAAAACTTAAATCATGGAGTAACTTACCTCTATCAGTTTGGGGACAAGTAAATCTCCTCAAAATGAAAATTATCCCCAAATTCACATATCTGTTCCGTCACTCCCCTCAGTGGATACCAAAATCCTTTTTTAAAAAACTGAATCAATTGTTCTCATCCTTTATTTGGGGATCCTCACCACCAGATATGGGCTGTCGACCTTGATGCCGCCATCAACGCAGGGCGGTATGGCATTTCCTGATTGCTATAAATATTTTCTAGCTAACCAACTGGTGACAGCGGCCTGGTGGCTGCACCCCGACAAAACTAATTCATCCATAATCCTAGAGGCCACGATAGTGGGCTCGTTGGAAGCCCTGCAATTTCTGATTTTCAGAGGCCCTCAGGCCCCATGTCCCTTGACACCCTCTATGCATACCACCCTGCGGTTTTGGCGGGCAGGACTAGATATAGAAAAATACAAATCAACCGAGTTCTCTCCTAATACCCCGATCTGGCTGAACCCTAGTCTGCCACACATTTACAAACTTCCCGACCCCTTCACATGGACCAAATACGGTATAAAAATTCTTTCCCACATAGTGTCACAAATGTCATTATCTCCCCTTTCACACCTTTCATCGATATATAACATACCTCATCATTACCAATTTCGTTATCTCCAACTGTCACATGCTTTTGCTGCACAGTTTCCACGCACCTCCTGCATCATGGTTCAGTCGGGGCTGGAGAAGACACTCAGAACTAAGTGTGCAGAGAAACCTACCTCACAGCTATATGCGCATTTGGTCTATGTGTCTCTCCCACCTCTAGATAAATTCTGGTCTCGCTGGCAACTTGACATACCCTCACTGGACAATGATGATTGGGATGATGTCTGGGATTTTCCTTTCAGCTCTTTAGTTTCTATGCGGGATCGGCTGATCCAATTTAAGAGCGTACTTTACTCCACATAGACTTCATAAAATGAACCCTACATGTCCATCAGGGTGTTGGAGATGTGGAATCTCCCCAGGAGATTTCTCTCATATTTTCTGGCATTGCCCTGCAATTCAGCAATATTGGAGTGAGGTGATTGGTGTGGTCAATAGAGTAGCATCAATCGCATTACCACATGCCATGGAAGTCTGTCTTTTGGGGCTAATCGGAACACTTGTTCCAACGATAGCAAAACGTACATTGGTCGGGTTGTTACTATTCTATGCCCGGAAAAACATTGTCATACAATTGAAGAAGCTCGCCCCCCTTCTTTGACACAATGGAAAAGTCTGGTTAATAATAACCTTCCTTTATATAAAGACACATACTTCAACAGAGGGTGCCCGATGAAGTACGATAGAGTCTGGCGGACATGGTTAGATGAAGCGGAAACAGCTTGTTGAGGCTCCAAAATGACATGATTGTGGTTTAGAATAATAAAAGTGTTGAGGGGTTCTATCATTTTTGTTACGATTGGGAGGGGAGACTTAACGTATCAAGGGACATCTAAAAAGATACAAGAAGTAAGCCATGGGTTAGCTCAGTATATGTTAGATACAAATTACAGTATTTCACCATGTGATAGATATGATACCTTGTATAGGCACCATAGTTTATGAGTTGTGTATGTATTGTTTGTCTCAAAAAATGCAATAAAAATAATTATAAAAAAAAAATTGTAATTATACGCCCCTGTTAAGCAGGGGCTGAAAAATTGGGCCTTAGGCACTGGTGCTGGTGCCGCAACACTGCAACCCCTCACAGATACTCTAGTTGGAGCGCAGGAACTAGCCTTGCTGCAAAGAATTGCATCAAAAATTGTAATTACACGCCCCTGTTAAGCAGGGGCTGAAAAATTGGGCCTTAGGCACTGGTGGCGGCGCCCAGAACCAAAAATGTTCTCACAAGCTATCAGCATGATCATTGAGGAGAAAGAGGATAATTACTCAGCATAACAGGATAGTCACTCAGCATCAGCATAGGCAGTCTTTGAAGGGATCTGACATTTCAAAAAAAATTATTCGGTTACATCAGCATCAGGTGCTTGGTAGCTGGTGGTGATCCAAGACTGATTCATTTTTATGAAGGTCAGTCGATCGAACGAGTCGGTGGACAGGCGCACCCTGTGATTGGTTACAAAGCCTCCAGCAGCACTGAATGTGCGTTCCGAAAGAACGCTGGATGCAGGACAGGCCAGTAGCTCAATTGTATACTGTGCAAGCTCTGGCCAGTGATCCATCCTCAAGACCCAGTAACCCAGAGGATTTTCGGTGGGACAGGTGTCCAAGTCAGATCTTGCCCCTAGGTATTCCTGCACCATGTAAAACAGACGCTGTCGATGGTTGCTGGAACCGATCATACCTTAGGGCTGCGGACTAAAAAATTGTCTGAACGCATCGGTCAGACGGCCACCTTCTCCACCGCTCCTTCTTTGACTGACCGAAGCCTCAGCAACACGTTGTCCAGAAACAGGAGTTTGTAACCTCCCAGTCTCTGGAAACGCGTTGCACAGACCTTTCTGCAAGGCCTCCCGAAGATGTTTCATCCTCTGCTCCCTCTGTGACGGCAAGATAAGGTCCGCAAACTTACCCTTGTAACGTGGATCAAGGAGGATTGCCAGCCAGTATTGTTCCTTCTCCTTGATACCACGAATACGAGGATCCTTCAGCAGGCATTGCAGGATCAGGGAGGCCATGCAGCGTAGATTTACTGAGGCATTCAGTCTGGAGTCCTCTGGGTCACTAAGGACGACATGATCTGCAGCCACCTCCTCCCAGCCACGTACAAGTTCATGTGTTTCTTGGGACTGTAAATGATCCCTTAAAGACTGCTGCTGATGCTGAGTGCCAGGCTCCACACCAATACTGACACAATCCTCCTCCTCCTCCCCCTCCTCGTCCTCTTCCTGTGTGATCGGCGGGCACGCAGGAACACTGTCTGGATAAAGGGGGCCTTGAAAGCTAAGGAAGTCCTCCTGTTCCTGCCTCTGTTCTGCCTCAAGTGCCCTGTCCATTATTCCACGCAGCGTGTGCTCCAACAGGTGGGTAGGGGGTTCAGTGTCACTGATCCACGCATAGTCGCACAGGTACTCATTAATGGCCCTCTGTTGCGTGTGCAGCCGCTGCAGCATGGCCAACGTTAAGTTCCACCTGGTGGGCATGTCACAGATTAGGCGGTTCTTGGGCAGGTTAAATTCCTTTTGGAAAGCACTGGCATCATATGACTGGCAGAAATGCACACAGACTTTCCTGGCCTGCCTTAGGACATCCTGTAAGCCCAGGTACCTGCCCAAGAACCACTGCACCACCAAGTTTAGGACGTAAGCCAAACAGGGCACATGGGTCATTTGTCCCTGTCGGAGGGCAGAGAGGATGTTGGTGCCATTGTTGCAAACCACCATTCCTGCCTTAAGTTGGCGTGGCGTCAACCACCTCTGAATCTGCCCCTGCAAAGCTGACAGAACCTCTGCCCCAGTGTGGCTCCTGTCCCCCAAGCACACCAGCTCAAGCACCGCATGGCATCTTTTGGCCTGCGTACTTGCGTAGCCCCTTGAACGCCTATGGAGCACCGCTGGTTCCGAGGACAAAGCACAGGAAGAGGCCAAGGAGGAAGAAGAAGAAGAGGGGGTGGAGGAGAGAGGTGTGTCAGAATCACTAGTTGTGGTATTTTGGAGGCGTGTTGGCAGAACAACCTCCAACACTACTGCACCTTGTCCTGCATCCTTCCCAGCTGCCAGAAGAGTCACCCAATGCACCATGAAACTTAGGTAACGTCCCTGTCCATGCCTGCTGGACCATGAGTCAGCGGTATTATGCACCTTACCGCCCTGTCCAGCGAGGCCAAGACATTGGCTTCCACATGCCGGTAGAGAGCCGGAATCGCCTTCAGTAAGAAAAAGTGGCATTTGGGAACCTGCCACTGAGGAACCGCACATTCCACAAACTCACGGAAGGGGGCAGAGTCTACCAACTAAAAAGGTAGCAGTTGAAGTGCTAGCAATTTTGCCAAGCTAGCATTCAACCGCTGGGCATGTGGATGGCTGGGAGCGAACTTCTTTTTGCGGTGCAGCAGCTGGGGCAGGGAAATTTGCCTGGTACAATCTGACGTCGGTGTACCGATAGCAGATTGCCCGCAAGTACTTGGCTGTGACACACCTAACTCTACACCTTCATGCCTGTCAGTGCAGGTCTCAGAGAGGACTGAACGTATAGTGGGGTTGGAAATCCCAGCTGATGAGGAGTAAGGAGAGGTCCTCTTTGATTTTGGTGTGGGTCTTTTAGGTACGCTTGCCAACGAACTGCATGGCAGGTCAACATATGTCTGGTCAAGCATGTGGTGCCCAAGCGGGAGATGTTTTGGCCACGCGAGATACGTTTGAGACATATGTTGCAAATAGCAGTGGTGCCATCTGATGCACTTGTCTCAAAAAAGGCCCACACCAAAGAACTTTTGGAATAACGCGCAGAGACAGCAGCGCCCTGCACATGCGGAGCTCTGAGGTGTGATGCCGTCAGTGTGCTGCCCTTAGGCCGGCCCCTGGAGAGCATCCTGCCTCGTTGGTGATGTGACTCCTCCTCCTCCTCTCTCCTATCAGGCACCCACATTGAGTCAGTGACCTCATCATCCCCTCCCTCCTCATCACTGGAGCAAACCTGGCAGTATGCTGCAGCAGGGGGAACATGACTGCCAGATTGCTGTCCTCCCTGGGCACCCCCTCTGTCCGTGCTCACGTTACTGGATTCATCTAGCTCAGTATCATCATCAGAGCCTTCTAAATGCTGGGCATGCTCCTGGAGCATGTACCCAACACTGTGGTCAAACAGTTCGATGGACTCCTCAGGAGGACATGGTGGGGCTAGGGAAGGAGTGACTGATGCCATTGAGCAGAGGGAAGAGGCCACGTTGGCAGCTGCTTTGCCAGACAAAGTACCCTGAGCATGGGTGAGAGAGGATGAGGAGGATGAGGACGGCTAGGTAATCCACTCGACCAAGTCTTCTGCTTGTTGCGGCTCAACACGGCCAGCTGCCGAAAAAAAGGCCAAGCGTGTCCCACAGCCACGTGCTGATGAGGATGCACCGTGTCCAGACACAGAGCCTGCTTGCCCTCTTTTATTGGCTTGTGACTGTCTGACTCTCCTTGTTGGCCTTCCAGACATACTAATGGCCTGCAGTGAAATGTAGCTGCACTAAGCTGGGATATATATATATATATATACTGATACTGCAGCTAGCAAAATCAACTGCCTGCCTGTAGTATTATTAGTATGAGAACACCACCAATCTTCTACAGGTAGCTTTAGCTGAACACTGTGCAGAGGTCGCACTACACTAACTTGTAGCTTTAGCTGAACACTGTACAGAGGTCGCACTACACTAACTTGTAGCTTTAGCTGAACACTGTGCAGAGGTCGCACTACACTAACTTGTAGCTTTAGCTGAACACTGTGCAGAGGACGCACTACACTAACGTTTAAATAATGTAGCTGCCTGCAGTAGTGATAGGATCAGGAAAACACCACCAACCTTCTACAGGTAGCTTTAGCTGAACACTGTGTAGAGGTCGCACTACACTAACGTGTAAATAATGTAGCTGCCTGCGGTAGTGATAGGATCAGGAAAACAACACCAACCTTCTACAGGTAGCTTTAGCTGAACACTGTGCAGAGGTCACACTACACTAACTTGTAGCTTAAGCTGAACACTGTGCAGAGGTCGCACTACACTAACTTGGAGCTTTAGCTGAACACTGTGCAGAGGCCACACTACACTAACTTGTAGCTTTAGCTGAACACTGTGCAGAGGTCGCACTGCACTAACTGTAAATATTGTAGCTGCCTGACTGTGGTACTAAAAGGATCAGAAGAACACCAGCAATTTTCCTAAGGTAGCTGTAAATACTGTAACAACACCTGCCTGCCTGTCAGTAGGAAGATAATAACAGGAACGGATCTAGCTAAACTGAATACAGTGTATATATATATATATTTATGTAGCGCTGGTAGATTTTTAATCTACCGCTGATAGGTAAATCTTGTGGGTTACTTGTTAGAGGAAGTTAGATTTGCCTCTATTCCAGCTTGGCGTAGTTGTGTGTAGTTCCACACTGTGCCGGTGGGTGTCGTTGTCACCATGGGCTGGTGTTGGAAAGGCAACGTGTTGAAGCGTATGAGTGCTCCTCTGTCCTGGAGACAACTCGGTGGAGGTGGTTCTCCGAGTTGCATTCTGGGAGAGGGTATTTATGGGACAGACGCCATGTTTAGGGGTTTGTTTTTCAGCCACCTGCTGGCCCTCCTGGCCGACGGGTATGCGTTAAGAGTACCACCTCGTGGTCCTCCATTCCTGGAGGCCCACGTTGCTGCGGCATGTGGGTGGGCCCAGAAGCCTGTCTGGGGCCTACCACAGCAGCAGAGGAATGGTCCTGAGCTGTCTATCCTGAGTGAAGAAGCTGGACAACCGAGGAGATCCCAGGGGAGGACCCATCATGGAAGGATCATGCAGAGTGCTGGTCTGGAGAGGGGCCTGGTGACTCGGTTGGAGGACGTATCCTGAAGTAGTCTTACTGCATAGTACTGCCGGGTTGGCTTAAAGGTTCAAGTACTGTGTCTGACATTCATCGCAAACCAATACATCTTGTGGCAGAGGATTGTACGGGTTTTATTCCAAACAAGTCTGTGGCAGAGACTTTTGTTCGTGCTGCGTACTGGCTTCTAGGCAAGTGAGAGAGGCCTATCCAGGCGGGCAAAGATTGAATCCCACAAGGGGAGCGCATTCAACTACAAGTGTCAAATTCCAAAGAATGTTCTAAAGAATACTAAGGTATTTGAGCTTCCCTGCAACTTTCCTTCTGCCTCTTCTCTACTTGAGTGTTTGATGCTTATATCGTCCAGAGGTAAACTCAACGGGACCCTAGACCCGGTGCCGGTGAAACAGAGGTATCGAGAGTGAAGGTAACAGCCCGCTTTAAACCAGCAGCTCCACCGAGAGTTAGTGCTACATATACAACACCTGGGGTGCATATATATACACAATACACTGTAAGTGCAGCTAACTGACTGACTGTCCTGCCTAAACTATCTAACTTAAATCAAATGACACTGTCTCTCTGTCTCTGTCTCTCAACGCCGGAACACACTACACAGGGCCGATGTGCAGGCGGCCTTATATAGTGTGGGGCGTGTAATAAACCCCCTGAGCCATAATTGGCCAAAGCCACCCTGGCTTTGGCCAATTACAGCTCTCTGTGATTGGTCCAGCATGTGGGTCATAGTGCATGCCTGGCCAATTATCAGCCAGCAATGCACTGCGATGCCGCAGTAAATTATGGGCCATGACGCGCCACTCGAATTTGGCGTGAATCGCCCATATCGTTCGCAATTCGGCGAATGATCGAACAAACGATGTTCGAGTCGAATATGGGTTCGACCCGAACACGAAGCTCATCCCTAGTCACCAGTACGGTATTTGTATATTGAAATCATATCCCCTCTCAAGCGTCTCTTCTCCAGAGAGAATAAGTTCAGTGCTCGCAACCTTTCCTCATAACTAAGATTCTCCAGACCCTTTATTAGCTTTGTTGCCCTTCTTTGTACTCGCTCCATTTCCAGTACATCCTTCCTGAGGACTGGTGCCCAGAACTGGACAGCATACTCTAGGTGCGGCCAGACCAGAGCCTTGTAGAGCGGGAGAATTATCATTTTATCTCTGGAGTTGATCCCCTTTTTAATGGATGCCAATATTCAATTTGCTTTGTTAGCAGCAGCTTGGCATTGCATGCCATTACTGAGCCTATCATCTACTAGGACCCCCAGGTCCTTTTCCATCCTAGATTCCCCCAGAGGTTCTCCCCCCAGTGTATAGATTGCATTCATATTTTTGCCACCCAAATGTATTATTTTACATTTTTCTACATTGAACCTCATTTGCCATGTAGTTGCCCACCCCATTAATTTGTTCAGATCTTTTTGCAAGGTTTCCACATCCTGCGGAGAAGTTATTGCCCTGCTTAGCTAAGTATCGTCTGCAAATACAGAGATTGAACTGTTTACCCCATCCTCCAGGTCATTTATGAACAAATTAAATAGGATTGGTCCCAACACAGAACCCTTGGGGACCCCACTACCCACCCCTGACCATTCCGAGTACTCCCCATTTATCACCACCCTCTGAACTCGCCCTTGTAGCCAGTTTTCAATCCATGTACTCACCCTATGGTCCATGCCAACGGACCTTATTTTGTACAGTAAATGTTTATGGGGAACTGTGTCAAATGCTTTTGCAAAATCCAGATACACCACGTCTATGGGCCTTCCTTTATCTAGATGGCAACTCACCTCCTCATAGAAGGTTAGTAGATTGGTTTGGCAAGAACGATTCTTCATGAATCCATGCTGATTACGGCTAATGATACCGTTCTCATTACTAAAATCTTGTATATAGTCCCTTATCATCCCCCCCAAGAGTTTACATACTATTGATGTTAGGCTAACTGGTCTGTAATTCCCAGGGATGTATTTTGAGCCCTTTTTAAATATTGCTGTTACATTGGCTTTTCTCCAATCAGCTGGTACCATTCCAGTCAGTAGACTGTCTGTAAAAATTAGGAACAATGGTCTGGCAATCACTTGACTGAGTTCCCTAAGTACCCTCGGATGCAAGCCATCTGGTCGCGGTGATTTATTAATGTTAAGTTTCTCAAGTTTAATTTTAATTCTGTCCTCTGTTAACCATGGAAGTTCTTACTGTGTTGTGTCCTGAGGATAAACACTGCTGTTTTGGTTACTGAAGCCCCCCGATTCCCTTGTGAAAACTGAGGAGAAGAATAAATTCAATACCTTCGCCATCTCCCCATCCTTTGTAACCAGATGTCCTGCCTCATTCTTTATGGGGCCAATATGGTCTGTCCTCCCTTTTTTACTGTTTACATACTTAAAGAGTTTCTTGGGATTTTTTTTTGCTCTCCTGCGCTATGTGTCATTCATGTTCTATCTTAGCCGTCCTAATTGCACCCTTACATTTCTTGTTGCATTCTTTATAAAGTCTGAATGCTGAGGATGATCAAGGTGTGTTACAGGGGACCAAATGACACAGCACAAGTACTGTGCTGTATAATATGCTTTGAAGGAGCAGGATATTTATGTATTTATTTTTGGGTTAACAAAAGCTTTAAATGTAAGTTTACTTTTTTTTCACAGTACACATTGTATAAATAACCCCCTATGTGTTTCACATTTATTTGCACTGTTATTAGAGTATATCTAGGAACCATTGTTTAATTTTATGCAATTGATATTTATATATGATCCACCAATACCATTCACTTCGGACACTAAGGAGGAAGATTTCAGACTTTGTTGGCACTTATGCTTGGTAATAATATGCGCTCACTTGCATATATATATGTTGCACTTTTAAAGGACTCTTTCAGTTTTTACTTCCAGGAAGACGTGCTGACCAGAGCACCGAACTGCTCCGGCCCCCCGAAGTCCCCAACGGCAGCTATTCTCAGTGGGATCCCCTGAGACAACCCCCCCCCCAGACAGCCCCAGGCACTGACCTGTATGTGGGGGAACACACAGAGGAAGGAGGTCAGCCGGCAGCTCAATTTCGGCCTACCCGCCCCCCACAGCTCCCAAGATGGCGGTCTCTCCAGGCGGAGGCACAGGGGACCAGGAATCCATAGTGGATCCTCCTACACCTATCCAACATGCCAATCCTTTGCTGGCAACCCCTGTGAGTAACCTGCCTCCACACACTGCTTCCCCTGCCTCCACTGAATCGCTCCTCAGCAGGACAATGACAGACATGCTGCGTACCCCCATGCTGCAATCCCCCCTCAGCCACCCTGGCTCCCAGCAGGCATTCCCTCTGCAATCAGCCCACCAGACTGACATTACCCAACTGCTGAACTGCTTCTTAGACATGCTTGCAGCAGGCCTGGCTCAGGATGCATCACAGATCACCACATCTATCTTATTGAACAGGCCGTAGATAACACAGCCGCACGCAACAACCAAACCCCAACTTGCATTCAGATGCTGTAAGACCAACTCGAAATCGCACTTGCCAAAATTCACGATTTAGAGAACAGAAGCAGGAGATACAACTTCGGCATCAGAGGTATCCCTGAATCAGTCACCAATATTCCAGATACTGTAAAACTCTAAAATACGTCATCCCAGATATCTCAAGTCATAAACTCAAGCTAGACAGGGCCCACAGAGCTCTTCACCCCCCCCCCCACCAAGTTGGGCTCCCGAGAGATGTAGTGGTTAAACCCCACTACTATGCAATTAAAGGGGAAATCATGAGAAGGTCCCGTAATCTTGATGACCTCACCATACAGGGAAACAAAATACAAATCTTCGCGGACATCTCCCCGATCACAATCCAAAAGCGGAGAACCCTAAAGCCTCTCCTGGAAATCTTAACGCATAAACCCTTAAAATATCAATGGTCCTTCCCTTTCTGCCCTTAGTTCCAAAACAAGGACAAATCATACGGTTTCTCTAACTTCCAAGAAGGTGAACGCTTGCTCCTGTAACTTGGATTCATCACTCAAGAATTACCCCTCCAGGAGACTACCCAATGACCAAGCTCCTCCAAGAGGCCCCCACCAGGAAGCCCTATTACACCATTGTGGAACAAACAGCAAACAAAGAGACATCGTGATTCTCACCCACCGAGATGACTCCTCACCCCACCTATCCTCCTAGGATCTTGGTCTCTCTCCTTGGGTATTTTTCCCCCGACTGTGTAGTGGACTGAACTACACCCACCAATTTCTCCGCTCCACTCACTGAAGCAGGAAATTTTTCCCCCAAAACTCTTGTTGAACCCTTCCCTTAAAGTTCTCGAGGGAAGTCCCTGTTTGAATTTTTTTTTTCTGGGTGGGCTAACCCCCCACTACTTCACGATTAAATATTCTTGATTGAACTCACTTTATCCAGGTTACCCTACCTAACTGTCTTGGACTTGGTGCTACTCCCTACCACATCCCCTTCCCCCCCACTTACCCTTCCCCCCCCACACAATCTGATGGCATCTCCCGAGAGAATTGTTCAATGTTCTAATTGTTTGTTCGAATGTTTATCTGTCTGTGAAAGTTATCCCTTTTTACTGCTTTTTTAGCTCCTTAGCTCCCATGCCTTGAGGTCCCACACCAATTTCTTATTTGTTCTCTTGGGGACCCAGCGGCCAGAGCGGCCATGCATGCCACTCCCTCTGCTGTGACCTAGAGGGGTTCTCCCCTCTGGTGACACCAGAACAGCAACCTTTCCAGAGGTTGTTACTTATCCAAGCCCATTTTTTTGTGGGTATCGGACCAGGACTCGGCTTGCCAGTCCTGTCCTCCAGTATCGTAGTCGATCTCGCCTAGGACTTTTCACCTTCCTCACCTACTCTCTCCTTCCCTTCTCTTCCCTATGTATCTTCCCTTTTACTTTCTCCCTCCTTCTACTGCCCCCAGGAACCTGTACGGAAGGCTACTATCAACCAGAAATCCCAGGTGAGGTACCGGCTCGGACTTTCCAGACTCAATCCCCGATCATCAAGGTTCAAGGTAGGCCCACATTACATGTACTCGCTTCCACCCTCTCGTATCCATGGCTGATTCCTCTCCCCTGCAGGCAGTCCTTAAGATAGTTTTACATAATACCCAAGGCCTAAACTCCCCCGCTAAGAGACGCAAAGCCTTCCAAAGCTATAACTCTAGGGGCATTGATATAATCCTCCTCCAATAAACTCACTTCCCTAACAGTTATGCCCACTCCTTCCTCCATAATAGGTATCCCACCTTTTTTCTAGCAAACAGAGATGACAAAAAAGGGAGGGTTGCTATACTATTCTCTAAACGGACATCATTCGCACATTCTTTGACGATTAAAGATAAAGAAGGGAGATACATACTAGTCAAGGGTATGATGGCTGGAAATCTGTACACCATCATATCCTATTATGCACCCAACTGGGGCCAAGCTAAATTCTTCTCCTCAATGCTCACATCCCTCTCCCCCCACTTAGAGGGCAGAGTGATCATAGACAGTGACTTAAACATAACCTTTGACCAATTGCTGGACAAATCGGCCCAAGGGATCCCCCACCTAAAAAAAACACTGAAGCAGAGTCTCCGCATTGCCTGACTCCTTCACTCACTAGGCCTTATTGATACTTGGAGGGAACTAAACCCGTCCGTGAAAGATTATACACATTACTCAGCCCCATATAAGACCTGTGCTAGAATCAATCACATTTTTCTACCCACCTCTGAAATACACACAGCCTCCCAAGCCTCCATACAAGATGTTCCGTGGTCTGATCACTCCTTGGTGACCCTGAAGCTTACAGACTCTATGACTCCCCCAGGACCACGCCACTGGCGCCTAAACAAAACAATCCTTTCCAATCCAGTGCATTGCATTATGTTGGAAAAGGATATTCGGGAATACTTTATGATAAATGACACTGGAGACATTTCCCCAAGCTCTCTTTGGAGTGCCCACAAAGCAGTGATAAGAGGGAAGATCATCCAACTTTCCTCCAGACTAAAACGTGAACGACAATCGTAAGTCTTAAATCTAGAAAAAGAATTTAAAGTCCTCAGTTCATCCCACAAACAGAATCCCACCCCCACTACCCTCACCAAACTAGAATCCACCAGGTTAGCTCTCAACTTGGCCCTCACCTCTAGCACAGCAAAACATCTCCGATGGAGCAGCGGCAGACACTACATGCGGGCGGATAAGTTTGGCCCACAGTTAGCGGCTAAACTCACCCCTAAACCCAAAATCAAATCCCTGACTGGTTCCCTGACCCAGAACCCCAAAAAAAGATCCTTGACGCCTTTCAGTCCTTTTATTCCAACCTATACTCTGACGGCAACCCTAACACTCACAATCACCTCGACTCCTTCTTGGAGAATATCCTCCTCCCGAAACTCTCGGACTCTCACCGCTCTATCTTTTTTGTCTTAATCCTTTTTGATTGAAAAAAATCACATTAAAAAACAGAGCAACTCACAAACAGGGACTGACATATCCAACATCTACGCAGTCCTTACATTTACCACATTTGTACAGTAGTCCACATAGAAAGCAAAGAAAATGATCATCAATAAAATACCCTCCTTTATCAAAGGGATATTCAAGAGTTTTCCCCCTTTTTCCCTATCCATCCCCCTACCCCCACCATTAAATCCCCCTCCAACTCCCTTCCCCCCAACCCTCCTATACCTTATTCTCCCCCACCACCATTCATTCTATGCTCCTCCCACATCACCCAATACTTCCATATTTTCTCAAATTTTTTATAATTACTTCTTTTCTTATATATATATTTCTCTCTACTGACTTCCTCCTTTACTTCTTTCACCCATTCCTCGAACGTCGGGGGTTCTTTTCTCTGCCAGTTCTTAGCTATGAGCTTTTTCCCTTGAAACAGGCACCTAACTATTGCGGTCTGTATGTCCCTCGCGGGCTGTTGATCCTCCATCAGGCCCAGTAGACAGGTCTTGGCACCCATGCTCAATGATGTTTTAAAAATGAAATTTATCCTGTCCACTATACATTTCCAATATCTGTACAATTTGGGGCAACGCCAGAACATATGCAACAGATCTCCCCTTTCTCCTCCACACCTCTGGCACCCCGCATCTACCCTCTTCCCCATCCTAAACATCTTTAAAGGTTTAAAATACGCCCTATATATCAGATATACAGTAGATGAGATACTGCCTGTGATGGAGAGAGGGAGACCCTAGGTCCAGATGACAAAACATACTCCCATTGACTGTCCGACATTGTCCCAACCTCATCCTCCCATTTCTTCCTATTTTTGTCTTCCGCCCTGTCCCCCTGGACCGAAACTCTCAAACTACTGTACATATCGGAAATTAAGCCTTTCGTGGATTCTGCATCGACCAGCTTTCTCAATGAGATCATATCACTCCATAATGGTTCCTTGCCGTTAAATTGTGCGTCTAGGGCATGCCCTAATTGCAAGTATCTGTAGAATGATCGGTTGGGGATCGCAAATTCAATCACTAGCTCCTGGAATGTTTTTAGTCTCCCAGCTTTATAAAGCTGTGGTAGATAATGGATGCCCTGCCGATCCCACTCCTCAATCTTCCCCATTATTTTTAACTCATTGAGCTTCCTATTTTCCCATAATGGGGAGAACTCAGAGAAATCCACATATCCCATTATTTTTTTAACCTTAGTCCAGCTCTTGACCATCAACCGGGTGGTGGGACATCTAGTGTCAAAGGAGTCCGCCTCCAGCGCTTCTACTATAGTATCATGGTTAGTGTCGTTTAATAATACGTTGTTCCCTGCTACCCATTTCCCGGGCCTGTTGCTCCCTCCCATATGCTGGACCTGAGCTGCCAAAAAATAGCATCCCGGATCCGGCACTCCCAATCCACCCTTCTCTCCCGGTCGCCGGAGCGTCTGCAAGCCGATCCTTGCTGCCCCGCCCTTCCAGACCAGCTCTCTAAATAAGCTATCCATTTTGTTAAACTAACGTTTAGTAATCCAAACAGGTGAGTTGTGTAAAATATATAGAATTTGCGGCATCCAAACCATTTTTATCAGATTACAGCGCGCGGCGACCGAAAGAGGCAACCGTCCCCACATCCGACATTTCTGTTTAAGTTTTTTCATTAATGGAACTAGGTTTTCTGCAATATATTGCTCCGGATCCCTTGAGATATTAATCCCCAGGTATTTCAACTGACTTACTACCTTAATTTGTGGAATTTGGTACGGAAGGGGCTCCGTCAGAGGGTCTATGGGTAATATTGCTGACTTTTCCCAATTAATTTTTAACCCAGAGAAATGGCCAAAGTCCTCAATTATCCCCATGGCCATCCTTAATGAGTCCTGTGTGTCCCCCAGGAACAACAAAATATCGTCCGCATACATTGCTATTTTCTCCTCTCCCCTCCTTCTTTTAAACCCCTGAACCCCCTGAGACGCCCTTATGGCCGCAGCCAACGGCTTCATTGCCAGGGCAAACAGGAGGGGTGACAAAGGGCACCCCTGCCTGGTGCCCCTTCTTATTCCCCATTGACTCTGATCTTTGCTTTTGGTTTGTCATATAAAAGACTTAGCCAATGAACAAAGCTGGGGCCAAATTGAAGTTCCGCTAGCACCTTCCAGATATAATGCCATTCCAGGCAATCAAATGCCTTGGTTGCGTCTAACGAGAGGAGAGCCCTCTTACCGCTATTTACTGTGGGGATCTGCATATTTAAATATACTCGTCTTATGTTCGTACTTGTAGCTCTGTCCGGGATAAACCCGGTTTGATCTATATGGATTAGTTTTGGAATTATTTTCTTTAGCCTTGTTGCCAGGGCCTTCGCCAGAATCTTCACATCCGAACATAATAATGATATCGGTCTATATGATGCCACTTCTAATGGGTTTTTCCCCTCCTTCAGCAACATTATTATGATGGCTTCTGTCATAGACGCAGGTAAATTACTGTCCTTCTTAGTGCCATTTAATACTTCCAAAAGCATGGGGAGCAAAAACTCCCCATACTTTTTGAATATTTCTATGGGTAAGCCGTCGGGGCCAGGGGCTTTCTGGTTTGCCATATCTGCCACAACCCTTTGTAACTCCTCGAGTGTCAGTGGGGCCTCCAACATTTCCCAATCCTCTTTCGCAAGAGGGGTTAACTTTAGCTGTCCAAAAAAATCCCTCATTTCCCCCGCCACGTCTTCCTGTGCTGAACTATATAGATTTTTAAAGTATCCCCTGAACTCTTCTAATATTTCTGGGTTAGTGTTTTTTATTGATTCCTCTTTTCCTTCAATCGCTGGTATGGAGTTTGGAAGGCCATTGGCCCTGATAATCAGGGCCAAAGTCCTCCCCACACACTCCCCCTCACAGGCAAACCTCCATTTTTGAAATAGTTTTTTCCTCTCCATCTTTTCCAAAACCAATCTACTATACTCATTTTGCCTCTCTACCCATGCCTCATATCTGGATGGGGTTGGTGCCTCAACATACCGTTCTTCCGTGCTTCTAACCCTCTCCTTGACTTTTAGTTCTTCTATTTGTGATTGTTTCTTAGTGTGGGATATTTTTTGAATTAGAATCCCCCGGAGAAAAGCCTTCAGGGCATCCCAAACTATCCCTAATGGAGCGGTGCCTAAATTTAAATTTGCGAATTCCACCAACCTTTCCACGACAGTACCTGTATCCTCAATAATCTCGAGCCAGAAGGGATTTACTTTCCAGTCGCCCTTATTAAGGCCTCTCTCACCCTTTAAATCAATTGTCACTGGTGAGTGGTCCGAAATCCCCCTTGGCTCGTAAACTATTTCTTCCACTATGTCTAGCGATTCCTCATTGCCCAATACTAGATCTATTCTGGACAGGGTGGCATGTGTCCTGGAGTGACAGGAATATTGTCTCACCTCGGGATGCCTCTCTCTCCAGATGTCCATCAATCCCACTTCATCACAATATTGTGAAAGAGGACTCTTATGCCCCGTACACACGGTCGGACTTTGTTCGGACATTCCGACAACAAAGTCCTAGGATTTTTTCCGACGGATGTTGGCTCAAACTTGTTTTGCGTATACACGGTCGCACAAAGTTGTCGGAATTTCCGATCGCCAAGAACGCGGTGACATACACCACGTACGACGAGACTAGAAAAGGCCGGTTCAGAACCAAGCGTGGCACCCTTTGTGCTCCTTTTGCTAATCTCGTGTTAGTAAAAGTTTGGTGAGAGACGATTCGTGCTTTTTCAGACTCGTGGCTTTCAGATCGTTTTCTGCCGTTCAGTTTGTGCTTGTGGGTTTGTATCTGCTCTTCAGTGCGTGCAGTCAGTTCGTATCGGAGTTTTCTGTGCGATCTTGCCCGCTCGTTGCTGTTTTTCAGGTCGCTCTTCACAGGCCTTGCTGTTCTTCAGTGCGTTCTGTTACTTCGTTCTGAGCAGCCGACCGTTTTCTAGCCATGTTTCGTATGCGTACTCCTCGTAGAGTTCGTGCTGTGCGGGGGCTTGGTGTTGGGGTCCTGACCTTGACACAAGTCCAGTCGATGAACAGGGTGGGGAGGAGTTCATGGACCAAGAATTGGTTGCTTCAGCGTGACCAGTTCTCTCATATGCCTTTGCTCTGTGAGATCTGTGAGAATAATCCTGATGATTTCAGGAACTTTCTCAGGATGACGGACCCCGTGTTTCACCGTTTGTTGGCTTCGCTGACCCCCTATATTAGCAGGCAGGATACCTGCATGAGGCAAGCCATCACTCCGGAGCAGAGGTTGGTCGCTACCCTGCGGTATTTGGCCATAGGGAGAAGTCTGCAGGACTTGAAGTTCTCGACAGGCATCTCCCCCCAGGCTCTGGGGATCATTATCCCAGAGACCTGTTCTGCCATCATCCAGGTCCTGCAAAAGGAGTATATGAAGGTAAGATTTTTATCCTTTTATATCCCATTTTATTGTATTGAATGTTTGATAATATATTGTATTTCTTCCCTCATTCCCTAATTACCATTATTGTAATATGCTGTGAATGTCCCCTTTGTTCTCATGCATGCTGGATTTTTAGGTAATTATTATTTTATGTCCTTCATACATATTTGCCCTTCACTAACCTCCCCAGCATGGTCTCTCCTGCCCCTATATTCACCTCATGTAGTCACTTAACAATGTATTTTATCAGCTCCATAGTAGTGCTTTACCCCAAACACCCCCTAAAATGTTTGGAAATGTTATTTTTGATTTAAATTCAGGCAGAGTGCCAGAGGCTTTTTTTGTGGTGTCCTCAAATTTTTTTTTAACCCTCCCCCCCAACTGCTAAGTCAGCTGATCCCAATTCTCTATCCTCAATCATCTATCTGCTGACTTTGCCAAACCCATACACACTATACCCATCTCTTTACTGGTCAGATTTATGGATGAATTCCCCAAAGCATGTAGTGCAAGGGCCTGCCTGTATACTTTCCAATGGTACTGTTTAAAGTTTTTGTATCCTATTATTATCTTGATTGGTAATAGCAGAATGTTCATATGCCCTCAAATGTGTACAGTGTGTATTTATATCTTTGTATTATGACACTTCTTACCTGTCCAGTGGTCTGCCAATAGTGTAACTAAGGAGGGGCTGTTCCAAGTAATACCCTGTATTTAGGCATTCATCTCTCAATGAAGTGAAGAAGGTTACCTGTCCAAGAGTTCCCCCCCCTATAATGTTAGAAATGGCCCATGAGAGGGGGGGAGGGGGAATATGATAGGTGTACCTTATACTTTGTTGTTGTTAAATTCCCCTTAGTAAATGCTATCTGGAGGTTGCCCCATAATGTTTGTGTCTAATCTGCTTGCCATGTTTCTGTAAAAAAATAGTTTATTTTTTTTTTCCTCAACAGTTTCCTTCAACGCCACAGGAATGGCAGACTGTGGCCTCCCACTTTGCCCAGCGGTGGGACTTTCCTAACTGCGGAGGGGCAATTGATGGGAAACACGTCCACATCGTCCCACCACCCAACTCGGGGTCGTACTATTATAATTACAAGGGGTTTAATAGTATAGTGATGTTGGCGGTGGTGTCGGCTAATTACGAGTTCTTGTATGTGGACATGGGGAAGAATGGCCGGATGTCCGATGGTGGAGTGATCGCCCAGACGGAGTTCTACAGGCGTCTCCAGAATGGCACCTTGGACTTGCCACCTCCAGAAGACAATGTTGAAGGTCTCCCATTTGTGTTTGTTGCTGATAAAGCATTTGCGCTGGGGGACCACCTGATGCGGCCATTCCCGATGAGGACCCTCACCCCAGAACAGAGGGTTTTTAATTACCGGCTGGCCAGAGCCCGAAGAGTGGTGGAGAACACATTTGGAATCCTGGCCAGCCGGTTCCGATTATTTCTGACACCCATCCATATGGCGGAGTATAAACTGAACCATATAATACTTGCCTGCTGTGTTCTCCATAATTTTTTAAGAAAACATTCAGCCAACTATGCTGGCTCAGTTGGGCCTGAGGCCGGAATCCCTAATCCATCAACACTGACGGCGCTTGAAAGTGGCCGTCCTGGCTTGCCCTCCCTGAATGCCCCTGATGTCCGGTTACGCTACCTGGAGTTCTTTGTTGGTAGGGGGGCTATCAATATGCCAGACAATCTGTGACACCTTTTTCAAATAAAAAACAACCAAAAGAAATTCTTTGTGGACATTTACTGCTTGTGTTTGTTTTAGCTGACCCTGACAGAAATGTGTTGAGTGCAGAAAATGTCGTGATTGGGTAACCTTATAAAAAACAGTGTTGGCTGGTACTTCCTAAATGCAAAAACACATTTCACTACAAGTGCACTTGCAACTGCACTGAACCTGCACTTGTAGTGCAAAGAGGATTTGCCCTTAGGAAATAACCCCCATTTTTGCATAAAACAGCAATTACATCACCCCAAAAGTGTTGTAGTGTTGAGACAATAATCCACACATTCTTGAGTAAGGCACTTTTTTATACCTGCACAATCACATGTGCATTTCCCAAAGGTTTTTAAAACAAACCAACATGTTTGTTGTATAATAATGTTTGCAGTAGCATTATCAAAAATCGAAATATCCATTTCAGATAAAACAGGCCTGTGTAAA
The DNA here is from genome assembly GCA_037952925.1 of Lithobates clamitans. Classification (NCBI taxonomy): domain Eukaryota; kingdom Metazoa; phylum Chordata; class Amphibia; order Anura; family Ranidae; genus Lithobates; species Lithobates clamitans. Next base: position 2,066,751 of record JBBGZY010000939.1, on the reverse strand, counting down.
ACCAACAAGAAAGCCAAAAAACTTGAACTTACAAAGTTCACATATGGTAAAACCTGAAGGCTATATCAGACATGAGTATTTATGAACTGTGTTTGATATAGCATTCAGATGGGGGGAAATCACCCCTGGAAAAGCCAAATTTGGAAGATGCACACCAATTTACGAATGTCAACATGTGCTATCTGCCATCAGGGGGGATCAAGGGATGTGTTTTGGGGGAGCAAGCCCTTCCTCAACGCTACTTTATAATTGAGGAAGGGGTTGCACCCCCAAAACGCGTCCATTGATCTCCCGTGATGGCAGATAGCACATGTTGGCACACTGTGTGCATCCTCCAAATTTGGCTTTTCTAAACATTGAAAAAATTTTGGTACGATAAAACAGGTGATTTTATGGGGTTTAAATTCGCCCCAAAACATCAATGATGTTATTATTTTTTTAAATAACATCACCGATTTGTTGCTGGATGTTTTGCAATTGGAGATTACACCCCATGATCTCCCCGATCAGTATCTGGGCACTTTCAGATGTAAAGCGTTCTTGATCACGATTACCTAAAAATATATAAAGAACAAAAAAAAGGTCTCAAAAATCTGCCACCATCCATCTCTTTTACCTGAGCCTGTGGTCGCAGACACTCACCTGTTGTGGTGCCAATCTCCACCACGTCTTCTTCTTCCTCCTGCTCTTCTTCTTGTGTTGGTATTTCCCCTTCTTCCAGAGGGGGGGGGGTCTCTGGTCTCCTGGGATGAGGGGTGTCCGAGTCTTTTCTCCCCTATGTAAAACAAAAATGGTATACTTAGCACACAGATATTTGATGGCAGAACTAGAAATAGGAAACATTGCTCGGAAGTGGGGTACAATTGTCTATTTTAGCAGAGTTCCAAGATGTATATTTTTTATTGCCCTTTGTCAAGCTGCAATACTTTACCTGTTTGGTACAAGCTTCACAGATGGAGACCCCCCTATAGTATACATTGGAGCACCTGTGTGGCCCCCCTAATAAAAATGGTGTTCTTGTGTCCCACACTAGTGCTCCAGTGTCCAGATGTGAAAACAGCTGCTCAGTGTCTTCTACTTACACACAATCTAGTTTGCATTTCATTCTAGTAACAAACCCATCTACACAAACAAATATTTGGCATCCAAGTAGGCCCCCAAAAATGTGTGAAAATGCATATGGCCTAAACAATGGTGTTCTAGAGGCCGAAAGAAAAATGTTTGATATGAACGAATAATGTGCCCATGAACATTAAATTTGTCCTTTTTAAATGTTACAACTAATAAAAGCATATGGAGCAGAACGAACGTAATAAAGACAGAAAGAATAGGAACACAGCACAACTACTTACTTTTTTGCAGCACTCTCCGGATCTTTCGGTACTGCTCTGGCTCTCTCAACTTCAGGTCCGACCACCGCTTCCTGAGCTGATCTTTAGACCTTTGTACCCCGAAATTCCGCTCTAGACTCCTGACCACTTTCGCCATGATCTTGGCCTTTCGGATGTTCGGGTTGGGGTAAGGCCCATATTTTCCGTCATAGTCGGACTTCCTCATGATGTCGACCATCTCCAACATCTCCCCAAACGACATATTTGTGGCCTTAAAACATCTCCTTCTGGATCGGGACGTGCCTGGATCCGCCCTTTCCTCCTCCTCCTCCTCGTTGCTACAATTAGCCCGCACCTGCTGTATGTCCGCCATCATGCTCTTCCCCCACTGCGCCGAACGAAAAGGGGCGGGGAATACACTAGAAAGAACATCAGGGGCGGGCGGGGTTACACGCATGCGCTGTGTGTATAAAGCGTAACACGCGTGCGTATTACGTTTGATCTGTGAGCAGAGGAAGGAGCATTGGACGCGCCGATCGTAAGAACGAAGGTAAGAGACAAACTTGTGCCTATACTGCTTCTAGATTGAGGCCTATATTGTAACAAGATTAGGAGAGTTTTGTGTGACATTAGGCTTTGTCTTGTGTTGTGTCTTGCAGTGAACATGGATATCTTAATGAAAGATAATGACTTCATTTCAGTATTCATAGAGATGCTAAGGGAGCTGCCCTGTCTGTGGGAGATTAAACACCCCCATTACAAGAACCAAGCAAAGAGGAAGGCAGCACTGGAGCAATTGTGTGAAATTGTGAAGCAGGTGATCCCCACGGCAGACATCACTTATTTAAAGATTTTCATTGGTGGCCTGAGGAGCACATATCTGAGGGAGCGCAATAAAGTCCTTGATTCGCAGAGATCCGGAGCAGCAGATGACATCTATGTCCCCAGGATGTTGTACTACGACAGGCTGCACTTTCTGGCAGGCCAGACTGAACCCAGGCCATCCCTCTCCAGTCTTCCTTCCACGCTTCCTTCCCCCCCGGCTGATGCTTCTGATGCCCAACCTGGGCCTTCCAGGCCACATTGGAGGAGCCCAGATTGAGCCAGGTATAGCATTCCTCTAAATATTTCTGCTTGTCCAATCAATGATGTGAACTATATGTTAGTTGGGAGTACTAATTAGGATTGTGATTGATGATGCAAAAACTAAAACTATGTCCCTTTTTCATACACAGGGAAGTCTCAGCCAGGAGGTGGCCGGGCCGAGCCAGCTGGCTGATATCAAGGTCCCTCCACCCCCCTTGAAAACAGAAAGTGGCAGTAGGACGAGTGCCCTAGAGGAGGCTGCTATAGCATTCTTTTGGAGGGCTACAGAGGTCCTGGGAGCACCACACACCAGGCAGGAGAACATTGCTGCATTCACAGCCTATAAAATGCAGAGGATGGAGGAGGGCCAAAAAGCCATGTGTGAGGCCCTCATATCAGAGGCTCTGGAGAAAGGTATGAGGGGCCAAATTACACCTCACACACAGCTTTGGGATGGTCCTCCTCCTCCTCCTGCAGGTCCTACCCCTCCTCCAGGTCCTACTCCTCCTCCTGCCACATCTCCAACTGCACAGCCACAGCCGGGAATGAAGCGTGAAAGGAAGACCAGACAGTGAGGATCCTGGATCCAGTTTGTTGGGCAAAAAAATGCAGCCTCTTGTGGTACCACAGCCTGCGGACACACATGTCATCTGCTGCTATCCAAGTCTCTGTGAATCCCGGACCAGACTGCCCTCCCTTACATATGGACTCCTCAGGCCACCAATTTTGATGTTGAAGAATTGATGTCTGCCGTGGGGGTCCCAGGCTTCGCTAATTTCTCTTGTTGATCCAGTGTTGCCTTCCTCTTTGTTTGGTTCTGATCCCTTAATAAAGGATTTTTGTTTTGAATTATACTCTCCTATGTGTTTTACTTCAAAAAGGACAGTTTGTTTGTGAGGATTCAGGTACTTTTCAAATATACAATGTGAAATGAACAAGGGACACCAACAACAAACAATCTCCTTGAGATTAAATAATAAAAGATATCAATGGTGTTGGGGTAACTTGACACACAAAACACACCCAAAAATATTCTGGAGTAAAAAAAAAAATAACATTGAACAAAGATCAGCCTTGGAAAAAATCCAAACATTAAAGAAAAAAAAAGGCTTAAAATCCAAAATAAAAAAAATTAAAAAATATCAAACTGTCAGATGTGACAACTAATAACAATATATTTAGGGAATCCCACTAAAAAAAACACAAATAAAAGTTTGTGAGAAGTGTGTGTGAATACGAGCAGCAAAACGACTTAATTCTTGTCACATTATAAAGAAGAAGAGAGTGCGCTGTATTAAACCATTTTTAACATTGCAGCGTGACGAAAGTGCTGTATCCATTGCGAACGCTAAGTTTACCAGAACGAGCTGTCCCGTGTTGGAATTTCTTGTGAGCATGCGTGGCACTTTGTGCGTCGGAACAGGCCACACACGGTCGGAATTGACGCGATCGGATTTTGTTGTCGGAAAATTTTATCTCCTGCTGTCCAACTTTGTGTGTCGGAAAATCCGATGGAAAATGTCCGATGGCGCCCACACACGGTCAGAATTTCCGACAACACGCTCTGATCGGACATTGTCCATCGGAAAATCTGACCGTGTGTACGGGGCATTAGGTTTTTCTCTACCCAACTTTTTTGATGGGAACCTATCTATTTCATTATTCATGGTCATGTTGAAATCCCCAACCGCTATTACCGGGACCCCTGAGAAGCCCGCCATAAATTCAGTTAGGTCATCCAAAACCTCCCTCCCAAATGGGGGAGGGATATAGATGTTAGCTAATACACATTTCCTATTCTCAATTATGCAATAGAAAAAAATATACCGTCCCAATACATCCACCTTACTCTGACTGCAGGAGAAAGCCAACCCTGATTTTATCAAAACACTCACCCCCCTTGAATACGAGGTGTGAGTGGAATGATACTGTATCTGAAACTTTTTATGATCCATTATCTTAATCGAGTCCTTATCCAGGTGCGTCTCCTGCAGGCAGAGTATCTGAACCCTCCCTTTATCTGCCATAGAGAGGATCATCTGCCTTTTCAAATTATCTTTGACTCCCCGAACGTTCCAGGAACATATAGTGAGCTTCTTTTTTAAGTTCCAAGTTCTATTACAACCACCTCTACCGTGCAACAGTGGATCCTATATCCTTATGTCCCTTAGCAAAATTAAACCACCTCTTAATGTGACTCCAGTGATATTTGTGTGCTCTATCTTAGATTCGCTGTTCCAGGAATCTGAGATTCCAGCAGTCATTAAAGACCTTAAAAAAGACTCTGCCCCAGGCCCCAATGGTTTTTCAACCCATTATTACAAAACCTTCACAGACGTACTCTCTCCCTCTCTCCCTATCTGGCCCACTTCTTCAACTCATTAAGCGAAGCCTCTCCCCTTGATCCTGCAGCCAACCTAGCTTACATATCGGTCATTCCCAAACCGGGCAAAGACCCTAGCGAAGTGAGCAACTATAGACCAATCTTGGTAATCAATAATGACTTAAAAATAATGATGAAGATTTTATCGAACAGACTTGCATCATTTATTGGCTCATATATTCACAAGGACCAGGTGGGATTTATCCCAGGGAGGCAGGGTCCAGACCAGATACAGAGAGCAGTAAACACAACCTCCCTTATGAAGTCAGGATGGGACAGGGGTCCCCCCCAGGAAGGTTACCTCCTTTCCAAAGATCTCCAAAAAGCATTTGATACGGTCGCCTACCTCTTTACAATGCTTCAGAAATGGGGCTTTGGCCCCGACTTAATTAAAATACTAGAAGCCCTCTATTACCAACCCAAGGCACAGGTCAGATTACAGGGACACCTCTCAGAACAATAGAATAAATAAATGGTGCTGCGCTAATCCTAGCGGGAACACAGATGATGTTATTGGAATGCTCCTAGTGGATACGATGGAGTACAATAAATAAAAGTAAATCTTAAATAACTAAATGCACCAAAAATAAATAATAGTGATCTCTAGTATATAAAAGGGTCAGCCACTAAAAGAAAACTAAAAAATCAGTGAATGATAAAGTGCCCTAGTGCTATAATAATAATAGTGGCTCTATATAGCAAAAATCACAATAAATACAAAAATAGTAATAATAGATGTGGCAATAGTAACTCTTGTATACCGTGCAAATAAAAATCCAATGTATAAGTGACTTCCAATGTAAGGAACATTCTTCTCGATCGAGGGATGGGCGTGACCGGAGGTTGAGGAGAGGGGGAGGGCGTTGAGAACCTGGACCCAGCTGCTCTTCCCGACGCTCCTTCCGACGCCCGACGCCTGCAGCCCATGCTGGAAGCCGAGGATGTCATAACGGCGTGTCCGTGCCTCTGACGATCGGAGGGTGGGGGAGACAGGGAACGAGAGGCCGGCTCAAAGACCGGGCTGACGCCATCTCCTTGGCGATCCCGGAGGTGGGAGCCCACACTACACCAAGGATCCCTTAGAAGAACGCCTATGCCGGCCGGCATTGTGACGAGTCGGCAGGCAGGTGGAAGCTGCTGATCAGAGCTGTGGATCGGAGGATGGGGGAAAGGAGGGAGAGAGGAGGAAGGGATCACCCAGGTACACTGTGCATTGTGTGCCTTAAGGTAATCTATTTGTGCCATTTCCTGTATAGTGAAAATCTGGGGGACCCCCTGAAGAGCCATCTCTCGGTGAGTCCATGCTGTCATGTGCAAGAGGGGGCATATCTAAACTTGAAGAGGACACTGTGATACTTCCCCCAGTACTTACAATCTAGGGGTTCTGAGCCCTTTAGGAGACGGCTTCTCTTTTTTTGAATCAGCAGATTTACACACTACTGCTTGGGAGGGAAGAATCGGGTAGAGACTAAAAAAAAATTGGTACAACCCATCTTACCTTTGGAAATCCCAAGGGGTGAGGGAAGTCAAGATAACCAGGAAGAAGGGGTCGGAGGAGGCCGCAGCACAGGAAGGAGCTGGGGCGCATAATTTGCGAGGTCCCAAGGATAAAGTTGCCCAGGGCGCTGCTGCAAAGCTGGAGCGCTTTGCCCATACGCCAAATTGCACGCCAAAAAAAGGGAACCAGGCGGGGGGTGTACAAGCTCAAGGGGCGCAGGGTAGTAACCCTGGGGGGAGAAAAAGTCAAGGACCAGCTGACATCCGTGTGCCCACAGTAACAGATTCAGCATCACAGACGCATCTGGAAGGGGAGAGTGATTTGAGTGGCCCGGGTAATGGGGTATTAGAAGATAAGGAGGCACAAGAGCAGGGACCATCCTTGCAGGACATTCTCTCAGCAGTAAATGTTTGTAAGACCACGTTGTCAGGTCTATCAGATCAACTCAAAGGTATTAGAGCTGACTTGGTCACAATGAAGAGGGATATGCAGGAGGTGTGTGCCCGAACCACCGTGTTAGAAGAGAGACTTGGTCAGTTGGAAGATGATGTGAACCCACTAAGCCAGGAGGTTAAGAGGATGAAGGAACAACTAAACGCATGCCTTCAAAAGATGGATGACTTTGAGAACAGGGCACGTAGGAAGAATGTGAGGGTCCTAGGCCTCCCTGAGAAGAGTGAAGGGAATAATCTAAAGAAATAGGGGATTGGCGCTGTTTACTGATAAAAATGATAATAAATAAATTATACAAACTCCTAACAAAAGGGGAGCATAACACCCCAATTCTGTGTGGGTGAGACGTGTAACACAATATAAATGATTATTGGAAAATAAATATATATGCTGAAAATAGTCAGAAAAATTGTGCAGACTACCCAAGATAAAAATAAAAATAAAAATACTAAAAAATAATACTTGAATTGAATAACAAAGGTGAGTGATCAATCAGATGTGTATAAAAAACCACAAAAAATATATATGTGTACAATAAAAGGTATGGGTGGGTATTTCTAAAAGAGAGGACAAACACTGTGTTACCCACTGAAAATTAGTATATGTACTAGTGAAGCTGAGTGGTGTTGAATAAAAATGTAAAAATATAAATAAACTAAAAAAAAAAAAAGGACTATCGGTATGTAGTGTGCAAACAATCTAGCTGCACAAAGAGAATCAAAAAAGTGAAAAAAGCCAAAAAAGAAAATAAAAATGAAAGTCCAAACAACCAGAAAAAATTATTATTTCAACAAAAAAAAAAAAAAGAGAATATCCGTGAATAATATTCTATCGTTCAGTTCAGTGTAAATAAACAATTCTTGTGCAGCAGGCTAGTGCATCTTCAAAGGTTGCGGATAAGTCCGTCCCACTGAGTATATACTGAGTATATATACTGAGTATATATAGTGAGTATATACTGTCCCGTGTGGAGTCCCCTCTAGTGTCCCCACTCACCAAAGCGCCCAACCCCTGCAGGGGTAATGGGCATGTAGATGTGAATCCGATGATGATCCAAGCGGTTGGTGTCCCCCTCACCACCAGCCTTTTGAAAGCGATCTGGTGACACAGGTGGAAATTAGGTGGTGAGGGGGACACCAACCGCTTGGATCATCATCGGATTCACATCTACATGCCCATTACCCCTGCAGGGGTTGGGCGCTCTGGTGAGTGGGGGCACTAGAGGGGACTCCACACGGGACAGTATATACTCAGTGGGACGGATTTATCCGCAACCTTTGAAGATGCACTAGCCTGCTGCACAAGAATTGTTTATTTACACTGAACTGAACGATAGAATATTATTCACGGATATTCTCTTTTTTTTTTTTTTTGTTGAAATAATATTTTTTTCTGGTTGTTTGGACTTTCATTTTTATTTTCTTTTTTGGCTTTTTACACTTTTTTGATTCTCTTTGTGCAGCTAGATTGTTTGCACACTACATACCGATAGTCCTTTTTTTTTTTTTTAGTTTATTTATATTTTTACATTTTTATTCAACACCACTCAGCTTCACTAGTACATATACTAATTTTCAGTGGGTAACACAGTGTTTGTCCTCTCTTTTAGAAATACCCACCCATACTGTACCTTTCATTGTACATATATATATTTTTTGTGGTTTTTTATACACATCTGATTGATCACTCACCTTTGTTATTGCTTGTAGTTCCATTCACTAATTCAAGTATTATTTTTTAGTATTTTTATTTTTATCTTGGGTAGTCTGCACAATTTTTCTGACTATTTTCAGCATATATATTTATTTTCCAATAATCATTTATATTGTGTTACACGTCTCACCCACACAGAATTGGGGTGTTATGCTCCCCTTTTGTTAGGAGTTTGTATAATTTATTTATTATCATTTTTATCAGTGAACAGCGCCAATCCCCTATTTCTTTAGATTTCACAATTATTGGATCGCACCGTTGGTGCTTTCCCTATTAGGGGGGCTGCAGTTCGGTTATAAGCCCATCCTAAGCGCGGAACAACACTATATACATTAGTGAAGGGAATAAGCCTGTAGAGTTCATGGAGGGGTGGCTCAGGGACATGTGCGGTAAAGACGCATTCTCCAGCATGTTCACTATTGAATGGGCGCACAGAATTGCCCCGAGGGTCCCACACTCAGGGGGTCAGCCTAGGCCCCTTTAGTCAAATTACTGTTTTTCAGGGATAAGGTTACTATTCTCCAGAGGGCAAGAGAGATGAAGAATATTGTATACAATGGCGCAAGAATATCCCTGTATCCGGATTTTTCCCCTGAATTGCAGAGACAGAGAGCAAAATTTATAGAGTGCAAACGAAGTTTACAGCAGCGTGGACTTAATTATGCGTTGCTGTATCCAGCCCGTTTGCGAGTAATAGCAAACGGGGAGGTGAAATTTTTCAATACTCCTGCGGAGGTGTTGCGGCCAGGCACACAGTCTCGGAGGGGGGAGGGGAGGGAGTAGGAGGTTAGAGTAGACGGATCCCTTGCCTTTTTTTTTTTTGTTTTTGTCTTTTCTCTGGCCTCTTCTCCTTCTCCCTCCCCCTCTCCCCTTGTGTTTTGTTTTCTCCGCCCCTTTTCTGAGGGCACATTTTGCAAAGGTGTGGGTGTAGGGAGATAATATGTGTACAAATTTTTATAACTACTAAGTATGATGGGGGTAATCCCCCTCGGATAAAAGGGTTCAGGTTGCAACGCAAAAGGAGGAAGGAGGTATACCCAGGTTGAAAGGGTTAAACACGGTCACTTTAGAGGCTCGGTGGGATAGGCCCATTTTGGGGCAGTGGGGGGAGGGGGGGGTTGGGAGGGGGTGAAGGGTTGGGAGGATTTGGGGGTGAGGATGGGTGGAGGGGGTTATGGGGAGGGGGAAGGGGGTAGGATGTTAGAGTGGTGTGAAAGATATAATATGGAAGTTACACAAAAAGTAAAAGCACTAGGATGTCAAAAATTAATCACAACAGTTTTGAGAATTAAGTGTTATTGTATAGGTATAAGAGATGTTAGGCGCAAAAATGGATAAATGTAAGTGTATGAAGATATGTTCATGGAACGTAAGGGGAGTGAAAGATGTCTGTAAGAAACAAGCAATCTTCTCTATGGCCAGTACAAGGGGTTCTAGGATACTCTGCCTTCAGGAGACCCATCTAGAGAAGGGTTCAGTGAATACCCTAAGGAATAGGAGTTACCAAGAGCAGTATCACTCAACTCATACATCACACTCGAGGGGAGTAAGTGTATTGATAAATACTGGTTTGGTTTTCTCCTGTAGGCAGAGTAGATTGGATGAGTATGGTCGGTATGTCTTTCTCTATTGCAATATTGAGGGAAGGGACTGTATTCTTGCTAGTGTATATATACCTCCTCCATTCAAAACTGAGGTACTCAACAAACTAATAAGTTTTATAGCAGATAAACCTGGGATGCCGGTTATAGTGATGGGGGATTTTAATATGGCCATGAACAACTGCTTGGATAGATTCCCGACAGGGTCTTCTCCTGGAGGGGCATCTAGGAGCCCGCTCCTCCAATTTTGTGAGGAAGTAGGATGGGTAGATATCTGGAGGAGGTGGCATCCAGGGGAGAGGCAATATTCATGCCACTCAAGGACACATGCCACTCTATCCAGGATAGATTTGGTGTTTTGTAATGAGGAGGCTTTGAAAGTGATGGTTGGGATTGAGTATGATCCAAGGGGGCTCTCGGACCACTCACCTGTGATTTTTTTCAATCAAAACGGGGGGGTGTGTTGGTCAGAGGGAGTGGAAATTGAATCCCTTTTGGCTGGAGGTAGTTGAGGATGATGAGGGGATTGTGAGCAATCTGAAAGAGTTCATAACCCTGAATCAAGGATCTGCCTCGTTAGGCATAACCTGGGATGCCCTGAAGGCTTACCTTAGAGGAGTTCTTATACAGAAAATCTCTTATGTTAAAAGGAAAGCACAGACTAAAGAACATAAAGCTAGGGTGAAGGTAAGGGAGGTAGAAGATAGATATTTAGAGGAGCCAACCACAGCTAGGTACGAGGCTTGGGTCAAGGGCCAGGAAAAATACAGAAAAATAGCCCTGGGAAAAGAGGAAAAGAGGAAGATGTTTCAGAAACAAAATATTTTTTTGTGAAGGGGAATTAGTGGGTAGGGCCTTGGCTTTAATAGCTAGGGCTAATGGCTCTTCATCTACTATACCTGCAGTGTGGGATAGGGACGGGAACACTATAAGACTCACTTCCGGTATGGTGAAGGTGTTCAAAGAATACTATGAAGATTTGTACAAAGCCCCACAGGTAGATGTAAAAGGGGAGATGTGGGAGTTCTTTGAAAAATTAAGAATAACTTCGCTATCTAGTGAGGAGAGGGATGCCCTGGAAGCTCCGCTGACATTGATGGAGCTACAAAGAGTGGTAAAGGAAATGGCGAATCAAAAAGCGCCAGGACCTGACGGATTACCGGCGGAACTGTATAAAAAATATGGAGAGGTCCTGCTCAGAAAATGATTAGAAACTCTGAACGGAGCCGTGGTGGAAGGTAGCTTACCCATATCTATGACAGAAGCTACAATCATAATCCTTTTGAAAGAGGGGAAGAACCCGTTAGACCCTGCATCATATAGACCAATCTCACTATTATGTACAGACGTTAAGATCTTGGCCAAAGCCCTAGCAAATAGGTTAAAAAAAATAATTTCTAGAGTAGTACACACGGATCAAACAGGTTTTATACCGGAGAGATCAGTGAGTATGAACATTAGGAGAGTGTATGGTAACATACAAGTTCCTATGGAGAAGGGAGGTAACAGGGCGATTTTGTCATTAGATGCGGCCAAGGCATTCGATAGCCTTGAGTGGCACTATTTGTGGAAGGTATTGGCAGAGTTTAAATTCGGCCCAAACTTTGTAAATTGGCTGAGGCTTCTATATGACAAACCAAAAGCTAGAGTCAGGGTCAATGGGGAGTGCTCCGAGTGGTTCCAGTTGGGGAGGGGGACAAGACAGGGGTGCCCGTTGTCGCCCCTGCTTTTCGCCCTCGCACTGGAGCCCTTGGCAACTGCTCTGAGAAAATCACAAGAAATAAAGGGTTTCAAAAATAGGGGTGTAGAAGAGAAAATCGCAATGTATGCAGATGATATCCTGTTATTTTTGGAAGATACACAAACCTCCCTACTAGCAGCCGTGAAATTAATCAAAGAATTCGGATATTTTTCGGGTTTAAAGATCAACTGGGAAAAATCAGCCCTATTGCCGGTAGATCCCCTAGTGAACTCTCTCCCAAGTCAGGTGAAATCTATAAAAATTGTAGACCAAATGAGATACTTGGGGGTAAATATAACCAGAGATCCAGGGCAGTACATAACAGGGAATAGGGATGAGCTTCGTGTTCGAGTCGAACCCATGTTCGACTCGAACATCGGCTGTTCGACCGTCCGTCGAATTGCGAACGATATGGGCCGTTCGCGCCAAATTCGTGTGGCGCGTCACGGCCCATAATTCACTGCGGCATCGCAGTGCATTGCTGGCTGATGATTGGCTGAGCATGCACTATGACCCGCATGCTTGGCCAATCACAGCGCCGTCAGTAGAGAGAGCTGTAATTGGCCAAAGCCAGGGTGGCTTTGGCCAATTATGGCTCAGGGGATTTAGTACACGCCCCACACTATATAAGGCCGCCTGCACGGCGGCCCTGTGTAGTGTGTGTTCCGGTGTGCTGAGAGATAGAGAGAGAGAGAGACAGTGTCATTTGATTTGAGTTAGATAGATTAGGCAGAACAGTCAGTCAGTTAGCTGCACTTACAGTGTATTGTGTATATATATATGCATCCCAGGTGTTGCATATATATATATACACTGTATTCAGTTTAGCTAGATCCGTTCCTGTTATCTTCTATTTAGACTATTTACATTTAGTGCAGTGCGTCCTGCTCACAGTGTTCAGCTAGATCTGTTCCTGTTATTTACATTTAGTGCAGTGCGTCCTGCTCACAGTGTTCAGCTAGATCCGTTCCTGCTATTTACATTTAGTGCAGTGCGTCCTGCTCACAGTGTTCAGCTAGATCCGTTCCTGCTATTTACATTTAGTGCAGTGCGTCCTGCTCACAGTGTTCAGCTAGATCCGTTCCTGCTATTTACATTTAGTGCAGTGCGTCCTGCTCACAGTGTTCAGCTAGATCCGTTCCTGCTATTTACATTTAGTGCAGTGCGTCCTGCTCACAGTGTTCAGCTAGATCCGTTCCTGCTATTTACATTTAGTGCAGTGCGTCCTGCTCACAGTGTTCAGCTAGATCTGTTCCTGCTATTTACATTTAGTGCAGTGCGTCCTGCTCACAATGTTCAGCTAGATCCGTTCCTGTTATCTTCTAGACTATTTACATTTAGTGCAGTGCGTCCTGCTCACAGTGTTCAGCTAGATCCGTTCCTGCTATTTACATTTAGTGCAGTGCGTCCTGCTCACAGTGTTCAGCTAGATCCGTTTCTGCTATTTACATTTAGTGCAGTGCGTCCTGCTCACAGTGTTCAGCTAGATCCGTTCCTGCTATTTACATTTAGTGCAGTGCGTCCTGCTCACAGTGTTCAGCTAGATCCGTTCCTGCTATTTACATTTAGTGCAGTGCGTCCTGCTCACAGTGTTCAGCTAGATCCGTTCCTGCTATTTACATTTAGTGCAGTGCGTCCTGCTCACAGTGTTCAGCTAGATCCGTTCCTGCTATTTACATTTAGTGCAGTGCGTCCTGCTCACAGTGTTCAGCTAGATCCGTTCCTGCTATTTACATTTAGTGCAGTGCGTCCTGCTCACAGTGTTCAGCTAGATCCGTTCCTGTTATCTTCTAGACTATTTACATTTAGTACAGTGCGTCCTGCTCACAGTGTTCAGCTAGATCCGTTCCTGTTATCTTCCTATTGACAGGCAGGCTTGTCTGGTTACAGTATATAAAGCTACCTGAAGAAAATTACAGGTGTTCTATTTGATCCTATTAGTACCACGGTCAGGCAGCTAGACTATTTACATTTAGTACAGTGCGTCCTGCTCACAGTGTTCAGCTAGATCCATTCCTGTTATCTTCCTACTGACAGGCAGGCTTGTCTGGTTACAGTTTATAAAGCTACCTGAAGAAAATTACAGGTGTTCTATTTGATCCTATTAGTACCACGGTCAGGCAGCTAGACTATTTACATTTAGTACAGTGCGTCCTGCTCACAGTGTTCAGCTAGATCCGTTCCTGTTATCTTCCTATTGACAGGCAGGCTTGTCTGGTTACAGTATATAAAGCTACCTGAAGAAAATTACAGGTGTTCTATTTGATCCTATTAGTACCACGGTCAGGCAGCTAGACTATTTACATTTAGTACAGTGCGTCCTGCTCACAGTGTTCAGCTAGATCCGTTCCTGTTATCTTCCTACTGACAGGCAGGCTTGTCTGGTTACAGTATATAAAGCTACCTGAAGAAAATTACAGGTGTTCTATTTGATCCTATTAGTACCACGGTCAGGCAGCTAGACTATTTACATTTAGTACAGTGCGTCCTGCTCACAGTGTTCAGCTAGATCCATTCCTGTTATCTTCCTACTGACAGGCAGGCTTGTCTGGTTACAGTATATAAAGCTACCTGAAGAAAATTACAGGTGTTCTATTTGATCCTATTAGTACCACGGTCAGGCAGCTAGACTATTTACATTTAGTACAGTGCGTCCTGCTCACAGTGTTCAGCTAGATCCGTTCCTGTTATCTTCCAACTGACAGGCAGGCTTGTCTGGTTACAGTATATAAAGCTACCTGAAGAAAATTACAGGTGTTCTATCCCAGCTTAGTGCAGCTACAGGCCATTAGTATGTCTGGAAGGCCAAGAAGGAGAGGCAGACAGTCACAAGCCAATAAGAGAGGGCAAGCAGGCTCTGTGTCTAGTGTTGGTCGTGGAGACGGTGCATCCTCATCAGCACGTGGCCATGGGACACGCTTGGCCTTTTTTTCGGCAGCTGGCCGTGTTGAGCCGCAACATGCGGAAGACTTGGTCGAGTGGATGACCAAGCCGTCCTCATCCTCCTCATCCTCTCTCACCCATGCCCAGGGTGCTTTGTCTGGCAAAGCAGCGGCCTCTTCCCTCAGCTCAATGTCATCAGTGACTCCTTCCCTAGCTACACCATGTCCTCATGAGGATTCCCTCGAACTGTTTGACCACAGTGTTGGGTACATGCTCCAGGAGGATGCCCAGCGTTTGGAAGGCTCTGATGATGATACTGAGCTCGATGAAGGCAGTAACATGAGCACGGACAGAGGGGGTGCCCAAGAAGGACAGCAATCTGGCAGTCATGCTCCCCCTGCTGCAGCATACTGCCAGGTTTGCTCCAGTGATGAGGAGGGAGGGGATGATGAGGTCACTGACTCAACGTGGGTGCCTGATAGGAGAGAGGAGGAGGAGGAGGAGGCAGCACATCACCAACGAGGCAGGATGCCCTCCAGGGGCCAGCCTAAGGGCAGCACATTGACTGCATCACACCCCAAAGCTCCACATGTGCAGGGCGCTGCAGTCTCTGCGCGTTATTCAAAAAGTTCTTTGGTGTGGGCCTTTTTTGAGACGAGTGCATCAGATCGCACCGCTGCTATTTGCAACATATGTCTCAAGCGTATCTCGCGTGGCCAAAACATCTCCCGCTTGGGTACCACATGCTTGACCAGACATATGTTGACCTGCCATGCAGTTCGTTGGCAAGCGTATCTAAAAGACCCACACCAAAGAACAAAGAGGATCTCTCCTTGCTCCTCATCAGCTGAGATTTCCAACCCCACTAGACCTTCAGTCCTCTCTGAGACCTGCAGTGAGAGCAATGAAGGTGTAGAATTAGGTGTGTCACAGCCAAGTACTTGTGGGCAATCTGCTTTTGGTACACCGACGTCAGATTGTACCAGGCAAATTTCCCTGCCCCAGCTGCTGCACCGCCGAAAGAAGTTTGCTCCCAGCCATCCACATGCCCAGCGGTTGAATGCTAGCTTGGCAAAATTGCTAGCACTTCAACTGCTGCCTTTTCAGTTGGTAGACTCTGCCCCCTTCCGTGAGTTTGTGGAATGTGCTGTTCCTCAGTGGCAGGTACCCAAACGCCACTTTTTCTCACGGAAGGCGATTCCGGCTCTCTACCGGCATGTGGAAGGCAATGTCCATGCCTCGCTGGACAGGGCGGTCAGCGGTAAGGTGCATATTACCGCTGACTCATGGTCCAGCAGGCATGGACAGGGACGTTACCTAAGTTTCACGGCGCATTGGGTGACTCTGCTGGCAGCTGGGAAGGATGCAGGACAAGGTGCAGTAGTGTTGGAGGTTGTTCCGCCACCACGCCTCCAAAATGCTGATTGTGACACACCTCTCTCCTCCACCCCCTCCTCTTCTTCTTCCTCCATGGCCTCTTCCTCGGAACCAGTGGTGCTCCGTAGGCGTTCAAGGGGCTACGCAAGTACGCAGGCCAAAAGATGCCATGCGGTGCTTGAGCTGGTGTGCTTGGGGGACAGGAGCCACACTGGGGCAGAGGTTCTGTCAGCTCTGCAGGGGCAGGTTCAGAGGTGGTTGACGCCACGCCAACTTAAGGCAGGAATGGTGGTTTGCGACAATGGCACCAACCTCCTCTCTGCCCTCCTGTTTGGCTCACGTCCTTAACTTGGTGGTGCAGCGGTTCTTGGGCAGGTACCCGGGCTTACAGGATGTCCTGAGGCAGGCCAGGAAAGTCTGTGTGCATTTCCGCCGGTCATATAATGCCAGTGCTCGGCTGACGGACCTCCAAAAGGAGTTTAACCTGCCCAAGAACCGCCTAATCTGTGACATGCCCACCAGGTGGAACTCAACGTTGGCCATGCTGCAGCGGCTGCACACGCAGCAGAGGGCCATCAATGAGTACCTGTGCGACTATGGCACCAGGACAGGGTCAGGGGAGCTTGGTTTTTTTTCCCCACGCCAGTGGGCCATGATCAGGGATGCATGCACTGTCCTGTCACCATTCGAGGAGGAAGATTGTGTCAGTATGGAGGTGGAGCCTGGCACTCAGCATCAGCAGCAGTCTTTAAGGGATCAGTCCCAAGGAACACATGGACTTGTACGTGGCTGGGAGGAGGTGGCTGCGGACGTTGTTGTCCTTAGTGACCCAGAGGACTCCGGACCGAATGCCTCAGCAAACCTACGCTGCATGGCCTCCCTGATCCTGCAAAGCCTGCGTAAGGATCCTCGTATTCGTGGTATCAAGGAGAAGGACCAATACTGGCTGGCAACCCTCCTTGATCCACGTTACAAGGGTAAGGTTGCGGACCTTATCTTGCCATCGCAGAGGGAGCAGAGGATGAAACATCTTCGGGAGGCCTTGCAGAAAGGTCTGTGCAACGCGTTCCCAGAGACTGGGAGGTTACAAACTCCTGTTTCTGGACAACGTGTTGCTGAGGCTTCGGTCAGTCAAAGAAGGAGCGGTGGAGAAGGTGGCAGTCTGACCGATGCGTTCAGACAATTTTTTGGTCCGCAGCCCCAAGGTATGATCGGTTCCAGCAACCATCGCCAGCGTCTGTTTTACATGGTGCAGGAATACCTAGGGGCAAGATCAGACTTGGACACCTTTCCCACCGAAAATCCTCTGGGTTACTGGGTCTTGAGGATGGATCACTGGCCAGAGCTTGCACAGTATGCAATTGAGCTACTGGCCTGTCCTGCATCCAGCGTTCTTTCGGAACGCACATTCAGTGCTGCTGGAGGCATGGTAACCGATCACAGGGTGCGTCTGTCCACCGACTCGGTCGATCGGCTGACCTTCATAAAAATGAATCAGTCTTGGATCACCACCAGCTACCAAGCACCTGATGCTGATGTAACCGAATAATTTTTTTTGAAATCTCAGATCCCTTCAAAGACTGCCTATGCTGATGCTGAGTGACTATCCCTGAGTAATTATCCTCTTCCTCCTCAATCATCACGCTGATAGCTTGTAAGAACATATTTGGTTCTGGGCGCCACCACCAGTGCCTAAGGCACAATTTTTCAGCCCCTGTTTAACAGGGGCGTGTAATTACAATTTTTGATGTAATACTTTGCAGCAGGGCTCGTTCCTGCATTCCAACTAGAGTGTCTGTGAGGGGTTGCAGTGTTGTGGCACCAGCACCAGTGCCTAAGGCCCAATTTTTCTGCCCCTGTCTAACAGGGGCGTGTAATTACAATTTTTGATGCAATACTTTGCAGCAGGGCTTGTTCCTGCGTTCCAACTAGAGTGTCTGTGAGGGGTTGCAGTGTTGTGGCACCAGCACCAGTGCCTAAGGCCTAATTTTTCAGCTCCTGTTCAACAGGGGCATGTAATTACAATTCTTGATCTAATATTTCACAGCAGGGCCCTGTGAGGGCTTACAGTGTTGTGGCCACAGCAACACCTAAGGCCCAAATTTCTGCTGAGTATATAGAGCAGGACCCTACTTTCAAACATCTAACTTACAAACGACTCCTACTTGCAAACGGAAGGAGACAACAGGAAGTGAGATGAAATCTACCCCTAGGAAGGGAAATTCTCTCCTGTAAGAGTTAATATGGGAAAACAATTTCTCCTTTCCACTGATGCTTTCCAATCCTTGTTCCACAAAAAAACCCAAATTTTCAAAAAACATTTTTCATTGGGACAAAAAAGTGAGGTGAAATCTTCTGAAGAGGAGGAAAGACAGCAAAACAAATGTCACAGGGTGATAACCCTTCCCTATGTTTTCCAAAAAGCTTAGAAAAGATTTTTTGGCTGGAGCTAAACACGTAAAAAATGTTCAAAATTACAAAGAGATTCTACTTAACAACAAACCTACAGTCCCTGTCTTGTTTGCACCGCCTGTATACTGCTGTTCAGAGTATATAGGGCCTGGTGGCCCCACACCTTTCCTTATTTTAATTTGGGTGCGGGGTTCCCCTTAATATCCATACAAGACCCAAAGGGCCTGGTAATGGACTGGGGGGTACCCATGCCGTTTGTCTCACTGATTTTCATCCATATTGCCATGACCCGACATGACATTAAACCCGCAAGCAGTTTTAAATGAGATTTTTTCCTTTAAAAATGACATTTGGTGCAGGGACTGTTCTAAACATGGGAAACACGCGTCACTTTACAGGCATCCTATAGACACCCCCCAGGTACGATATTTAAAGGAATATTTCACTTTTTTTTTTTTACTTTAAGCATCATTAAAATCACTGCTCCCGAAAAAACGGCCGTTTTTAAAAGTTTTTTTTGCATTGATACATGTCCCCTGGGGTAGGACCCGGGTCCCCAAACCCTTTTGAGGACAATACCATGCAAATTAGCCTTTAAAATGAGCACTTTTGATTTTGAACGTTCGAGTCCAATAGACGTCAATGGTGTTCTAACGTTTGTGCGAACTTTCGGTCCGTTTGCGGGTTCTGGTGCGAACCGAACCGGGGGGTGTTCGGCTCATCCCTAACAGGGAATGTAGTACCATTAATGGTTAAGCTGAAACAAAAGAGCCGGGTGTGGGGTGGCCTTCCTCTCTCGGTCGCCGGTAGATGCAATCTTATCAAAATGATACAGCAGTTTTTTCAGGAGCAGTGATTTTAATAATGCTTAAAGTGAAACAATAAGTGTAATATCCCTTTAAATTTCGTACCTGGGGGGTGTCTATAGTATGCCTGTAAAGGGGTGCATGTTTCCTGTGTTTAGAACAGTCTGACAGCAAAATGACATTTTGAAGGAAAAAACTCATTTAAAACTACCCGCGGCTATTGCATTGCCGACAATACACATTTCAGTTCATTGATAAAGACGGCATGGGAATTCCCCAAAGGGGAACCCCGAACCAAAATTAAAAAAAAAAATGACATAGGAGTCCCCCTAAATTCCATACCAGGCCCTTCAGGTCTGATATGGATATTAAGGGGAACCCCGGCCAAAATTTAAAAAAAAAAATGACGTGGGGTTCCCCCTAAATTCCATACCAGACCCTTCAGGTCTGGTATGGATTTTAAGGGGAACCCCGCGCCAAAAAAAAAAACGGCGTGGGGTCCCCCCAAAAATCCATACCAGACCCTTATCCGAGCACGCAACCTGGCAGGCCGCAGGAAAAGAGGGGGGGACGAGAGTGCGCCCCCCCCTACTGAACTGTACCAGGCCACATGCCCTCAACATTGGGAGGGTGCTTTGGGGTAGCCCCCCAAAACACCTTGTCCCCATGTTGATGAGGACAAGGGCCTCATCCCCACAACCCTGGCCGGTGGTTGTGGGGGTCTGTGGGCGGGGGGCTTATCGGAATCTGGAAGCCCCCTTTAACAAGGGGACCCCCAGATCCCGGCCCCCCCCTGTGTGAAATGGTAAGGGGGTACTTATCCCTACCATTTCACTAAAAAACTGTCAATGTTAAAAATGACAAGAGACAGTTTTTGACAATTCCTTTATTTAAATGCTTCTTTTTTCTTCTATCTTCCTTCATCTTCTGGTTCTTCTGGTTCTTCTGGCTCTTCCTCTGGCCTTCTCGTCCAGCATCTCCTCCGCGGCGTCTTCTATCTTCTTCTCCTCGGGCCACTCCGCACCCATGGCATGGGGGGGAGGCTCCCGCTCTTCTTCTTTTCTTCTCTTCTTCTCTTCTTCATTTTCTTCTCCGGGCCGCTCCGCATCCATGCTGGCATGGAGGGAGGCTCCCGCTGTGTGATGGCGCTCCTCGTCTGACAGTTCTTAAATAACGGGGGGCGGGGCCACCCGGTGACCCCGCCCCCTCTGACGCACGGTGACTTGACGGGACTTCCCTGTGGCATTCCCCGTGACGTCACAGGGAAGTCCCGTCAAGTCACCGTGCGTCAGAGGGGGGCGGGGTCACCGGGTGGCCCCGCCCCCCGTTATTTAAGAACTGTCAGATGAGGAGCGCCGTCACACAGCGGGAGCCTCCCTCCATGCCAGCATGGGTGCGGAGCGGCCCGGAGAAGAAAATGAAGAAGAGAAGAAGAGAAGAAAAGAAGAAGAGAAGAGCGGGAGCCTCCCCCCCATGCCATGGGTGCGGATCGGCCCGAGGAGAAGAAGATAGAAGACGCCGCGGAGGAGATGCTGGACGAGAACGCCGGAGGAAGAAATAGAAGAGCCAGAAGAACCAGAAGAACCGGAAGATGAAGGAAGATAGAAGAAAGAAGAAGCATTTAAATAAAGGAATTGTCAAAAACTGTCTCTTGTCATTTTTAACATTTTTGACAGTTTTTTAGTGAAATGGTAGGGGTAAGTACCCCCTTACCATTTCACACAGGGGGGCCGGGATCTGGGGGTCCCCTTGTTAAAGGGGGCTTCCAAATTCCGATAAGCCCCCCCGCCCGCAGACCCCCACAACTACCGGCCAGGGTTGTGGGGATGAGGCCCTTGTCCTCATCAACATGGGGACAAGGTGTTTTGCGGGGCTACCCCAAAGCACCCTCCCAATGTTGAGGGCATGTGGCCTGGTACGGTTCAGGAGGGGGGGCGCACTCTCGTCCCCCCCTCTTTTCCTGCGGCCTGCCAGGTTGCGTGCTCGGATAAGGGTCTGGTATGGATTTTTGGGGGGACCCCACGCCGTTTTTTGTTTTTTTTTTTGGCGCGGGGTTCCCCTTAAAATCCATACCAGACCTGAAGGGTCTGGTATGGAATTTAGGGGGAACCCCACGTCATTTTTTTTTTAAATTTTGGCCGGGGTTCACCTTAATATCCATATCAGACCTGAAGGGCCTTTTATGGAATTTAGGGGGACTCCTACGTCATTTTTTTTAATTTTGGTTCGGGGTTCCCCTTTGGGGAATTCCCATGCCGTTTTTATCAATGAACTGAAATGTGTATTGTCGGCAATGCAATAGCTGCGGGTAGTTTTAAATGAGTTTTTTCCTTCAAAATGTCATTTTGCTGTCAGACTGTTCTAAACACAGGAAACATGCGCCCCTTTACAGGCATACTATAGACACCCCCCAGCTACGAAATTTAAAGGGATATTACACTTTTATTGTTTGACTTTAAGCATTATTAAAATCACTGCTCCTGAAAAAACGGCCGTTTTTAAAACTTTTTTTTGCATTGATCCATGCCCCCTGGGGCAGGACCTAGGTCCCCAAACACTTTTTATGACAATAACTTGTATATAAGGCTTTAAAATTAGCACTTTTGATTTCTCCCATAGACTTTTAAAGGGTGTTCCGCGGCATTCGAATTTGCCGCGAACACCCCTAATTGTTCGCTGTTCGGCGAACTTGCGAACAGCCAATGTTCGAGTCGAACATGAGTTTGACTCGAACTCGAAGCTCATCCCTACCCACAACCCAGTTAAAGATCAGATGTTGGAAGACGGTAAAAAAGATATTGGGATATGTGGGGTTCTCTGAGTTCTCCCCGATATGGAACAACAAAAACCTAAAGGAGCTTAGTGGGGTGGGGAAAATAGAAGAATGGGAGAGGAAGGGTATTCACTGCTTGATGCAACTGTACAAAGCAGGGAGTTTGAAATCATTTCAAGAGATAAAAGAAGAGTTTGGACTACCCAATAGACCACCGTTTGGTTATTTGCAGGTGAAGCACGCCCTGGAGGCACAATTTAAGGGCAAGGAGATTGAATGGTGTGAAATGCCCGTGTTAAGGAAACTGGTAAATAGTACGGAATCCAGAGGGTGGATCTCAGAGATGTAAAAGAACATATCTGAGGCACGGCAGGTAAGGGAGGTGGAGCCCAGGAGGAGAATTAAATGGGAGGAAGAGGTTGGTTTAATAACGGTGGAACAGTGGAAATTTAACCTAGCATTGGGATCAAGAGTATCTCTTTCACCATCACAAGGGGTCTCCTATCTATATTTGATTTATAGATTATATTATACACCAGTAAGATTATTTACGTTGTGGGGACGCGAGAGGGGATTTGCTACATATGTTTTGGCGTTGCCCCAAGCTATATAGATACTGGGAAAATCTAGTGGAGGAAATTAACACAGTATTCGGATCCTCATTGGTAATGGAGGCTCGAACCTGCCTTCTGAGCCTATTTGAGACAAATGACATGTTGAAGGATACACAGACAGCAATTATAAGGTGCCTATTTCAGGGTAGAAAAATCATAGCATGGAAATGGCAGAAAAAAGACTCCCCAACGATAGGAGAATGGAGAAAAGAGGTCCAGGATACAATCATTAAGGAGGAATTCTGGTATAGAAGGAGAGGTAGCTTAAAAAAGTATAAGAGTGTATGGAAATTATGGCTGGAGTATGAAAGGGATAGATAAAATGTAAGAGTATTAGGTGTTTAGGGGGGGTGTATTTGGGAGAGGGAGGGGGTGGGGGTGGATGGAGCGCTGGGGTGGAGGGGGGGAGGACGGGGGTGGGAGGGGAGAATTGGAGGCTTATAGATGTCACTGTAAAATGTATGCTCACTGTCTATGTCTGCTCGGCCGAAGATCTGCTGTTCTCGGCCCTTTCTTTTTTTTTCTAAGTCAGAAGTTATTTTTTTGAGTAAATGAAAATAAAACAATGTTAAAGAGCGGCCACAATGATGTGAACTAAAGAGATGGGATAGATTTTCATTTTGGAAGTTGAAATAACGTCTCTTAAAATAGGACTCGCTGACGTGGCTGAAAAAAAAAAAAAAAAGTAAGTGACTTCCAACGTGTAGCATACATGCAACACTAAAAGTGACTTTGTGCAAAAACGATGTAAAAGATATAAATAAAAAACAGCATCCATGTGACACTTGCAGTAAACAGTTTAATCAAAGTGTTTCAACATAAAGAACACGCACGCAGGAGGGACAGATTTGTTTCACTAAAGGTGGAATATTGGGACATTGGTCCCTGGGCTATTCAGCTCCATAACAGTGCCTTTTATGAACTATCTGGTCTCATCTCACAGTGGCTCACAATTGGAGCACTTCTCGTGAGACTATGCGGGTACCACCCATCCAGACAACACACTAATTATTCACAATTCTCACTAATGGTGAGGTGTGCAGTGTCAATATAAACTCACTGGTCCCTCATACGGATCTTTTACACTGAATGACTACACCAGAATGTATTTTGAACACTAAACTTTCTGAACCCTTGGCCCCTGAAGAAGGTATTGGAACACCTGATACCGGAAACGCGTCGGGCATTTGGGCATTTATATTGTATGCGATTTCACATAATACATTGGTTTGTCTTATGCAGCACATCTTGTGCATCCTTTCATATATGCGATCTTTTGTATTTGCATTTTTAGTATATTATATTAAAGATTAATTTTATCTAACCCTGGTGTTGGTGGTCCATTTAAAGTCCCAACTAGGGGGCATCTACTTCTATTTCTTATTTGGACGATGTGGTCATCCACAGCCCAGATTGGGAATCGCACCTGCCCCGCGTACAAGCAGTGGTAGATTCCCTTAGGGAAGCAGGTCTCACGGCCAACCCAAATAAATGTGCCATAGGCCTGGAGGAAGCCAAGTACCTTGGGTACCTTATTGACCGGGGTCAAGCCTCAGATAAATTATTCAAAAGTGGCCCCAACCAGTAAACAAGAAACAAGTTCGGGCCTTCCTAGGCATTACGGGGTATTACCGATGGTTTATACCCGACTTTGCCACCATTGCCGTCCCTCTGACCGACCTGATGAAGGGTAGATGGTCGGTCATGGTCAAATGGAATCCTGAAGCCGAGGAGGCTTTTCAGAAATTAAAACAGGCCCTTTGTGTACTAGCAGTTCTGGTGACCCCGGACTTCACAAAGGGGTTTGTGGTACAGACAGATGCTTCTGAGGTGGGCCTAGGTGCTGTTCTATCCCAGATATGGTTGTATACCTGAGCCGAAAACTGAATAAGCATGAAAAAATATGCTATTGTCGAGAAGGAAGTATTACTTGTTGGGTAGGTCATTTAAGTTTGTCACCGACCATGCTCCCCTAAAGTGGATGTGTGACAACAGGGAGAAAAATGCTCGCGTGACAAGATGGTTCCTGGCTCTACAGCCCTTTAAGTTTACAGTAGAGCATAGGCAGGGCAAGCTCCAAAACAATGCAGATGCCCTCTCCCGCATGCACTGTATGCTTGGGTCAATTGCTCTGCCACAGGGGCTTGAGCAGAGGGGGAGGATATGTGACGGTATGCGTGGTGATATAGTGGATAATCGCTATATTTCACCTCACATTCGTTCTGTTGTAAGGGATTGAATTGGAATCCGGCCCGGGTATTTCCAGCCTCTGTGGCAGGCCAGGATTCGGTCCGGTTGTTCTTGTCCACTTGAGCACACACTCAGCTGGACTTTAAATGATCAGGAAGAGCACAACAGAGCTCTCTGGTTTTGAGACTCAGAAAGGAACTTGAGTGAGAGGAGCCCTGGGTGTTGGACAAAAAAGGTTTGCTTTTCTGCATGTTTTGTGGGTGACGGGGACCAGCCCCGCACTGTATAGAGAGGAGACTATTTGTCTAGTTAGCGCCGGACGGCAAGGATTTAATTTACTGTTTGTTTTTATTTTGCAAACCTCCTGCAAATAAACCTGGCATCCGCCAGATTTTAAAGAAAGTGCCCGTTTGCTGACTGTCATTCAGAAAAAGGTGATCCCCATAAGCTAATTCCCCACAATATATGTAATCTCATGGGGCCCTTTACTATGTTCACACAATGGGCCCTTTCACATGTTATGCAGTGAGCTCCCTTCCTACTTCATTCACAAGCACTGAGGCATTCCTGATCTGTGCAGCTGTGGACTGGGAAATGTCTCCCTGCCTGTGATTAGTGCTGTGCAGTGTCGGCTTTCTGGCGGGATCAGGCATGTGGAATTTTGAACATGCCCAGCCCATCGCTAACAACAAGTTGTGCTGGCCCTCCTGTACATCAGCCCCATAAATTAACCAGCACTGGGTTCCAATATGCTGCCGCCGCTGCCATGGGGACAGAGACCAGCGCTGTGAATAGCCGGGACAGGACAGCAACCCTGGTAGTTCTACCACAGGTCCATAGTGGGAGGATTCCCCCATCCACCTATGATGTGTGTATGGGGGAATTGGATCTTTTTTTTTTTTTTTACTCAATCTAATAGTTGAATGAAAAAAGTGATCAATGTATGGGCTGCCTAAGTGCTAAGATCCGCCATAGATAGTTTAAATCTCAGCCGGTTCAGCAGGAACTGGCTGAGATTTGAACCATTAATGAGCAGGCTGAATGTACCAAGTTGATTGATCAAATTGGGTACAACCAGCCTGCCAGATTCTCCTATGATTATCACTAGTGGTTGCTATAACCACTAGTGATAATCACTGTTTGTCAGGAGAATACAATTGCTGGGTAGCAGGGATATTCCCCTGTCACCACTGTCTGTATTGATGGGGGAATCATGCAAATGTGTTTCCTGCAATCTGTGGATGCAGGAAAGAAATTTGCACCATCTATTACCTGCCTAACTGAAAGTGAAAGTAAATTGTGAAGCTCTTGAAAGAACAGGAGGGGGGGGGACAGATGGGGGAGAGAAGGGATGGAGATAATGCAGTTCAGTGATTACAGTGTACTGCAGTGCACACACTTACCCACGGGTCCAGGCTAGAAGCACAGGCATCATTGACACACAGCCAGGAATGCTGCTGATTTTTATATTTTCCACCCACACATCCCCTCTCTTCAGATACAGCTGCACGCCCGGGAACAGGGGCTGGAGGAGGAGGAGGTGCTGTATTCCTCCCTGCTCTCGCGTACATGAGAGGGGTGGCTGGACTCGCTTGGCTGTGAAAGAGTGTCATAGATTGACACTCGGCTCAGCTTGCAGTTACCACTCTCGGAATTTGCAGGCTGGTTCTCCTGTCCTGAGGATGTGAGAAATCAGTCTGTTTTTTCAGTAACTGAGATAATAGGAGTAGGCTTGGGTGCCCCCTTCTTCCTGTAACTCATTCTTCTCCCTGCCAATGAGGATGCAAGGGAAGGAGCAGATCGGGTGGCCGTGGTTGTGTGAGCGCTCACATTATGCAGTGTCAGCGAGCAGAGGGAGGGGGAGGAATCCCCCACAGGAGTTGACTGGGGACGCTCTCTCTC
The DNA here is from genome assembly GCA_037952925.1 of Lithobates clamitans. Lineage (NCBI taxonomy): Eukaryota > Metazoa > Chordata > Amphibia > Anura > Ranidae > Lithobates > Lithobates clamitans. The sequence goes on along the minus strand of JBBGZY010000939.1, from coordinate 2,039,988 downwards.
TTAGGAGAGACTGTGTTACTCCAGCAGCAGCCCGAGCAAGATGCGGCGCATCCGCTATGAATGCAAACAAAAAGGCATTGTTATTGGGGGGGCACATGGTGGGGCACAGTATAATGTTGGGGGGTCTGGGCCCCCTCTTGCCCCCCCTAGTGACGCCACTGGCTGTAACTGTGGGAAGACAGATTTGTGTTCCTGCTTAGCAGAAACAGAGGGTCTCTGTCTTCTCTTGTCACAGAATGGTGATCTGCATTGTTTACATAGGCAGACCGCCATTCTGCCTCTCTCTGGAATGAACGGTGGGTCCCGGCAGACATTGAGTCCGCCAGATCCACTAATTGGTCGCCGGGCACACGCATGCGTGCCACAAACCCAGGACAGCAAAATCACATACCTGTATGTGATTTCGCACAGAAGAGCTGCCGCCCTGCAGTATATGTATGTGGAGGCGGTCAGCAACTGATTAAAAAGTAAAACCTTTACAATTGCAAAAAACTTAATCAATGTCCTAGTAAAAAAAAAACATCTACCCATTAATTATTAATAAAATGTAAACCTATATCAACATTGAGCCCTCTGGGGATCGAAGTGTCAAGCATATAGATCCACTTTGTCTCTGCTTGCAAATATCCTACACTTCATCCCCCTTCCTTCCTCAAGCCTACTTGAATCCTCTCTATCCCCCAAAACTGAAGTCCATTAGGGTTGTTAATATGATACTTTTTTTAATTGTAAAGACACATTTTGATTTTTTGGACGCCTTTTTATTTTATAAATGTACTCACTATCCCACTTCACTAAAGTTCTTGTGTTATGACCCACACATTAGTAACCTCATGGCCATTGCAACACATGCACTACACCTCTTGTGTTACAATAAATGCATTTCTTAAAGGAGTTGTAAAAGCGCAAGTCTTTTTATCTTAATGCATTCTTTGCATTAAGGTAGAAAACCTTCCGTGTGTAGCAGCCTTCCCAGCACCCCCAAATTACTTACCTGGGCCCCATCTCTCCCCAGCGAAGTCCACGAATGTCTAAGCTGTCCGGGACACTCCTCCTGATTGGCTGAGACACAGCAGTGGTGCCATTGGCTCCTGTGACTGCCAATCAAAGTCAGTCAGCCAATCAGGAGAGAAAGGGGTGGGGCCAGGTTGGGGCTGCATTACTGAATGGATACATGGAACTCTGACTCGGCTCGGGTACCCCATAGAGAGCTGCTGGCTAAGGGGGCACTCGATTGGAGGGAGGGGCCAGGAGCAGCAAAGACGGACTCAAGAAAAGGATGATCGGGGCTGCTCTGTGCAAAACCAACTGCACAGAGGAGGTAAGTATAACAGGTTTGTTTTTTAAAAGAAACAAGACTTTACAATCACTTTAATGTGATACTATTTCTCAGTTACACTTGAAATAAAGAACTCTCTACTTCTTTTATTCCCTCCCACAAAGGCAGCCTGAGCACCTCTCACGTGTAAAAGATATCAAATTTCCCTGGCCCATCCAACCTTGATCAAAGTGGGCAATGATATCCTGACAAGAGAAATACTGACAAGAACCCAATGAGGCTGCCCAGCCAAGTTAGGTATATTATGTAGTGACTGGTCTAATACTCCAGTCATAGCCCTGATAGATTTCATAATGGATAGAATTGATAATAAAAAAACTATATTGAATATAGATGTGAGGATGAGATCCCAAGTTTGGGATATTTATACTTTTCCCAATTCCTAAATTTGTACTGAGACTGATGTTGGACCATGGGAAGCACTTTCTAAACTTTCTGTTCTGATTTCCGTGTCATCTTATCAATAACTGGTGTCTATTGGGTGTTGCATTTCTCTTTTATGTGTATTTTCTTGATTTTTGAACAATATGGAAAAGACACATATATGCATTACTCGGATTGCTTATGTTCAGCACTACCAGCATAGGTTTGCTTTTTGCATGCCCAGTGTTGGGGCTATTGTTGGGTGGGGGATTCTTTCTTTTGGGGAGGAAAGTATGGTTCTTTACCTGTAAACCTAGTTTAACAATAAAAAAATATATATTTTGTTCATAAGAGAATTTTTTTCTTATTCATATCCATTTTTGTCCACCAAACAGAGAAAAAAATTCTTATAAACAAAATGTTTTTTTTTTTTTATTGTTTACAAGTAAAGAACCATACTTTTTCCTCCCCAAAAAGAATCCCCCACCCAACAATGGCCCCAACACTGGGCATGCAAAAAGCAAATATATGCTAGTAGGGCTGAACAAAGCAATCCGAGTAACGAATATAATTAATTTTCAAGATTATTTCACACACTAAGCAAACGTGATTTTTCAATAAATACATTTTGACTTACTGGATAACACCTTTTATTTGTCTATATTGACACTAGAAGTTAGAAGTAAAACCTTGTTTAGCTAAAAGTTAATTACTAGATTGATCTTTTATTAATTTCAATCTTTCTATTCTACAAAGTTCTACTTTGTAATTTTTTCTTTCTTTTAAACCCCTTTCTGCTTAAACGTTCCTTTTGTTTCTTGTAAATGTTTTTTCTTGTTTCTCTTGCTCTGCACACAGGAATGTTGGAGAACCACTTGTGTTGTTGCAAGAGAGAAACTAATGTAACCATTCCTGTCTGTTGCTTTTGTCATATTGTAAATTAATGTTATTAAAAATGACCTTTTCTTTCCAATCTGCAGCTCTGTAATTTTCTGTTAGACCCCTTTCACACTGGGGCGGTTTGTAGGCACTATTGCGCTAAAAATAGCTCCTGCAAACTGACCCAAAACAGGAGCAGTGCGCTAGCAGGAAAAAAGTCCTGCAGCAGCATCTTTGGAGCGGTGTGTATACCGCTCCTTCAATGCTCCTGCCCATTGAAATCAATGGAGCGCCGCGGCTATACCGCCGGCAAAGCACCTCTATAGAGGTGCTTTGCGGTGGTTTTTAACCCTTTCTCAGCCGCTAAAACGACGGTAAAGCGCCACTAATAATAGCTGCGATTTACCGCCGACGCACCTCCCGCCCCAGTGTGAAAGGGGACTAAAGTGCAGTGCAATATGGCAACCTGAAGCTGTTCTCTACACAGAATATGTACAGAATGCCCCCCAGAAACATAAATTCCTGCTTGTGTGATTTGCTCACTGATTTTCCAAGAAGTCTGCACTAAAATACAAATCAGATTTTTGGCATCCCCTGCAGCACAAATGTCATTTTTGGTAAGATACTTCCAATAGGTAACAATGTCTAAAGGGATGCAGACCCTGCCACTTTTCTCATTAGAGCCCTGATTTTGCAGCAGCTGGTTGATATTTATAAAGTCGCTCCCATTAGACTCACTCAGCACATGGGCACAGAGGAACAAGCAGTGATTTCTGCTCTGTGCCCCAAGCCCACCCTTTTTTGAAGCCAATTAGAGCCTCTGGGAGCCTCCCCCCCATGCCATGGGTGCGGAGCGGCCCGAGGAGAAGAAGATAGAAGACGCCGCGGAGGAGATGCTGGACGAGAACGCCGGAGGAAGAACCAGAAGAGCCAGAAGAACCAGAAGATGAAGGAAGATAGAAGAAAGAAGAAGTATTTAAATAAAGGAATTGTCAAAAACTGTCTCTTGTCATTTTTAACATTTTTGACAGTTTTTTAGTGAAATGGTAGGGGTAAGTACCCCCTTACCATTTCACACAGGGGGGGGCCGGGATCTGGGGGTCCCCTTGTTAAAGGGGGCTTCCAGATTCCGATAAGCCCCCCGCCTGCAGACCCCCACAACCACCGGCCAGGGTTGTGGGGATGAGGCCCTTGTCCTCATCAACATGGGGACAAGGTGTTTTGGGGGGCTACCCCAAAGCACCCTCCCAATGTTGAGGGCATGTGGCCTGGTACAGTTCAGGAGGGGGGGCCACACTCTCGTCCCTCCCTCTTTTCCTGCGGCCTTCCAGGTTGCGTGCTCGGATAAGGGTCTGGTATGGATTTTTGGGGGGACCCCACGCTGTTTTTTTGTTTTTTTTGGCGCGGGGTTCCCCTTAAAATCCATATTAGACCTGAAGGGCCTGGTATGGAATTTAGGGGGACTCCCACGTCATTTTATTTTTTTAATTTTGATTCGGGGTTCCCCTTTGGGGAATTCCCATGCTTTTTATCAATGAACTTCTATGTGTATTGTCGGCAATGCAATAGCCGCGGGTAGTTTTAAATGAGTTTTTTCCTTCAAAATGTCATTTTGCTGTCAGACTGTTCTAAACACAGGAAACATGCGCCCCTTTACAGGCATACTATAGACACCCCCCAGGTACAAAATTTAAAGGGATATTACACTTTTATTGTTTGACTTTAAGCATTATTAAAATCACTGCTCCTGAAAAAACGTCCGTTTTTAAAACTTTTTTTTGCATTGATCCATGTCCCCTGGGGCAGGACCCGGGTCCCCAAACACTTTTTATGACAATAACTTGCATATTAGCCTTTAAAATTAGCACTTTTGATTTCTCCCATAGACTTTTAAAGGGTATTCCGCGGCATTCGAATTTGCCGCGAACACCCCAAATTGTTCGCTGTTCGGCGAACTTGCGAACAGCCAATGTTCGAGTCGAACATGAGTTCGACTCGAACTCGAAGCTCATCCCTATTCCCCACCACATATTAATTGGAGCAGACTTTAATCTGGTGGCACATTCTGGGTTGGACAGAAGCCGAGTAGTAAGTACCGTATATACTCGAGTATAAGTCGAGTTTTTCAGCACATTTTTTTGTGCTGAAAGTGCTCCCCTCGACTTATACTCGAGTCAAGCACTTTTCTGCAGCAAAAAATTTCATTTTCCGAACGGAATTCGGGGCCCCGTATCTCAGGGCCACTTAGAGCTAGGAACCCCACATTTGGTGTGCAAACCCAGTGTAACTGGTACCATAACATATCCAAAGATGGAGTTCCTAGCACCAAGTGACCCCGAGATACGGGGCCCCAAACCAGTTCAGAAAGTGTCATTCTCTGCTGCTGAAAAGTGCTTGACATTTTCTGAACCGATTTTTGGGGCCCTGTATCTCGGGGCCACTTAGAGCTAGAAACCCCAGCTTTGGATATTTTATGGTGCTAGTTCCACTGGGTTTGCACACCAAATTTGGGGTTCTTAGCACTACGTGGCCCTAAGATATGGGGCCCCAAATTCGGTCAACTGTGTCCATCTGAAGCAATGTCATTTTGGGACCCTTTGGGTTCAGAGACCCCAAATTTTGGTTGCAGCTAGGGGGCATCTAGGAACCCTTAACTACCAAGTTTGAAGTTTGGGGGACCTATGGCTGCAAATGGGCACAGTGAGGTATGCAAATGGGCACAGTGAGGCTGCAAATGCGCATTGTTGACCCTTATTTCCACTTACAGTAGCTGTAAATTTCTCACCCTCGTCTTATACTCGGGTCAATAAGTTTTTCCCATTTTTTGTGGTAAATTAGGGCCTCGACTTATACTCGGAACGACTTATACTCGAGTATATACGGTAACGCAAATGCCTTCCCTAAAACCCTCACCTGCTTGCTCAGTTCCCACCAACTTCTAGACTGATAATGTAGGAGCTCGGGATTATACTTTCTACTCACACCCCCACAATAGCTACTCCAGGCTGGACTATATTTACACTACTCCTGTCTTGTTAGCAAACTCAAATTCAGCAAACATACATTCCTGCACGTGGTCTGATCATAACATGGTACTGTTATCTAGTTCATATATAGGCACCTCACCAACAAACGCCACCTGGCGCCTTCATAAATCACTCCTCTCAATCCCGAATTAGTTACTAAGGTCTCAGACCGCTTAGATAAATATTTTAATATCAATAACACAACACGTACTCCCCCCACTATTCTGTGGGCTGCCCATAAGGCAGTAATTCGAGGACATCTGATAGAGCTAGCCACAGCAAAGAAAAAGCGAAAGCTTGCAGACATTACTAAGCTCTCAGGTGAGCTAACTAGACTATACCATATCCATAAACAGTCCCATTCCCCGGACATTCTCAGACAGATTAACATTAAAGTGGTTGTAAACTCTGTACAACCATTTTCACCTACAGGTAAACCTATAAACCTGCACGGTTTAAGAGATATTTACAAAGTACCCTTGCGCCAATGTCTTTGGCGGATGAGCACTTTAGAAAAGGCACGGATGCATAGTAGCCCATTTTGCTTTACCTTTTTAGGGAAATAAAGAGGAAGTAAAACCCATCAGGGTTTTCTTCCTCTTTAAGAGAATAAAACTAGACACAATCCTCTCTGAGCAAACAAAGAAATCTCTAAGATGGTCACAGGCCCAGTTTTTATTACACAGCAATTCTGCTTCATCAATGTTCGCCAGGAAACTTAATTTTACCATTCAACCTCAACACTCCTATAAACTGAAGAATAATAGGGGCAATATTGTTTCCCACCCCTCAGAGGTACTCAAAATGTTCTCTAAATTCTACCAAGATCTATTACCGGCTCCCTCCTCCCAGCCTGGTTTGGCGTCTAGGTCCTGGTTGTCGGATTTATCTCTCCCACTCCTATCTGAGGAGCAAATTAAGACCTTGATTGCCCCTTTTAGCAAAGAGGAACTCCTGGCAATTATAGCATCCCTGAAACCCTCAAAAGCCCCAGGTGCCAGGTCCAGACGGATTTTCTTCCTCCTACTACAAAAAGTTTTCTAGTCAGTTAGTCCCAATCTTAAAAATCTTTATAATTATCATCTTAAAGGACACACCTTCCCAGCCGACATGTTAATGAAAAACATGTCTTTGATACCAAAACCAAACAAAGATCACACTTTCCCACAAAATAACCACCCTATTTCGGTCATAAACAATGATCTAAAACATTTTGGTCGCCTCATGGCTGATAGACTATCCACTATTATTCCTAAGCTGATCTCCCCGGACCAAACGGGATTTATCCCCACAAGACAAATCACAGATACTATCCGTATGGCCACAAATATAATACAAGACGCTGATATGTTTTCCCAGAAAGCCCTTTAACTGAGCCTCGACATACATAAAGCCTTCGAAAACGTGACATGTCCTTACTTAGGATCTATCCTCACCACATTTGGGTTTCAGGGAGCTTTTGTCCATGGCCTTAGAGCTTTATACCATCATCCGTCACCAGCGGACTGCTGTTGAAGTCCGGATGTGGACGATACGCGTGCGGCAGTTCCTTGGACATCACTGCAGCCACCAATACTACTTGTCGTTATCCTTTGATGCCATTTTACCTTTATCCCAGCACTAGGGTGTAGTGCTGTGTATGTGAGTACTTGACTTTTAATAAATGTGATCTTCTTAGCCACACAGTGTGCACTATGTACTCTTATTTTTATTGCATGTGAACATGATCATCAATTACTGAGTGCTGCCTTTATATCGTGTGACCATCTGCCCATGCAAGTCTCCATCTTTATCCACTGAGAGTGGTAAATGCTGTTTTGAGCCATCTGTTAGCTCAGGGGTCCATATGCTGAGGTGAGCGGTTTGGCTAGCTGTTGGTGGAATCACGGATGTATAGCACTGCATGGACTGTCATGAGCACTTAGACCACTATATAGGAAAGGGGATCAAGAATTCAAACCGAGTATGTATGCGGATGACGTCCTCTTATTCTTATCAGACCCTGTAGTTTCTTTGCCAAATTTGATCTCCACTCTCTAAATACCTTTAAAGACTTGTCGGGTCTAGGGGTTAATCTGTCAAAATGTGCTGCATTCTCGATCAATATCCCACAAACCACACTTTCTGGTATCCAGTCCACATTTGGCTTTGCTTTGTGCTGTGAAGCACTACAATACCTGGGAATCAAATTGGCCCCTTCTCTGCGTAAACTCTACTTTGCTAATTACCCCCAGGTATTCTCTCACATCAAGCAATTATTGCGCCTGTGGTCTACCTACCATATTACATTTTTAGGCAGGATACATGCCATCGAGATGTCTATACTCCCAAAGCTTCTTTTTTACTTTAGGTCCTTACCTCTTTATGTATCCCAACAGACCATAGAACTTATACAGAAGGAGGTGAATTTATTTGTCTGGCAGGCCAAGAAGCCCCGTCTAAACAGGAGACTACTGCACAGACCAACAGCCCTGGGGGGTCTGGAACTATCAAACTTATGGCAATATTTCTGCCAGATTGATATAATTGGCACAATGGCATGCCCCCCCCCCCCCCAGGGGACATACTATGGCTTCAATTTGAACAAGCTTCAGTTAACCCGTATTATCTCCTAGGTCTCTTATGGGTAGACCAACTTGGGCCTAAAGACCTAACGCCATTAAATTGTGTAGTAGGCCAATCAATACAATTGTGGTCTCTTTATAAAACATTGTTCTCTTTGGCATCCCTCAACCCCCGCTTAGCTTCATATTTGGGGGACCCTAGGTTTCCCTCGGGTTTCAATTCTACAAAAGATTTGGACACAGAATGGCTTAACCACTATAGATGCTCTGTCCCAAGAATCCTCCTTACAAGTTAAATATGCCCTACCTAGAACAGAGTTCTATAAATACTTACAGATTAGGCACTTTTATTCAATACATTACCACGGGGGGGGACACATGTGTAGGTTCTACTCTAGAGAAGGGCTCTATCTCAACCATGTATCAATAACTAAATGAACTAGACCTCCCCATAAAACCTCCAGCAATGCTTAACTGGGAAGCTGAAACAGGCCTAGATATAGCCCCTAAAGACTGGTTGGTTATGGTCTCGAACAAGCACAAAATCTATGGCGGCAACGGAGACGGTTGGTACTAGATGGTCCCATACTCCTTCCAGACTGAATAGATTTTACCCATTGGTCCCACTGAACTGTTTTAGAGAATGCCCAGACAGAGGCACACATCTCCACATATTTTGGAGCTGTAGAATACTTCAAATTTTTTGCCAGAAGATAGCTACTAAGGTTGCTCAGATCACTGGGATTCAATTTACTCTGACTTATTAGATGTGCCTGAACCAGAAACTAGGACACACTCAATTTAGTGCAACTCATTGGGCAATAGCGCTACATTAGCTGTCTTTGTTAGTCCCCTGGGACCAAGGTTTAAGATGTATGGAAGCAATTTCTTATGGAATGAGTCCACCACACGATTATGGACACTATGCCTGTTTTTGAAAGAAAATAGGCCTCTTAGTCATCTTATGGCCTTTGAGGATTTGATTCATTAATATATACATACGCAGAGGATTTTACAGCTTAAGTGCCTTTGTTCTCCTCCCCCATCTCCCTCCCTTTTATTTTATGTATTTTCTATTTTTTTATTCTGATGGCATTTAAGGTATCAGATATGCTTTATATGGCTATGTGTTGTATCTTGCTACATGTCGTTTTCTTTACTACAAAATAAAAATTGTCTGTAAACAAAAACAAACCTGATTTCTTTTTATGAGGAAGTAAGTAAAACCTTGGACAGAGGGGTGGTTGTGGATGTGGTATATATGGACAGAGGGGTGGCTGGGGACGTGGTGTACTTGGACAGAGGGGTGGCTGGGGACGTGGTGTACTTGGACAGAGGGGTGGCTGGGGACGTGGTATACTTGGACAGAGGGGTGGCTGTGGACGTGGTATACTTGGATTTTGCAAAAGCGTTTGGCACAGTTCCCCACACATGGCTCATGTGTAAGGTAAAGTCTACAGGCTTGGAAAGATCAATTTATAAATGGATAGAAAACTGGCTAAAAGAAAGAATTCAGAGAGTAGTGGTTAATGATTCTTACTCTGAATGGTCTAAGGTTATCAGTGGTGTACCCCAAGGTTCAGTGTTGGGACCCTTCCTTTTTAATATCTTTATAAATAATATAGGGTCTGGGATTAAAAGTACAATTTCAGTCTTTGCAGATGACACCAAGCTATGGATGGAATAAACGTCCTTACAGGATGTCTCCAATTTACAAGCCGACCTCAATGCTCTGTCTAATTGGGCAACTAAGTGGCAAATGAGGTTTAATGTTGATAAATGTAAAGTTATACACTTGGGGGGGTAAGAATATGCATTATACATACTAGGGGGAGTACAACTGGGGGGATCCATACTGGAGAAGATCTGGGGGTTTTGGTAGATCATAAGGTCAATAATAACATGCAATGCCAAGCTGCGGTTTCCAAAGCGAGCAAAGTCCTTTCTTGTATTAGGAGAGGTATGGACTCCAGAGAGAGAGATATAATTTTGCACCCCTGTACAAATCTTTAGTAAGACCTCATCTGGAATATGCAGTTCAGTTTTGGGCTCCAGTTCACTAAAAGGATATCGGGGAACTGGAGAAAGTGCAGAGAAGGGCAACCAAACTGATAAGAGGCGTGGAGGAGCTCAGCTATGAAGAAAGATTAGAGGAACTGAATTTATTCTCTCTTGAAAAGAGGAGATTAAGAGGGCATATGATCAACATGTACAAATATATAAGGGGTCCATATCGTGAACTTGGTGTTGAGTTATTCACTTTAAGGTCATCACAGAGGACAAGGGGGCACTCTTTACGTCTAGAGGAAAAAAGATTTCATCTCCAAATATGGAAAGGTCTCTTCACAGTAATGCCCCGTACACACGGTCGGACTTTGTTCGAACATTCCGACAACAAAATCCTAGGATTTTTTCCGACGGATGTTGGCTCAAACTTGTCTTGCATACACACGGTCACACAAAGTTGTCGGAAAATCCGATCGTTCTAAACGCGGTGACGTAAAACACATATGTCGGGACTATAAACGGGACAGTAGCCAATAGCTTTCATCTCTTTATTTATTCTGAGCATGTGTGGCACTTTGTCCGTCGGATTTGTGTACACACGATCGGAATTTCCGACAACGGATTTTGTTGTCGGAAAATTTTATATCCTGCTCTCAAACATTGTGTGTCGGAAAATCCGATGTAAAATGTCCGATGGAGCCCACACACGGTCGGAATTTCCGACAACACGATCCGATCAGACATTTTCCATAGGAAAATCCGACCGTGTGTACAGGGCATAAGAGAAAATGTGGAATAGACTCCCTCCAGAGGTGGTTCTGGCCGGCTCAGTAGATTGCTTTAAAAAAAAGGCCTGGATTCTTTCCTAAATGTACAGAATATAACTGGGTACTGACATTTATAGGTAAAGTTGATCCAGGGAAAATCCGATTGACTCTTGGGGGATGAGGAAAGATTTTTTTCCCCTGCTGTAATAAATTGGATCAAATCAGATCATGCTTTACTGGGGTTTTTTGCCTCGCTCTTGATCAACTGTGGGTATAGGTTTGTGCATATGGGATTGATTTTTTTTTTTTTTTTTTTGGCTGAACTTAATAGACTTGTGTCTTTTTTCAACCTGACTGACTATCGATATCAATAATGGTAGCATTGTCTGAGATCCTGTGTTGTACGGCTCTGTAATGTACCCTCAGATACAATGACATTAAACACAGAAGAGTGACACTGACCTGATCCTAGGAGGAGAAGAAAGCAGATTATATGCAGAATTTTCAGCCCGGTCCCCATTGTACCATCCGTGCCGGATCCACTCCAAGAGAACTGTGAGAGACGTCTGATCTCTATGAAGTGTCTTCTATTTTTGCACCTTTTCTGTTTCACTTTTACTTTTAGAAATCCCAGATTCTCATCACATGACACCAGCATAATTGTTTACACTGTACACATTCCAACATAAAATCACAGAGACAAAGGTATGTAAGAGAATTTCCAAATTGCACAAAAGAAGCAAAATAAAACAAATTGTAACAACATTTATGCAACAGGTTCATTTGTTATTGTTTTCTGCAGCTTTAAAATGTTACCTCTCCTTCTATTCCTCAGTAAAAGCTCTTCTAAAACCCAACTCTGGCCTCGCTCCGGCAGGCTCCAGCACCGTCCTCTTCTCCCTGACACTCCAGGATGTGGGCACTACCTTGGTGTCATCTCATACAATGCAGAGCTATTAGTCCTGCATTGTATATGAAGGAGGAAAGTGTGCAACTAAGCCGGTAGCGCCCGGGAGGGGAGGATTCACAGGACTAGTTTCACATATGGAGGGAACCGAGGGAGTGAGGAGAACAACGAGTATTTTTTTCCCTTGTACCCCAAGTTGGGCTTTGAAGCTGCAATTGCAGCCGCCCATTATCAGTGTTGACTTATTTCCAGAGCGGGAGAAATAAAGATAATAATATGATCAGTGGAGAGTTTTTGCTTCTAAATGGTGGAGACTGAAGACAGCGGAGGTGATGCTTTGGTCAATCCCCCCTCCCACCAACATCAACACAATCCTACCTATCCATATAAAATGAACCCCTTCCCGATGACGTAAGACAAATATGCGGCTTAATGGAACTTGTCTTTCTTCCTGCGCGGCCGCATATATGCGTATTTGTGCTCCGAGCGCGCCACAAGGTGCACAGAGACCGGGGTCTCACCCAGAGCCCCGGGCTCCATACTAATGATTGGGATCCGGAACTCCCGATTTCGGGTCGCCTGATATCTGTGGTAGCCTCTGATTGGCTACCACAGTGATCAGCCACTGTGAAGCCCGCCCCTGTGTTTCTCTCTCTCTGTGAATGGAGGGGAAAGATGCAATTTATCTTCCTCTTTCCTTGCAGAGAGAAAAAAAAAGTGTGTATAAAAAAAAAATACCTAGATCAAGGTTTGCTCTAGGTCAGTGCCAGGGTTAGTGTTTGGTTCAAAGGTCAGGGTCAGTATATTTTGGGCAGATTTTTTTTTTTAAATTTACATCAGTGTCAGTGTGATGAGGACAAAAACAAAGCAAAATGCGAAAGCGTGCACTATTGATTCTGGGCTGTACTACGGGTACAAACAACAACTAACATACACTTATGTGGTATCTCTGCAAACATCAGGAGCAGGAGAATATATTTTGTTTTGTTCTTTGGTGGTAGGTTATGGTGGTTATAAGAAATATACAGCTATATTTTAAAAACATTATTTTATTTACTATTTTGGGTCAGTATTTCTTTAAAAATAAAAAATAAATCAGGAGAGATCCATTACCATTTACCACCCAATGAAAGCCCCAACACCTGGATGAACAAAGTAGTTGTGATGATATGTACGGTTTTACTAACACAAGTCAAAGTTGCAAAATTGTGCTTATGCATTAACCACTAGGCGTCCGCGCTATAGCCGAAAGACTCCAATTGCCGGGAGGGCGTCCAAAAAGCCTATTCTGTCCCTACGCGTGACGTCACCGATCACGTGACTTCTTCAGGGGAGGAGAAGTCACGTGATCGGTGACGTCACGCGTAGGGACGAAATAGGCTTTTTCACATTGCTGGAAACAGAACGAGCTCGCTGCTCGTAGGAGAAAGTTTTTTTCTACACACTGCTTTATGTGAGTACATTTACTTATGATTTCAAATAAAGCGCCACCTGTTTAAAACATACTTCACTATCCAGTACCTTTGTCCTGCATATCCATTTATATATACACCTGAAATGTGGGGGCTGAGCTAGGACCCGCGTTGGTCCAGGACCCCAGCTAGGACCATAGCCACTTGTACCCAGCTGCCATTAGGATCATTCAACGCCGGCAAGCGTGGATATAGGGACGCGATTGAGGCTCAGGACCTGGCGGTTTAGCTACAATTTTGCGGTTGACCTAGCACCGCTAAGTAAGGGGCCACTACCTACATTAGTATATTATGCACGAAGAGGACACAGAGTGAACTGCATCCCAGACACCCCACTGTTGTTTTATTTAAGCACCAAGAACTTTTTTGCACACCTTAAATGACTTTTACACTTGCACTTTAAGTTTGCTGCACTTATTGGCATGTCATATACCATTTCAATTGCAGATTAGCACAGTATTTTAAATCACCACTGCTGAACTTTTTATTTTTTATTATTATTATGCCACTTTTTTATATTTTTTGGATTGATTTGCCTGAATAGAGATATTTAGGTCACCTTTAAGCACTGGCACTCTATATCATGTTTTGCACAATTTATAAGGATACGATTTTGATTTTCATTTTTTATTGTTTATTTTCTATAAAAGTGCTGTAAATGAACATTGTAAACAGTCCAATGTAAAGTGCAGTAGTGCTTCTTGTGACGCTCCTTTACGGTGCATTATAACACACAGTTCATATAGATACTAAAGTACAATAGTGCTTCTTTTATCACCCTGAAAGGATCCACTCAGATCCACCAATCACATCATTCCATCCTTGGTGTGGTCACACTTCTGTGATATGTTTTGTTCAATCCAGTTTTCTTATACACCATTTGTGCTTCAAACCACATCGATATTGTGCTCTCCTTGTCAGGTGGACTTCTGAGGAATAAAGAGGTCTAAATGCACTTTTGTCCCCTCTCAGGGATGAAATCCACCTTCTGGACTCTTTCTAAAGAGTATAGTTTGGTTCCCACATACACTATATTGTCAAAAGTATTGGGACACCTTTTTACACACACATGAACTTTAATGGAATGCCAGTCTTATGCCTTGTACACACGATAGGATTTTCTGATGGAAAATGTGTGATAGGACCTTATTGTCAGAAATTCTGACCGTGTGTAGGCTCCATCACACATTTTCCATAGGAATTTCCGTCACACAAAATTTTAGAGCTTGTTTCTTAAATTTTCCGACAACAAAATCGTTGTCAGAAATTCCGATCGTGTGTACACAATTCCGAAGCACAAAGTGCCACGCATGCTCGGAATCAATCAGAAGAGCAGCAATGGCTATTGAACTTCATTTTTCTCGGCTCGTCGTATGTGTTGTATGTGACCGCATTCTTGACAATCGGAATTTCCGACCAACTTTGTGTGACCGCGTGTATGCAAGACAAGTTTGAGCCAACATCCGTCGGAAAAAATCCCATGGATTTTGTTGTCGGAAAATCCTATCGTGTGTACGGGGCATAAGTCTGTAGGGTTCAATATTGAGTTGGCCCGCCCTTTGCACCTTCCACAAGGTTTAGAAGGGTGTCTATGGGAATGTTTGACCATACTTCCAGAAGAGCATTTGTGAGGTCAGGCTCTGATGTTGGACAAGAAGGTCTGGCTCACAGTCTCCGCTCTAATTCATCCCAAAGGTGTTCTATCGGGTTGAGGTCAGGACTCTGTGCTGGCCAGTCAAGTTCCACCACCCCAAATTCACTCATCCATGTCTTTATGGACCTTGATTTGTGCACTTATCCAAATCATTTGGTGGAGGGGGGATTATGATGTGGGGGGAGGGGGGATTATGATGTGGGGTTGTTTTTCAGGGGTTGGGCTTGGTCCCTTAGTTCCAGTGAAGGGAACTCCTAAGGCGTCGGCATACCAAGACATTTTGGACAATTTTATGCTCCCAACTTTGTGGGAACAGTTTGGAGATGGCCCCTTCCTGTTCCAACATGACTGCGCACCAGTGCACAAAGCAAGGTCCATAAAGACATGGATTGGCGAGTTTGGGGTGGAGGAACTTGACTGACCTGCACAGAATCCTGACCTCAACCCTATAGAACATCTTTGGGATGAATTAGAGCAGATACTGCGAGCCAGGCCTTCTCGTCCAACATCAGTGCCTGACCTCACAAATGTTCTTCTGAAAGAATGGTCAAACATTCCCATAGACATACTCCTAAACCTTGTGGACAGCCTTCCCAGAAGAGTTGAAGCTATTATAGCTGCAAAGGGTGGGCAAACTCAATACGGGCGGCCCGTAATGCAGGGCACAGTGTTGCCGCCCCCCCATTCATGGGTCTGGCCCCTAATCTACATGTGGGGCACTGGATGCATGGATTCCAATAGGTTTTATTTTAAAGCACATGATAAGAGCTAGAGGCTCTAATAGGCTTCGAAAAAAAGGGTGGGCTTGGGGGCACAGTGCTCTGCACACCCACTTGTGTTACAATAGCAAATGAATATTCACTATTGTCTTTCTGATTCTCCTCCCAGCCAATCAGGAAGTGACTCCTGAGACCTGTCACCTAATTGGCCGATAGCAGAGGCGATCCTATTGGTCACCTAGGAGGAGGAGATGCGCGGTGAAAGCTGCCGGGATGCTGAGGAGGTGGAGATGCATTGGAAGCCATCGCCTGTTGCCAGGAGGAGCACTGCCCATGATGGGGTAAGTGTGGGGCCACCGACCAACTGACCAGGGGGGGTGGTGTGTTAGGGTGACCTGACCGACCGACGGGGGGGTGGCTGTGGGTGCATTGTTTGCCGCTCCCCCCAAAATGTACTACCAGCCACCACTGGTTACAGTCAGAGTCAAGGTTAGAGTCAAAGGTCAAGGTCAGACATTGGGGTCAAAAACTGGCCCAAAATAGTAAAAAAAACAAAAATTAAATTTCAGCTGTATATTTCTTGCCATTACCATAACCTTCCACCAAAGAACAACCCAAATTAAATTATGTTGATTGCAGTGATACCACATATGTGTATGCTGGTTGTTTGTACCCGTAGTACAGCCCAAAAACAATAATGCCTGTTTTGCTTTTTTTTTTCCTACCAAAAACACACTGACACTGACACTGATACAAAAAAAATCGTGTCAAAAAAAAAATATATATAGACCCTGACCTTTGACCCAAACATTAACCCTGACACCGACCCAGATCAAGCCTTGATCTATTTATTTGTTTTATTTTTAATTTTTATTTATTTATTTTTTTTGAGAGAGAGAAAGAGATACTAAGTATCTCTCTCCTCCATTCACAGAGAAAGAAGACATGGGGCGGGCTTTACAGTGACTGATCACTGTGATAGCCAATCAGAGGCTATCACAGCGATCAGGTGACCCGGAATCAGGCGCTCCGGGTCCTGATTATTAGTACACAGGTACTCCGGTCTCTGTGCTGGGAGCACGCCCTGTGGAGCATTATCAGCACAAAGGGAAATACGCAATTATGCATCCCCACAGAAAAAAGGCCAGTCAAACGAGCCCACATATTTGTGTACGGTCAGTGTGAAGGGGTTAAATTAAATAAAGCGCATTTTGTGGAGGATAAAAAAGCAAAATGTGCACTGTTAATTCTAGGCCCTACTATGGGTACAAATCACATGTTTTGAGGGCCATGTCCTCTTCCTCAGAGCTCCTCAGGGCTGAGGAAGAGGGCATTGCCCTTGAAATGCGTTAGCTATGTCCTATCTGATGGTCTTGTGTCTGGTGATGTTCTATAATTCAACACCTGTGCTTCTTCTCCTTTTGTGAGTACAATGATTTTTCTTTTTACTATTCAATAAACATTTATACTGTAATGCAATAGACGGGAGCCCCTTCTTCTCTTGTCTGTGTTCTACAACATGTACTGTATATCACTCCATTTGTATTACAGGGAGAAAATCCTTCTGTCAGTTGTTAAATCGGTAGTAAACTGCACCTTTAAAAAAAAAACCTGCAAGACAAAGACCTAATGTGTGGGGTGTATACTAGCACATGCAATACTTTCCTGAGAACAAAGCCATCCGGTGGGATGCTGTAACCTGTTTGTCATCATTCTTCTCGTATAACACGTGACTTGTGAGAAGGGTTCAGGTATGTCTCAGTCCCAAATTGGAATGTACAACACGGAAAAGAACATTTTGCCCACGGCACTTTTAAAGTGTGACAAATCAGACAGTAAATGTAAAAATATGAAAAAAAAAATGATCATACAATTTAAAAACATTTACCACAATAATAAAGAAGACATAAATGATGAATATGACTGGTGCTGCATAGAGTTCATATGAAAAAATTAGAAATGTGGGACCTGAAAGCACCATACAGATACCCCAATCGATCTAGAGCTGCTGCGCGAATGATCTCTACGCGTTTTGCGAGGTAATTCTCGCTTCCTCAGGAGAGGCGCAGGTAGGTATCTGGAGATAAAAATGAATCAATGAATGATAATAATAATAATGATAAACAACAAAAAAAAGCAATTGCGGGTGGAAGGTGGAAGAGGAATTGCAGCTCCCATGGGAATAATGACATGAGACCTACTGGGACACGGGGAAAAAAAAGGGGGGGGGAGTTGAATAATAAAGAAAACTGCAAAACCAATAATTCAAATATGGATAGGTATAAAGAATTTTTATATATATATACACATCTCCAAATCCTATTGGGCATCCAGATTGGTAGGAGGATTATCATGGCAGTTGCTATAAATAGATCCCATAACACTAATATATATGCAAAATAATAATAAATACATACAGCCATGTATATCAAAATTGTAACATCCCTAAATGGGGAGAAAGGACTTGAATGAGGTGCCCTCATTCAATCCAGGGACAGAAGTTGCCCTAAGCGAATGTATCCATCTCATTTCCATTTGAAGATGTCACTACTTGTAAGTTACAGATATTGAGATATACTCATACATATATGGTTCTCCTCCTGCCCTCTCCCCTTCCCCCTACCACCCCTTCCTCCTTTTTATTTTTTGTTGTTAATTATTATTATCATTTATTGATTAATTTTTATCTCCAGATACCTACCTGCGCCTCTCCTGAGGAAACGAGAATTACCTTGCGAAACGCGTAGGAATCATTCGCGCAGCAGCTCTAGATCGATTGGGGTATCTTTATGGTGCTTTCCGGTCCCAGATATCTATTTTTTTTTCATATGAACTCTATGCAGCACCGGTCATGTTCATCATTTATGTCTTCTTTATTATTGTGGTACACGTGTTTAAAAGTCCAGTGGGCAAAATATTTTTTCCTGTGTTGTAGACAATGTAAACCATTCCCTTAAAATAGTGACATTTCCTGGTTGGTTAGCTACATTCTTACCAATTTATTTCTTAATGTGAATTTCAGTTTTATCAAATAGTATGGAACACAAACGCTTCTTCTTCAGTATAGAGCAATGTTTATTAACCACTTAAAGAGCGAGCCTCTTTATGAGGTTTGTTGTTTACAAGTTAAAAACAGGTTTTTTTGCTAGAAAATTACTTAGAACCCCCAAACATTTTACATTTTTTTTCGAACACCCTAGAGAATAAAATGGCGGTTGTTGCAATACTTTCTGTCACACCGTATTTGCGCAGAGGTCTTATAAGCGCACTTTTTTGGAAAAAATACACTTTTTTGAATTAAAAAATAAGACAACAGTAAAGTTAGTCCGATTTTTTTTTATATTGTGAAAGATTATGTTACGCCGGGTAAATTGATACCCAACATGTCAGGCTTCAAAATTGCGCCCGCTCGTGGAATGGCGACAAACTTTTACCCTTAAAAATCACCATAGGCGACGCTTAACAAATTCTATAGGTTGCATATTTTAAGCTACAGAGGAGGTCTAGGGCTAGAATTATTGCTCTCGCTCTACCGATCGTGGTGATACCTCACATGTGTGGTTTGAACACCGTTTTCATATGCGGGAGCTAGTCACGTATGCGTTCGCTTCTGCACGCAAGCTCGTCGGGACGGTGGGTGTTTAATTTTTTTTTTTCTTATTTATTTGACCTTTTTTTTTACATTTTTACACTGTTTTAAAAAAAAAATGTGTCACTTTTATTCCTATTGCAAGGAATGTAAACATTCCTTGTAAGAGAAAAAAGCATGACAGGACCTCTTAAATATGAGATCTGGGGTCAAAAAGACCTCAGATCTCATATTTACATTAAAATGCAATAAAAAAAAAATTGTCATTTAAGAAAAAGAAAAAAAAAAGGCCCTTTAAGAGCTATGGGTGGAAGTGTCATTTTGACGTTGCTTCCTCCCTGCATTGATACAGTATGGAGACGGGTGGGGGCCATCTTCCCCTCACTCGTCTCCATACCCAGGCAGGGGACAGACGCGATTGCCTCCGAAGCTGCTGAATGCTTCCGGTAAGCGGCGGAGGACTGATAAAAGTGGTCTCGCGGCAAATCTGAAATGTATCTTGTAGCGGACCGCCCACTGAAGAAGAGGATACCGGGGTTATGGCAGCTAGCTGCTGCCATAACATCGATATCCTCCTTCAAGTCATCACGTAAAACGACGGTGGACGGTCCGGAAGTGGTTACATTTTTTATTTTATTTTTTATTTTATTTTTTTCAGTTTGTCATTGCAGTCCATAATTAAAGTGATTCTAAAAGTTGTAATTTTTTTAAAAAGAATAACAAACATATTATACTTACCTGCTCTAAGTAATGGTTTTGCACAGAGCACCCCCGATCCTCCTCTTTTTGGGTCCCCTGCCGGCCTTTTGCTTTGGGGGCACTTGAGCAGGCGGGCTCCCGAGCCACACTCCTATGAATCATTGTCCATTCACACACAGAGTGTGGCTAGGCTCCGCCCCTACTCTCTCCTTATTGACTAACTGGCTGTGATTGACTCAGCTGCTCGGGTAAGTATAAGGGGGGCTATTTCTGACATCAGAGACCCTAGAGCACAGGTCTCAAAGTGGCCGGCCTCCAGCTGTTGCGAAACTACAAGTCCCATGAGGCATTGCAAGGCTGACAGTTACAAGCATCACTCCCAGAGCCAGAGGCATGATGGGATCTGTAGTTTCATAACAGCTGGAGGGCCGCCAGTTTGAGACTCCTGCCCTAGAGAATAAAATGGAGATCGTTGCAATACTTTAGGTTACACCATATTTGCGCAGCGGTCTTAAAAACATTTTTTTTTCATTTAAAAAATAAGAAAGCAGTAAAGTTAGCCCAATTTTTTTGTATATTGTGAAAAATGGCGACAGACTACAGTACTTAAAAATTCCATAGGCGACGGTTTAATTTTTTTACAGGTTATATGTTTAGAGTTACAGAGTAGGTCTAGGACTAGAATTTTTGCTCTCACTCACTCACGTTTGGAGCGATACCTCACATGTGCGGTGCGAACACTGTTTACATATGTGTTCGCTTCTGCGCGCAAGCTCAGAGGGACAGGACAATTAATCTTTTCATTTTTTTTATTATTTATTTTGCTTTTTATTTTTTATTTTTATTATTTTTATTATTATTATACAGGATTTATAAAGCGCCAACAGTTTACGTATGTTTCTTTACAACTTGAGGGTAGACAGTACAAATACAATATAATTTGATACAGTAGGATTCAGAGGGCCCTGCTCCTTAGAGCTTACCATCTAAGAGGGAAGGTCAAGAGATGCAAGAGGTGATAACTGTGGGGGATGTGCTGATGGAGAAGATAAATGTACAGTTGTTAGGTGGGGGTCAGATAGGCTTCTCTGAAGAGATGAGTTTTCAGGGATCATCTGAAAGTGGATAAAGCAGGAGAAAATCGGACGGATTGGGGTAGAGCATTCCAGAGGATGGGAGAGGCTCTGGAGAAGTCCTGAAGGCGACCATGGGATGAGGTGACAAGGGAGTTTGAGAGCAGGGGGTCTTGGGAGGAGCGAACAGAATGATTAGGTTGATATTTTGAGATTAGGTTAGAGATGTAACTGGGGGCAAGGTTGTGGATTGCTTTGTAGGTTATAGTTAGTATCTTGAATTTAATTCGGTGACTGAGTGGCAGCCAATGGAGGGATTGGCAGTGTATAGCAGACGCTGAGCGGTTTGTGAGGTGGATGAGCCTGGCAGCAACGTTCTTGATGGACTGAAGTGGGGATAGCCTATTTAGAGGTAAGACAATGAGGAGGGAGTTGCAGTAGTCGAGGCGGGAGATGACCAGGGAGTGGATTAGAAGCTTTGTGCTGTCATTGGTTAGGAAGGGGCGTATCTTGGAGATGTTGTGGAGGTTGAGGCGGCAAATTTTGGATAGCGATAGAATGTGGGGCCGAAAGGTTAGTTCAGAGTCCAGGATTACACCTAGGACCTTGGCGTGGGGAGATGGGTTGATAGTTGAGCCGTTGATATTGACAGAGAAATCAGGGGAAGTGGCACCTGAGGGAGGAAATATCATGAGCTCGGTTTTGGATAGGTTGAGTTTGAGTAAGTGATGTGACATTCAGGCTGATATGTCTGCTAGTAAGTTGGTAATGCGTGAGGAGACAGATGGAGAGAGCTGGGGGGTGGAGAGATAGATTTGGGTGTCACCAGCGTAGAGATGATATTGAAAGCCGTGGGAGGCAATCAACTGACCCAGGGAGGTGGTGTAGATTGAGAAAAGGAGAGGTCCAAGAACAGAACCTTGGGGGACCCCAACGGAGAAAGGAAGAGGAGAGGAGGAAGTAGAGTTGTAAGTGACACTGAGGGAGCGGTGGGATAGGTAGGTTGAGAACCAGCGAAGAGTACAGCCATGGAGACCAAAGGAGTGGAGTTTTTTGAGGAGGAGGGGGTGGTCCACTGTGTCAAAGGCAGCAGAGAGATCCAGGAGAAGTAGTACAGAATAGTGTCCATTGGTTTTAGCCATTAGTAGGTCATTTGAGAGTTTAAGGAGAGCAGTTTCCGTCGAGCAATGAGGGCGAAATCCGGACTGAAGGGGATCAAGAAGTTTATTCATGGTCAGATGGTCGCTTAGTCGGTTGTAGACCAGTCTTTCAAAAAGTTTGGAGGAGAAGGCGAGTAAGGAGATGGGACGTAAGTTGTTGATATTGGTGGGGTCCAGTGAGGGCTTTTTAAGTATGGGGGTGACTAGCGCATGTTTTAGAGAGTTTGGGAAGATGCCACAAGAGAGGGAGAGGTTGAAAATGTGAGTTAGAGAGTGTAGAATCGAGTCAGAGGGTGAGCGTAGCATTTGCGAGGGAGCAGGATCCAGGGGGCAGGTGGTAAGATGAGCGTTAGATAAAAGTTTAGCAACCTCATTAATAGTAGCAGGGTTGAATGAGGGAAGTAATGATTGTATCTGTGGACATGGGATGTTGCATGGGGGAGGTTTTTGCGCATTAGAGATCTCCTCATGAATTGTATCAATCTTAGTTTTGAAGTGATTGGCAATCTCCTGGGCAGTGAGTGAGTTGGTAGGTGGAAGCAGTGGAGGACAGAGTAGAGTGTTGAAGGTAGAGAAGAGTTGACGTGGACTGGATGAGAAGGTGTTAATGAGTGTGATAAAGTAGGTCTGTTTGGCAGTGTGAAGGCAGGAATAGTATTTTAGGAGGGCAGATTTATATTGTGTGAAGTCTTCCTGGAACTTAGTCCTATGCCACAGGCACTCAAGAGCGCGAGTACGTTTTCTGAGACTTCTGGTGTCATCTATTTGCCAGGGTTGTAGCAGTCGGGGCCTGATTCTGCTTGTAGTGAGTGGGGCAAGCTTGTCTAGGGAGGAAGACAGTGAGCTGTTGTAGATGAAAGTAGCTAGGTTGGGGCAGAATAGGGGTGAGATTTTGTCATAGAGTGTCATGAAGATCCTGCCAGTAACCAGCGATCCAGGCGCACGGGAACACAGCCACGGGTTCCACTGCGCATGCGCGCGCGTTCACGGGTGCGGTCACGCACGGGCATGCGCGCGCGCACTCCCGCTGGTGTCAGGCGGGCTATTAAAACTGGTCTGTCACACTCCATCCCCGCTGTCTGCTCTACAGCGTTCTGTGTGTGTTTCCTGATCTGATCTGTGTATCCTGTTATCTGACCCAGCTTCCTGTTTGACCATCCTGCTATCCGCCTGCACCAGACCCTCATGGCTTGCCTGACCATCCCTCTGCATTACCCCTGGTACCTCTGCTGTCCGACCACTGGCTTGTTGACCCTCCGCTGTGTATACCGGCTTCCAGTCCCCTATTACCTGCTGTTGTTCCTGGTTCCAGTCCAGCGTTCCAGGCTACTACCTGCTGTTGTTCCTGGTTCCAGCCCAGCGTTCCAGTCTGCTACCTACTGCTTGTTCTTGGTTCCAGTCCAGTGTTCCAGGCTATTACCTGCTGTTGCTCCTGGTTCCAGTCCAGCGTTCCAGTCTGCTACCTACTGCTTGTTCCTGGTTCCAGTCTAGCGCTCCAGGCTACTACCTGCTGTTGTTCCTGGTTCCAGTCCAGCATTCCAGTCTGCTACCTACTGCTTGTTCCTGGTTCCAGCCCAGCGTTCCAGGCTCCTATCTGCTGTTGTTCCTGGTTCCAGTCCAGCGCTCCACTATCCGGCTTGCTTACCTGTTGGGTTCCTGGTCCTATCTGCATTCCAGTCTCTGTCTTCAGGTTCCTGATTCCAGAGGGTGCCACCGCTACTGAACTTCCAGCAACTGTTGATCCTGCCAGGCACCCATACCACTCTTCACTCCTGGCCCTCTGTTTCCATTCCAGGGGAACGGGAGTGGGAGCTGTAAGGGAGGTCTTTCCCTGCACTTCAGGCTCACAACCTATCAGGTACGCGACAGTAGCAGACAGCCATGTCTGAGCCTGAGCAGGGAACGTCTCCCATGGAGGAACTCTGTGCACACCTGGCAGGATTGATTGAAGCAGTCAAGAATCTACAGCAAGGATACACCAGGCTGGAGGATAGAGTGTTAACCCTGTCTAATCCCATTGGGGTCCAGGGAGCTCCCTCTGCTCCTGCTCCTTCAGTCGGGCCTTCCTCAACGGTGGTAATGCTCCCTCCAGAACTTAAGGTTCCTACACCTGAACATTTCTTCGTAAATCGCCATAAGTTCAGAGCCTTCCGCAACTCCTGCAAATTATTTTTTGCTCTTCAGCCACGTACCTTTTCCCTGGAGGCTGCAAAGGTGGGCTACGTAATTTCTCTACTCTCTGGTGACCCCCAAACCTGGGTCCATCGCCTCTTAGAGCAAAAGGACATATCCCTGACCAATCTCTCCACCTTCTTTGATGCACTGGGTCAGTTGTATGAGAATCCCCAGCTGTCTGTAACTGCGGAGACGGCTCCGCACACCCTTCAGCAGGGTCGCAGAGCAGCAGAGGACTATGTGGCTGAATTCAGGAAGTGGAGTGCGGATACTAATTGGAATGATGCGGCTCTCCGCTATCAGTTTCGGTTGGGACTTTCTGATTCTCTGAAGGATGAATTGGCCAGGGTGGGTACACCACAGACTTTAAATGCTTTAATCGATCTAGCCATCCAGATCGATCGACGCCTACGAGAGCGTAGGTCTGAGAGAGCTATGGGGTCTTCTCGTCCAACTTGGGTTACCCCTAAGGTTCCCCATCACTCATCACCAACACCACCTACCTCCACGTTTAACTTACCTGAGCCGATGCAATTGGGAGTCCTGCGGCCTTCGCTCACCCAAGAGGAACAACAACGTCGTCGAGCAAATAACTTGTGCCTGTATTGCGGGGAAACTGGGCACTATGTCAGGAACTGTCCTCTTAAACTCCGTAAGTGTTTATCACTATCTACTGACTATGTGACACCTCTGGTTAAAAATACCACTCACCTTGCTCTTCCTCTTCTGCTACGGCTTCCAGGAAAGGACCTACAAATTACCGCCATTATTGACTCAGGAGCTTGCAGCTGTTTCATGGATTCTCTTTTTGCCACCCAACACCAAATACCTTTGTCGCCTAAAGCCCATGGACTCTCTATCCATCTAGCTGATGGAACTGCTATGAAGTCTGGACCTGTTACTCAAGAGACTATCCCAATACCCGTTTCCATTTCCAACGCCCATCAGGAACAGCTACGCCTGGACATTATCGCTTCACCCCTGTTTCCCATAATTCTCGGCATGCCATGGTTACAGGCTCACAATCCGGACATTAATTGGATCATGGGTGAGGTTACCTTCCCCTCTCCTTATTGCCAACAGTTCTGCAGAACTCAGAATACCCAGGAGAACCCTACTCTGCTATGCCTAGATACAGATCCTAGTCTACACCCGTCCATCCCTTCTGCCTATCATGACTTTCTGGACGTATTTAGCAAGCAGAGGGCAGAGGTGTTACCCCCTCACCGTGCCTATGACTGCCCCATTGAGTTACTTCCCGGTGCTGAAATCCCTTTTGGAAGAATATTTCCCTTAACTGAAGTGGAACAAGGGGCGTTGAAAGAATACATTGATGAAAACCTTAAAAGAGGCTTCATTCGTCCATCCACGTCTCCCGCAGGTGCTGGCATCTTCTTTGTGCAGAAAAAAGATAAAACCCACAGGCCTTGTGTGGATTACCGTGAACTAAATAAAATCACTGTGAAGAATCAGTACCCTCTCCCCCTAGTACCAGAGCTGTTCCAAAGACTGGGGACAGCCACCATATTCACCAAACTTGATCTCCGTGGGGCCTACAATTTAGTTCGTATTAGGGATGGAGATGAATGGAAGACTGCTTTTCGTACCCGCTATGGACATTTTGAGTACCTCGTGATGCCTTTCGGCCTGTGCAATGCCCCTGCTACATTTCAATACTTTATTAATGATGTGTTACGTGACTTTCTAGACCTGTTTGTCATCGTCTATTTAGACGATATATTGATTTTTTCTTGTTCCCTTGAATCCCATCGCAGGCACGTCAGAAGTGTATTGGGCCGACTTCGACAACACGGTCTATATGCAAAGGCTGAAAAATGTGAATTTGAACAGGAAAGTATTCCATTTTTGGGGTTAGTCATTTCCAGTAAGGGCATTAAAATGGACCCTCAAAAGGTCACTGCAGTCTTAGATTGGCCAGTCCCGACAGACAAGAAAGGAATCCAGCGATTTGTTGGATTCGCTAATTTTTACTGTAAATTTATTAAAGGGTTTTCAGCCATCATTACACCCATCACACAACTAACCAAACAAGGTACACACTTCCATTGGTCTACTGAAGCTCAAAAGGCTTTTGAGACTCTCAAGGGTCTTTTCACCTCCGCCTCTGTACTAAAGCATCCAGATTCCTCTCTGCCAGTTATACTAGAAGTGGACGCATCTGAAATTGCAGTAGGGGCAGTGTTGTCCCAAAGACAAGGAACCAAGGCCCTGCTGCATCCTGTGGCCTTCTTTTCTCGTAAATTGTCCACGGCAGAGAGAAATTATGATGTAGGTGACAGAGAGTTGTTGGCAATCAAGTCAGCATTGGAGGAGTGGCGCTATCTGTTGGAGGGTGCCGCTCATCCAGTCCTAATTTTTACAGATCATAAGAACCTGGAGTATTTGAGATCTGCAAAGAGGTTAAAACCACGTCAGGCCAGGTGGGCTCTCTTTTTCTCCAGGTTCTCCTTTCATGTCATTTACCACCCTGGTTCCAAAAATACCAAACCTGACGCCCTATCTAGGATGTTTCACAAATCCCAAGAGATTTCCCCTCCAGACACCATTCTGTCCCCGGGGAATTTTCTTTTACTGCAGGGAAACCTGCTTTCCCAGATTAAACAGGCTTCCGCAGGATTGGAATCTTCCATTAAAACAGAGCTCCAGGTTAAGGATGGGTTACTGTGGCATGAGAGTAGGATCTTTATACCTGAAACACTACGAGTTTCAGTACTAGAGCTCTGCCACGATCATGCGCTGGCTGGGCATTTTGGCGTAGCTTAGACCACTGATTTGGTACAGCGTACCTTCTGGTGGCCTCAGCTACGCAAGGATTGTAAAGAGTTTGTAGAGTCCTGTACCACCTGCATTAGGAACAAAGGGCACAAAACAAAGGCATGGGGTCTACTAAAACCCTTGCCTGTCCCAGATAGGCCCTGGAAAATGCTCTCTATAGACTTTATTGTAGAATTACCCCCGGCTGGGGGCTTCACCTCAATCTTTGTCATAGTGGACCGGTTGTCGAAGATGGCTCACTTTCTCCCAATGAAGGGCACCCCTTCAGCTACAGAAACAGCACAAGCATTTATTAAAGAGGTCATCAGGCTCCATGGGGTACCAGTTAATATCGTTTCAGATCGAGGGGTAAAATTTACCTCTCGATTCTGGAGGGCTTTTTGTAAAACCTTAAACCAAGATGATTGGATTTCTGTTCTGCCATTGGCCAAATTCGCTTATAACAATTCTATTCATTCTGCAATCAAACAGACTCAGTTTTTTGCGAATTATGGTTTCCACCCTTCATTTTTACCTAACTCTCTTCCAGAATGCACAGTACCCGCAGTCCAGGAGAAATTGGATTTCTTTACCTCCAACAACCAAGTTTTACAGGACACCATGACCAGGACCCAGGAGTATAATAAGGCAACCTTCGATAAGAAAAGGCGAGGTGAGCTTTTACTTGCACCTGGGGATCAGGTATGGTTGTCCACAGTAAACCTCAGGTTGGCTTGCCCTTCCAAGAAATTGGGTCCCAAGTTTCTTGGACCGTTTTCTGTTAAACGGAGAATTAATGAAGTTGCATACGAACTTGAACTCCCGGATTCACTAAAGGTACATCCAGTTTTTCGCGTGTCCTTGCTCAAACCATCTATTGCCAACCCATTTCCAGGTCGAAGTACGGATCCTCCTGATCCAATCCTGGTAGATGGGGAGGAGGTATTTGAGGTGGAGGCTATCATGGACCATAGGAAAAGAGGTAACCAGAATCAATTTTTGATAAAGTGGAAGGGGTTTGGCCCAGAGGAGAATTCTTGGGAACCAGAAGATAATATTCATGCTGAAGATCTGTTACAAACCTTTAAAAGATCCCATCCAGAGAAATTTTCTCAAAGGGGTATCCGGAGGCTGCCCCTTGCGGGTGGGCAATGTCATGAAGATCCTGCCAGTAACCAGCGATCCAGGCGCACGGGAACACGGTAACGGGTTCCACTGCGCATGCGCGCGCGTTCACGGGTGCGGTCACGCATGGGCACGCGCGCGCACTCCCGCTGGTGTCAGGCGGGCTATTAAAACTGGTCTGTCACACTCCATCCCCGCTGTCTGCTCTACAGCGTTCTGTGTGTGTTTCCTGATCTGATCTGTGTATCCTGTTATCTGACCCGGCTTCCTGTTTGACCATCCTGCTATCCGCCTGCACCAGACCCTCTTGGCTTGCCTGACCATCCCTCTGCATTACCCCTGGTACCTCTGCTGTCCGACCACTACCGACCACCGGCTTGTTGACCCTCTGCTGTGTATACCGGCTTCCAGTCCGCTATTACCTGCTGTTGTTCCTGGTTCCAGTCCAGCGTTCCGGTCTGCTACCTACTGCTTGTTCCTGGTTCCAGTCCAACGTTCCAGGCTACTACCTGCTGTTGTTCCTGGTTCCAGCCCAGCGTTCCAGTCTGCTACCTACTGCTTGTTCCTGGTTCCAGTCCAGTGTTCCAGGCTATTACCTGCTGTTGTTCCTGGTTCCAGTCCAGCGTTCCAGGCTACTACCTGCTGTTGTTCCTGGTTCCAGTCCAGCATTCCAGTCTGCTACCTACTGCTTGTTCCTGGTTCCAGTCCAGCGTTCCAGGCTCCTATCTGCTGTTGTTCCTGGTTCCAGTCCAGCGCTCCACTATCCGGCTTGCTTACCTGTTGGGTTCCTGGTCCTATCTGCATTCCAGTCTCTGTCTTCAGGTTCCTGATTCCAGAGGGTGCCACCACTACTGAACTTCCAGCAACTGTTGATCCTGCCAGGCACCCATACCACTCTTCACTCCTGGCCCTCTGTTTCCATTCCAGGGGAACGGGAGTGGGAGCTGTAAGGGAGGTCTTTCCCTGCACTTCAGGCTCACAACCTACCAGGTACGTGACATAGAGGTGATCAGTAGCATAGTAGAGAAGAGAAGGGTTGAGGTGGCAAAGGTTTCTACGTGTAACTGTTAGGCGGTTGGAGGGAGAGGAGGTGGAAGACAGGGAGAGAGCAAAACGAATAAGGTGGTGATCAGAGAGTGGGAGTGGATTGTTGGAAAGGTTGCACGGAGTGCACAAATAGGAGAAGATAAGGTCAAGGGTTTTGCCGTTGGAGTGAGTAGGAGCCTGTATCCGAGACACCGAGAATAATTGTGGGGATTTCAGAAGAGAGAAAGTAGGGTAGCCAGGCAGAGAAGTCATCAAGGAAGGCTGATACTGTTCCAGGGGGCCGGTAGATGACAGCAATTCTTAGAAAAATGGGAGAGAATAGACAAATGCAATGTGCCTCAAAAGAGGTGAGTTTCAGAGAGGGAGGTGGGTGAAGTACCTGATAGGTGGTGCATGGGGCTAGAAGGATTCCCACTCCACCTCCCTTCTGTCCACTTGGTCTGGGGGAGTGAGTCCAGAGAAGGCCCCCATGGGAGAGGGAAGCAGAAGAAGTAGTATCTGATTCATGAAGCCAGGTTTCAGTAATGGCAAGTAGGTTAAAGGAATTTGTGATAAAGAGGTCGTGGAGGGCGGTGAGTTTGTTACAGACAGAGCGTGCATTCCAAAGGGCACAAGAAAAGGGGGGCTGGTTTTGGAAAGAAGAGGAATAGAGACCAAGTTCTGTGGGTTGCGGCTCCTGCCAGAGGGTGTAGGGGGATGGGAGCGATTTTTACACTGTCCCTTTAAAAAAATATTTATTTTTTTGCTCACTGTTATTCCTATTACTTATAATAGGATGTATATAATGTCAGTAATGACGTATATGTACAGTGGGCGGTCCGGAAGTGGTTTAAATGCTTCCCACTGAGCATACACATATACTGTATGTGGAATTATGGAAGTGGGTCTTTATCCATGGGGCTGCATATATTCATCACTGTTTGTGCTCAGAGAAAACAGCACAGCCCGCTCCCAGCACAGTGACTGAGATGTCATACTAAGGATCGGGAACCTGGAGGCCTGACTCACAATCACCTGATCACCGTAACAGTCTCTGATTGGCTAACACAGTGATCAGTCACTATACAGCCCGTTGCTGTGTTGTTTTCTCAGAGGCGTAGCTTGAAGCTTGTGGGCCCCGATGCAAAGGTTGACCTGCCCCCCTCTACCACCCACCACTTTCACCATGCGTGCAAATACACCCACCGCACACCAAGATACAGTACCTGACCGCGAGATTGTGTTTCCAGCGCGACACCATCGTGCTGGTTTTCGGCAACAGGGTACTGTGCATGTCATAAGGGGGTGTGACCCCAGAGTTCCTGCGCATGCTGGGACCATGACGTCACAAGGGGACGGGGTCACCGCCTATATAAATGGCTCCGCAGCTCACACAAAGCATTCTAGCCGGAGAGAGCGTTGTGTCAACATCGGAAGAAGAGAAGAAGCGACGAGACAGCGGCGGCAAGACAGCAGCAGCAAGACAGCGGTGACACGACAGCAGCAGCAGACCAGGCCCCTCGATGGCAAAAGAGCTGGAAAAAGATAGCGGCGGGGCCCGGGAGAAGAGGCGGAACACCGGGAGAGGAGGTCGAACACCGGGAGAAGTCGGAAGGAGACCCCCCGAGGTCAGAAGAAGACCCCGGAGCTGCCTAATAAATTACTCTTAAAACCTGTGTACTGTGTTTTTTTTTTATTGACACTTTTCCCTAGGTGAATGGGTAAGGGTACCATGTACCCCATACTCATTCACACAGGGTGGGGGGGCCGGATTCCGATAAGCTCCCCGCCCGCAGACCCCGACAACCAACGGCCAGGGTTGTCGGGAAGAGGCCCCTGTCCTCATCAACATGGGGACAAGGTGCTTTGGGGTGGGGGGCCGTAGGGCCCCCCTCCCCCAAGGCACCCACCCTCCCATGTTGAGGGCATGCGGCCTGGTATGGCTCGGGGGGGGCGCTCGCTCATCCCCACCCCCTTTCCTGGCCGGCCAGGTTGCGTGCTCGGATAAGGGTCTGGTATGGATTTTGGGGGGACCCGCACGCCGATTTTTTGGCGTAGGGGGTTCCCCTTACAATCCATAGCAGACCTAAGGGCCTGGTATGCCCCTGGGGGGGAACCCACGCCAGTTTTTTCATTTAAAATTTGGCGCGGCATTCCCCCTCAGGATTCATACCAGACAGCTGTCAGCACTGCCCGTCACTCATCGCGAAAGGAAAACAAAGTTTTCCCTTCCCGATAAGTGAGCCATCTCGGCGCTGGCTCCTGCGACGGGGCTCGTAGGTGTCAAATCTCGCCGAGAAATGCGGTGAGATTGGCACAATATCGCGGTCACCTACTTTAGTTTTGTTTAGGCTTTCCAACTTGGCTATTTGTGTTGTAAGGGTGTCAATGCGGTTATACCTCTGCTTTTTGTAGTGGGAGCTGTATTTTATTAGTATGCCCTGTATACATGCCTTGTGCGCATTCCACGCCACGCCTGGTTCGGACACTGAGCCTGTGCTGAGATCAAAATATTCCTTAATATGTTCTTTTATTTCAGGAGAGTATTGTGGATGTTGTAGTATATAATTATTTGCTCTCCATATAAATGTATTTTTCTGTTGTGGAGAATCAGAGACAGAGATGGTGATAGGCGCGTGGTCCGACCAAGTCGTGGTGTGGATGACAGCTGCGCTGATTTTTTTGAGCAACCATTTATCTGTAAGGAACAGGTCTATGTGGGAATATGTCCTGTGAAGGGGAGAGAAGTACGTATAATCCCTCTCCTCTCCATGGAAACATCGCCAGACATCAAACAAGTCATGTGTTCTTATGAAATTTTTTAGAGGGGACTCCCTGCGTTTCTTTGCTGAAGTGGTGTCTAGTTGTATCTCCGGGACTAGATTGTAATCCCCACATATGATTACGTGACCTTATTTTAGTGGCTGTAGGATGTTCATCAGGTCACGAAGAAAGCTGACTTGTTTGATATTTGGGGCATAGAGATTTATCAACGTATAGTCAATATTATTGATAGTACATACAAGAATAATATATCACCCTTCGGGGTCGTTAATGCACTTTTTTAGCTAGAATGACACAGAATTTCTGACTGCTATTAGCACCCCTCTGTTTTTGGAGGTGAAGGGAGCCGAGAAAACATGAGGAAAATGTTTGTTTGTACATCTGGGTGGTGCTGTTGATTTAAAATGTGTCTCTTGTACACATAGTATATCGCATTTTAAATCCACAGCTGTTTTCCATAGGGAATGTCTCTTAGCTGGGTGGTTGAGTCCGCTCACATTGAGGGACAGCACTGTAAATGGCATTGTCCTTGTTGTGTGAGTAGTTTTAGGAGTAGATACACTTACGGTTAGGAGTAGGCTGTTGAGTTCTCCGGATCCAGAGGTCTGTGTATATTCTGACAAATCAGTAAGGGCAAAGTTCACTCTAGACAAGTAATTGGTAGCTGAAAAGAAAAAATATTATCAAGTAATACTGAGCAGTAGAAAAATTGGAACTGGTATAGAACTGTAACAGGGTGGATATAGCACCACTAAGAACGGTATGTGGTATAGTGAAAATATATTTAGACTAATCCACTATGAGGGTAATAAAGTCAAACTCGACTAAGGTAATAATTCAAGAGGCTGTCAGCCAGGGAGAGTCAATAATATGTAGATCGTATGGCCCATGTGGTGAGGCTTAGATGTTCTATTCAGGTATCACGGTGGCCATGGGTGCGACAGGAAAGATGTGGCTGTCTTTGTTCCAACGGCGGATTGGTGTCTTGCGGTGGGTCCAGAATGATTCCCCAGGTGTGGAGCAGTTGCATTCCCTTGTGAAGAGATTGAATGACGTGGGAAGCTCCGTTTCTTGTTATCAGCAGAGTTGCTGGGTAGCGCCATTTATAGAGGATTTTGTGGTTGGATAGGCCTTTAGTGATCGGGTTGAGCTGCCTCCTCATTTGCAATGTATATTTAGAGGGGTCAGGGAACAGTGGAATTCCTTCATATGGAGCAGGGAACGCAGGGTTGTTTCTGGCTGTGATGAGAAGCTTTTCTTTTACATGGAAGAAGTGGACCCTCATTAAGACATCTCTAGGGACTGAGGCTGCGAGATGTGAGGGTTTTGCTATTCTGTGGATTGATCCACAAGTAGATCCCTGGGTGATGTGTCTGGGAGGATCAAATGCATGAGTTCCTTGGCATATTTAGGAAGATCTAATCGGTAAGATAGACTCAGGAACTCCTCTAATTTTGATATTGTTCCTCCTGGAACGATCTTCCAAATGGGCCAGCTTGGCCCAGGTTTGTTCATCTTTCACTTCAGCATAAGTGTCAATGAGATCATTTACTGTATTGGTGCATTCCTCCATGCTGTTTTCTA
The DNA here is from genome assembly GCA_037952925.1 of Lithobates clamitans. Lineage (NCBI taxonomy): Eukaryota > Metazoa > Chordata > Amphibia > Anura > Ranidae > Lithobates > Lithobates clamitans. The sequence continues at coordinate 2,006,301 of JBBGZY010000939.1, read as the reverse complement.
AGTGTGCTACTCTTCCATCCATATTATGTAGGTCTGTGTTTATTCTGGTAAAGAGGGATGAGAGGTCTGTCATTAAGGAGGATTGGAGTGATAGGAGCATCTCCTTTAATGTAGTGTCAAGCACTGGTTGCCCTGCGGTGGGGAAAGAGGCCATGGAGGATTGTAGGGCCTGGTTCGCCTGGAAGTGACTGAAAGCCTGGGCCTCAATTTGTGCTGGGGCCGGCGGCAGCATTGGCTCCATCCGCATGCAGGCTTTTGCTGGGCTGCCAGCAATGGGGTTTTCCCCTGTTTTGTGGATGAAGGGGTCTGGTGTGTCTGTGAGGGCCGGATTTTCTGGGAGATCGTCTGGGAGGTCCGTGTAGGCTGCCGAAGTCGCGGCCGCACCGGCGCCATTTTGGCTCTGACTGACCTTGTCTGGCGGTTTGAAGAAGGCCGTCAGCTTCTGCGGGTAGTATTCAGTCATCCGCTTTCTGGATATGGTTAGGGATGATGTGTGGGTTCTGTAGAAGTAGGATGGCTGTGGATTGTGCCTTGGATCGGGCCCTTCTCGCTCCGGTGCTCTCCTTTGGCTGAAGAGCTCAGTGTCGTCCTCCACTGCCTCCACCCACCAACTCACTCACTGCCCAGGAGATCACCAATCACTTCAAACTGAAGATTAATACATGTCGCAAGGAGATCTCTACTGTTCAGATACCCTCCATGCGTTAAACTTCATGCCCACAGGTACAATCATTACTTCCTTCTTATAACCCCACCACTATAGACAAGTGTTAGTTGCAGCTTCTATGAAACTTCTTTACAATTTATATTGCTGTGTCAGATTATTTGCAGTATAGGAATTATAACACAGAGTCAGATATCTGTGCATCAGTTCCGAGCATAAAGGACCCGTACTGAACTGACCTGCTTTATTAGTTTCAAAAGCCTTTTATAGGCGATTATACAAACAATAGCATCAGCACCACCCCCACACAGGGCAAGGGTCAACCACAACAGGAGTCACCTAGGCCACAAGCACAAGCTCCAACACCATGGCAATACAGATACAAGGCAACAAAAGCAGCTTCAATCAAGCTCAGCAGCTAAAGGTTACATTTCATAAGAGACTGCAACGCAGGCATTATTATATTTCATAACAGACTACATTTCATAACAGATTTACACGTAGGCATTATATTAAGTGAGAACTCTAAATTAAATCCCTGACCTTATCAATTTCCCCCTTTGACATCATCCTCTCCCTTCCCCTGGGTCCTCATGAATAAGTTCTAGTCAGTTTTTCCCCAGAGTACTTGTAAGGTACCTGGTAGGAGAGCCTGACTGTAGGAGAAGACCTCTCATACAACGCTGGTTCAGGAGCCACTGGAGTGGGGACAGTGGTCTCCTGAGCACAGTGGGGTAGGAGTGCCTGTATAGTCTCTGATGTGGAGGCAGAGATCCCTCCTGGGATGGCAGGGCTGCAGGTGAGTGGAGACTGGAACAGCAGTAACTTGGCCCACTGGGTTGCAGGTGAGAGGAGACTGGAACGGCAGCAGGCTTGACACACACTGGATGGCAGAGTAGCAGGTGAGAGGAGACTGGAACGGCAGCAGGCTTGACACACTGGAGGGAGAGATCACTGAAGCTGAAGGTGCAACAGCAAGTGAACAGCAGGCACAAGCAGAGTCAGACAGTCCGGGTCGGCAGGTAGCTGGCACAGGTAATAACGGCAGGCAAGGCAGAGTCGGTGAACAGGCAGGGGTCGGCAACGGTAGCAGATACAGACAGAAGAGTAGTCAGACAAGCCGGATCGGGATTGAAGCAGGTCGGATGGTCAAACAAGCCGGGTCAAATCAGGAGGCAGACAATCAGGATACGGGTCAAACAGGTTCACAGAGCTGAGACGAAGCAGCGATGTTCTCATGGAACAGGGGAACTTTTATGTGCTAAAATGGCGCCAAACCGGCGCTAACGCGAACGCACGCGTGAACGCGCGCACGCACCCGCGCCGCGCACCCGCGCGCACCCGAGCGCCGCGCTGATGCACAGCAGTTTGATGCCGTGTCTGAACGGAAGCGCGCCGGCGCATAGGCGAATGCAAGTGCCCCGGACTGGTGCTGGTAGATCCCTGACATTGCCCCCCCCCAAGGGGCAGCCTCCGGATGCCCAACAACCTCTTCTTCTCAGGATGAGTAGAAAAATAAGCGCGCACTAAACGCCTGGCATGCACATTACTGTCCGGTTCCCATGAGTTACTTTCTGGGCCGTAGCCTTTCCACTTGATTAAGAATTGGTTCTGCCCTTGCCTTCTTCTACAATCAAGGATAGCCTCGACCTCAAATTCCTCGCTGCCATTAATTACAACAGGTTCAGGGGGTCTTGTGCCCCTAGCAGGAAAGGGATCAGGTACAGCAGGTTTAAGCAGAGATACATGGAATACTGGATGAATTTTAAATGAATCAGGTAAAGTCAACTCATAAGATACTTCATTGATTTTCCTTCTGACTGGAAAGGGTCCCATGAATCTAGGTGCCAACTTCTTAGAAGGACATGCTAATTTGATATTAACAGTAGAAAGCCATACCTGGTCGCCAATTTGCAAGTTCAGCTCCCCCCTTCTTTTCCGGTCGAAGATTCTCTTACCATCTGCCTGAGCCTTGGATACTGTTTCCTGTAACAACCGGCTGTTGTGACTGAGGAACTCCACTGTACTTTGTACTGCTGGAACCGAAGACTCTGAAAGGAAATCAGGTAGAAAGGTTAGGTGAAAGCCATAATTGGCGAAAAAGGGAGATTGACCGGTGGCAGAATGTTTGGCATTATTATAGGCAAATTCTGCTAAGGGTAATAGAGATACCCAATCATCTTGTGTGAATGATGTGAAGCATCTAATGTATTGTTCCAGGGTCTGATTGGTCCTTTCTGTCTGACTGTTTGTCTGAGGATGGTAGGCCGAGGACAAGGCCAATTCAATCTTTAGGGTTTCACACAGGGATCTCCAAAAACGTGAAGTGAATTGAACCCCTCTATCAGAAACTATGTTTACAGGTACTCCATGAAGTCTGATGATCTCCTTGATGAATATGCGAGCAGTTTCGGTGGCAGACGGGGTTCCCCTTAAAAGTAGAAAATGAGCCATTTTGGTTAGACGGTCCACAACTACAAAGATAGCTGAGCATCCTTCAGAACATGGAAGTTCCACAATAAAGTCCATAGAAATCATTTTCCATGGTCTGTCGGGTACAGGCAATGGTTTCAATAGGCCCCAAGCTCGATTCCTGGATGACTTATTCTGGATGCAGATGGGACAGGAACTAACATACTTTTCACAAAAGTCTTTCAGATTGGGCCACCAGAAAGTACGCTGCACTAGTTCCAGGGTCTTGCGGACTCCAAAGTGGCCTGCCAAAGGGTGGTCGTGGAGAAGTGTTAAAACCTTGACCCGAATGTTTTCAGGAACAAAAATTTGGCTTCCTTTCCAGAACAGACCATCTCTTCTTACTAAAGAAATTCCAGTAGGCCTGGCTGATTCAGAGGATGCTTCCTTAATCAGGGAAAGTAAATCTTTTTGCAGCAGTAAAAAACTGTTTGCGGGTAAGATGGTGTCAGGAGTGGATAAGTCCTTAGGATTGTCATGCATACGTGATAATGCGTCTGGTTTGATATTTTTTGAGCCTGGACGGTACATTATATGGAAGGAGAAACGTGAGAAAAACAGAGCCCAGCGGGCTTGTCGAGGCTTCAGACGTTTGGCAGATCGTAAGTACTCTAGGTTTTTATGGTCAGTATAGATTAGTACTGGATGCATAGCCCCCTCCAACAGGTACCTCCATTCTTCTAGAGCAGTTTTAATAGCGAGAAGTTCTCGGTCACCAACGTCATAATTCTTCTCCGCAGGGGAGAGTTTACGGGAGAAGAACCCTACAGGATGCATTATCTCTTTGCTACCTTTGCGCTGTGAAAGAATCGCACCTACCGCAATCTCGGAGGCATCAACCTCTAAAATAAACGGTAGGGATGGTTCAGGGTGACTGAGGATAGGTGCTGAAGTAAACAGTCTCTTGAGATTTTCGAAGGCGTCTTGGGCAAGTTGGTTCCAGGAGAAACGGATATTTTGTTTGGTTAACTGCGTGATGGGTGCAATTATGGCTGAGAACCCCCTGATGAATTTTCTGTAGAAGTTTGCAAACCCCACAAACCGTTGAACTCCCTTCTTGTCCAAGGGTACCGGCCAGTCCAGCACAGCGGACACTTTTTGTGGGTCCATCTTGATGCCTGTTGCGGAGATGATTAACCCCAGGAATTGGATGCTCTGTTGTTCGAACTCACATTTCTCCGCTTTTGCGTACAGACTATGTAAGCGGAGACGACCCAACACCCTGCGGACATGTTCCTGATGCAATTCACGGGATTCTGAAAAAATCAAGATATCGTCCAGGTATGCAATTACAAACACATCTAGAAAGTCCCTGAGGACGTCGTTAATCAGGTGTTGAAAGGTTGCGGGGGCGTTGCAGAGTCCAAAGGGCATGACCAGGTATTCATAATGCCCGAATCGGGTTCGGAATGCTGTCTTCCACTCATGTCCAGCCCGGATACGGATTAGATTATATGCCCCTCTTAGGTCAAGTTTGGTGAAAATGACGGCAGTCCTTAATTTTTGAAAAAGTTCAGGTATCAAGGGTAGAGGGTACCGATTTTTGACCGTGATCTTGTTTAGCTCACGATAATCGATACACGGCCGGAGCGACTTGTCTTTTTTGGTGACAAAAAATATTCCGGCACCAGCTGGAGAGGTAGAGTGGCGTATAAAACCTTTGGCCAGATTCTCATCTATGTATGTTTTTAGTACTTCCTGTTCCTTCTCAGATAAAGGAAAAATGCGTCCGAATGGTATCTCGGATCCAGGCAGCAAATCAATGGGGCAATCGTAGGGCCGATGAGGTGGTAGAGAGTCTGCCCCCTTTTTACTAAAAACATCGATGAATTCATGATATTGTTTAGGTATGACCTGGCAGAGTTTCTGGTCGGTGTCTAAACAGAGTAGAGTAGATGAAGAATCCAAATCTTTCTTTAAACAGTGTTCAAGACAGTAAGAAGATGAGAATTTCACTTCTCCAGATGTCCAATGAATGTATGGGTTGTGGGCCTGCAACCAAGGAATGCCCAGGATGATGGGAAACATAGGTGAGGAGATGACATCAAGAACCAGCAGTTCCTTGTGTTGGGAGGAAGTAGAAGCAGGCAAAGGCAGGGTTTCTTGGGTTACTTGTCCCGATCTGATGCGGGAACCATCAGCTAGAAACACAGCGAGTCCATGGGTCTTGGTTTGTAATGGGATGTTATGCTGGCTGGCAAAGTTTGAGTCAATAAAGCAACTGCATGCTCCGGAATCAATGATGGCGTTGATCGTTATGGTCCCTTCTTGCAGCTGTAAAGACAGAGGAATGGCAATGTGGGTAGAGTTCGCAGACAGAGCAGAAAGACTGGTATACACAGAAGCTGGGCACTTACTTAACTTGACTGGACAGTTCAGGACATAGTGCCCAGTCCCACCGCAGTAGAGGCACAGATTGAGTTGCCGGCGCCGGGCCCGTTCTTCAGGCGACAAGGCAGGTCGCATCAGTCCCAATTGCATAGGCTCTGCAGAGTCAGGCATAGCATTAGCTGGATTTGAACTGGATGGGGGTAAGTAGCGTGTTGCCGGGAGTGGTGCTCTGGCTGTCATCCACATCGGGCGGGATTGTAAAGCGGATCGTTCAGAACGACGTTCCCGGATTCGCCGGTCAATTTGAATAGTCAGATTAATTAATGCTTCAAGAGTGTCTGGTACACCCACTCGGGCAAGTTCGTCCTTTAAACCTTCAGACAGACCCAAGCGGAACTGATGACGCAGGGCCGCATCATTCCACTGAGTGTCCGCACTCCAGCGTCTAAAGTCCATGATATAGTCTTCCGCAGGTCTGCGACCTTGCTGGAGCGTGAACAGTGCTGATTCAGCTGTAGCAGTCTGTTGAGGGTCCTCATAAATTTGTGCCATGGCTTCAAAGAAAGATGATAAAGACTGGGTTAGAGCTGAGTCCCCCTCAAGTAGACGATGAGCCCAGGTCTGAGGTTCCCCTTGTAGGAGGGAAATCACAAACCCCACTTTGGTGGCCTCCAGTGAAAAAGTTCGGGGCTGTAACGCGAAGAAGAGCTTGCAGGCGTTGCGAAAGGCCCGGAACTTGGACCGGTCTCCAGAGAATCTATCAGGAGTGGGAACCTTTGGCTCAGGTGGAAGCATTACAACAGAAGGACCAGGAGCCGTCTGTGCTGGGGTTGTGGCTGAAGAGGAGGCCAAGGGGTTAGGCCCTGCTAGGTTCTGGACTTGCCCCTCCAATCTGTTGTAGTTATCCTGGAGAGATTGTACGGCTTGAGTGAGGGCCGCAAGGTGGGTGCATATTTCTTTCAAAGGAGAGGTATCTCCTGCAGGCTCAGTCATGGCTGCTTCGTACTGTAAGGTACCTGGTAGGAGAGCCTGACTGTAGGAGAAGACCTCTCATACAACGCTGGTTCAGGAGCCACTGGAGTGGGGACAGTGGTCTCCTGAGCACAGTGGGGTAGGAGTGCCTGTATAGTCTCTGATGTGGAGGCAGAGATCCCTCCTGGGATGGCAGGGCTGCAGGTGAGTGGAGACTGGAACAGCAGTAACTTGGCCCACTGGGTTGCAGGTGAGAGGAGACTGGAACGGCAGCAGGCTTGACACACACTGGATGGCAGAGTAGCAGGTGAGAGGAGACTGGAACGGCAGCAGGCTTGACACACACTGGATGGCAGAGTAGCAGGTGAGAGGAGACTGGAACGGCAGCAGGCTTGACACACTGGAGGGAGAGATCACTGAAGCTGAAGCTGAAGGTGCAACAGCAAGTGAACAGCAGGCACAAGCAGAGTCAGACAGTCCGGGTCGGCAGGTAGCTGGCACAGGTAATAACGGCAGGCAAGGCAGAGTCGGTGAACAGGCAGGGGTCGGCAACGGTAGCAGATACAGACAGAAGAGTAGTCAGACAAGCCGGATCGGGATTGAAGCAGGTCGGATGGTCAAACAAGCCGGGTCAAATCAGGTAGCAGACAATCAGGATACGGGTCAAACAGGTTCACAGAGCTGAGACGAAGCAGCGATGTTCTCATGGAACAGGGGAACTTTTATGTGCTAAAATGGCGCCAAACCGGCGCTAACGCGAACGCGCGCACGCGTGAACGCGCGCACGCACCCGCGCCGCGCACCCGCGCGTGCCCGAGCGCCGCGCACCCGCGCGCGCCCGAGCGCCGCGCTGATGCACAGCAGTTTGATGCCGTGTCTGAACAGAAGCACGCCGGCGCATAGGCGAATGCAAGTGCCCCGGACTGGTGCTGGTAGATCCCTGACAGTACTTTCCCTGACCGCGAGTTGTCAGAGGGGTAGAACCCATCCCCCTAGGTATTACCAACATCTTAAAATTCAAGAAGAGGAGTTTTGTGGGAGAAGGGTGATGTCAATTCACATTTATCAGTGTGCCCTATCTATTCTCCTAATTTTCCTATTTATTTTCCTGAATACACATATATTTGTGATTGTAAGTGATATTAATATTAGAATAATAATTACCATTGGACTTAACAACCAGTGAAAGGTATTGGTTGCTGTAGAAGACATTCCACTGAATATATCCCACCAATGTGGTGCAGTATCCTGTTGTATCTGTGAAGAAAGATGCACTAGTCTACCTTTGTCAATTATTGCGGATACAAGGTTATTCTGTAGGGTATGTTCTAGTGTTTCTATGTGTTGTCTTAACAACTCTGATTGTTCCAAAACCTGTTTTAGTGGGTCTAAAGAAATTATAAAGGGTGTAGTGTCAGTGAGATTATGTACCTCATATACTGAAGAGAATATCTTATCGGCGTCTGGTTCAAAAAGATAGGTGTCGTTACCCCATTGTAATATTTTAATCTTTTTTATACATCCCGCAAACGGCGCCGATTTATTTAATGCTGACATGGTGCGGTTATCATTAGTAATGATACAAATATGCTGGGGTCCTCTTTCTATGAATCTATTGTTCACATTTATCGGTGTTCTTTGCATTTTGCATATGCTAGTTTGGTATTTTAACAAGCAAGGTTCATATACTGGGGAACTTCTGCCACATACCGTTCCTTCACATAGAGTTAAATCATGGGTTCTGTTTCCTTTATCTACATATTTCCCATATATTTCTGCATACCAAAACTCGTCTTTAATTACTAGTGGCATGACCACTATTTTACACATTTCCATTACATCTGCTACCCGGTATGCTTCGAACCTTCCTACACACCATTTCTCCTCACATTCTATCTTATCCCCTTTTACTTGGAACCATACACCATCGTCAGTTAAACCCTAAAAGTATTTCATCCAGGTATGATAATTTCCCAACTGTAGTTCAGTCCTGGCCCTATTTATTTGTATATGATAGGATAAGAGGTTAAAAGAGCACTGTGTGAAATTTACAAACTGTTGACTTTGATTCCACAGCTGGAGCTCTGCTCCTATCGTGTGATTTATTAACCCTCCCAAAAATTGTAATAGGGGTATTTCTTGCAGTTGGGTTTCAAAAGTGGTGGGTAACCATTTGCTTGTGATAGTCAAGCTGTCAGCTATGTGTCCCCCTGCATGCTTCCATCTGTTGTTCATTTCTTCTATCTCGACCGAGTTTAAAATTCCCATCCCTGTACCTGTCAGTCCCAATAGTGTGTCGTACCATTCTCGTTTATACCTACACTCCGGTATTGGGGGAAAGGTGATATTGAATTTTATTTTTGTTTTCTGTTGTGATGTTGATACATTTATGCAAGTGTTTGGTACGGGTGTTAATATGGAAGATTCAATTGTTGGCGTTACTTCTTCCTCCATTTGTATGTGAAACCCATAGGTCTGTGCATACCAGTACCACCCATCAACTCTCTCTTCCCTCCACCAAGATGCACAGAGGAAAGTACTGGATCGATTAACGGTAATATCTGTCAGATTAGAGATCCCTTCTGATATATTTTCTCCCCCTGCTATTGTGGTTAATATTTGGTACATTTGTCCTACCACCCGTTCCCGGGCTTGTTTCCACGTCTGTGAAAGGGATATTTTATGGCACCTATGATTTTTATTGTTATTGAAAGGAAAGCTCATATTGTCATTCCACTGGAAGGTTATAGTTACTTCTGAGAATGGGTCCGCCTGTATCCATGCAATACCTACATCTATATGAAATGGTCGCCTGTGTCCTTTAACAGTGTAATTACCTACATTATAATCCTTATTCATCTCATATCCTGAATCATTTGCTACTTTAGGATCATCTATAGCCCATTCGAAAGTTGTTGTTTCCTCTACTTCAAGTACATTAATACCAGGAGTCCATGCATATATTTGTAAAACAACAATCTTCAACAAAAAATATGTAAGTAGATATTTCATCATGTTGTTTTCTCGGGTTGTTTCTTGCAATGTGATGCGTGTGTCCAGGTAGGTTTTCCTTCCAGCTTTACTGAGGTGGCCGTGGTCAGAAGCACTTGATAAGGACCTTCAAACCTGGGTTCCAATGTCTTTCTGGTGTGTTTCTTTACATATACATAATCCCCTGGTAGCAGCGTATGTGTACCTGTTATTGAATTAGGGTCTGGAAGAGAAGAATACACACTTTTGTGGATCTTAGTTAGACGTTGTTGTAATTGTATCACATATGCAGTCAAACTATCACATTGCAATTGCATACTCTGTGGAAAGTATAAACCTAATCTAGGTGCATTCCCAAAAAGTATTTCGTATGGGGATAATCCTGTTTTTCCTGTTGGAGTGTACCTTATAGAGAATAAAGCCAAAGGCAGGCATTCTGGCCAAGGCTTGTTTAACTCTTGCATGGCTTTTTGTATTTTTAACTTTATTGTCCCATTTACTCTCTCCACTGATCCTGAACTCTGTGGGTGGTAAGGGGTGTGGAAACTTTGTTGAACCCCTAACATGGTCATCACATTCTGCATGATTTCTCCTGTAAAGTGTGCCCCCTATCTGATTCTATGGTTTCAGGAAGACCAAACCTAGGTATTAACTCAGTGATCAGTTTCTTAGCTGTGGCTTTAGCTGTAGCTGATTTTACTGGATAACTTTGGGGCCAACCTGAGAATAAATCGATACACACGAGGACAAATTCAAAGGGGCCGCTCTTAGGCATTTGTAGTAATCAATTTGCAGTCTCTGGAAGGGGTATTGGTCCCGGACCTGGTGTTTTCATGGGGTTTTCACTTTCTGTCCTGGGTTATTCAGGAGACAGATTTGGCAGGCTGCACAGTAGTTTCTTGCAGTGCTACTGAATCCAGGGGCGAGCCATCCTTGGTTCACAATCCTATACATGGAATTGGAACTGACGTGTGTGGGTAGGGGAACTGCCGCTGCCATTGCTGGGTACAGAGAGGCAGGTAGGCATATTTTGCCCCCTTCCCTCCATACATTGTCAAGGTCTGGTGCTGCTCCCATCCTGACCCACTTATCTTTCTCGCTCTCCCCTGCTTGCTCCTGTAATTTACTCAGCTGCTGCCATGTTGGTTCTGGGATACTCACCTCTACCGCTGCTAAGGTCTCAGGGCTTCCTTCCCCTAGAGCTGCCTGTTTTGCAGTCAAATCTACAAATGCATTTCCTTTTGCCTCAATTGTTTTTGCGCTCGTGTGTGCCGCTATCTTCATGATTGCCACTCGTTTAACCTTTTGAAGATTGTTCAGGACTCTCTTAATCCCTTCTCCATGTTTTACAGGTGTACCTGCTGCTGTCAGATAACCTCTAGCCCTCCATATGTGGCCATAATCGTGCGCTACACCATAAGCGTAGGCGGAGTCAGTGTAAATATTCCCTTCTCATCCTTTTAAGTATTCTAGGGCTTGTTCTAAAGCTTTTAATTCTGCTTCCTGTGCTGACATGTGGGCTGGTAAGGCCTGTGCTTCAATCACCTGGGTATCAGTCACTACAGCATACCCTGTGTGATATTTACCTTTGTCATCAGCAAACCTGCTGCCATCTATATACAAGGTGTACTCAGCGTTTAAAATTGGTGTATCTGTAACGTGTGGGAATCCCATTGTCTCCTGTTCCATGAGCTGAAAACAATCGTGTTCATCTACTTCTTTAAACAAAAGAGTGTCAGTGTCCTCATTTCTTTTCTCACTAGTACTATTAGTACTATCATTCCCCCTTGCCAAATCTGGTGACTGAAGAGGCAAAAAGGTGGCCAAATTTAAGGTTGTACAGTGCTGAAAAGTGACATTTGGAGGTAAGAGTAAAGTACACTGTAACCTTAATTGCCTAGTCATTGAAATGTGTTTGGGCTGTACCTGAGACAAGATTGCATGTATGTCATGTGTGGTATGCACTACGACTGGATTATCTAGAACACACTCTGATGACTTATCTATGATAATTGACACTGCAGCTACCGCCCGTACACAAGACGGTGAACCTCTGGACACTGGATCTAATGCTGCTGAAAAGTAAGCGACTGGTCTTTGTTTTACATGTGCCTGTGTCAGAACACCTGTGGCGTGTCCAGTGATCTCAGCAACGTACAGATTAAATATCTTAGTATAATCTAAAGTGATAAACGACTCATAAGCTGCTTCTGTAAGCATATGCGGTACAATTTTCAAACAATCGTATAATGGCTGCATCAAAGCGCTAGCATGCGGTATCCATTGTCTACAATATGACACAATACCTAAAAACATACGCAATTGTTTGAAATTCCGTGGGGGTAACATTCCCTTTATCACTTGAACCCTCTCCTCAGTGAGATGTCTTGTACCCTGTGATATACAATGTCCCAAAAAGATAACTTTTTCCTGACACACTTGCAACTTTTTCTTATTAACCTTGCAATCTTTCTCTGCCAAAAATCGCAACAAATTAAGGGTGGCGTGCAGGCTTTCAGTCTTTCACTTATCTGTGGAATTAATCCTTCCATAAATTGTCTATTGAAGGCTCGGATTGTGACTGGCAGGGCCAAGTCCAATCCCTCATCTGCCATCATACTTTCCATAGATAAGTAAAATTCCGATACAGTCTGTCCTGGCATTTGCTTCATGGGTGATATGGACCCCCTCTCCTGTTGTTTTGCTTGACAAAAAGCTTCTAATCTAGCAATAAAAGGGGCCCTTGAGTCTATATGTCTGACATGTCCTGCCTCCAGGTTGCCATCCCTATCAACTTGTCCTGCAGGTCTGTGTGGACCTATTTCTGTCATAAACTGGTTAAACAGGGTCAGAGTCATTTTGTGTCTGCATAGATCCTCCCCATCCTGCCAGGTTGCTTCATGTGTATTCATTAACTGTGTCACAAATCTACAGAAAGCAGCTGGCTTTGCCACCGGGTCTAGGGTGCTCTGTATTAATGCCATAAGGGTGTCTGCCGACCATGGTGCCCAAGTCCTTATTTGCATTCTATGAGTGACAGTAGGCGGGGCATTTGGATGGGCTGCTCCAAAGTCTGGATTGTTTACCTGAACAATGCGTGTATCAGTGCGTACGGGAGCTACAGTTTCTGGATGAGGTTTTTGTGCCCCACAATGCACACATTCTACTGCCCATTCTGGGTTTTGTGCTCCACAAACCTGACAAACCCATCCTCTCCTCTCAAGTACAGGATATATCTTGTGTGGTTTGCGTTCTACGTCAGTATATGGGGGTGGGATGGTTGAACTAAGATTATTTAAAATTTCAACATTTTTTGTTCTTCTGTCTTTCATATCCCAACCATCACAATCTGGATTATATTTCCACCCCTCTTCTTTTGCTCTATTTGAAACCTTAATTAAGCATTGAACCTAACTCATCCATTGCTTCTCTAACACCTCTCCTTGTCTGTCCCTTTTTATTTCACTTTTTTTCACTATTTTTTCACTATTTCACGCCATACATCCGGGTCTAAACCCGCTGCTCCTTTCACCTTAAATTTACGAAGGACATCCTTTAAGTCCCGCGCTTCATCTTTCCCACAGATGTTTTTTATTATCTGTGGCACCGTATAATGTGCCACAATTCCCTGACGGGGTTTTGTATTCTGCTGGCCTATTCTGACAGTCCTGCCTAGGTAGCGTGTGGGACACTTAGTGTACAATATAAAACACTTAACCAAGTTACACTAGTTTCTCGTTGCCTTCCTCCTAGGGTGCCAGAATACTAAAAACCTCTCCTAAATGAGATTTCTGAAACCAAATTACTTTATATGCTAGCCCAATAACAAATAATTACTTTATATGCTAGCCCAATAACAAACCAGAATGCGGCTACAACATATACAAGCATTTCTTTAAGTGGCCAAGTATCTGAGCAGACAGGGCTTATACTTTCAACCCGTCTATGGTTTATGAGTTAGATGTGAGGTTAAGCATAAGCGTCAGACCCCCCAAGTTCACTTATATGAGGTAAGGGCGCATTCCGTTGCTTAGTTCGGCAATCCCCTTCTAACTCATACCATCCTTGACAAGGTTCATTCACTTGCTCAACAAGACAGACAGACAACAAATAATTCCAGCAATATAAACTAAAATATGCAGTAATTCTAGACTCACCACTACAGAGGCTGGTGTTTTAAAACTAGGAGAACCATAACTGACAGAACGGATAGGCACAAATCAGGGGAGCACAGAATATAAGAAAAATAAAGCTTTTTCTTACCTGCGCAGGTTTTCGAACTGTGGTTCCCGGAATGCCTGTCCTTTCGTTCCATCAGCGTAGCTCAGCCACCTCTTGTAGTATCATCGGTGAGTCCCTCGTTCAGGCGCCAAAATGTTAGGGGCAACTCTTAAACAAGTTGCTTTAAGTTTATATTGCTTTGTCAAATTATTGCTTCTATAAGAATGATGACACGGAGTCACATATGTCTGTGTCACAGTCCGAGGCAAAAGAGGACTGCGCTCTTTACTTCTTTCAAAGGCCTTTTATAGGCAGCTCTACAAGCAGTAATCTTATCGGCATTACCAAATAAGGTTAAGGTATAAAGAGTTTCTTATCAGTGAACACGTAATGATTATTCAGCAGTTCCAAATTCCATCTAGATACAGATTGATACGTACACAGAAGAGAAAAAAACAAACAATTTAAGTGGAACTCTAAGTCATTATTTCAACCCTATCATAGCCTACAGGTGTGTGGTGCACTTTCTGAAAGTGCACCAAAACTCCCGCATTCAGAAAGTGCACCAGACACACTGGATATAATAGAAGTCTATGGCTAAGCACAGCAAATGCAAAGGAAAGCTGTAGGTACACTGCACTCATGATGTGGGTGAGTTGTATTGCTTCACAAGGGCCTGAAGATCTCCTCTTTCCTGCTGCTGGCACCACTCTGGAGACCGCTAGCCAAGATAAGAGGAAGAGTGCAGTTGATATCACTTCACATGGAACATAAGTCGGTACTACAGAGGATGCATCAGTTTATGCGGCTCTTGCTCCCTACACTACAGCTCCAACTTAACAAGTAGTCCCTCTGCATTGCACTCTGATGGAATGGCGGGTCAGCAAGTCCAGGCCACGATCTACCAGTCACCTGTCTGCAATCTTATGGTAGATTGCAATCTATAGGTTGCTGATCCCCGTGCTACAGGGACACAAACAGAACAAAAAAAACTAAAAAGGGATTATATATTTCTCCTAATCTATAAAATTAATCATTTTCTGTATGTTTTGCTGTTTAAGCTTCGGTTCACACTAGATGAGGTGCAAATTCACAGTGAGTTCTCAGTGGATTCTGTACAGCATCAAAATTGCAATCTGTTCATGCAAACCGATTGTATGTCAAGATAACCACACCCCAAAATCTGTTTGCAAAACTCAGTGCGATTTGCAGAATCGGATTGCATGGATGTGATCACCCATGCGATCCAATTCGGGTGCGGACAAAAAAAAAAGGATCCTGCAGGACTTCGGTGAATGCAGTGCCATACAAATCCATGGCTCAAATTGCAAACCCCAGAGACACCCCATGTAATTTGCACTGGAATGTGCACCGATTCCTGTGCAAATTTCATGCCGTGTCCAGCACCACATCAGTGTGAACCTGGGCTTAAAGATGCTCTCACTCCCTGTCTGGTAAAACCTTGTCATTAGGATAGTAAAACAAGCATATCGTTGTAATGTAAATCTAGATAGCAGTACAGCCTGACAGGGGTTCTAATCCTGTCCCACTGTCCAAAACTATGAAAATCAAACAGTATTTTTCTGGGCCTATAGTTTTCATATACCGTATATACTCGAGTATATACGGTATCTATATAGATATAAACTATAGTGGTTTTCAAAGATTTGGATAGGGTAGGACAGGAAAACTGTATGATGTATGGCCAGCTTTAATTTGTATTCCTATATAAATATTTACAGTATCTTACAAAAGTGAGCACACCCCTAACATTTTTGTAAATATTTTATTGGAAATGAGGTGAAACTCTGCCATCATCCACTCATTTGCAAAAAGGTGAGAGGTTTCACGTTTCATTGGCTTTCTTTGGAGTGTGAACTCCCACTCTAAAATTATTGTGCCTGTGGGTTTTGTGATTGGAATAGCCATAGGAAGTGGGCACTTTTTGCTTTTTTACTACTTTTTGCTTTTTTACTACTTTTTACTACTTTTTTTTCTACTTTTTTTTTACTACTTTTTACTACTTTTTTTTCTAGCTAATGTCAGATCCTACCGGTCTCGTGTAGACTCAGAGAGGAGGCACCACTCAGGCCATGCGTTCCCTCCGCGGAACTTCTGCGTCACTTCCATTTTCACATTGCCAGTGGGAAACCGCAAGGGACGCCGAGGTTTCGCGAAAAGTGCCCACTTCCTATGGCTATTCCAATCACGAAACCCACAGGCACAATCATTTTAGAGTGGGAGTTCACACTCCAAAGAAAGCCAAAGAAACGTGAAACCTCTCAGCTGCAAATCAAGAGATTGCATAGATGTCATGCTTCCCATAGACAGTGTCTCGTACATACTTAAAGGGCCAATTATTATTATTTTTTTTCAATTTTTGTGATTAGCTTTGGGAGGGCTGCACTCCATGGATGGGCCGCCACTGATCAGTTCTAATTATGAAGAGTGGACACAGCATGCTCTCCTCTATGGGCAGTCAGATGTAAAACAGACCGCTTGTCCATTTACACCCAACTACCCATCTGTCTGTTTTTGGCGGATCAGATTGGACGTCAGCATATGTAAACAGACACATGTCCATTTATATCTGCTGCTCTAAAGAGAAAAATGGAGGGTCCTATCAGATCCACCTGAACACCTGACAGGTGGACCAGATTGGCCCACTCCTGTTAAAGGGGTCTCACAAAGAAGTTTAAAGTGGAGTTCCATCCAAAAGTGGAACTTCCACTCATCAGATTCCTCCCCCCCTCCGGTGACACAGTTGGCACCTTTCAGGGGGGAGGGGGGTACAGATACCTGTATATTACAGGTATCTGTACCCACTTCCGGCGATAGATAGCCGCAGAATCTGCGGTTATTTACGCCACTTCCTGCTCCCTCCCCGCTGCCTGCTGGGAAAAACACGGGTCCCAGAGGCAGCAGGGAGCATCCGTATTGCGCGGCGCGACTCGCGCATGCGCAGTAGGGAACCGGGAAGTGAAGCCGCACGGCTTCACTTCCTGATTCCCTTACCGAAGATGGAGGCGGCAGCACCCGAGGACCGAGAGACGGTTCTGCCTCGGGTGCCGACATCGCGGGCGCCCTGGACAGGTAAGTGTCCATGTTTTAAAAGTCAGCAGCTGCAGTATTTGCAGCTGCTGACTTTTAAAAAAAAATTTTTCGGCGGCGCTCCGCTTTAAGACCCCATTTGCATTTGCCCAACTTTGAAGCATCAGAATCCAAGAGTTGCATAAAAAAAATCCCTATTCTGTGACTGCTAAATATCAATCTGCTGCAGTTTATTGTCAAAGACTAAAGGGAACTTTGTGTCCATTCACATTTACATGCATGCATTACACAGAACAGTATACTCCAGGCCTTAAGAATTAAAAAAGGCCCATAAATTAGAACCGGGATAATTAAAATGAAAAAAAAGAAAATACATGGCCAAACTCTAATGGGAACTGCCCCAATTATAGCTTGTAGCATTTGTAGTAAGGTACACATGGTTGGGGGGGGGGGGGGGGGGTTGAGTAAAAAGTTGGTATGCATGCTAGCAAATCCATTTTTCGTTTTCCACAATAGAGCTATGATACCATTTGGGCTGTATAAGAAAATGCAGGTAAATAACCGTTTTGGGAGTTAAAAGTTGATAACAAACTTCAAGTGTCTCTCTAGGCAAACAAGAGAAGTGGGACTCAACCTCACAGGTAATCAGAAAGCGATCTGGGACAGAAATTCAATCAGCACTTGAAAAGCAGCCTCAGACCCGATCAACAGTTCATTCAGTTTAGACCAGACCTCTTAGATAAGAGAGTTAGAGATCAGCAGGTGGCTAAAATCTTGTGTTGGAAGGATAACTCCACACATTTTAATTGTAATTCTTACACTTTGTAATCAGATAAGACAAAGATGGCACTTCGTTATCTTAACACTAGGGTGGACTTCAAGTAATTATCTAGAAGATATCATTGTGGTGTGTATTGTTTATAGATAGAAAAAGTCCAGGGATTGTTGCACTTAATATTTATTAACTCTCTCCATGTAATACATGACATACTTTACATGTTGCTCCAAATCTCCATTTCAGGCTACAAAGCACGCACCCTTCTTCAGATGGGAACAATCTGTATACTGACATTATTCTCACTTCATTTTATATTGTTACATTTCACACCAGAAATCCATTAGACATCAATTAACCAATACAAATGATCATAACTATTTTCATCCTGGATTCCAGAGAGATGGCTCAACGAGATGTAATCACGCTCCAATTGCATAGAAAAAGTTCCATTTATCATAGTATTAAAAACATACAAATCTATTAACAAATGTCCAGAAAAGAAAATACAATAATGAAAAATAATGTATTCAAATCATAATCTATATACAATAAACCTCATTTTTTTGTGATCTATAGAAATAAATGCAAGTCAAGATCCGAGTTTAAACCTCTAGGTTGTAAAGTATCCAATCTATTTATCCATTGTACTTACAATTTTTTTAAATTTTAATTCAAGATCACCCGCCCCCCCCATTTGTTTAGGGGAACTGCATTAATGACCATATATTTCACCTGCGATACAGCATGTCCCATCTCAACATAATGACTTGCCATTTTGAGGTTTTTTTTTTGTTGAGATTGGTCAGATCTGACCAATCTGCTGTGTATGGTTCTGCCTTTCCGACATGATGAAAACGGAGGATAATGAACTTCAGGGATTGGTGGAAATTTTTATTTTAATATACGCAAATTATTTTTTTTCAATTTTATGTATTCAAAATGGATCTGGATGGAATTGGGACACAAATGAGAATCTTTGAATCATGTTAGTGGTTCTCTTTTGATTGGCCATATTTCTCCTTTCCTCCTCAATAGTCTCTATGGGATATCCCTTCTGAGCAAGTTTATTTCCCATTTCATCTAAACATTTATCTTGGTCTTCACTATTAGTAACAATTCTGTTTACCCAAATTAGCTGACTCTTGGGAATGGATTTGAATACCCCAGGTGGGTGGAAACTAATGAAATGCAAAAGTTGATTACGATCGGTCAGTTTTGTGTATAAATCACTACTAAGGCTCCATTCACACCTATGCATGTTGCTTTTGAGCGTTTTTGGAGGTTTTTTTTTCATGCTTGCCACGTTTTTGAGCAGTGTTTTTGCTGCGTTTTTGCCGCGATTAGCGTTTTTTGTGTTTTTTTTTTTTTTTTTACAGTTTTTTTTACAGTCTTAAAAAAAATTTAAAAAAAAAAAACGGCAAAAACACATCAAAAACGGTGCACTTGCGTTTTTGATGCTTGTCCATTGAATTCTATTACATGCAAAACGCTGCATTTTGCATGAAAAAAAGTCCCTGACCCTTTCCAAAAAGGCATTGATGTGAACATGTTCTATAGGAACCCATGTTAAAAAAATTCCGTGCATTTCTGCAAAATGCATCAAAAAACGAGCTAGTGTGAATGGAGCCTAAGTCTCCCATTTACCATACTAATATGTGTATCCAAGAAGGGCATTTTCTTGACCATAAGTCATATTAAACTCAAGACAAGGTATCAAATAATTAATATAGGTATTAAAAAATGATAAAGTGTTCAAGTCGCCCTCCCATATCAAAGACATCGTCCAAAATTAATACATTTTAAGTGCAGCAATCCCTGGATTTTTTTCTTTATATATGGCCTTTGGAAAGGCTTGATTGCTGGCACTAGGATGCATAGCGTGTGCTGTCACCTGTATATCTATCTAGATATATATATATATATATATATATATATATATATATATATATATATCCAGTGGCAGAATTACCAGGGTCGCACCAGTCTGACTGGGCCCTTGGGTTCCGCCTGGGAGATAGTACAGTAGTGTACACTACAGTCATTCACGGGGAGTCCGCTCCGCCCATCCTCTCCGGCCACTTTGCCCACTGCTGCCACTCATTTCATCCAATGCCCACCACCGCTGCCACTAATCCCATCCAATCCCCCTTCCACTACCACTCATCCCATCCCACCCTCCTCCAACCATCACCCTTGCCACTGATCCCATTCCCCCACCACCTCTGCCACTCATCCCATTCAATCCCCCCCTACCACAGATCCCACCCCCCAACCACAACCCTTGCCACTGATCCCATCCCCACCCAGCCACCACTGCTGTCACTGATCCCTTTCCCCCACCGCTGCCACTCATCCCATCCCTCCCTCACCGCTGCCACTTATCCCATCCCCCACCACCGATGCCACTGATCCTATCCCTCCCCAACCACCACTCATCCCATCCCCCACCAACACCGCTGCCACTCATCCCAGGGGTGTAAACATAGGGGTCACAATTGCAATAGCACACATGTTGCCCCTGAACACCTGGATGGGGGTCATTTAGAGGAATAAATCCCCTCCATTTTTCTCCTGCAGCCACTAAAAATCTGCTTCTCCTCCTCTCCCTCTGATAGGCATTCAGTGGCTGCAGGAGGAAAATGGAGGGGATTTGTTCCCCCTCCTATCCGGGTCCTGCTGCCCCTGGGATCAGTGGGAAGTGCCCTGGCCGGAGGTCAGGGGGGCCCTCCATGGTTTCTTGCACCGGGGCCCTGAAGGTTCTAGTTTTAGATATCTCTCTATATAGATATCTATATATCTATTTTTATCTCTCTCTCTCTATATATACAAGTTAAATCTGTCCATACATCATTAACCACTAGGCGTCCGCGCTATAGCCGAAAGACGGCTACAGCGCGGACTCCAATTGCCGGGAGGGCGTCCCTGGACGTCCTCCTTTTTACTTCCACGTTGCGTGCTCCCACGGGCGCGCATCGGGGAAGTTTTGTGCTGGCCGTGTCCCTCGGACACAGCCAGTCACAGATCACCGTAAACGGCCAATGACAGCGGCCGTTTACAGTGCGAGTGCTCTGCCAATGAGAGAGGATCTCATATGTAAACATATGAGATCCTCTCTCATCGCCGGCTCTTCCTCCTCACACAGAGACAGCGTGTGAGGAGGGAGAGCGAACCGCTGCGGCGGTAAGTAAACAGAAAAAAAAACGAAAAAAAAGTGTCAGCACTGTTATCTGTCCCTGCCATCTGTCCTGCCATCTGTCCTACCATCTGTCCTACCATCTGCCCCTGCCATCTGTCCTGCCATTTGCCCCTGCCATCTGTCCTGCCATCTGTCCCTGCTGTCATGTCCCTGCCATCTGTCCCCACTGCCATCTGTCCCCAGTGCCACGTATAAGTGCCATCTGTCATCAGTGCCACATAGTGCCATCTGTCATCAGTGTCATGTGTCATCAGTGCCACGTATTAGTACCATCTTTCATCAGTGCCACATATTAGTGCCATTTGTCATCAGCGCCACGTGTCATCAGTGCCACGTATTAGTGCCATGTATTAGTGCCATTTGTCATCAGTGCCACCTCAGTGTCACATGTCATTGTCCTGGTTCTCCAGGGCCTTCAAAAGTGTAATAGGTAGTCAACAAATTAGATGTGTAATTTATGCTCCTAGAACATGTGATGGTGCTCCCTGCATGTTGGGCCTCTCTATGTGGCCAGGCTGTGAAAAAGTCCCACACATGTGGTATCGTAATACTCAGGAGGAGTAGCAGAATGTATTTTGGGGTCTCATTTGTGGTATACACATGCCATGTGAGAGAAATAACCTATTACAATGACAATTTTGTGGGGAAAAGAAAAAAATCTTCATTTTGCAAAGAATTTTTGGAAAAAATGACAACATCAAAAACCTCCCCATGCATCTTACTGAATACCTTGGAATGTCTACTTTCAAAAAAAGGGGTCATTTGGGGGGTATTTGTACTTTCCTGACTTGTTCGGGTCGCAAGAAATGAGATCGGCCGTCATTACTTCAGATGTGATCATTTTTTTATGATTTGCACCATAACTTGTAGACTCTCTAACTTTCACAAATACCAAATAATATCCACTAATTTGGGTTATTTTTACAAAAGATATGTAGCATTATAAACTGTGGCCAAAATTTATGAAGAAAAATTACTAATTTGCAAAATTTTATCACAGAAACAAAGAAAAATGCGTTTTTTTTTTCAAAATTTTCGGTCTTTTTTCATTTATAGCGCAAAAAATAAAAAACCCAGAGGTGATCAAATACCACCAAAATAAAGCTCTATTTGTATGAAAAAAAGGACAAAAAATTCATTTGGGTACAGTATTGTATGACTGAGTAATTGTCATTCAAAGTGTGAGAGCGCTGAAAGCTGAAAATTAGTCTGGTCACGAGGGGGGTTTAAGTGCCCAGTTGTCAAGTGGTTACATTTTCCTGTCCTATCCAATACTTTGAAAATCACTATAGTTTATATATAGATAGATAATCAGACTAAAAATGTGGTTTTTCACCATGTTGATTGCGGAACAACAAACTGTCTGTAAACCTCCAAACCTCAGCCTAGGTTCACATTGGAGTGATTTGTCATGCGATTTGAGAGATCAAATCGAATTACAAGTCGCAGCCTATTGGAGGCAATGGCACTGTTCCAATTAGTGCAACACCGTTTTTGCGGCACCACACCGATTTGCAAAAGTCGTATCTGTACTACTTTTGCATTTCAGTTGTGACTTCAATAGACATCTGTGCATGAAGCCACACACATGTCCATCAAGTAGCATCTGAAATCGCGCTTTCTACTTTGAAATTGTGCTAATTCAAGTGAAGTAGCATCAATGTGAACCAGGGTTTAGGCTCGATTCACACCTATGCATTTTTAGTGCTTTTTGCAGATTTGAACTACAGTCCATTTAACATGGTTTCCTATGGGACACGTTCTGTAGTGAAAATCTGCAAAATGCAAAAAGCACTAAAAATGCCATAGGTGGGAATCAGGCCTTAGAGATGTTTTTTTTTTACTAAAACTTAAGAATGCAAAATCAGGTGCAGCACTGCATGTAAACTAATTAGTGTCCAGGCTTTTTTTTGACAAAGGTTAATTGAACAAGCTGAAGTTAGAAGCTAATTGTCTATCATGCACAGCTGTACCTGTTTTAATAAATATCCCCCAAACTGTGGGCGTTAAAGCTTTCAGACATAACCCTACCTTCATGGGGAATGTAATGATCTTTACTGCTACAAAAACAGCAGCAGGGGAAAAAAAAATATTTCAAATGTTTTCTATATGTGGATAAAGATCTATGTTTTCTACTTTTATTGCTGACAAGACTTAGAGATAATCTTCTACAGGGACACAGGCAGGACCAAAAACCTGGAAGGTGTTCTAGCCTTCTCTTAGGCTACTTTCACACTGGGGCGTTGGCGGTAAAGCGTTTGGTGGTGCTGCCCATTGATTTCAATGATTTTGAGCGATCTGTCCGAAAGCGACTTATCATCCGATAATCAGAACGTGTGTACGGAGCATAGGTGTCATGGCAGGCTGAAAGTGGGCTCTGTACCGTCTCATGGCCCTAACTCTGTGGCCCATTTTATATATAACTCTGGTGTCTATGATGTACAGGCTTTCCACTGTGTGACAGATAATGACATTTAAGTTTCTAAAAAAAATAGAGGTGTACCACACCTGCAACTACCTTACCTGCAATCATTGGCATTGCCAAGTAATCGGCAGCAGAAAATTAAAAATGATAGTGATACAAATCAATAGTGAACTGAAGTGATCTGAAAACTGGAATACTTAAAGTTATAAGCACTTATTAACAGTGAAGTTTGACCCATTTAGAAGATGGACTTGCTTACTCATTGATTACTTTTTTGGGCACTCGTGAGATTTATTATCACTATCTTCTAGCAGAATTCATCATATCTATTTGTAGAACACGGATGTTTAGGCAGGGTTGCTCCTAAATTTACCTGCCAGGTGTAGTTATCTTGGCTCATTGTTGGGGTGAAATCAATTGATCTCCAAGTCTAGATTCTCTATATTCTCTCTTCTACTGCTAGGTGGCCGGGTACCTGGTGACATTAAATAAGACAAGGGCAAAGCAAGGACAGATTAGGAGTGTATGTGGTATCTCAGCCAATGGGCAGGTTTTTATTTTTTTAAATCCCTTGGCCTGCTGAGAGAGCCTATATATTTGGGTGGGTTCAGGTGACCAGTGCCACCTGAACAGCTGTTTGGGTGGATGTCTGTTGTATTGCCGGGCTGCTAGGCTTGAGATTGGGCCTATCCCAGGCACAGAAGCAAGAGAGCAGTGCAGAACCAGAAGTGACGGTTCTGCCGGCCGGAGAACCGGTTGTCTTCAGAGGTAGAGGGGAAGCTGTCGCCACTAAGGAACCAACCACTTTATTACCAGGGACCACAGCGAGTAGCTGAAGCAAGTACCGGAGCAGTATTCCCACCAACCGGGGGGTGATGAAGAATCGGGGAAACTTCAGCAGGTGTCAAGCCAGGGGTGGTGACGCTTGCAGCGCAGCCTTGTGTGTCAATCCAGGGACCGAGCAGACCAGTGGGGTGAAGCTTGAGAAGTATCTGGAGTGCCAAGCTAGGGACCCAGCAGAGAAGACGGGGACAATGCTTATAGGAAGATACTAAATTGTAGGAGCTCAAGGGATTCATTGGCAGTGAATCATCAAGTCTAGTGAGAGAGAGACTGGGGGCTCAGTGGGTTGAGAACCAGAAGTGACTGTAGAGAAATTAAAGAAGTTTCTTACAACTTGTGTTAGGAACTGTTCTAAGACTGTTGCCATTGGAGACAGCATTCCTACACATGCAGATGTGGTGTCTTGACCATTTCAGATCGTTCTTAGTACTGCCACTTTAAGAATCTGTTGCTATGACAGCAACCATTCATTTAACATTTTCTGCCATTTCTCAGATTAGTAGATTGGTAATTGAGACCAACTCTGAGCTGGCACGTGAGTACTCAGAGCGGGCAGTGCCCTTTGTTGGGAAGCTAGCTGTATGTACACAATCTAGTGCTGTTGGCTGGGAGATTTCTTGTCCGCAAGCTAAATTTGAAATGGGATAATGGTGGTGCCAAAGCCCAAAAAAGGACAATGCCCACATTTGGGAAATGATTTGTCATTAAATGGGCAGAGTGTGATGGAGAACTGAGACTAGTTTGCAGAGGGCAAGTTTGGAAGCAGACATTGGGCTGCATATTAGCTATAGATCCATTTCTTTTTTTTTTTTTTTTGCTGTGTCTGGCCAATCAAAAGCAAAATAGAGCTGAAGGTCCCCATGAGGCTCCACACACCCCAGTACCAAAGTCATTTGCTTCAAGCATGCTGCATAGGAGAGACTTTTGGAATTTCCCTGCAACTACATATTAATCTGTGAGGGATAAAAGTGAAGATGAAAATTTGAACCTGAAATTTTACACATAAAAAACACCAAAAACAAGCTTCCACACGGGCTCCACTAAGACATTACTGTAAATACACAAATACCTTTTTTTAATAGCTCATATTTTAAATACAATGGAAATATCATGTAGCATTTCTAGGTGATAACATTGTACAAACATTTTATTTATCCTAATGGAATACTGCCAGAGGCGGCTCTAGGCTTTGTGAGGCCTTAGGCAAAACTTACACATGAGGCCCCACGGCCTGGGACGCTCCGTGATGAGGCAGCTATTCCTCAGGCTGTGGGCAGTATCTGATTTGTCTGTCAGCTCCTAAACCACTGAGTCCCAGTGGGGGTAGGCGGAGCCGCCGGTGTCAACTTCAGTGATTGAGAACAGGCAAATTAGGTGGCCGCGAGGCCCCTGTGAGTGCGAGGCCTTAGGCGACCGCCTAATTAGAGAGCCGCCTCTGAATACTGCATCATGCTCATATGATTTTGAGTTTACTACTTTTCAAGAGCATTTCATTATTCTGCAGACAGTGAGGGCTTCTGTCGGCTTTGGTTTGCAACAGTTTAGTTTACAAAATAGAACTGTATGCATAGTAATTGCAATTGAAAGCATGCTCAGGCAAGTTTATATGAGTTGATTTGCCTAAAAGAGCTCATCCTACAGACAATGGGGGCATCTTGTGGCCTTTCTAAGTAAGAACAAGCTCTTCTAAACTCTATACACAATAATGGTAATCATTCTACAGAGTATGCTTAGATGCATTCATATGAGTTTTGTAAGAGCTCGTTGATCGGCAGACAATGCCCTTTTTTTGTTGGCATTGTTTTCCAACTACAAACTCAAATAAACGGTTGTGTATTCATAGTAATGCTCACAAGAGTTCTCATGAGATTGTTTGCTTGCAAGAGCTCATCCTGCAGGCAAATGGTGACATCCTGTGGCCTTTCTAAGCAACAACAACCTTATGTCACCTATATTCACTGTAATAGTAATGTAGAGAGCATGCTCAGAAGCATTCATAGGAGTCTGTAAGAGCTCATTAATCTGCTGACAAAGTGGGCTTCGTTTGTCAATGTTTTGACAGTACAATATCAAATAAAAAGGTCTATTCATAGTAATGACAAGCTGGAGCATGCTCAGAAGAGTTCACATGAGATGGTTTGCTTACAAGAGCTGATCCTGTAGACAATGGGGACATCTTGTGGCCTTTCTAAGCAACAGCAATCTCATGTCAACTATATTCACAGCAAAGGTAATCTAGAGAGCATGCTCAGAAGCATTCTTATGAATTTGCAAGTTCGCAAGTAGTCTGCAGACAATGTGGGTTTCTTTTCTCATTGGACACTACAAAATAAGATAAAATGTCCATTTATAGTAGTGGCAAAATAGAGCATGCTCTGATTAGTTCATATGAGTTTGTTAGCTTACCCAAGCTCATCCTGCAGACAACGGGGACATCCTGTGACCTTTCTAAGCAACAGCAATCTCATGTCAACTATAGTCACACTATTATTAATCTAGATGGCATGCTCAGAAGCATTCATATGAATTTGCAAGTTAGTAAGAGCTCAGTATTCTGCAGACAACGTGGGATTTTTTTTTCTCTATTTTTTTGACACTACACAATCAAACAGTGTATTTATAAAAATAGCAAAATAGAGCACGCTCAGATGAGTTCATACAAGTTTGTTAGCTTACACAAGCTCATCCTGCAGACAATGGGGACATCTTGTGGCCTTTCTAAGCAACACCATACTCCTATGGACCACATTCACTCCTATAAACTACATTCACAGTAATAGTAATGTAGAGAGCATGCCCACAAGCATGCATACGAGTCTGCAAGAGCTCATAAATCTGCAGACAAAGTGGGCTTCATTTGTTATTGTTTTGACATTATAAAATCGAATACAAGTTGTATGCATAGTAATGACAAGCTGGAGCATGCTCAGATGAGTTCACATGGGATTGTTTGTTTTCTTACAACAGCTCATCCTGCAGACAATGGGGACATCTTGTGGCAAAAGTAAGATATAAACTATGCACCATAATAGTAATCTAGAGAGCATGCTTAGGTGCATTTATATGCATGAGTTTGTAAGCTCATTTTGCAGACAGTGGGGGTTATTTACTAAAGGCAAATACACTTTGCACTACAAGTGCAAACTACACTTGACATTGCACTGAAAGTGCATTTGGAAGTGCAGTAGCTGTAGATCCGAGGGGGACATGCAAGGAAAATAAAAAACAGCATCTTAACTTGCACATGATTGGATAATAAAATCAGCAGAGCTTCCCCTCATTATACACAGACCCCTCAGATTTACAGAAACAGCACTTCCATGTGCAATTTCAAGTGCACTTTGCACTTGTATTTTGCAATTGTAGTGCAAAGTGGATTTTCCTTTCGTAAATAATCACTAATGTTTTTTTTTTGTTTTTTCAATGGTTTGCATTCACAAGATCAAATTGTGAAGGAATGTGATGTAAATAATAATAATAATCTGAAAATGTCTATTTTCTTATGTGTATACATATTTTTCTCCTTACTCATTATATAAGTATACAGATTTGCTCTGTTCCTATATTTTCTCTAAATGGCGGGTACCCCCTACATCCCACACATCAGAAGAACGCGAAACTGAAGATAAAACCAAAGACAGCCAAACCTCGTTATGAAGATTCTCCATCTTCTTTTCTATCTTAACCAATGAGATGTACCTATTAGACTAACATAGCAATGACGTATTTTTGTGTATAAAACATTAGCACCGCCTTGAATAAATCAGAAGTGTAAAAAGTAACGGAGCTGAGCGTGTCTCAGAGTGTTTACTTTTATATGCATGCATATCCACACTTTCCAATTAGAGACAGCAGCAGATAACCTTGGGCTCGATTGGAGCTCTTAATCTTTTCCATAACAAAATAAACTGTGTAATCATAGTAGTGGCAAGTGATGACAATGGGCATATGAGTTTGTTGGCTAATCCTGCAGCCTTTATAAGCAAAAGCATACGCATATAAACTACTTTCACAGTAATAGTAATCTAAAGCAGTGTTTTTCAACTCCAGTCCTCCCAACAGTTCATGTTTTTTTACTGTGATGAAACGGCTGTGGTAATTACTAAGCCAGTGAAACTGATCAAATCACCTGTGCAAAATAATGGGAACCCTGAAAACATGCATTTATAGGAGTCTGCAAAGACCTTATTAATCTCCAGACAAAGTGGGCTTCATTAGTCATCATTTTTTACACTACAACATCAGATAAAAAGTGTATTCACAGTAATGACAAGCTAGAGCATTCTCAGGGTTCATGTGAATTTCTTAGCTTGCAAGAGCTCATCCTGCAGACAATGGGGACATCTTGTGGCCTTTCTAAGTAACAACAAGTTCAGATAAACTCCATTCACAGTAATGTTAATCTAGAGAGCATGCTCCAATGCATTTGTATGACTTTGTAAGAGCTCATTATTCTACAGACAATGTGGGCTTTTTTTTGGCATCGGTTTGCAACTACAAAATCAGATAAACAGAATAGTCATAATAATATCAACCTAAGACAATGGGCAGACAAGTTCATATGAGTTTTTTTCAACTCGCAAGAGCTCATCCTGCAGACAATGGGGACATCTTGTGG
This sequence comes from Lithobates clamitans, assembly GCA_037952925.1. Classification (NCBI taxonomy): domain Eukaryota; kingdom Metazoa; phylum Chordata; class Amphibia; order Anura; family Ranidae; genus Lithobates; species Lithobates clamitans. The sequence goes on along the minus strand of JBBGZY010000939.1, from coordinate 1,977,739 downwards.
CCTTTTTAAGCAACAACAAGCTCATATAAATTACAGTATATTCACAGTAATGGTGATGTTCTAGAGCAGTGGTTCTCAACTCCGGTCCTCGGGACCCACTAACAGGCCAGAATTTAAAGGGGTTGTAAAGGTAAAAATTTTTTCACCTTAATGCATTCTATGCATTAAGGTGAAAAAACTTTTGACAATACCGCCGCCCCCAGCCCCCCCGTTTTACTTACCTGACGCCTCGAATCTTCGCTGCTCGTTCTCGTCATCTCCATTGCAGCTCAGCCTGGTCGCTGATTGGCTGCAGTGGATGGATTGAAAGCAGCGCAGCCATTGGCTCGCGCTGCTGTCAATCACATCCGATGACGTGGCGCACCGGGGGGCGGGGCCGAGTGATACAGCGAGTGGCTATATCACGGGAGCGTGCCCGCAAGCACTCACCACCATGCGAGGGAGCTCGCATTAAGGTGGTTAATGCTTGCGGGGAGGAGCTGAAACAGCCGCCGAGGGACCCCAGAAGACCAGGTTCGGGGCCACTCTGTGCAGAACGAGCTGCACAGTGAAGGTAAGTATAACATGTTTGTTATTTAAAAAAAAAAAAAAATTACCTTTACAACCCCTTTAAGTATTATCTTGGGGGGAGATACAGACTAGAATACTGCAATCACTGAGCAGCAAACGAAATCACCTGTGATGTATTTCAGTTATCCTGCAAACCTGGCCTGTTAGTGGGTCCCGAGGACTGGAGTTGAGAAACACTGTTCTAGAGCATTGCTTCTCAAACCTTTTTTTTAGTCAAAGCACCCTCTAAAATTATGAACAGTCTCGGGGCACCCCATTTTAAAACCTCATTCTAATTTGTTTTATATAATACATCGTCATCCACAAACATAAGACACTCACCGTTGGGTGTGATTTTATTTTTTTTCCAAATCCAATACACTTTTGCACACTGGTACTGACTAATATTCCAAAGTTTCTGTTCTCCCTCAGTTTTTCTCCATCGCTAAGCTAATGTAACCCCAGCTCTTACAGAGAGGGGCAAGCAGAGGATTATTGGTTGTTAGGACGCCGGTGGCTAGAAGGTCGTAATGGTGAACAATGAAAACCTGTGGCTTTATTTAACTAAAAGGCAGGCTTGCTCCACCTGCTGGCCTTTTTACATCTGTGGTAAATATTTAGGAATTTTGCATGGGCACTCTGGTGGAAAATGGCGCATACTCAGAAGCATTCATAGGAGTTTGTAATAGCTTATGAATCTGCAGACAACTGTGGTCTTCTTTTGGCTTGCAAATACAAAATAAAATGTGGTCCAGCTTATGGATGGTCCCCAGGCTCCCAGATCCAGGAGGGCCCCCCCGGAGAAGCATTGCCCAAGGACCCCAGACAGAAGTCTTCAGAAGCAGGCGCTTGGCAAGTCTCATTGGGGAGAACTGAACCCAGGCTCTGAGCGTTAGGTTGGCCTTATTGCATACTGTAATAAATGGGGTTTGAGCAGCGCAGCAGCACTTGTTCTAGGCCCTATGGTTGTTTCACATAGTTACTTAGAACAAAAAAAAATTATAAAACAAATGCATAAAACCAATATGGAATAGATAATCGCAGTCCATGCCACTGTCTTCTTCTTGACTACCTGCTTTGGGCTAGAGGGAGGGGAGCATAGGCCCTACCCCTGTCATATGAGGGGGCCCTGCCAGATGGAAATCATGGGGACCCATTCAGCCTAACAGCTGCCCTGGCCAAGTGTATCAGGCTGGTTGGGTGAACAATATCACCAAAATGGTATAGCTACCCAACACATTGCCTTATACATTTGAAAGAGTATGTTCATTGTGGCACCACCATTAAGCAGTGTAAAGTTTGGGGGTTATAGCTCCACAGCACCATGTGCAAAGCCATTTAACTTTAAACTAAAAGTGGTTTACTTTTTCTTAGGGCAAGCACAAAGAAATGCAACACACAAAAAGTCTGCTTGTCTACAAGAGCATAAACAAAATATAAGGAAACCCAGTTCATAGATGGGACTTTACCCCAAGCTTAGCCCCAGTCTGGCTACCTGGCAGCTTCTAGCAAATGTGCATTACTCCAGACAGGTGTCTCTCCCCAACTCCTACTGCTATCACTACACCTAATACTACTTCCTGTTTTAAGCGCTGCTTCCCAGAGGCTCTTAAACCTTTGGAGATTGGAGTCCCTGTAGTCGGGTGGAGGCCATTTTGTGAGAATAGATTAAAAAAATAGGGCGCTGTGGCGCATGCGCGGATGCCTGAGAGGTTAGATATGCCTGCTTAGAGCTCCGCTCCAGGGCCGTTTTCGCCGGAGGACTACAGGTCCCAGAGACGCTGAAAAGCATCAAAACCACCTGGCACTTACCTGTAAAGCACTCAGGTACTATTAGAATGGTTTTGAAAGGCACCAAATCTAAAATTAAGTCTGGTAACATTAAGGAAACACCGGCCCGTCAGTTATCCAAGATGGCGGCGGCAATTACCTCACAGCCCAGCACCTCACATACTGCCAAGCCACTGAAACTCAATACAAGCACCATAGATTTTTCTGGAGAGTCTGATACAGACATAGGAGACTCACAAACAGCATTACAAACGGATTTATTTAAAAAATTTGAGCGAATATTACAAAAAGCCCTGAAACAGACGTCAGACCACATAACAGATAAATTAACAAGGGAAATTAGAGACCTGGGGCAAAGAACAGCTGAGTTAGAAATAAGGATGGATGATCTGGAAAGTCAAACACAGCAACATGATTTAGAATTTATGAACCTGAAAGAAGAAAATGCTGTATTACAGTCACGTTTAGAGGACCAGGAGAATAGGGATCGCAGGGCTAACTTGTGGATTTGCGGATTCCCTGAGAATGTCCTTGATGTTCAAGCCACTATTACTGCACTATTTCAAGAACTACAACCTGGTATTCCAATAGAGAGATTAGAAATGGATAGAGTGCATAGAGCTTTAGCTCAATGTAGAATAAATGGCCCTCCTAGGGACATAATTGCTAAAATGCATTATTATCGCACTAAAGAACAATTGCTTGCAGCAACCAGAGGAAAGGATTCTCTCACCTTTCAAGGTCATGTATATCAGCTTTTTGCAGACCTTTCTCCTATTACAGTGGCAAAAAGACGTGCACTTAAACCCCAGTTAAAAGTACCGTATTTATCGGCGTATAACACGCGCCGGCGTATAACACGCACCCCAAGTTTAGGAGGGAATTTTAAGGAAAAAAACTTTTAGGAGGGAAGTTTAAGAAAAAAAAAACTTACATTTAAATGCCCATCAATGCAGCCTCATCAGTGTTCATCTGCAGCCTTTCCCCAGTGTCCAGTGCAGCCTTGTCAGTGCAGCTTTGCCCCAGTGCAGCCATGTCAGTGCAGCCTTGTCAGTACAGCTTTGCCCCAGTGCAGCCTTGTCCCCAGTGCAGCTTTGCCCCAGTGCAGCCTTGTCAGTGCAGCTTTGTCCCCAGTGCAGCCTTTTCCCCAGTGCAGCCTTGTCCCCAGTGCAGCTTTGCCCCAGTGCAGCTTTGCCCCAGTGCAGCCTTGTCAGTGCAGCCTTGTCCCCAGTGCAGCCTTGCCCCAGTGCAGCCTTGTCCCCAGTGCAGCTTTGCCCCAGTGCAGCCTTGTCCCCAGTGCAGCTTTGCCCCAGTGCAGCCTTGTCAGTGCAGCCTTGTCCCCAGTGCAGCCTTGCCCCAGTGCAGCCTTGTCCCCAGTGCAGCTTTGCCCCAGTGCAGCCTTGTCCCCAGTGCAGCTTTGCCCCAGTGCAGCCTTGTCCCCAGTTCAGCTTTGCCCCAGTGCCGCCTTGTCCCCAGTGCAGCTTTGCCCCAGTTCAGCTTTGCCCCAGTGCCGCCTTGTCCCCAGTGGTCCATGCAGCCTTGTCGCCGCCGACATACAAACGTTTCGTTTGTATTTTTAAACATGGCGCCGCGGAGTTCGGAGGGACTCGGGGGCGCTCGTTCAGCTGAACGAGCGCCCCCGAGTCCCTCCGAACTCCGCGGCGCCATGTTTAAAAATCCAAGCTATGTGATCTGTCGGAGGGATCGCCGCGATCACTCCGACAGATCACAAAATAGCGGGGATCGGCGTATAACACGCACCCACGATTTTCCCCTTATTTTAAGGGGAAAAAAGTGCGTGTTATACCCCGATAAATACGGTACTTCAACGTCATCAAATTACTTATCATTGGGGTTTTCCTTTTTCGCTCAGATTTACACATTTAGAAACTAAATATATATGTCGCTCTTCAGAGGAATTGCAGTCAGCCTTGATTGAGTTGGGCCTCAGGGACCAGGATTCACCTAAATATTTACCACGCAGAAGGTCAGCCTCAGGTTCACCTCAGCAAAATGCAACAGGAGTACATAACTCTTCCACCTCTTCGCGTCAACATCTACATAAGCGAGGCCGTTTTGACAACTCTTCCCCTAATAATGAAGACTCAATGGACTGATATATATGTTTTTTTTCATATATATATCTGTTAAAGAATGTTTTCTATTTGACTCTTCAGTATTATATTATAACCTATTTCAGTGAACCCACTATTCACAATACCAAAGTTTCAGGTTTTTGGACTTCCAGTCTAAATCTTGTTTTTAATGTCTATGCCATCCATAACTTTTTTTTTGTGAAAATATATTTTTGTTTTTCCCCCCTTTTTTTTTTTTTTATAGCTTTTTACTAATAATTTTTTTGATTACACTTTGGTACTTGGATATGACCAGCACTTAATATCCTATCTGTTAATAAAGTGTATGCGTATATTCATATATACATAAGTGTATGGATGTATATATGTTTGCATATATATATATATATATATATATATATATATATATATATATATATATAATCTTTTTATTTATTTATTTATTTTTTTATTTTTTATTTCTTGCCACGATTATTATATAAATTAACAATCTTAAGGCCGGTAGCGATTTAAATAATTTAGTTTGCCTAAGATTGCGTCTAATATTATAAGTTATAGTAGTATATTTTAATGGAGCTGTGGTTCTCCGGCGAAGTTTGTCCTTTCGGAATTTCTTGTTGCCCCCCTCTCCATCCTCAGATTCTCGCTGCTATTATGTGGGAGTCTGCGGATGGTTTTGGAGCCTCTTGGAGTCTTTTGATTACTCCTCTAAGTTGCTCCCTTACCCTAGCATTTTGCTTTTCTTTATGCTTAATATGTTATCATATTGGGGTTACTCGATTGCTAATTATTCTCTCCTATTCTGTCCTTTCTTTTCCTTTTCTTTCTGTCGGGGTGGTGTCCTTGACTCTAGTTATTAATTGTATTTCATATGGTGTAATAGTCATCTTTGTTCTATTATGGCCCCGATAAATATTCTATCCTTGAATGTTCAAGGATTTAATATTCCGCATAAACGCACAAAAGCAATTAGATCTTTCTCAGCCAAGAAGGCACACATTATTTGTCTGCAGGAAACTCACTTTACAGATAAAGCTACTCCTAAATTTCTTTCCCCCTCTTATCCACAATTTTATACCGCCTCAACCACAGTTAAACAACGAGGGACTCTTATCGGATTTCATCGTTCTATGCCATTTACCCTTTTAACTCAACTAAAAGATCCGGAGGGAAGATACTTACTTCTCACAGGATATATATTGGATATGGCTGTCACAATAGTATCATATTATGCACCAAATAAGAGACCAGAATCCTTTTTGTCCCATCTTTTCCAAATTGTAGAAACCCACAAATTTGGCACTGTAGTTTTATGTGGAGACTCAAATACAACAGTTTTCCCCTTCTTAGATAAGTCTCCGCCGGCACCCATCAATAGGTCTACTAATGTAACCCTTCAACATCTACTTACTAAACATGGTTTGGTGGATACATGGCGAGAGCTTAACCCTACTAGTAGACGTTTTACACATTATTCCTACCCACATAAATCATTCTCACGCATAGACCATATCCTAATCCCTTATAGCATGACCCCTGAAATTTTATCTTCAAACATTCTACCCTTTACATGGACAGATCATTGTGCGATATGCACATCCATTGCATCTACTATACCCAGATCCCACGATACTAATTGGTGTATTAATGACTCCACATTAACTCACCCTTCCCGTCGTAGTGAAATTGAAATTGCGCTAAAGGATTATTTTTCCTCCAATGATACCGGAGATACTTCTGACACCACGTTGTGGGAAGCTCACAAAGTGGTTATTCGTGGTAGACTAATACAACAAGCTACAAACCTCAAAAGAGAACGTAAACTTTTGTTTGCAAAGTTGGAAGATAACTTTAACTCTTGTCATTCCGCCTTTCAATCATACCCGAATGCCATTAATAATACTAAATTAGACAAAGCGCGTCTTGATCTAGATTTATTTTTAACTGACTCAGCAGACAAACTTATACGTAAACGACAACACATTCAATACCTTAATGCCAACAAACCCACCACCTCCTTGGCAAGAAATTTGAAATCAATAGATCAAATACGGACCCCTATACGACTGAAAACATCAAGTGATGCGTACACTAGTAATCCAATTAAAATATTAGAAATATTTCGATCTAATTTAGCTAAAGTGTATTCCTATACTCATGATTTTAATCAAACCAATGCAGATACTCTTTTCTCCAATATCAAACTCCCTACTCTAGCTATTGAACAACGAGAGAGACTTGAGTGTCCTATCACAAATATTGAAGTTCAGAATGCTATAAAAAGTTTGAAACTTCATAAAAGACTGGGCCCCGATGGGTTTTCAGCATCATATTATAAAAATTTTGAACACATCCTAACTCCAGTCTTGACTAGATCCTTCAATTCTATCTTAGCAGGACACTTATTTCAATCTGAGACATTAAAATCTATTATAGTTATGATTCCCAAACCCCGTTCAGATACTACCTCTTGGACTAATCATCGCCCTATATCTCTCAATTTAGATATTAAGTTGCTTGCTAAGATATTGGCATCTAGATTGAACAATATTATAGGTCAACTCATACACAGGGACCAAACGGGTTTTATGCCCAAGAGACAAGCAGGAGATAATATAAGAAGATCCCTTTTACTCATCCATGCAGCTAAATCCAGACGCATCCCAATCTGCCTCTTATCTTTAGACATCAAAAAAGCATTTGATTCAGTCACCTGGCCTTATATGCAGTATATGCTTCAAAAATGGGGTTTCGGAATACATTTTCTGACTTGGGTTTCCTCTCTTTATAACAATCCGAGGGCTTATATTAAATATGCCGGATACAAATCGACAGTGTTCGATATTAGAAGAGGCACGAGACAAGGCTGCCCCCTATCCCCGTTGCTTTTCGCTCTGCTTATAGAATCTTTAGCACAACTAATCAGATCTAATCCAGACATCAAAGGTATTGAATTGGGTGGTTATCAACATAAGCTTTGTCTTTTTGCTGACGATATTCTTATTTTTTTATCACATCCCCATATTTCCGCCCCTAATCTTCTTAACGTACTTGATAAATTTGCACATATTTCCGGGCTCTTTGTAAACCCCGTTAAATCAAATGCGCTAAATATATCTTTACCACTATCAGAGCTTCAACAGGCTCAAATTTCCTTACCATTTAATTGGGTCTCTCATAAATTACCATACTTAGGAGTATACCTCACATCCTCACTTTCTGATCTTTTTGCAGTTAATTATCTACCTCTTTTGAAACAAACCACAGGCCTCATGAAACAATGGTCCTCTCTCCCATTGTCATGGTTGGGACGGATAAATACTATAAAGATGACGTTATTACCGAAATTTTTATATCTATTTAGGGTACTTCCGAATTCTATACCATCATATTTCTTTAGAATTACACAAAGTAAAGTGTTGTCGTTCATCTGGGGTAACATTAAACCCCGTATATCTAAATCCACTCTGTACCTTAGCAAAACATGTGGGGGCCTGGGGTTACCAAACTTCTCCTCTTATTACCATGCTGCACAAATTTCAATTTTAACTAAATACCATTTTTGGGAAGAAATACCCCTTTGGGTAGCTATTGAATCTATTGATAGCGACCCCATATCTGTAGCCAATTTGTTATGGATGCAACCTAGAGATAGATCTCATCTATTTAACCCCATTACAAAACATTCATTAACTATTTGGGATAAGTTTAGTAAAATCCATATGCTTCAATCTATGCACAATCCCCTTCTTTCTTTTCTAGGGAACCCAGCTTTTTATCCTGCTTGGAAATTTCCAAAGTCATTTTCAGCTTGGTCCTCTACAAACTTGGTCAGATTATATAAGCTAGTCTCTAACGATAAATTTCAAACATTCTCAAACATTCTCTATGAGATGTGATAACAATGAATTACCTTGTAATGAAATATTTCGTTATTTACAAATCAAAAATTTTTATACGCCTTTCCTTAGGACCGGTACCATGCTTAATCAATTGTCTCAATTTGAGCATATTTGTATGAGTGACCCACATGTTAGAGGGATTATTTCACTCATTTATCAAAATCTCATTAATACTCCTAAGGATATACTTCCGCCTTATACTGCTAAATGGGCAACAGATTTAGGACGGACGTTCACCATCGATGACTGGTCTAATATATGGCTGGCTACCAAATCCTCATCCCCTAATTGCTTTGCTCTTGAAACTAATTTCAAAGTTTTGGCACGTTGGTATCTAGTACCAGCTAGGATTGCTAAATTTACTCCTTCATATCCTAATAATTGCTTCTGAGGTTGTTCCTTACCAGGTACCCACGTACACATATGGTGGCAATGCCCGATTGCGCAAGAATTCTGGAAAAAAGTATTTGCCATGGCATCTAAAGCTTTAGAAATTCCTATAACACTAGATCCAGCCATTGCACTCCTCAATCTTAAACCAGACAACATAACCTGTAATCAATTCAAATTGCTTATTCAAATCAATACTGCAGCTAAACAAACTATAGCCAAAGCATGGAAGTCTAATACACTGATTGTGGCAGAAGTCAAACATAGAACGAACAAGGCCCTCATTTTCGCAAAAATGACAGCTATCAAAGACAATAATATTAATAAATTCAGTAGGATTTGGCAGCCTTGGGTTAAGCACTTCTTTTCTTCCGATTTCGACCAGTCATCGATGTTACCCTATTAAAATTCCTGTAATATTGATGTATTATTGCTTATCTATGTCGGGAGCCAGGACACCACTCCGGGGGATTCTTTCTTTTCTTCTTTTTTCCTTTTACCTTACTACCTATTTCTCTTAAGATCTCTTTAATTTCTAGGGCAAACCTATGTAATTTTATTTAATATTCAGCACTATGATTAAAATGCCCGTATAAATCTCATATTCTTTTCTCTTCCTTCTCTACTATCTTTTCCTTTATTATTTATTAAGCGATTGATAATTATGGGATATTTTTACAGTTTACTTAAGTGACTCATATCTCATTATCAATGAGTAATGTCTTTCTGCATATTAGACTTTCATAATTTTTCTCCTCCGATAGTTAAATATAGTCAATAATTTGTAATGAGAGTATCACTCCTTTTTTCCATTCTTCATTTAAATTTCTTACATCTTCTCTCAGGTGTACTATATGGATTAATTGCTATTTGTAATATTAATTTCATTTTTGATTATCCATGCCCCCATCTATCCACAGTTTGAGCCCAAGCGGGGTGGATAGGTGGTCTGGAGGCATACTTTATATATTTCATATATAAATATAGATTCATATTTTGATTCACAATTTATTGACTAATTTAAAATTTTATTTACCTCTGATTTCACCTCGCCTGTGAGATTTGTTTTTGTAAAAGCCATATAGATATGTCTCTATTGTTCATATATATATCCCTTGATACATTATCTGATATACTTTGTTTTTTCTTATGCAAAATTTCAATAAAAATATTGAACAAGAAAAAAATAGGGCGCACTGGCCTAGTGCATTATCCAGCCAATTTATTCAAAGATATGAATACAACCATAAAGATGTCTACTCACAAACATACTGGAACTCCCTGCCCCTGTATGTGCGATCAGCCCCTACCCTGTGAGCCTTTAGGAGATCCCTGAAAACTCATTTATTCAGGGAAGCCTATCCCACACCCACCCAACAACTGTACCCGAGCCACCCCCATCAAATCATCCTGTGCAGCTATTACTTTTTGTACCACCTCCCTTTAGAATGTAAGCGCCATGAGCCGGGCCCTCCTCCTCTCCCTTCTGTATTGAACTGCATTGTAATTGAGCTTTCCCCCTTTACATTGTAAAGCACTGCACAAACAATTGTCGCTATATAAATTGTGTACGATAATAGGCTAAAAACATTCTCATCAGGCCACAAGTGCGGCTATCTCTCATCTGTTGCTACAACCACCAAACCTGGGAGTGGGTGGTCCTGAATGAGACCCCTTGGCCTACCATGTTTTGAAGGACTGTCCTTCTTCTTCAGAGCCTACCGTAGTCCCTGTAGTCAGGGGCCAGAGGCCCCTTTCCGGCCAAAATGTCCCTTTTAGGTAGGGGCTGAAAAACCTCTTGTTTCAAATACCTCTCTATTAATACAGAGAGGACTGCGAGCCCTCTCCATAACATGGCTAACCCAGAAATTCCTCACCCATCTATGGCAAGCCCCCTGAGTACCCACACTCTTCCCTTAAAGGGATCCTAACTTAAACACTGGTGCCACAAAGCACCCCGTTCAGGATCCGTCCTTGGCGTCCTGTACAGAGTAAAATGTTGGAAAGCAAAGGGTTGACAACAATATGCACTCGCTCCGTAAAATAGGAAATTGGACATTTGGTCATGCTCAGAGAAGGGTCAGCTTAAAGGACTGCATAGTTCAGCAGGCAAGCGGATGGATACTACTGAGTTAATCACTTGTCTATAGGACATGGATGTGGTTTAGCTTTTTCCACCTGAGCACCACATTCCATGAAAAGTGACACCCGATGACTCTGCAAGCCAAAAGCTGCTGATAAGGTCAGGGATTTAATTTAGAGTTCTCACTTAATATAATGCCTACGTGTAAATCTGTTATGAATGTAACCTTTGGCTGCTGAACTCGATTGAAGCTGCTTTTGTTGCCTTGTATCTGTATTGCCATGGTGTTGGAGCTTGTGCTTGTAGCCCAGGTGACTCCTGTTGTTGTTTACCCTTGCCCTGTGTGGGGGTGGTGCTGATGCTATTGTTTGTATAATTGCCTATAAAAGGCCTTTGAAAGAAGTAAAGGGAGCAGTCCTTTATGCTCAGAATTGATGCATGGATTTCTGACTCTGTGTCTTAATTCCTATAGAAGCAATAATTTGACAAAGCAATATAAACTTAAAGCAACTTGTTTAAGAGTTGCCCCTAACACTGCATTGGGTTAACTCCCGTCATGCTTGTGTACCGCCAAGTCATCCTCCCGCAACACTCTCGCTTACACACTTGACTCCAAGCTGCTAGTGAGATAGTAGAATTCTATACAGCTGTCATTGTGGAACATAAAAACCTCTGTGGCCTTGTGAGTGTGAAGCTGCCTCCCTAGATGGGAAGCAGACAGGCAGGATGAAGTTTCTCATTGGATGAAGTTTCTGACTAGAGGACCTCAATAAAGTCTACATGCCAAAATGGCGGTGCTTTCAAAAAAAGAGTTAAGGTAAATTGTAAGGGCTGCATCATGGAGAAAGGTGGGGCCTTGTGGGTACCAAGCTGCCTCCTTTGATGGCAAGCAGGTTGTAGCTTCTCATTGGAGGAGTGAGAGTAGCTGTTCATTGGTAGCTTGATGCCCCAGTAATAATAAAGTCAAGCAGTCTTACTCAGATGGAAAGTGATTGTGGGAAATGAAGCTCCTGACTACAGGACTGCAATTAGCTATTTGTGCCAAGCCAGACATACTATCCAAAAAGAGTTAAGGGTCATTTTCAGGCTGTTTCATAGACAGAAATATTCCTTGTTAGTGTGAAACTGGCTTTCTAGATGGGAAGAAGCAGGTAGGGAGGATGAAACTGGCTTTTTTTTTTAACAAGAAAAGAAATATATTTATTTTGATTTTTACAGTACAAGCAATGCATATACACAGTTGTTCACATAGGTATTGTTACATGAGTTGTCACAGAACGAATGGGCTACACAATTGAACAGGAGAAAGATGTGCAGGGGTGTCAAGTTACAGCACATTAGGATATGGGTTTGGAGATAGTAAATTTCAGAAATACTATTTAAGGAGGTCCCGGGGGAAGGGGGAGGGGGGAGGAGGGAGTGAAGGAAGGACCTCATCTAATTTTGCCAATTTCACAGAACTCAAACAACGACTATATATTTAGAAGTCCATAACAGTGGTACACTATTGCAGGGCAGGTCCAGCAACTATATCTTGGTGATCATCGACCACTTCTGAACCCCAGACATCTATCCATCCCAACCATATTTTGTCAAATTTGCCAGGACAGTTTCGGCTGGCATAGGTAAGCTTATACAATGGCATCACCGAGTTCAGTGTTAGGCACCATGAGGACACCCTGGGAGGCATAGCGTCCATCCAGTGAAGGAATATCTCTCTACGAGCATAGAATGTAGCATAATTCAAAAATAATCTAGTATATTTACCCCTTGCCCTAAAGTCAAAAACATTGAGGAGCGTTAGCTTGGGGTCTGATGTGAAACTGGCTTTCTAGATGGGAAGAAGCAGATAGGGAGGATGGATCTCCTAAGTGCAGGACTGCAAGGAGAGATGCGCACCAAGCTGGACATCCTCTAAAAAAATTAGTTCATCTAAATTTTCGGTCTGTTTCCTGGACAAAAATAGTCCTTGTCAGTGAGTGTGAAACTGGCTTTCTAGATGGGAAGAAGCAGATAGAGAGGATGAAGCTACTGACTGCAGGGTCTGCAATTAGCTATGCGCACCAAGCTGTACATCCTCTAAAAAATTAGTTAATGGAAATTTTCAGGCTATTACCTGGACAAAAATAGTTCTTAGTGAATGAGTGTGAAACTGGCTTTCTGGATGGGAAGAAGCAGATAGGGAGGATGAAGCTCCTGACTACAGGACAGCAATTAGTTATGCATACCAAGCTGGCCGTACTTTCAAAAATGAGTTGAGGTACATTTTCAGGCTGTTTACTGGACAAAAAAAGTGTACTTGTGATTGTAAAACTGCCTTCCTTGATGGGAAGCAGATAGGGAGAATGAAGCTTTTGACTAGAAGACTGGAATCGCCTGCGCTTAGATAGCTGTCTGTACTGTCAAAAAAGAGTTCAGTGATACTGTAAGGCTGCTTCATTGAGAAATGTGGGGTCTTGTGAATGCAAAGCTGCCTCCCTTGATGGGAAGCAGGAAAGGAGGATTTAGCTTCTCATTTTTTGCTTTATGCCCCAGTAAAAAAAAGTGCTGATGGAAGGTATACAATTGGACCCTTCACTGAATTTGAGTGCTTCAGTGTTCTACCTGTGAGCCTGGTCTCTGCCTGATCCTTGTTTATGGACCTGCTCCTGAGTACTGCTCTTGTACCTGCATCCGTGACCAGCTCCCTGTACCCTGCACCCTGTTCCCTTCTTCAGGCTCCCAGTACCTTGCTCCCTACTACCACTGTTTATTGTGCCAGTTCTGACCTACATAGCCAGTTAGGTTGTTATTTTGTTATTTGGGTTGCTGCACTTTCATGTTTCAATGTCACTTGTATTGTTTATGGTTTACTGGTGTTGGTGTCAGTATTGTGTTATTTGTCCTAATAAACCTCAATTAACTTCTTTCAGCCTGATTCATGATTTATTAAGGTACAGCCTACTAATCGGGTCATCTTTGCTGGTATCCCTGACAGTCGCTAAAGTGCTTGGGTTTGACGTAAAGAAAGGGTGGCATCCCTACCCAAGATGGCAGAAAAAGTGCCTGATACAGGACATGTGTAATGACCGTAATGGCCCCAACACAGGAGTAAAGGGATTGGTGGCAAAGTCCCAGGTGCCAGAGATCAGGGCGGCCTTTCATGGTGTCTCGGCACTGAAGGTTCCAGACTAGCTATGCCTCTGGATGTGGGGGGTGTAGATCCTCATTCCATGCCAGGAACCTCAGGGCTGCATGGCAGTAGTGCTGATCACAAAGCTACTGTACTGCCCCAAATCCTGAATCCTTTTTGGTTCTGGCAGAGATCAAATCTTTTAGAGTTTTTTGACTTTCAAGATATAAGAACTTTTTTTCATTTTTTTTTTTGGTGACAGGTTCTCTTTAATGTCCCATACATTACAAGTGCTATTTATACTCCTATAGATGACATGATCTCTTTATTCACCCTTGTTGACCTCTCAGCTTTATGCTCCCAAATGTTCCGGGTTAATTTTATTATCCCATACTACCATTATAAGTTTTGTATACTCTCCCACACATGAAGTCTCCCGTTCATATCATTCCAATACAATATAGGTTATTTTTATTCTAAAATTAATGATAGTTCACTTTTTTACTTCTGTACGCAATATATCTTCATGTAGAGGTGAAATCCGCAAGCGGTCAGCAAACAGTTTTCATCTTCTGTAAGTATGAAAGAAAAGATCATATATATATATATATATATATATATATATATATATATATATATATATATATATATATATATATATATATATATATATATATATATTTTTTTTAATATATATATTTTTTATATATATATATAAATATATTTATATATGAGAGAGATAGATCTATATATATATATATATATATATATATATATATATATATATATAGATAGATAGATATAGATAGATAGATATATATATATATATATATATATATATATATATATATATATATATATATATATATATATATATATATATATATATATATATATATATAGATATATATATATATATATATATAGATATATATAGATATATAGATATGTATATATAGATATATAGATAGATATATCTATAGAGAGAGATATAATACCCCTCCCCCGAATATAATATTTATTGATTATTTTTGATCAGGCAGTAAAAGTAGATTAGACATTAGCAAAAACATACAGAAAAGCAATGAGGGGCTGTGTAATCACTAAGCATAAGAAATAGTTACACTAAATCATGAACAGTAAGTTATATTTTAAAATATATGCAATGAACCAAAAATAAAAAAAATTTTGGAACTAAATGACATAATAAACCAAACCCTCTAAACACAAATGATAAATCATACATATGTAATTGTAATAATACTGACCAGTTCAAGTGTGGACTTTATAACATTTCATCAATCTTTAAAATAAGTATTTTAGTCCTTTTTATAGTGCTTACAACACAATCAAATTAAAGTTAATGTAACAGTGACATCTAGCGGCTGCTATTTGAAATGACAATTGAAATCAACTCCTTTATGACACCTGGTGGCTGTTTGCATCTTTACAGCCAGGAATGCAAACATTTCAATTAAAAATTCCCTGCGCAAACGCCTGATGCGTCAAAAATTTGTGACTGGGCCAAAAAATTCTTCCACACCCTTGTCGACATTTGCGCGATATCGAGCTTACCCCTACGTGTCTTAAAGAGGCGCATCCATGCGCCGTATTCAGTTTGCGATGATGACTGCATAGGGACCGCTATCACAGGCGCCAGAAGTCAGAATACGGCGCCTGAGGTAAAGGCACAAGGCGAGGTTCCTTCTGGTAAAGCCGCAAAAACAAAAAAATCAAAATGCGTGCAAATGGCGAAAATGGGGTGGGAGGCGCGCCTCTTGGCGGTCGCCGGGCGTTGGCACATATTTTTAAACATCTCATTTCTGAGGTATGGAGGCTTGGGTAGACAACCCAGGGCGTTCCGCAAGATGCGGAGTCTGTGGCACCCCCCTACGCAAAAAAATACCTGAAGGGTCAAATTGGAGAGTCAAATTGGTATACCATGCATTTTGACGCACATCTTAGATGGTCAGACTGTTGAAAGTGTCTTTGAACACGTACTCCAGGAATGACCTACAGTTAGGTACAGGCTTGGCTAGACTATATATATATATATATATATATATATATATATATATATATATATATATACATACAACCCCTGGCAAAAATTATGGAATCACCAGTCCCTGAGGATGTTCCTTCAGTTGTTTATTGTAGTAGAAAAAAAAGCAGATCACAGACATGGCCAAAAACTAAAGGCATTCCAAATGGCAACTTTCTGGCTTTAAGAAACACTAAAAGAAATCAAGAAAAATAATTGTGGTGGCCAGTAACCGTTAGATTTATAGAACAAGCACAGGGAATAAATTATGGAATCACTCAATTCTGAGGAAAAAATTATGGAATCACCCTGTAAATTTTCATTACAAACACTAACACCTGCATCAGATTAAATCTGCTTGTTAGTATTTAGGTAAAGAGGGTAAATCATCACACAGTGTTGCACAAGATGTTGGTTGTTCACAGTCGGCTGTGTCTAAAACATGGACCAAATACAAACAACATGGGAAGGTGGTTAAAGGCAAGCATACTGGTAGACCAAGGAAGACATCAAAGCGTCAAGACAGACAACTTAAAGCAATATGCCTTGAAAACAGAAAATGTACAACAAAACAAATGAGGAACAAATGGGAGGAAACTGGAGTCAACATCTGTGACCGAACTGTAAGAAACCGCCTAAAGGAAATGGGATTTACATACAGAAAAGCTAAAAGAAAGCCATCTCTAACACCTAAACACAAATAAACAAGGTTACAATGGGCTAAGGAAAGGCAATCATGGACTGTGGATAATTGGATGAAAGTCATATTCAGTGATGAATCTCGAATCTGCATTGGGCAAGGTGATGATGCTGGAACTTTTTGTTTGGTGCCATTCCAATGAGATTTATGCAGACGACTGTCTGAAGAAAACATGCAAATTTCCACAGTCAATTATGATATGGGGCTGCATGTCAGGTAAAGGCACAGGGGAGATGGCTGTCATTAAATCTTCAATAAATGCACAGGTTTACATTGAAATTTTGGACACTTTTCTTATCCCATCTATTGAAAGGATGTTTGGGGATGATGAAATCATTTATCAAGATGATAATGCATCTTGCCATAGAGCAAAAACTGTGAAAAAATTCCTTGAAGAAAGACACATAAGGTCAATGTCATGGCCTGCAAACAGTCCGGATCTCAATCCAATTGAAAATCTGTGGTGGAAGTTAATGAAAATGGTCCATGACAAGGCTCCAACCTGCAAAGATGATTTGGCAACAGCAATCAGAGAAGGCTGGAGCCAGATGGATGAAGAGTTCTGTTTATCACTCATGAAGTCAATGCCTCAGAGACTGCAAGCAGTTATAAAAGCCAGAGGTGGTGCAACAAAGTACTAGTGATGTGTTGGAGTGTTATTTTGTTTGTTTGTTTTTCATGATTCCATCATTTTTTCCTCAGAATTGAGTGATTCCATAATTTATTCCCTGTGCTTGTTCTATAAATCTAACGGTTACTGGCCACCACAATTATTTTTCTTGATTTCTTTTAGTGTTTCTTAAAGCCAGAAAGTTGCCATTTGGAATGCCTTTAGTTTTTGGCCATGTCTGTGATCTGCTTTTTTTCTACAACAATAAACAACTGAAGGAACATCCTCAGAGACTGGTTATTCCATAATTTTTGCCAGGGGTTGTACAAGCCTGTATATATACATATATATTAAATGCACTGCAGCTAGCTGAATCAACTGCCTGCCTGAAGTATATTAGAAACAGTACACCAGGAACGGTCTGCAGTGAGATGAAGATAAACTGTATACAGTGTGTATATATATATATATATATATATATATATATATATATATATATATATATATA
Organism: Lithobates clamitans; assembly: GCA_037952925.1. Taxonomy (NCBI): domain Eukaryota; kingdom Metazoa; phylum Chordata; class Amphibia; order Anura; family Ranidae; genus Lithobates; species Lithobates clamitans. Next base: position 1,959,954 of record JBBGZY010000939.1, on the reverse strand, counting down.
TATATATATATATACTAGACTGACTGTATATATATATATATATGAAATACACTGCAGCTAACTGAATCAACTGCCTGCCTAAAGTATATTAGAAACAGTACTGGCTGTCAGTGGCCCCTCCTACGTCGGGAGATTGGGTTAGAGCAATGAACACATTGGTAAGAATAGAAAGGACAACTTACACCAGAAGAGGAAGCTATAGGAAGTTCACAAAGATATGGGAACTTTGGATTCAGGGAATGAGCAAAGAACTGGGAAATCCCTAATATGGGCTTGAATGAAGGATACGGCCCCGAGTGTAGGAAAGTAGGAATGACTGAAAGGTGATGAAGGAACCCTATTCTTTCAACTCCAAATTAGGTTAATACGGCCAGTTAGGCCTAAGCATAGGCTAATTTGATAAAGCCAAAGGGGGGGTGGAACTTGGGGTTGCAGGGGAGGGGGATGGTACGGGCTGGGGGTAGGGTAAGTAAGTAAAAAAGGCACGATTATGACAATGGGCTCTATTGGAGCATTGGTCGGCTTGTGAGATGTAATTGTATAAAATGTTTTTTTATGTTGTAATTGTATATCTTGGAAAATTAATAAAAAGTATTTAAATGAAGAAAAAAGAAAAAAGAAACAGTACACCAGGAACGGTCTGCAGTGAGATGAAGATAAACTGTATACAGTGTGTGTGTGTATATGTGTATATATATATATATATATATATGTGTGTATATATATATATATATATATATATATATACTAGACTGACTGTATATATATATATATGAAATACACTGCAGCTAACTGAATCAACTGCCTGCCTAAAGTATATTAGAAACAGTACAGCAGGAATGGTCTGCAGTAAGATTTAGCTAAACTGTATGCAGTGGATATATATATACTAGACTGAATGTGTATATATATATATAAGAAATACACTGCAGCTAACTGAATCAACTGCCTGCGCAAACTAAATGAAATGACACTCTCTCTGCCTCTCTCTGTCTCTCTCTTAACAATGCCACCAACACACTACGCATGGCCAACGTGCAGGCGGCCTTATATAGTGTGGGGCGTGGACTTAACCCCTGAGCCATAATTGGCCAAAGGCACCCTGCCTTTGGCCAATTATGGCTCTCTTCGCTGACGGCGCTGTGATTGGCTAAAGCATGCGGGTCATAGTGCATGCTTGGCCAATCATCAGCCAGCAATGCACTGCAATGACGCAGTGCATTATGGGCCGTGACGCGACGCTCGAATATTGCGCGAACAACCCATAATGTTCAATCTTCATCGAATGATCGAACAGCCGATGTTCGAGTCAAACTCATGTTCAACTTGAACAGCCAGCCCATCATTCCTACTAACACATGTCTTTCCCTCCTCTTTCCTGACCTGCCCGGCTGCATGCTGAGATAAGGGTCTGGTATAGATTTGGGGGGGGACCCAACGCCACTTTTTAAAAATAAATTTCAATGTTTTATGCATGCTACAGATGGGCCACAATATAGGCACATTAAGGGGACCCCCCAGGTACTATATTTAAAGGATTTTTTAATTTTATTGTTGCACTTTTTAGCATAATTAAAATCACTGCTCCTGAAAAAAACAATCTTTTCTTTTTTAAAATGTTTTTTTTTTTTTATTGATACATGTCCTGCAGAGTTTTTTGAGGAGGGGATGGTCAACTGTATTAAAGGCTGCAGAGAGGTCTAGTAGTATGGAGTAGTGACCATTGTTTTTAGCAGTTAGTAGAACATTAGTGAGTTTTGGTAGGATGGTAAGAGGTCAAAATGGTTGTTGTAAGTGAGGTAGGAGCTCAGACGGTTGTAGACTAAGCGTTCTAAAAGGTTTTACGCAAACAGGAGCAGGGAGATAGGTCTTAAGTTGTTCAGGCTGGTGGGGTCCAGTGAGTGCTTATTAACTATGGGGGTGATCAGGGCATGTTTTAGAGAGGAGGGGAAGATGCCAGTGGAGAGGGAGAGATTGAAGATGTGAGTGAGGGAGCATAGAATAGAAGAGGGTAACCATAGTAGATGTGAGGGAACAGGATCCAAGGGACAGCTGGTAAGGCAGGCTTCTGAGTAAACTTTAGCGACCTCTTCGGTAGTAGCAAGGTCAAAAGAGGAAAGTGTTGAGAGTGGATTTGTACAGGGTATGTTAAGTAGGATAGATTTCTGTGCAGTGGAGATGCCCCCACAAATTCCATCAATCTTGATCAATCCATCCAAAATCCATCAATCTTGATTTTAAAGTGATTGGCAATCTTGTGAGCAGTGAGCGAGTCTCTTAAGGTTTCTTGTGTCGTCGATCTGCCAGGGTTGTAATGGTCAGGGGCTGATATTTTGTGTAGTGAGAGGAGTAAGAGAGTCCAGTGTGGATGAAAGTGAACTGTTGTAGACAGAAGTGGCCAGGTCAGGGCAAGACAGGGGTGAGACTTTGTCATGGAGGCGGTCAGTTGCACAATAGAAAAGAGAAGGGTTAAAGTGGCGAAGGTTTTTGTGGGTAATTGCTTTCTTCTTGGAGGGACAGGTGGCTGGAGACAAGGACATTGTGAAAGTGATGAGGCTGTGGTCAGATAGAGGAAAGGGGGTGTACCAGACCCTTATCCGAGCATGCAACCTGGCAGGCCGCAGGAAAAGAGGGGGGACGAGAGAGCGCCCCCCCCTCCTGAACCGTACCAGGCCACAAGCCCTCAACATTGGGAGGGTGCTTTGGGGTAGCCCCGCAAAACACCTTGTCCCCATGTTGATGAGGACAAGGGCCTCATCCCCACAACCCTGGCCGGTGGTTGTGGGGGTCTGCGGGCGGGGGGCTTATTGGAATCTGGAAGCCCCCTTTAACAAGGGGACCCCCAGATCCCGCCCTCCTGTGTGAAATGGTAAGGGGGTACAAAAGTACCCATACCATTTCTCTAAAAAAACTGTCAAAAATGTTAAAAATGACAAGAGACAGTTTTTGACAATTCCTTTATTTAAATGCTTCTTCTTTCTTCTATCTTCTTTCATCTTCTTCTGGTTCTTCTGGCTCTTCTGGCTCTTCCTCCAGTGTTCTCGTCCAGCATCTCCTCTGCGGCGTCTTCTATCTTCTTCTCCTCAGCCGCTCCGCACCCATGGCATGGGGGGGCTCCCGCTCTTCTCTTCATCCTCTTCTCTTCTTCATCTCTTCTTCACTCCGCACCCATGCTGGCATTGTGGGAGGCTCCCGCTGTGTGACGCGTCTCCTCTTCTGACGGTTCTTAAAAAATGGGGGGCAGGGCCACCCGTGACCCCGCCCCCCTCTGACGCACAGTGACTTGACGGGACTTCCCTGTGACATCACGGGGAATGCCACAGGGAAGTCCCGTCATGTCCCGTGCGTCAGAGGGGGGCGGGGTCAATGGGTGGCACCGCCCTCCATTATTTAAGAACCTTCAGAAGAGGAGACGCATCACACAGCGGGAGCCTCCCTCCATGCCAGCATGGTTTCAGAGCGACCCGGAGAAGAAGATGAAGAAGAGAAGAAGATGAAGAAGAGAAGAAGATGAAGAAGAGAAGAAGATGAAGAGAAGAGCGGGAGCCTCCCCCCATGAGATGGGTGAGGAGCGGCCCGAGGAGAAGAAGATAGAAGACGCCACGGAGGAGATGCTGGACGAGAACACCGGAGGAAGAACCAGAGGAGCCAGAAGAACCAGAAGAAGAAGAAGAAGAAGAAGGAAGATAGAAGAAAGAAGAAGCATTTAAATAAAGGAATTGTCAAAAACTGTCTCTTGTCATTTTTAACATTTTTGACAGTATTTTAGTGAAATGGTAAGATACTTTTGTACCCCCTTACCATTTCACACAGGGGGGGGGGCAGGATCTGGGGGTCCCTTTGTTAAAGGGGGCTTCCAGATTCCGATAAGCCCCCCGCCCGCAGACCCCCACAACCACCGGCCAGGATTGTGGGGATGAGGCCCTTGTCCTCATCAACATGGGGACAAGGTGTTTTGGGGGGCTACCCCAAAGCACCCTCCCAATGTTGAGGGCATGGGGCCTGGTACGGTTCGGGAGGGAGGTGCTCTCTCGTCCCTCCTCTTTTCCTGCGGCCTGCCAGGTTGCGTGCTCGGATAAGGGTCTGGTATGAATTTTTGGGGGGACCCCACGCCATTTTTAAAAAAAATTTTGGCGCAGGGTTCCCCTTAAAATCCATACCAGACCTGAAGGGTCTGATATGGAATTTAGGGGGACCCCCATGTCATTTTTTTTTTAAATTTTGGTTCGGGGTCCCCTGTGGGGAATTCCCATGCCGTTTTTATCAATGAACTTTTATGTGTATTGTCGGACCGGCAATGCAATAGCTGCGAGTAGTTTTAAATGACTTTTTTTCCTTTGAAATGTCATTTTGCTGTTAGACTGTTCTAAACACGGGAAACATGCGCCCCTTTACAGGCATACTATAGACACCCCCCAGCTACGAAATTTAAAGGGATATTACACTTTTATTGTTTGACTTTAAGCATTATTAAAATCACTGCTCCTGAAAAAAGGGCCGTTTTTAAAACTTTTTTTTGCATTGATCCATGTCCCCTGGGGCAGGACCTAGGTCCCCAAACACTTTTTATGATAATAACTTGTATATAAGCCTTTAAAATTAGCACTTTTGATTTCTCCCATAGACTTTTAAAGGGTGTTCCGCGGCATTTGAATTTGCCGCGAACACCCCAAATTGTTTGCTGTTCGGCGAACTCGCGAACAGCCGATGTTCGAGTCGAACATGAGTTTGACTCGAACTCAAAGCTCATCCCTAAACAGTAGTAGGGAAAGGGTAGAAGTGAGGGTGATATGTACAAGTTTTGGGTGGAGAAAAGGGAAAAAGAAATGAGAATTTGAAAGCAGAGGATACTAGTATGAGGAGGCAGAGTAGTGGGGGCATATTAAAGGGTAGAGTGGATAGGATTCAGACTTGTAAAATGCCTTCCAAAGTGTTGGTGTGCATTTGGTCCACAGTGGAGCAGAGCTCTTTGTGGTCTTTTCTTGCTGCTTTCATTATCCTGCTTTAGTTAAACTGCTGTGTTCACCTGTTAATTAATCCTGCAGAAAAATGTCTCTGCCTGAACCCACTGTCTCTGACTTCCCCCAGAGGCTCTATTAAAATTTAAAAGGTAGTTGCTTTTGTAAAGTTTATCTGAATGAGAAATCCACTATGATAAATTTGATCTCTTCGGAGCATTCTGTTCCCAAGAATCTCCATATCACAAAAGGCTCCATTTACTAAACTATAAGGAGTATTAAGTATGTGATCAAGGCAGACTCCAAACAGTGGCTCAAAAGACTTCAAAATAAAATTAATAAATGAAAATATACACAGTACTGCGCCACGTGATGAGATTAAAACCACAAAACATTTATTATAATCCCCCAAAAAACAAAACTTGCAGCTCCCTGGTGCTCAGGATTTGTATCTTTTCTGCTCCCTAGAATAATCTGTGTAATAAAAAAAGTCTGTAAAAATAAAATAGTTAGATTAGGAATTGATCAAGGTTAGTGTTAGTGAGCGGGTCAGTTTCAGTGTGTTTTAGGTAGGATTTTAAAAAAGCTTTTACATTTAGTGTCAACATAAGTGTCAGTGATTATGAAGATTTTGGTTACCACTTGGCCAATACTTTTTTTATAAGACTTCCTATCAGTGTTCCATTATACTGTATCTCATGGTCTATAAAAAGTTTTTATCTGGAATTACAATAAATGTTTTGTGGTTTTAATCATATTGTGTGGTCTTGATATGGTACTGCATAGATTATAGTTTGTCCATGAGCTCCCATTTTGAGCCTGACTCACTCATTTATTATATTCTTCTGATAAGAAAATAATATTATAATATTGAAAAGTATAAGATGGTAGGCACCTTTAGTGCAAGACAGAAGAGAAATGGTGCAGTATTTACTACCAAATCCCTTCATCAAGATTACCAAATGTAATTTGTAATCTGTTCTGTATACAAGAGACTTTAACAAGTAACACATTTATTCATTTTCAGATAATAAACCCAGTTTATGGAGAAGATGTAAGAAGTATGTTATTAAATGAATCTGTAAAAAGATGTACTACCATAGTGGAGTCCTGGACATATCACAGCCTGTAAAGGTGGACAATGGAAAAAATGATTTTATTTTTTAAGGGTTGGCTTTATTACCAGTTTGTTCCTTTCGGTTCCAGTGCCACATGGAATGAACATGTTCCATAGCAGCTCCCACTGAGCAGTATAGCATTGCATCTAATATTTTCCCATGGCTGCCTAGCTGATTGGTGTCTCCCCACTCAGCCCTGATACCATCATATGGAACAATTCCTGAATAAGAGTGGCCGCAGCACTCAGCAGCTATCCTGGCAGCCCAGTAATGCAGAGCCAACACAGGATCCCAATATGGCAGGGGACTCAGTCATGCATAATAGTGCCACCAGCTCACAACCGGCAGTCCAGCCACAGATCCCTCTCATGAAAGGATCGCTCTGGATGTAGCCTCCTTGCTCTCCCCCACTATTGCAGATGCAGTAGAGAAAGCAGTATTAACTGGCATGGAGCAGATCAAAAAGGAGATGAGTGAGCACTTCCAGCGCTTATCTGAGGCAGAGCACAGGGTCTCATCCATGGAAGACTAGCTCCTGAAAAACAAGTTATGATCCAACAGCATTCTAAGATTCATAAGTCTGTAAAGCAGAAAATAGAGGACTTAGAAAACCGGTCAAGGCATAACATGCAAATTACTGGCCTTCCTGAATCATATAAGATGAGCTCATTTATTGGATATTTGTTCTGTGCATATACCTGAAGCCCTGAGTATGAAACAGCCTTGCTTGGCTGAAAAAGCTCATCATCTAGGAGCCCCCTTGGACGATCAAACAACACCCAGACCAATGATCATGAAATATTTAAACTGCGTAGATAAACTTGCCATACTTCTACGTCTCCGCCATGCATGTTCACTGGCAATCGACAGTCACAATATTCTATTATTCGCGGACTACTCCCAGGAGATGTCCCAAAGGCGAAAAGTATTCCAAGTGTGCGCCTCCCTCTTTCAAAATGCATACAATTCACCCTAGCATACCCAGCCATACTATATCTTTGCTTGCCCATTGGAGAATGACTATCCTTCAAATCTCCATCTGAGTCCCTTTTACAGTCCCTCAACTTGGAAAACCACAACAACTCAGCTGCTTGAGACTTGGGCCCTCTTTGTCCTATGGAGAAACATAGCCCCAAGAAGAACCCACCCATGTGACTCAAGATGTTTTCACATGGTAGTCAGTCAAAACCCAGCTGACCACAGCTCACCTCCTTACAAACATGGATTGTCTCATTGGAATACAGTCTATAAATCTATCTAATGATCGCACAGAAAAAAAACTGCTATCCCAATATAAAGAGGCTAGCGCATGCCTTAAGGAAGCCCAGAGATCCCTTTTTCTTCACAACTTCTGGGATCAAGCGGCCAATTTCATTTATGGAATTTATTTGCACACTAGTGATCTAAGGATCCACTGTTTGTTATTCAGCTATTAATCCCCACTGGTCCCATCTGCCTCAAAATTTCTAGAGGACCCTACTGGCCACTTTCATTGAACTCACACCTGTCTGCTGGTTTTATCTAGATCCATACTCAAAAAATGACTTCCTCTATGGCACCCACCATCTCAGGTATTAAACATGAGCTAACAACCTTGCTTTATACAATGAGACTTGACATGGACCTCTGCTCTTAACTTCCCCCCATCATTTTTTAAATAAGTGACAAATGTTTTTCTTTACATCAACCTTCACGAAAAGGTTGCCCTAATGTCTTTCCTCCAGTTCACCAGAAGACCCCTTGCTGCCACCTTGCACACTAGTGATCGGTCATTCTTTCCACTTGGCCCACTCACCTGATACTCCCCCTTGGCCTACAAGACCCCTCTAATCATACTTCACTGGAATGACACTCTAGATCCGCAAAAACTTTGGTCTATAACCCCAGGTTGCCCTTTTATTTGTATAATGTTTTAATGGCCTGTCTGTTATATTATTGTCTCTCCTCCCCTCCTCGTCCCCTTGCCCCATTTCCCTTCCCTTCGTTGTCGGGGGCATCCCTAGAGAGATCTTATCTCCATCCAAGCCTTTGTATTTCACTTATATCAACCAAAATAGATCTTGTAAAGTGTTTCAGCTTATGTGATTTAACTGATTTGACTGTTATGGGAAGTGTTTTTTTCTTTTATGTTAAGCTTAAGAATTTTTAGCGCTGGCTTTATGTGTACAGTGACCAAATTCATCTGTAAAACTCAATAAACAGTTTTTTTTAAGAAATACCCATTTCTTGACACTTGGGTTGCTACACAGTGCCGACCCCCCCCCCCCCCAAAAAAAAAATGTAATTTAAGAACACAAGGCTTGTGAAGTATTCCCTGTCCTTCTACTGTCAATCCTCATTACAATTTTCTTGCAATTGTAACTGTAATGGTTGTGGCTGTGAAAACAAACAAAAAACAGTCTGTCTAACACAATGTGGGTATTTACATAGAGTGGTGCAGGCATAAAGTCTGTGACACTCATCTATCTGCCTAATGTGTTACATGCCACTTGTACCAGTTTCCTGTGCCATTACAATAGTGTGGGAGGCTTTGTTAACAACTTTCTGATTGTACGCGTTTATGTGTCCTCATGGAAGTGGGTATTTATATTTAGGGCTGCATATATGCACTGCTGTGTTAGTGCTGAGAGTTCACTGCACAGCATGTTTCCAGCACAGAGACTGAGCTGTTAGTGACAGATCCAGGTCTTGCACTAACAATCAAGAAACAGGAGGCTCGGTTGAAAATCACTTGATCATTGTGATATCCTCTGATTGGCTATCACTGTACAGCCCACCCATGTTGTCTTCTCTTGAATGGAGAAAAAATACATTGTATGTACAGGATATATTATATAATATATTGTTTACATACAGGATCCATTATAAAATACATTGTTAACATACGGGAAACATATAATGCATTGTATATACAGGATTCATTATATAATACATTGTATACATACAGAATACATTGTATACATACATGATCCATTATATAATATATTGAATATACAGGATCCATTATATAATCCATTGTATACATACGGGAAACATTATATAATACATTGTATTCATTCAGAATCCATTATATAATACATTGTACACATACACGGTCCATTATAGAATACATTGTATAAATACGGGAAACATATAATGCATTGTATATACAGGATCCATTATATAATACATTGTATACATACAGGATTCATTATATAATACATTGTATATACAGGATTCATTATATAATACATTGTATACATTCAGAATCCATTATATAATACATTGTATACATACAGGATCCATTATAGAATACATTGTATAAATACAGGATCCATTATAGAATACATTGTATACATACAGGATCCATTATAGAATACATTGTATACAAATACGGGAAACATATAATGCATTGTATATACAGGATTCATTATATAATACATTGTATACATACAGAATACATTATATAATATATTGTATATACAGGATTCATTATATAATACATTGTATACATACAGGATTCATTATATAATACATTGTATACATACAGGATACATTATATTATATATTGTATATACAGGATACATTATAGAATACATTGTATACATACAGGATCCATTATAGAATACATTGTATATACAGGACACATTATATAATTCATTGTATACATACAGGATCCATTTTATAATACATTGTATACATACAGGATACATTATATATTGCATAGCCTATATACATCACCAGCCTAGTGCATTATCCCAAAGCTCCACAGCTTTTTTTTAATAAAAAACAGAATAAAATATACTCACAACAATGTGAATTAAAACTGATTATCGAGCTACACGTTCATAACCCAGCATTCCCAAGCAGACTCCACAGTACAGGGAGACCTCACCGGGATCCTGTCTGTCTGACACGTTTCGAAAGGATGTACCTTTTTCACCAGAGCCAGTGTTCATCCCTCGAAATGCGTCATCCAGTGAGGATCCTGTTGAGGTCCCCCTGTATTGTGGAGCCTGCTGAGTCTGGGACTTGTGGCCTGCGTGTAGCTCGATGAATGGTTTTAATTCTCATGTCTGTGAGGAGGGGCCCGACATGGCGTAGATTGCCGCAGACTCTGTGGCAATCTATCGCCGGATGTGAGAGCAAATGCCTGTATCAGACAGGTATCTGCTCCCCCCTCCCCTTGAAAGGTGCCAAATGTGGGGGGGTTGAACCAGATAAGCGGAAGTTCCATTTTTGGGTGGAACTCTGCTTTAAGTGTATTTTTTATTGAAATTTTGCACTTCCTAGACCTTTGTGGTAATAAAAAATAAAGTGTGGCGCTAAAATAAACTTGTTCCTCATTCAGGTCAACCCGACTGAATCTACAATCAGAGGGTCAAAATTCCCCTATGAGGTATTTAATCAGATAAATTCTGTTTAAAGAATTATATGAAAAAAAAAAAAAAAAAAAAAAAAAAAAAAAAAAACAATAAGTATTTAAAGTGGGCCCCCTATAGTCCACCTCCAATATTGCACTGTGTCAAATCAAGTGTGCCAGACCAGACTCAGTGTCTATATCTTACAGGGAATGGACATGTGAGAAAAAACATGTGTGTTATCTACAACACAAAAGGGGAAATGTGTGGCATATAAATCACGTGAAGAAAAAAATATGTAATATATAAAAATTACGTGAAGAGGCATAAATACATTATACCGTGAAAACACCGAACATAAACAAGCATCATGAGGGTGCATATATAATGTTATATCTTAATGTGATAACAAAAGTACTTGGTGTTCATAAATATATATATAAATAAATCAAATATAAGTCCCAAATGGTGGACCTATGAAGGTACATCTGGATGTTAGCTGCTTGAGCTCTCTCTGGACTGCCCGGACTTCTCACATGCAGTAGAAATTGTGGATATAAGTATGAATAAAATACTCTTACCAAGAGTGGTGGACTCACCGGCCAGCGGCTTCGGAGTCAAGGTAAGCTTGTACTGACCCGAACGGCAGTAAGTGGAGTGCTGCTTCCTTTGTTTGGTAGAGATGCCGGGAGGTAAGCATCACCATCGAGCGATCTCCTCCAGTCAGGTATCAGGTCTCCTTATAGCTCATGCGATGGAAAAATCAAAGGAGAAAACTCCACATAGCGTGAATCCACTAAAAAGGCTTTATTAAGAAGCTTTACATTACAGAGAAGCGACTGGCTCCAAAGCCAAATCGGAGATCAAGTCTGATAAAAATCAAAAGGCCCATAGACCTTACAAAGGCCGAAAGACAAAAAAACAATAAAATCATAAAAAGCGCTTAGATGAGTTGTGGCATAGTAGGCATATCAAACCCGACGCGTTTCGTCCGCTAGGACTTCAACTGGGTGGTAATATTGTGTGACATCAAAAACTGGAACTAGCACTATTTTATACATAACATTGTTAGATTTGCACTGGGGACTTTAATTGAGGCTCATCACTCAAAAAACATTTATTTCACATGATTAGAAGTTTATTGACACAATTCAATTACAACATGATAATCCAGTTAAAATCATACTAAGCTGATTTGTAACATTTATGCCTCGTTTCCACTCAGCGGATCGGTTTGGTTCGGTTCGGTACGGTACGGTACGCTATTTTGGGTGTTTCCATTATGAAAGCGTCCCATACAACCGAACCGTACCGCTCCATTTAGGGTCCTGCTTCAGATGTGGGGCCATAGAAAATGGAACGGTTCGGTTAGGGCAGAGCTACGATACATTCCACTGATTGGCTGACAGAAAACCCTCTGCTGTGCTATGCTGAGGCTTTTTTTCTAAACCCTGTATGGCCCCTTGTGGTCCCACTTGCAGTGGAAATGCTCACCAGAATAGACCGGACCATTCTAGGCCATTCAAACTGTACCAACCCAAACCGATCCGCTCAGTGGAAATGAGGCATTAGTTCATACATAGTTCTGATGTTGACATAAGTATTTTATTTGTAAACATATATAACGAGCTGTATCCAATAAACTTGATGCGTTTCGCAAAACATTGTTCACTTCCTCAGGAGTAGATGCATCGAAAATATTTATAAAGTAAAATATCAGTATAAGGAATATGTCTATATTTATATCTCAATATAGAGCAAAATGTAGGAAAATTAAAATATAAAAAATAATAATAATAATAAAATATTGCGAAAAAAAAAAACATATTGAAGAAAAAAGAGGAGATGATAAAAATCCATTTGAAAACTGTGAAATGGGTTAAAAAAATCAATGGATTTTTTTACATCTCCTCTTTTTATTCAATATGTATTTTTATTTCTTTCACAGTCACGATATTTTAATATTCCTACATTTTGCTCTATATTGAGGTAATATGTTTGACAACATAGAAACATCACACTTTTTCCTTCGGCCTTTTCAGCCCTCACTACCAGTCACCCATTACCTAGTACCACTATGGATGGGTATTTATGTATTTTATAAAAAAAAAAAAATTGCAGCTATTGGCTGGCAATTACGTTGGGTGTCACCATGAATTCAGGCACATACATTTTTATTATACCAGACCTGCCTTCTGTTTGTCCCCTTGGTCCATATGGGTCTCCCCACAGCTCCCGGGATAGACGTCTTCAAGTGACCCCTTTTCCCAAGCGCAGTTACTCTAATGCCGTGTACACACGATCGCACATTCCGACAACAAAATCCATGTTTTTTTCCGACGGATGTTGGCTCAAACTTGTCTTGCATACACATGACACACAAATCTTGTCGTAAATTCCGAACGTCAAGAACGCGGTGACATGCAACACGTACGACGAGCCGAGAAAAATGAAGTTTAATAGCCAGTGCGGCTCTTCTGCTTGATTCCGAGCATGCATGGAACTTTGTGCGTCGGAATGGTGTACACACGATCGGAATTTATGAGAACGGATTTTGTTGTTGGAAAATTTGAGAACCAGATCTCAAATTTTGTGCGACAGAAATTCAGATGGAAACTGTCCGATGGAGCCTACACATGGTCAGAATTTCCGACAAAAGGCTCCCATCGAACATTTTCCGTCGGAAAATCCAACCGTGTGTACGGGGCATTAGGCTCCGGTTAACATGTAGGCGTTTTTGGGCATTTTTCTGCTCTAAGGCTCCATGCACACTGGCATAAAAAAAGTTGCTTCTACGGGAGTTTTGTGTTCTGCCTGTAGAAGCAACTCAATGTTATCCTATGTGTCCATACACATTAGGACGTTTACAGGCATATTTTAGGAACAGCGTTAAGAGGGAGGAAAAAAAAACCTTCTCATTCGCGTTTCTGATTGGAGCTCACTGGCAGAAAAAACTTAAAACTCTGCTAAACTCATCTAAACTTTGTAGAATAAATGCTCTATATGGAAGTTTTTTACTCCAAAGAGAACAGATGTTTTTTTAAGCCCAGTGTGTATGGAGCATTATGCCCCGTATACACGGTCGGATTTTTCGACGGAAAATGTTTGATGGGAGCTTGTTATCGAAAATTCTGACCGTGTGTAGGCTCCATCGGACACTTTCCGTCAGAATTTCCGACACACAAAATTTGAGATCTGGATCTCAAATTTTCTAACAACAAAATCCGTTATTGGAAATTCTGATCATGTGTACACAATTCCGACACACAAAGTTCCACACATGCTCAAAATCAAGCAGAAGAGCCGCACTGGCTATTGAACGTTATTTTTCTCGACTCGTCGTACGTGTTGTACGTCACTGCATTCCTGGCAATCAGAATTTCCAACAAGATTTGTGTGACTGTGTGTATGCAAGACAAGTTTGAGCCAACATCCGTCGGAAAAAAATCCATGGATTTTGTTGCCGGAATGTGCGATCGTGTGTACGCGGCATAAGTCTCAGCTCTAAAAGCGCCCAACAAGACAAATTCCATTCATTTCAATGGCCCCTGTTCACATCTGAGCGTCAGCTAAAGAAAAACGCCTTCGCTCCAAAAAGTACAGGAGCTTCTTTTTTGGCAGATCACAGGCGTTTTTCATTCTTTCACATTGGTGACATTTTGACCTGTACAAAATCGCAGTAAAATTGTGCCAAAAAATTGCGTGACTGCCTGAAAACAATTTGCTCAGGTGTGAACAGAGCCTAATGCCGTGTACACACGACCAGACTTTCGACGGACTGAATCACGTCGGACTTTTCAACAGACTTTCGATGGACTTCCAACGGACTTCCGTCAAATCGGACTTGTCTACACACGATCACACCAAAGTCTAATAGATTCGACCGTGATGAAGCACAAAAAAATGTGCTGAAAAACTCGGCTTATACTCGAGTATATACGTCTCCCAATACGTGTCCCCAAAAATGCAGCATTAGAAGGATCACAAGGATAAGCCCTAATCACTGCCAGCACTTGAGTTTAGCCCCACCAACAAGTGCAGCGTCAGTATAATTTTTCTGATCACATCCACCTGTAATATATTGTCCACAAAACCACAGTGTTAGCAAGATCAGGCCTAATCTCTACCAGCACTAGCAGTTATGTTTATTTCTAGCGCTAAAGCAGTCCCTGATTGCTATCCAGGAGGCCTTTTTTCATAGTCTCCACTTGGTTCCTGTAAAGATTGAGCCCAAAATGTCCAAATAAGGTACACTAGTGAGGAGGCCTTCAAGATTCTGAGCATGACAGATGAGCGAGAAGGGGAGGCCTCACAGACAGAATATGAACCTGTAGAAAGCAGCGGCACCCTGACGGGGCACTCAGATGGTAAAGAGGTCTCTGATGAAATCAGGCGTACCCGACCCCATGTTGCTGAAGTGTTGGAAATAATTATGCTCATATACAGCAGAATGCAAGTACTAGACTACACTACTTTTGGTGATCTGGGACTCCAACAGTGAAGTACATCCTGGCCTTTTAGACAGCAGCACTGCAGAATTAATTGTGAAGTGTCATGCACCCACAGTGCAGTACAAGCTGATGAGGTGGCTGGCACCCACAGCGAAATGCAACCGTAGCCACCAATAATTCGATCACAGGCTCATAGAGCCCATAGTAACCTTCCAGAAGTGCTTGCGAACCCTAACTACCTGCCCCCAGATTCATGAGCACCCATATACCCCCATTCATTGCCCAGCTCAGGATTCATGTGGAAACGGAGATCTTAACAACGCTCCTTGATTTTTTTTATCTGTTTTTCACCAAAGACCTCTATAATTTGATTGTGGAGCAAAGTAATGTTTATGCCCAACAGTACATCACCGCCAACTCAAATTCCTACCGTGCCAGGCCATTCTAGTGGAAACGGTTTCCAAATGTAAAACTTTCTTGAGCTGAACCCTTAACATGAGCATTACAAAAAAAAAAGAATTGAAGGTCATATTGGTCCACAGACCTGATTCATCACATGCCGTGTTCTCTGCTGCAATGGCCCGGTGTAGATATGAGACAAATATGCATTTTAGTGACAATATCCCTTGTCATCCATGGGGTGACCCTGACTATGATTGGCTCCACAAAATTAGGCCCCTCATAAATAACCTGTCCCAGATAATTGTAGATGTGTATACGCCCCAACAAAACATCCAAAAAGTTCCATGTACATTTCACTGGCCGGCTTTCAATAAGGCAGGATCTCCCCAGGAGGCGTGGCAGATATGGGGTCAAAATGTAAAAGTTCTGTGAGAGGGCGACATGCTATACATATCACTTTTAGAGGCACAGGGGTGCCCAGGAAAAGCCCAATGACAGCTGAATGTATCCGGTACATCTCTGCATCCAATTCAACCAACTGTAAAAAAAAAAAAAGTGTGTGTCTCTGAAATGTTGCTATCTTCTGCTATGATGTGATCATTCCATAAAGTGTTGGACCTCTTTATGGAGTTCCTCGGTGTGCTGGTGACCTTTTTCTTGATTGAAAGTCACTACAGCACCCACTCAACCCTTCAGACATTATTAGGAATGTATGTGTTGGGAATATTGTTTTGGACTTGTAGTTTTACCATTAGCAGATTTGATTCTGAAATGTGACAGCAGGTGCAGGGAGAGGAACTCCCCTGTCAAAAGGGAAGGGGGGTTCTGGAGGCGGAACCATGTGAACATACTGGAGTAACATGTTCTGAAGAGAGGTGTGGACACTTCAAGTGAACCCCTTCCCACTTCCCCCCCCCCCTTTTTTTCTTCTTTCTTTTGCTCTCCCTTTCCCCCTTTCTTTGTTTTTTCTCTTTTTCTCCCTCTTTCTCTTCTCCACGTAGGCCCTGAACTCCTACATGAAAAGATGTATGGTCACACCCGACACTTGCCAATCCATTTTTTTGGCACCTTGAATTAGTAACATGCTTTTTAGGTGTGGAGTTTGACACCATCCAACTATCTTGTTGCGCACCCTACAATGGCCATCAAATTTCACCAAGGCCACTATATTTTCTATAATTTCAGATTTTTCTATTTTTTTCGTTATCGCCATGTTATGTCCTCTGTCATTTATATTGGCTGAACATGACACCATACTGTTATGTCTATACATAGGGACGGTTACCCTACTTACTGTACTGCTATTGAACCCGTCTTGTTCTTACTTTCAGTTGGATTCTCATTTGTGTTTATTGCATTGTACCTATTTTGAAAACCTTTAAAAAATCTCTGCGAAATAACAACATGCTCTGAAAGGTGATCCTCTCCTTCAAATCTGCAGCAGCAATAACAAATCACCCTGTTGCACAAATTATCTTACAGCTTGTTACTGTTTTATTTTTGGCCCTTTTGTTCAGTTTGACAACAATTCAGCATAAGTCGGAATCCCCTTATAGATCAGTGCTCTTATTGTTGGTACATGTACAGAGAATATACTGCCATCATGTGGTTGGAATCTGTGTCTTGTAAAAGGTAAACGTGAAACAAGGTTCAGACGAAGTCGACGTCTCTCACAGTTCTTGGAGTGGACCTGGCATGGATGGTACAATGAGGACCGGGCTGGAACATCCACATGTAATCTGCTTTCTAATAGATATAGATTATTCCTGCGCTACCATGTATAAACTGTAATGTTGATAACGGAAAAGCAGCTTGCACCGAATAGGGTCCAACCTGACCCTAAAGACAGAGAAATGTAACAGATAAGGGTGGTGCTGCGCTAATCCTAATTTTCCTCACACTTTACTAGAACAAGTAGGTAATAGCGGTAGGTGGCTTAGGCAAACAAGCTGATAGCGGTGTGATACTGAGCCTAATATTCACAAGATAGCAATAGTGACTAGAGTGCTGTATGGGTATGAACGTCTATCTGTGGGGATGAAATAAATGATGTGTGAAACAGAAGGTAAGAATAGTAACCCAAAATATAGTGGGGTCAGGAGAAGGTTCTTTAAAACGTGTATGGTGTATGTTGAAAATACTAAGTTACACTGAATGTCCGTGGAGATCTACAGTTGCTGTAATCGGTTAGCTCATAACTATAATGGGTACTTCAAAACACAATATTCAAGTTCATCAAACAGTGATATATATAGCAGCAACAATATTAAAATTCTAAAAAGTGACTTGTGCAATAGAAGCAACTTAAATATTGATTCAAACGTGCCATAAAATAAAAAGGAATAAATATACCATGATTGTGGAAACACTAAAAATAAATACAAATTCAGCGTGCAACATTACAATGAGTGTCCATAGGGATCCATAAAAGATGTGATATAATTTTCAATGCCAACAGTGAGTGCAAAAAACTCAAGTTAAAAGTTCTTCAAAGAAAGTGACATTGTGCAATAATAAGGTGTCAAAAAAATCCAGAGGTGATCTGTGCAATTTCAAGCAGCTCTGAATGCTTCTAGAACATGCTGGACGGTGAGGAGATATAAACTGAGTTGTTTCATATAACGATTTAGCTGAGGTAGAGATGTGAAGTGTATATAGGTGCTTTCCATGCAGATGCTCCTACACTGTAGGGTAATGGCCCCTTACCTCATAGACCTGAGGTTACAGCATGTAATCAATCAGGCACCGCTGGTGTCTCCTGTGGGGATGGATCCTGCACACAGCGCTGTCTCTCACTCAGCCTCAGGTACCCCACATATATAGTAGTTAGAGGGAAACAAGGATGCCATATAGTGTAGTAGTTTTATCAAAACTGCTTTCTGCTCCTCCTAGGATCAGGTCAGTGTCACTCTTCTGTGTTTAATGTCATTGTACCTGAGGATACATTACAGAGCCGCACAACACAGGTTCTCCAACAATGCTACTATTACTGTATAATACTATTACCAATCATCCTTTAACTGGAGAGAGTCCAGAGAAGGGCAACAAAGCTGATAAGGGGTCTGGAGGACCTCAGTTATGAGGAACGTCTACAAGCATTAACTTATTCCCCCGGAGAAGAGAAGCTTAAGAGGGGATATGATAGCGATATACAAATCCTTGAATGGTGACTCTAGCATTGGGAGGAAACTATTTAATCTAAGGTCTCTACAAAAGACACCCGACCACACAATGACAATGTATGAGAAGCAGTTCTGTGTAAGAAGTTTATTACCAAAAGGCCCCTTTCACACGGGCTTTACGATCAGGTCCACCTGTCAGTTTTTCAGGCGGACCTGATCGGACACTGCATTCACCTCTATGGGGGAGCGGATGTCAGCGGTGACACCCACCGCTATCCAATCTGATACTGTCCGAAAAATCCAGATGGGTGGAAACCCTACTTGCCATCCGTCTGGTGGATCAGATTGGAAAGGATGAAAATGGGCAGGCGGTCCGTTTTCATCCAACCTCTCTATAGAGGAGAGCGGGACTCTGATAGGTCCGTCTCAGCACAGCGAGCGGACACAGTCCTGCCACCCCCCTGCTCAGCGGGGATCAGCGGATTGATCCCCCCGCTGAGCAAAGTGGAGTCCGCCAGGCGGATCACCTGTGTGAAAGAGCCCTTAGGGTAGTGAGGATATGGAATTCCCTTCCACTAGAGATGTGCACGACAGAAATATTTGTTTTGTTTCATTTTGGATTTGTTTGCTAATAATTTTGTTTCATCATATTTGTTATGTAAACATTCATTGTTTTTTCGGAATTAATTTCATATATTAGGATTTGTTTTGTATATTCATTATTTTCACATTTATTTTAAATTTTAAATTCGAATTTTGAAATTTGAATTTCAATATTTGAATTTCAGAATACAGCTATATTTGTTTATTCTATTCTGTTTTTATTCTGTTCTACTCTCTTTTATTCTATGTTATTCTATTCCTTCATAGTCTATTCTGTTTTGTTCTATTTTATGTTTTTATACTCTATTCTATTCTATTCTATTCTAGTCAACAGCCTAAGAAAGAATCATCATCTTACAGTATTTCACTTTGATAGCTTACTGCATCTATTGCAATATGTTTCAATTTCAAATCTCAATTAATTTTATAATTTGAAATTAAATTAATTTTCAAATGTGGTTAATTCATTTTGTTATCATTTATTTTGGATTACTTGAAATTCATTATTATTGTGATTCGGAAAATTGGATACATCATAAATATGTCCAAATAACTTAAATTTCATCCAAATTTTGATTTGTAATAAAACAAATTGCACATGTCTACCTTCCACAGTTGGTGGTGGTATCAGTAGAGAGTGTAGATAAATACCCATAAAAAACTTTTAGATCTGTTTCTTAGCAAACACAATTTTCAGGGATATGAAAGTCTGTAGTCTCACACATACAGGTTGAACTGGATGGATCAGTGTCTTTTTTTTTTTAAATAAATACACAAGTTTATTTAGGAAAGTATACAAGTAAATATCATACAAGCATAATGTACTCTATGCATATCTCCTGAGTAGTTATGTGGTATTTACATGCGTGTACAGACTTTCGTAGTAAAAACTAAAATAAAAATAAACTAAACATGAAAATTCTGGCACTGTTGAAATGGCAGTCAAAACACATTGATAAGACACAGTCTTTCCCCAATTGTCCTTCTCAAGGTACATTATCATATCTATATAAATCTCTGGGTGGTTCCTAGCAGCGGACCTCTTGTTTATACATCTACCTATGCATCACATGTATTGGTATTGTCAAGCCATTTATCCCATATCCTATTGTTCTTAGTGTTTATATATAACCTTTTTGTAGGGTAGGGACAGGTTCACCATTTTAATCCAGTCCTGAAAAGTAGGAGGGGAGGCCCTCATCCAATGTTTTGCCACCAGTTTTCTGGCACAGAAAAGTGATTCATATATAAAAGTAGCAGAGAATTTGTCTATGGTAACATCTGGTAGTAGCCCTAGTACACATAACCTTGGTTCCACCTGAACGGGGGATCCCATATCATCATGCAGGAATGTAATAATTTGATTCCAGTAAGTTTGAATAACCGGGCAAGACCATATAAGATGAAAAAAGAGCTTGATGAGCTCATGCATCTTGGACAGTGAGTGTCTTGATTTTGGGAGAATTTGGCTATTGGATCAGTGTCTTTATTCAACCTTTCCAACTATGTAACTATGTAACTACTATTACAGTACAGTGCTATACAACAGTGTTACTATTACAATATCATTATATTATTATTATTTTTTTATTTTTTTTTATTCTTTATTTTATCAAAATTTATTATACTCAAAGAGGTAAAAAAACATTTTCCCTACTCAATAGGGATATACATTAACAAATTTTGTTTCCAAACCTTTATCTACCCTTACCCTCCTTCCTCCCCCCTTCCACCCCATTCTCAGACCCTTCTTTTTTCTCTTCTCTAGGTAATCTTAATCTCACTGTATTTCTTTGTTAATTTAAACTTTTTCCACTTTTCCCATCTCTTATTGAATCCCTCTCTACTATCCTCATGGCTATATCTTAGAAATTCCATGTTTTATATCTCTTCTATTTTATCAAACCACTCTCTTATTTTTGGGCTCTCTACTTCCTTCCATTTCCTCGGTATCAAGCTTTTTGCAGCATTCATCATATGTACAATCATTGAGTTTCTATATTCTTTTGTCTGGATATCTACCCCATGAAATAAACATGTCCATGGTTCCTCCGGTATATCTATATTAGTAATTTTCTTGATATAACTCAGTATTTCCTTCCAGTACGTTCTAATTTTAGGGCACCCCCACCATATATGGGCCATGGTTCCCGTTTGTTTACATCCCTGCCAACACTCCGTCGTTTGTCCTATTAGATATTTCCCTAGTGTTTCTGGGGTTCTATACCACCGGGTTACACACTTTATAATTCATTTCCACCATCCCATTATTTACTGATGATCCATGTACCAGTTTCAGAATTGTTTCCCAATTGTTGGTTTCTTCCTCGTTTCCCCAATTCCCTCTCCCAATTTTTTAGAAATGTTGGAATTTCCAGCTCTTCCCCTTCTATCAAGGTTTTATATATCCTAGATATGTTCCCACTTGTTTTTTAGATGGTACATAATCGCTCTTTTAATGTAAGTGCTTCTCCTTCTCTTATTGGATGATGAAGTGCTGCTATTTGAGCTGAAAATACCTCCATTCATCAATCTCCAGTATATCTTTTTTTTATTTTTAATACTTGAAAAGTGCAAATTTTTTCCCCTTGTATTATATCATGTAGTTGTGCATTTTCTTTTTTAATCCAATTCCCCTCTATCAAACTTTTCCCCGGTGCAAACACATTATTTTCCTTCAGTGCCATCAATGGTGAATTATATATTTCCATTTATTTTTCTTGTGTAGTGCATCCCAAATTTTAAATACCATCCGTGTCAATGTGTGTGTATTTTCTCCCATGTCCTATAGTGTGGTGGTCTCCATATATTCCTTCCTAATTGTATATTAGCCATTATGTGTTCTATATTAACCCACCTTTTCTCATTGTTTGATATAGCCCATTCCACCAGGCGTGTTAACAAAACCGCCTCGTAGTATTTTTGAAAGTCAGGTACATTTAATCCTCCTTGGCTTTTTACTTTCTTCAGGATTGCCAGAGAAATTCTAGGTTTCTTATTGTGCCATATTAATTTAGTGATTAAAATTCCTAAAGTTCTAAAGTATGCTGGGGGTATATATATGGGGAGCATCTGAAACTTGTACATGATCTTCGGAAGTCTTATCATCTTTAGAGCATTAATCTGGCCCATCCATAATAAGGGGCGTGCTGCTATTCTTTTTATTTCTATTTTTATCTCCTCTAATAATGGGATATAATTTGCTTGATATATTTCCTCTGCCGATGCCGTTAATTTAATCCCAAGATATTTTATTTCTGTCCTCCTTCAAGGAATGGAAACTCTTGTTGTAGACTCTGTTCCTCTTTCAATTTCATATTTATATTTAATATTTCGGATTTACTCAGGTTGATCTTAAAATTAGATAGGTCTCTGTATTCCTTTAGTGCTTTCATAAGATTGGACATTGTAATTTCGGGGGTTTGATATATAGAATAATATATCATCTGCAAATGCAGCTAATTTATGCTCCTCTTCTCCGACTTTGAAGCCCCCTGTGTTCGCATCCCCCCTCACTGTCGCCACGAGAGGTTCCAGTGCCAGCACGAACAGGAGCGAAGACTATGAATATGGAGCGGAGCATGAATAATGGGACGAGATATCCCTGTCTCGTCCCATTATTCATTCTAAAGGGGGGTGACAAAGTTCCATTTACTTTCACCATGGCTGTCGGATCTTTATATAATGCTTGTATGCACTGTATCATCCTTGGGCCTATCCCCATGCTCTCTAGGGTGCTCATCATGAATCCCCAGTCTACCCTGTCAAATGCTTTTTCGGCATCTATCAACAGGAGTAGACTGGGGACTCTCTCTCCTTTTTTTTTTGAAGTAACAGAAGTGTTCTTACCCCATTGTCCCTCCCCTCTCTCCCTAGTACAAAGCCCACTTGATCGGGATGGACCAGCATTATTAGTTCTTTCATCCTTGTTGCTAATATTTTCGCAAACATTTTTGTGTGCCAATGTAACAATGATATAGGTCTGTAGTTTGAACACTTAGTACTATCTTTGCCTTCTTTTGCTATATTAGTAATTGATGACAATAAAGCCTCTTTACTCATCTCATACCTTCTTCCCAATCCATTCATATATATGCACAGTTTTGGGGTCAGGATTTCTTTAAACCTTTTTAAGTAGAACGTCGTGTATCCATCTGGCCCTGGACTTTTTCCTGGCGCTGATTCTTATAACACCCGATTGATCTCCTCTACCGTTATTGGTGTTTCTAGGGATATTGCTCTTTACTCTGTTATCCGGGGGATCCTAGCTTTTTTTAGATATTCTTTTATTCTTTCTTTTTTCCCCTCATCCTATTGTCCTTTCTGATTTACTGACTATAGTTGTTCGTAAAAAAAAATCTCGGAATACCATTGCTATGTCCTTTGTATTAGAGATCATTACCCTTTTTTATTTTGTATTTTTTCTATAAAGTTTTATTGATTTTTTTTTTTCTTAACATCCTTGATAGACACTTCCTGTTTTTATTCCCCCATTTATATCTTTCCTTTGAGAATTTATTGAAGGTTTTCCTTATTTCCTGTTCTAATAGTTCCTTTAGTTCATCTCTTTTTATTACATGTTTTTGTGACAGTTCCTGATCTTGCCCTCTCCCTTTTTTATGTCTTTGCTCTAATAGGTATATTTCTTCTATCAATTTTGCTCTCTTTTTTATTCTTTCCTTCTTTCTCCTAGTTCCCATTGAGATCAGGATTCCCCTTTAGTAGGCTTTATAAGCCTCCCATAGGATATCGTCCGCAATCTCACTGGTTCCGTTTAAACTAAAATATTGCTCTAATTCTTCATTTAGCCTCCATGAATACGCTTGTATCTGAGTTTCTGGTATTTTTATTTTCATGGTCATTGGCGCATGGTCAGATAGTGTAGTTATTTCTATATTGGTGGAGACTACCAATTCTAGGATTCTATGTTCTATCAGCCAATAATCGATCCTTGTGTATGTCCCATGTACAGGGGAGTAGAATGTATAAACTTGTGCCCTGGGATGTTGTATTCTCCATATATCTACTAACTGGTGGTAGTGGTAGTGGTAGTGTTTAGGAGCTTCCCCCTAAAAAGAGAAATCTTCCCTCCGGGTCAGTTAATCTGTTCTCCAAGGAGAACCGAACTTCCCTACCTATTCCAATTGCAACCCCTTTTGCCTTATTTTTCAGTGAGTTGCCATAGTACCAAGTTGGGAGATGATGGGAATACAACCTGTAAGTGGTCTTCTTACAGGTGTGTCTCCTGTAAGAAGACCACTCCGGCCCCATGATGTTCGATCTCTTTCAAGATTTTATGCCTTTTGCTTGGTGTATTCAACCCTCGCACATTTTAGGTCAAAAAATTAACTGTAGTCATGGTATAGTTATTTGCAACCTGTTTTCATAGAGATGGGTTATTTGCATCCTATTTTCATATAGATGTAATCTATTTCTGTGTTTACGATTATTCTTTATGGGGTCTAAGTTTTGTCCCCCCCCTTCTCCCTCCGCCTCTCTCCGGCTCCTGACTCGCAAATGGAGTCCCTCTCCATCTCCCTCCTATGAGTCTCCAACCCTTGGGGTGTTGCTCCAACCATGATGGCCATGAAGGGGGGCGGGGTGGGCGTGGGCAGCCTGCTCTTCCCCAGGGTGCCCCAGGCTTCCCAACTGCTCAGTCTGCTTTTCCATTCCCATCTCCCCCCATGCCCCTCCTCCCCAACCCCCCCCCCAGAGTCCACTTGAATAGTCTCTTCTCCTTTTTTTCTTTTTTCTCTTTTTTAGGTGCTTCTTATGATTTTTTGCTTTTTCTACAATTTCTGCTAATATCTTTTCTCTCCTCTTTCATGACTTCATCCTTCTGTCCATCCCAGTATATTTATCTTTGGAACACCTATTTCCTTACAGAAATCTTCTAAATCCTCTGGATAGTTTAGTCTCACAGATCTACCTTCTTTCTGAACTACTAAGGACGCACGGAACCCCCAGCTATATTTAATATTAGCTGTTCTGATTTGAACCAATAATGGCCTAAGGAGTCTTCTTCTTTCCAGTGTTTCTACTGATAGATCTGTGAATGTTTGAAGTTCTGTACCTTTGTATTTTAGTGGTGGTCTATCTCTCAATCCCTTCCATATCTCTGCCTTATCTTCATATAGCTGAAATCGTACGATGATATCCCGGGGTATTTCTGTGTTTAGATACGGAGGTTTCCTAATCCTATGCACTCGGTCTATTTTGAGTTCTTGCTCTTCTCCTTTGTCCAGTAGAGGGTTAAATATTTCCTTCATAGTTTTTTTCAGCTCTTCACCTCTCTCTTCTGGAAGTGCTCCTATCCTTAGATTCTGACGTCTACTTTGGTTTTCTTGATTTCCTATTCTGTATAATATTTCCCTCTGACTGGTTTGCAGAGTTTTAACTTGTGTGTTTAGTTCTTGTATTTCTGAGGCTTGCTTTTTGTTCTTGTCCCCGATTTCCTCTACCCTTTTTAGCAGATGGCCCAAGTCAGCTCGCATTGTTGTGATTTCTTAAAAGAATCTTTTTCTAATCTTTCAAACATATCTATTATTTCTATTATTTCTTATTTAGTTGGCAATTGGGCATAAATACTTTGCTCTCCTGCGCCTGCTTCGTTGGTTCATCCTGGCGTCTGCTTTAGTTTTCCTCTGTATTTTTCCTTTCTTTTTCGCAGACTCTATTTTCTTTTCTTTAGTCGCTTGTTGTTTTTCAGGAACAGGGCATTTTTGAGTTTCCCTCTTTTGTTAAATATTTTTGGATCCCACTAGTGTTCAAACTTTCCCTTGGGGTTTTAGGCATGGTTCCTTTTGTAGTTCTGCTTCTCATTCTAGTGTTTTATACAGATAAGGCCTGATTCACACCTATGCATTTTTAGTGCTTTTTGCATTTTGCAGATTTGCACTACAGCCCATGGTTTCCTATGGAACACGTTCTGCAGAGCAAATCTGCAAAATGCAAAAAGCACTAAAAATGCATAGATGTGAATCAAGGCTAAGAAAGAAGACTAATGCAGGGTTTTCACAGTCAACAGGGTTTGCCAATGCACCTGCAAGATTTTCCCATTCAGCAAGTTTTCACAGTCCATTCACCATGCATCAACAGATTTCAGGGGATAAACTGGGGCAGCCACACAGATGTGCATGTAAAATTTTTCACGGTCTGCACATGCAAATGCAAGATTTTCACATCTAACAGGGTTTCACCGTTGATTACCCGACCATATAAAGGTGCAGGGTTTTCCCATTTAACAAGGTTTCACATTCAATCACCCGTGCATAAGCAGTTTCCATGCAAAATATATTTGAGGTTGTTTATTTGCTGCTTACAGTCCGTTTGCTCATCTCTCCTTTATAGGTATTTCTTATCTGGGGGTCGCACTGTAACAGCTGACAGGGTGTACATGTAAGTTTTTTACCATTAGCAGGGTTTGTGAAAGGAAGTTCAGGGTGCAAGATTTTTACTTCCAACAGAATTTCATTATCAATTACCAACTCATCAACAAATTGCGAGCATGGCTTATACACAGGGCCGGATTTCCCACAAGGCCACCGAGGCCAGGCCTCGGGGCGGCAGTGGTGCAGGGGCAGCGCCACACTAACATACAGTACCTGACCGTGAGATTGTGTTGATGGGATCGCGCTGGTTCTCTGCGACAGGGTGCTGTGCATGTCACGCTGGCTCACTCATCAGGAAAGGAAAACTTTTTTTTCCTTTCACGATGAGCGACAGGCAGTGCTGACAGCTGTCTGGTATGAATCCTGAGGGAGAATGCCACACCAAATTTTAAATGAAAAAAATGGCATGGGTTCCCCCCGAGGGGCATACCAGGCCCTTAGGTCTGGTATGGATTGTAAGGGGAACCCCCTACACTGAAAAATCGGCGTGGGGTCCCCCCAAAATCCATACCAGACCCTTATCCGAGCACGCAGCCCAGCCGGTCAGGTAAGGGGGTGGGGACGAGCGAGCGCCCCCCCCTCCTGAACCTCAACCTTGTCCCCATGTTGATGAGGCAGAACACTGGGAGAAGAGGCCGAACACCGGGAGAAGTCGGAGGAAGACCCTCCGAAGTCAGAAGAAGACCCCGGAGCTGCCTAATAAATTACTCTTAAAACCTGTATACTGTGTTTTTTTTAATTGACACTTTTTTCCCCCCAGGTGAATGGGTAGGGGTACGATGTACCCCATGCTCATTCACATAGGGTGGGGGGCTGGGATCTGGGGGCCCCCTTATTAAAGGGGGCTCCTGAATTCAGATAAGCCCTCCGCCTGCAGACCCTGACAACCAACGGCCAGGGTTGTCGGGAAGAGGCCCTTGTCCTCATCAACATGGGAACAAGGTGCTTTGCGGTGGGGGGGCCCGGAGGGCGCCCCCCTCCCCCAAGGCACCCACCCCCCCATGTTGAGGGCATGCGACCTGGTATGGCTCAGGAGGGGGGGCGCTCGCTTGTCCCCACCCCCTTTCCTGACCGGCCGGGCTGCGTGCTCGGATAAGGGTCTGATATGGATTTTGTCCTCTCCTCTCCAGCTGCCGCCCGGGTGTTTTTATGTACACTAATGGAGGGGGGGTCTCTACTAATAGAGGGGGGTCTCTACTAATAGAGGGGGGTTGTCCTGGGGGGGTCTGTATTAATGGAGAGGGGGTTTGTCCTGGGGGGTCTGTACTAATGAAGGGGGGGTTTGTCCTGGGGGTCTGTACTAATGAAGGGGGGGTTGTCCTGGTGGGGGTCTGTATTAATGGAGGGGGGTTTGTCCTGGGGGTCTGTACTATTGAAGGGGGGGTTTGTCCTGGGAGGTCTGTACTAATGGAGAGGGGTTTGTCCTAGGGGGTCTGTACTAATGAAGGGGGGGTTGTCCTGGGGGTCTGTGCTAATGGAGGGGGTTGTCCTGGGGGTCTGTACTAATGGAGGGGGGTTTGTCCTGGGGGGTATGTACTAATGAAGGGAGGGGTGGTTTGTCCTGGTGCGGGTCTGTACTAATAGAGGGGGGTTGTCCTGGAGGGGTTTGTACTAATGGAGGGGGGTTTGTCTTGGGGGGTCTGTACTAATGAAGGGGGTTGTCCTGGGGGGTCTGTACTAATGGAGGGGGGTTGTCCTGGGGGGTCTGTACTAACGGAGAGGGGTTGTCCTGGGGGGTCTGTACTAATGAAGAGAGCGGTGGTTTGTCCTGGTGGGGGTCTGTACTAATAGGGGGGTGTCCTGGGGGGGTTTGTACTAATGGAGGGGGGTTTGTCCTGTGGGGTTTGTCCTGGGGGGTTTGTACTAATGAAGGGAGGGGGAATTGTCCTGGGGGGTCTGTACTAATGAAAAGAGGGGGGTTTGTCCTCGGGGGTCTGTACTAATGGAGGGGGTTTTGTCCTGGGTGGGTCTGTACTAATGAAGGGAGGGGGGTTTGTCCTGGTGGGGGTCTGTACTAATGGAGGGGGGGTTTGTCCTGGGGGGGTCTGTACTAATGGAGGGGGTGGTTTGTCCTGGGGGGTCTACACCCAGGAAAGTACACCCAGGGCTCCAGAGGGAGAGGGCAGTGCTGAGAGAACACCATCAGAGAGAGAACCCCGCTGCCCTGCACCACCAGAGGGAAAGCCACACAGCCTAGTGCCATCCCTGGTGAAGAAAGGAATGGAGTCATTGCAGGAATACAGATCTGGATGCTACCCAGCGGAGTCACCATGGGCAATTCAGAGTGAGCTGACTCCTGATCAGAGGAACCGTTGCTGTATCGCTGGGTCAGGTGAGAGGGCCAATCGGCCATTATCTACTAACATCCATAGGAACTGCAGTCTCTGACCATCTCTTGTATCATGTCTGCGGTCTCTGACCGTCTCTTGTATCATGTCTGCAGTCTTTGACCATATTATGTCTAGGGACTCTTTCTAACAGACAGCCCTCTGTGTGTGCATCAGAGAGACTCCCCTCCAGGTCCCATTAGTGTACTCTTTTCCTGTATTTTCTTTATCGTTAAGAGATCATGGGAGGATCCCAAGGTAATGAAGACTTCTAAGGGGAGCATCTCTGTGTTTTAGTCGTTGCCATAGAAACATTTGTAAAGGGGAGTTAGTAAGATGACCATGACCCATGTGGGGACGCCAGAAATAATTCTGCACCCAGGCGCCTGTGACCCTAGGATCGGCCCTGGCAGCATGGCAGGTCCGTGCCTTCTCTAATTTCACTGCATTGCCCCCTCCCCATGCAATAGATAGTGTGGGTGCACGTACCTGTGGCGCGAAGGATGCGCTGACGTGCATGCCCAGCGCACCCGTCATCCGCCATCCGCGATTGCTTCACAGAGAGGCAGAACGAGGATCTTCCTATGTAAAAAAGGCAGATCCTGGTTCTGACAAGGGACAACTCAGAGATCTGCTGTTCCTAGTGATTAGGAACAGCAATCTCTATGTTGTCCCAGTGAGCCCATCACCCCCCAGTTAGACGCACACTGGGGGAACACAGTTAACCCTTTACCCGCCTCTTGTTAACCCTTTCCCTGTCAGTGTCATTTATACAGTGATCAGAACATATTTTTAGCACTGATCACTGTATTGGTGTCACTGGTCCCCAGAAAGTGTCACTAATGCCGCGTACACACGAGCGGACTTTAAGGCAGACTTTGCGGACGGGATTTTGTCTGACAATTCGATCGTGTGTGGGCTCCAGCGGACTTTGTTTGCTCAAAAGTTGGACGGACTTAGATTTGAAACATGTTTTAAATCTATCCGTCGAACTCGAGTCCAGTGGAAAAGTCCGCTCGTCTGTATGCTAGTTCGACGGACAAAAAGCCACGCTAGGGCAGGTATTGGCTACTGGCTATGAACTTTCTTGTTTTAGTCCGGTCGTACGTCATCATGTACGAATTTAACAGACTTTGGTGGATTGTGTGTAGGCAAGTAGGTTCATTCAGAAAGTCCGTCGTAAAATACATCGAAAAGTCCGCTGGGCAAAGTCTACCGTAAAGTCCGACCGTGTGTACGCGGCATTAGTGTTAGATTTGTCTGCCGCAATGCAACAGTCCCGCTAAAAATCGCAGATTGCCGCCATTACCAGTAAAACAATAAAAAAATAAAAGTCCATAAATCTATCCCATAGTTTGCAGACGGTATAACTTTTACGCAAACCAATCAATATACGCTTATCGCATTTTTTTTTTGCCAAAAATATGTAGAATAATACATATTGGCATAAACTGATGAAGAAATTTGTTTTTTTATTTATTTTTTTATTGGATATTTTTTATAGCAGAAAGTAAAAATATTGTTTTTTTTCAAAATTGTCGGTTTTTTTTTGTTTAAAGCACAAAAAAAAAAATAAAAAACACAAAGCTGATCAAATACCACCAAAAGAAAGCTCTATTTGTGGGGAAAAAAGGACATCAATTTTATTTGGGTACAACGTCGCACGACCGCACAATTGTCAGTTAAAACGATGCAGTGCCGTATCACGAAAAATGGCCTGGTCATTAGGGAGGTACCGTATTTATCGGCGTATAACACGCACTTTTTTCCCCTTAAAATCAGGGGAAAGTCGTGGGTGCGTGTTATACGCCGATCCCCGCTATCGCTATGTGAATGTCGGCGATCGCCGCCGACATTTACATAGCGAGTAGTTTCAAATATGGCGCCGCGGACTTCGGAAAGACTCGGCGGTGCTGAACGAGCGCCGCCGAAATCACAGAGCCGAGATACACATAGTCGGGTGTATTCGGCTCTTTCCGGCGCCGCTCACTGTCACGCCCACGCTGGGCAGGACTGTGAGCGGCGCCGGAAAGAGCCGAGAACCCTCGGCTATGTGTATCTCGGCGGCGTTCGTTCACTTCCGCCGGTGCCGAGTCTCTCCGAACTCCGCGGCGCCATATTTAAAACAACTACTATGTGTATGGCGGCGGCGGCGGCGGCAGGAGGAGGCATGGACACTAGGCTGCACTGGGGACAAGGCTGCATTGATAAGGCTGCACTGGGGACAAGGCTGCATTGACAAGGCTGCACTGGGGACAAGGCTGCATTAATAAGGCTGCACTGGGGCAAAGCTGCACTGACAAGGCTGCTCTGACACTGAAAAGGCTGCAATGACACTAACAAGGCTGCAGATGAACACTGATGAGGCTGCATTGATGGGCATTTTAATGTAAGTTTCTTTTCCTTAAACTTCCCTCC
The DNA here is from genome assembly GCA_037952925.1 of Lithobates clamitans. NCBI lineage: Eukaryota > Metazoa > Chordata > Amphibia > Anura > Ranidae > Lithobates > Lithobates clamitans. The sequence continues at coordinate 1,928,824 of JBBGZY010000939.1, read as the reverse complement.
TAAAAGTTTTTTTCCTTAAAATTCTCTCCTAAACTTGGGGTGCGTGTTATACGCCGGCGCGTGTTATACGCCGATAAATACGGTAAATCCTTCTGGGCCTGTATTGGTTAAACCAGCTATATTGTTTTTGTAATTTTACTGTTTGAAATGTTTTTGTAATAAAGTTTGGCATGATTGCCTTTTAATTATACTTTATGTATATTGTCTGTAAAGTCCCATGAGGGTATTATAGTATTTCATGTAAAAAACAGGGACAATGGAGGAGGACTAACAAACTACTAAAGGAAACTTACATTTTTGGGCTGCCTTTTTTGACCTTTCCTCCTGAAAATACAGAGATCACTGGCTGTCATTGTTATCCATTGGCTTCAGTACTTTCTAAGGCCGGGATCACACATATGCGGTCGTGGTTTCATGTCTGGGGACCGGCGTGTCCCTTTTTACCGGTTCAGGTGTGATTCGGGCCGAATTTTTGCCTGAATTCACACCTGAATCGGACCAGAAGACGCACAGGACCCTTTTTCAATCTGGACCGCAGCTGCCCCCGACCTGTATCCTCACATGTCACACTCACATGTCATGCGAATTGGAGGCGGGGAAACCCACCTCCAAGTCACATATGTGTGAACCCGGCCTAAGAAATTGACACACAATGAGTTCACCATAGGTGGGTGTGGTCTATTACATTAGGGTGTGCACCCCTGAGCACAAACACGCATGCGTGTATATCAGCTGAGCAGTGGACAGTGTCAGTAGAGCAAAGATCCTGCACTTTCGGGTAGCGGGCACAAGTGCACGCCACCAGAGGCTCGTTCCCGCTGTCACAGCAGGAACCGATGGGCAGGTACCCTGGACTCAATATCCGCCAACACCCACCGATCATTCCGTACACAGGCAAATCGCAGTCAGTAGGGCAGAGCACGGTGTCAGTAGTTTTTATTTTTATTGTTTTTTTATATTTTTTTTGTACAAATTTGTGAATTGTGATTGTAAAAAAAGAAAAAAAAATTGTAAAAAAATACCTGAAGAGAAATAATTGTAAAAAAAAATTAAAAGAAATGTTGGGGGGGCTTTGGTGAAATATCAGGGGTCTAAACAAAGAAAGGGACTGAGGACAGAGCTTCCCAGTCCCTTTTCTCTGCAGCCTCAGCTGCACTGGACAGGGAATGAATGGGAAGTGCTCTGTGCTATGCTTTGCTATGCTTCAGTTAAGAATGAACACAGGAGTGATCGGTACAGATCACTCACTGCCTTCATTCATTCATCCATCCTGAAACATCCCTTGCAGCCGGTGGGAGAGGAGAGGAAGGAAGCTGGCAGCACTGCAGAGGGGGAAACAGGGGACGCCAGGAAGCAGGGGGACTTGGCACCGCACAGGGTGATTAGGGTGTGCCCAGGCACACCCAGCACACCCTGTGCGCACGCCTATGGCATTCACAAAGTTAACACTTCAGTCTGATTTTCCTGATCTGTTTGCTTAATAAAGGTCAATATGGTTGATTTACTTAATGCAAATAAGCTGTTCACATTGCAAAGGAATTTGCTCTTTGCTCAGTAAATGTGACCAAATTCCCTTTGCAAAGAATGCCCAATCACGTGCAAGGAAAATAAAAACACATGATTGGACAATAGGAGTCAGCAGAGTTTCACCTCATTTCCCTTGCAAAGTGAAAAGCCTGCTTGTCTTTAGCAAATCAATCCCAGGGTCTCAAAATACCGAAGCCGGAGACAGCCAAGCAACTCGCATTTTCACAAGGAGGTCAGCAGTAGCGGTCTCTGTATTTCTTTCAATGTAGGTTCCTGTAAATCCAGGGTCAGCCAGGTAATTAGCATTTTCTGAAGCAGGTTAGCAATGACAGCCTTTCTATTTTCATTTATGAACAAGCCTTATGGAGGTAAACTGCAGAATAAATGTTTAAAAAAATGAAAGACAAAGATAACAGGTTTGATTATTTGATATATATTTTTGTGCATGTTGTTAATACAGATCAATTAATAAAGAACAAAAAGCATAAGTATAGTATATAGGTCCTCACAGTGTTTTTTCTTTAAATTACATAAAGCTAAAGTTTAGGAATGGACATTTTTTTGCATAGATACATTGGCCCAGATTGGATTGATTGGATGAGGCGGAGAGGAGGGCTGGTGATGTCACAATCTCCACCTCATCCAATCTGAGAACACTTTGCCTTCATTGAGAAAATGCAAACTGCTCTCTGAGTGAGCCTGTGCCGAGTGAGTGACCTCCTCTGTTCACTAATCAGCAGTGCTGAAGCTTCGTACGGGACCCCGGGAGCTACCAGCAATCATTGTAGTCGTGGTGATTACTCCAGAGATTTCCAGGTTCCTTTGGGATCAGCCAGCTATGGCACATACATACGTACACTGGACCAATGTAACTGTGCAAAAAAAAAAAAACATACCTAAACTGCCACTTTAATCAAAATGCTCTTCTAAATTAAAATGATTTCCAGGTTTAAATCTGCAGAATTGTTTTGGTGGCAAATCATCTTTTTTCTGGAGATTTTTCATTATGCCGAGTTGTGTGAGAGCAATAGTGAGGAGGAAACATCTTCTGTAGGCGTCATTCTGTACACTAATAGATATGCTGCTTTTCACAGGTCTTCAGTCACCTTCAGACCAACAATGATCATGACTGTATCCAAATCTCTTCATATGTACAATCCATCTAAGAAAGAAAATCAATCATTTAGGCTGCCTTTACATTTTATAAGAGGTTAAAGTATGTCTCTTGGTTGTCAGAAATGTCCATTCAATGTGTCAGGATAGTTTTTTTAATGAAATTTACATCTTCTTTTTAAGTTCATCAATTGCTTCCTGTTTATTTATAGAAGCCCACTGAGATGGAATTGTCCCCCGGCCTGTAAATTTTAGGTTGTAATGGTTTTCAAAGTCACCTTGGAAGAAATAAGTCACCCATTTCCAATAAAGTAACGATGAGTTGTCTGGAGTAATAGACCAGGTATTGTAAGGAGGTCCACCATCTCTGTATGATTTGTAGGGAATACGTCTATCATCATTATTAAGCACATAACATATATCACTGGATACAAGACTGGTGCATATTTCTATAGTAAAGTGATTTTTGTTTTTCCATTTCCCACCTGTCAAAGCACGAGGATGATGGTAGTGAACACTGTGGTCTCCATCATGTCCGGGAACAGTATTTGTACATACAGCACCACAGAACGGACACTGCGCCCAGCACCCAGAAAACTGCTTAGATAGATTTTCATGAATCATTTTTACAAGATGAGTAAGATCACATTTAGAAAATAAATCTTTGAGCTTTTTCAACACAGTTTTCAGAGCTTTTGTCATTGCCTCCTTCAAAAACCCAATGTCAGTTATATTCTGATATTTCACACTCTTGAGATCATGACTTGACAGCTTCATATCACTTCCAAGCTGAGAGCAGAAAGTATCCAGCCATTCACCGATATCACCCTTTTTATCAGTGACTATTGTAGTTGATTTGTTGATGGCCTTTAATATAATGTTCTCAAATTCATCCAGTTTAATGTTTAGAATTTCTGATATGTTCTTCTTGTCTTCACAATACTGTTTAACACACTTTTGAATAAAGTCAGTGACTGCAGATTTTGGATAATTGATATATTTTATATACTGCTGGAAATTTTCATCCTCTGCCAGTGACCTCAGCAGACAGAGCTCAAGTTTTGATCTGTTCCCATTCAAGGCTTGATTATTATTTTTTACCTCTCCAGCTAAGTGTATTGCAGATTTCTCATAGACACCTTGCCGGGTGACCTCTTCCAACTTGGTACACAGGAAATCTGCCAATGTTGTGATTTGTTTTTTTCCCTCACAGGAGACTTTAAAACTTTGCCAAAATTCATTTCTCTTACTTCCCAGGTAGACAAGGGGGTCATTAGCTTTTCTAAAAGCTTCAGAATCCTTCTTAAATCTGCAAGCTGCTTTCTGACACAAGAACAGGGATACGTACAAAGTAAACTCCTTCCTGAATTTAAATGTTCCTAGTGTGATATTTATTTCAGATATTATTATATTCAGAAGCTCATGGAAGTAAACGTACTGATAACCTAGTTTTTCCTGCAGCTTTTTATCCATGTATTCATCCATTCTCTTGTTTAGAATTGGTATTGTACATTTTATTGTTTTCTGATCATCATCTGAAAGCTTTTCCTTCCACAGCACATATTTTGGCTTGCTTTCAATATAATTAGAGAATATTTGTAGTAAGTCCTTCCAATGATAAGAATCCTTAATTGTATCAGCTATATTGGGTTCAGTTCTAAAGCGTTCGAGAAACACGTTTTCTAAACCACAGTTGATTTCTGGCGGTTTAGGAGTAAATGTTTCCCCAGTTACTTCAGTGATCAGAGAATTCCATATTGTGTTGAATTTCTCTTTCAATTCCTCTTCAGTGACATTTCTCCCCTGCAAAGACAGGGCCAATTTGCTGCTTTCAGATAACATTTTATCTTCATATTTCTCACTCAGTTTGTCGATTGTCTTACTGTTCTTTTTTGATTCAATGAGTTCTTCAGATTTTTTAAGGATCTCTTTTATCAATTCATCTTTGACTTCGCCCACTTTTATTTCAGTCTTTGCTTTCCATTGAACTAATATCTCTCTGTCCCATTCACCATCAAAAAATTCCTTAATTTCCCCTTGGACTGTACTGTATATTTCTTCAAACTGCTTATTTAAAGACATCTCATCAACCTTCTTTATTTCATCCTTGTAAATCTGGTTGTTGATTTGAATTTGAAGGCTCAACATGTGTTCCCTTAATTTCCATGTCCACTGACTGTATTTTACTTCCAGTTTGTTGTATGCAGCAATTTCAAGTGAATTTTTGAAGCTGAATACAAAATTCTCATTGAGCAATGCATTCCACAAATCATTTATTCGACTTTTGAGTTTGGAGATATTCAAAATATTGCATTGGCCTTCCTGTTTTCCTGATTCAAGTATGATCTGTCTTAGCATTTGAACATTCTGGCTGTAACTTGGATTTGGGGGAGCCATGGGGGGGTCACCTTCCCAGAGGTGGGCAAAGTAATGAATATGTGTGTTTACATCGAATTTAATGACTTCATTAAAACATGTCATGTCACACTGCTCTTGCTGTGCAGCACACAGTGTCATTTCATCCAGTTTTTCCTGGAGCCGTCTCCTTCCCTCCATATTTTTCTCTTTGGCTGTTATTTCTCCAACATTTTGATGAACAAATACACAACTGGGTTGTAGCTTGATGTTCCTCATCCTCAAAAATGCTTGTACAGCAATCTGTAGGATGTCTTGCATTTCAGAAGGATTTTCCCCCAAGATGTTGATCAATGTCAGGTTACCCAGGCCAATTACAAAAGTAGCCAGTTCATTGTCATGATTAAGTGCAGTTTCTTTTGAGAGCTCAACAGCTTTCAGTCCTTCAGTATCCACAACAAGCACATAGTCAAAGTTCATTTCCTGCCTGAGTTCTTTGTCAACCTCTAAAAGCTGCATAAATGCTCCTCTAGTACATCTGCCAGCACTCACTGCAAACTGAAGACCGAACATAGCATTGAGTAAAGTGGATTTTCCAGTACTTTGTACACCTAATACAGAGAGGACATACAGCTTTTTGTCTCCCAATATTTTAATCAGCTCATCCAGAATGGCTTCAACCCACCTCAGTGGTACATGGGCGGCATCACCATCCATCAGCTCAATTGGATACCCTGAGACCATAAGATTGGCAGCAACTTTTGGCAATTTTAAAAAACTTTTATTTTTTCTACCACATGTTTCTGAAGCTTCATATATCTGTCCAATTTCTCTTAGAATGTGTTCAAGACCAAAAGTTGAGATGTCAATTGTACCTGATAATTTCTCTAATTGTGTCTCCTTTTTTTCTATAATCTGTTTATTATTATCTTTTTTTTCCTTTTCCTTTTTTATTTCTAACCACATATCGTGGTATTTCTGGTAGAGCCCTGAAAGAGTTTTTGAAGATCGATCATCTAAATACATACTAAACCACCGGAGAAAGTATATTTTTGAGTCTTGACTGTCTGAATGTAGATTCTTCAGGAAAGTTCTCATGAAGTCATTAAGGGGAGATGCCCTTTCAAGTTGTTTATCTCTTATTGCCTTCTTTTCAGACTCAATGTTGCTCCGCTGTCCCTCAATACTTATGTTAATATTTTGCTTCAGTCGGGTCACCTCTTTGTCGTACTTGCACCAACTTTTCCAGAGATCTCCTTGTAGAGACAGAAATTCCTCCTTCACGGCTGATACAGTTTTTTCTTTTAACAATGATAGTAAATACTCTGCTTGTTCCTTTCCTTGTTTGCACCATTCTTTGTCTTCATCCACTACAAATCAATGTTTCCTGGCAATACTGGCACATTTAGCAAGTGAATATTTCTCCTTTGAAATGGCCAACAAAGATTTTATAGTGCTTGATATTTGTTGTAACAATTCTGCTTCATTTCGTTTTTTTATACCTATCTGTACTTTAGTTCTTTTAATTGAACGAGACTTTTCTTTGTCTGGACGCAGGCAAATTAGTGATTTTGAGGATCCTATTAGCCTCTGTAACAGTTCTTTCCCTTTTGCATTCAAATCAGTAAATAGAATGACAATAACTGAGGAAATTTCTTCTAAGAAGTTCACTTGCTGGTTATGTTCTCTGGCATCACCATGTAGATTGGTGAATGCAATGCAGTCATCAAATGTGTCATCCTCTTTTCCACCTGGACAATACCAGGCAACCTCTGTCATTCCATTCATCAATAAAGCATTTTCTGTGCTTCCTCTGCAATGTCTATGATAGAAGATATCATGCCTTTGTTTACTAATCAGCCAGTTCATTAACTGTGATTTAGAGGTAGAACATGGACCAAGACGAATGAAGGATATGATGGGAGCCTCAGTTTCCCTAATGAACTTGTCATAAGATTCTCCACCTTTAATTTTCCACTTCTTTTTAATTTCCTGAAAAGTCCAAAGTGGAAACTCTATAGTACTTGTACTGGGTAGAGTTACCAAAAGTGGAAGAGCAAACTGACAAAATGAAAGTTTTGTGTAAAGATACTGTCTCATAAAATCATTAGCACAATGGAAAATTGACATTTGGACATCCATTGGGTGAATAGGTTGTTCACTATTTGACATTTTCTGCTCAAAATCTTCATTTTCATCAACATCTAGAAATTGTTCTAAAAGATCAGCTGTGTCCATGTCTTCTTCTTCTCTCATCACATTTACATGGACAGGTTCACTATTGCATTGGCACTGCACATATCTTGCACGATAGTCCAACATAAGTAATTTCTGCAGGAAATGGAGGGGAAGTTGTTTTTCTTCAGAAATCTGTTCTTCAACCAAAGAAGGTTGACAAATCTTATGAAAATCAGTATTCTTCATTTTCTGTGGGTAATACTTTTTAAGATCCAGTCTCTCCAGCAGTAGTAAAAAGTCTTTGTCTCTGCTGCTGTAATCAGTTGTCATATTATTTTTAGTAGATGTTTTTTGTTCCTTGCATATATTATTCAGCTCAGCAGCAATCTCATTTTTTTTCAGCTCTGTGTTTGCTGATTCCCCATAGCTAAATGCTCTGAGGTCTTCTTCTAATTTGTACCATTCATGATGTCCTGCATATTGTTCAATTATTTTATCAACATCAGGAGAAATAAGTCCTGCCATGTGTTTCTTCATAAAATGTAGACGTTCTCTTTTCTGTTCTAGAGACATTTCTTGGTATTCACCTACAGATGTCAGACCTTTGTACAGGACGAATGCTTGAGCCCGATCAGTGCGCTGACATCTGATGTCTGTGTACTCCTTATAGGTTTCTTGCATGTGATGTTTTAGAAACTCAATTTCTTTACATCCTAAAAGATTTTTAAAGTTGTAGTTTTGAATACAGTATCCAGAGTTGTTGGCAATGCAGAGCATCAGTAATTCCGTGTCCACTTGATTGGTTTCCCTTAGGGAGCTTAGAAAGGAATATAGTGAAAGACTAATGTTCATTGTAGCTTTAATCTTTACTTGACGTTGGGCATCAATGGATGAGTTTATTTTGAGAGTACCTTGGAGAATGTCATTAATAGAACTCTCCAAAATACCAAGAAGTTCTTTGAAATCAGAAACAGTAATTCTTTCAAGTTCATCCTTGTCAGAGTCATATATCCATCTCATAATATGTGAAGGATTTGGAAATGTTTCGACGGAATAAATGTGAGGCTCCACTAAGGATTTCAGTAAAACTTTTATAAGATTTGTGTCTTCTGTAGAACTGTCTTTGAATTTTTCAACAACACTTACTAAAAATGCTTGCAGGTTTTTATCTGACAGACAAATAATTTTCCAAGCACTGTAACTTCCTGATGTTTTACAGAGTTCCACTTTCAAGTCATTTAACTCCTGTAAGTGTTGTTCTGCATTACTTGCGTTCCAGAACTCCACACCCTGCAAGAATAAATTAGCTTTTTCCAAAGCATTTGGTACATTTTCTCCAATTATCATTTCTGTGGTGAGACCAGTCTCTGACCTGTAATGGTCAATCAAACAGGAAGCAAGTTTTAAATTTTCTGTAAACTCCTTGTGATTGTCCACAATAATCTCCCACACTGGTATCAGTTGAAATCCACGATCTATGACCCTCCAGGTTTTGTTATTGGTTAATAAACCAGATTTCCATTGTGGGAGAGAATCGGCCTCTGATGGACCTCCAGTTTTAGTAACAGACAATTGAACATCTTTCTGAAGATTGGATGTTTTTGTAATGTCCACAGATCCCTGTGTATTTGTTTTTGACCAGTCAATATCTCCTCCAAATACAGCATAACTGGCACCCACATACACATTCAGGGCTTCAGATGTCATCTTTTTTGCTTCTTCCATCTTGTTGCTGTCTATTGCTTCCATGGATGCCTTCCACCAGAATATCCCACCAAAGTGTATTGGCCCAAGATTAACATGTGAGCCAAACCTCTGGAAAAAATCGGAACATTTTGTTGACAAAATTGGTGCATTGGAATCAATTTTTAACAATGTTTCTATCTCCTGCAATGCATTTAGAGCAGAGGGAGAAAGTCTCAGCTGATCCTTACTGAAGTAACAGGATGCTAAAGGAACGTAATTATATCTGGTGGTGCAAACGTAGCCGTGTTGAACTGACTGCTTACTTGTGTGCTCAGACTCTACAGACTTGTTATAGTTAGAACTACTTTTTAGACCAAATCTCATGAAACCTGCAGTAATTGAGCTACTTAAACTTAACCCGATTTTCTCAACTGTTCTCTGAAAACTTGATTCAGCTTTCAGAGAGGAAAATTCTTTTTGTTCAAAAATAGGACTTTGTTCAGGTCCAACAAGTTTGAAGCCCTCTGGGATACACAGAAGTGGTTCACGTTTCTTAAACAAATCTTCCGCATTTTTGGTTTGGAAAATTCCCTCTAGTGCTAGGCCTCCAGATGAATGTTCAATGACCTCTTCATCCGTTAGGTTTTCCTTTTTGGAAAATGACTCCTCTCTGAGGGAAATCTGATTTTCAAAGTAGTTTATAAGGTCCAACACTGATTTCTCAGGGAGTGCAGAGTATTCAGAAGGAACTTCCAGAATCTTCCACATTTCTTTTTCACACTCTTTAACAATGTCATCTTGTCGACATTTACCTTCAGATGACATTTTTTTTAACTCTGCTAGTACATTACGGGCTTGTTTATTCCTCTCATTTATGAGTTGGTTTCTCTTTTCTTGCACTTCAGCAATTTTTACACTGCTGTCAGGTATATTAAACAATTTATGTAATGCCCACTTTTCCCGTGGATAGCAAACTTTTTCCTCTATCATAGAGCATTGTTCAGGCTGAATATAGTTTAATGATTGAATATTATGTATGCCCAAACATTCTTCTAAGATGGAAAGCCAGTACGCAGGATCCAAACCTATCTCCTTCAGTTTATTGGTAAGATCGATAGCGGCAGAACTGCCACTGGATTGATAGCCTGACATCTCTATAAATACAATAAAAAAATATTTTAGGATATACATTTCAATGAAAATATGCACACATTTCATATGTTGGGACAATTTGTCTACTTTTCAAAAAAACTTTAAACAACCCTCCCAGACCCTGCTGGTCTCATGCCACTCTCCTGTTGCGCCCCTCCCCCCATCACTATAGAGGCTAAGTTCTCAAATTCTTCATTACATAATCTGTGTGTAGCTTCACAATGGTTACATTGTATTACATAATGCTTACCATAGCCTGCATTATGATGCTACACAGCTGCATGAGCCATGTAGTAAAGATTCTGAGTGTGCAGACATGGGACCAGCAATGTGCAGGGGGTAAGAAGGGGGGTTCAGGTTTTTTAGCATTATTTCACTCTTCTGTTGTCTTACCTTTTAAAGCAGTACAGTGCAAGGTCCCCATAAAAAACCCAAGACCCCTTCTCCTTTAAAAATCAGCTAATGTAAGTAATTACAAAATGTATCTGTAAAGAAAAAGGTTATATTTATCTATACACCTTACCTCTGTCTTCTGCATCGCAGGGCATGACGTGACATCACTGTCCTTCCGGAAAGATTTCTGGGGAATGCACAGCAAGCAAAATTTTGCAACATGACACTCCAGTTCATTACATGAGTGTCTTCTCTCAAGATCTTGGCTGCTCTATATCCCCCAGGAGCTAACCAGGAGTGTGACATCATCCTCACCTAGGCATCATAGGCAGTAGATGGGGAAAGGTAAGTATCAATCTAACTTTTTTCTTTACATGTACATTTTGGAACTATTAATATTAAGATGGAGGAGGTCTTAACAATATCAGTGGACCTTGCCTTTTACTGCGAGGTCCATTTTAAAGCAGTAATCTGACATGAAATTCTTCCCACTCAACAGGGAGCAGATTGCAGAGCTGTAGCTGTGACTTTGTTGAGGTCATATTGGACCACTGCTCATACATTGATAGCAACTATATTCTATGGAGCTTTCTGCTGGGGAGGTGGAGCTGGCACCGGAAGATTTTGCACTATTTATAACAGTAAGACATTAGAAATAAATCTTCCGGTTTACTATTTAATCTAGCTCTATTTTCTTTATTTAGCTATGCTTTAAAGCACTGTACCGAGCATTCCTACCCCCACTGACTACAGTGTAAGGGGGTATTCCAACTTTCCCTGACAGCAGGGAACTCTTATTCCCACTGACACTAATGCTGAGGCATTTCTCCTTCCACTGACACAATGCTAGGACCATAAATAATCGGATAATTGAGGATTTTACTACAAATGCTAACTGTTGAAACCCAAAATGTTCCCAAGAAACCTAGAGACATTATAGACTGTTGATAAATATGATACTGTATAGATGGCCCTATAGCAGGGTCATGGCAGAATCATGAACAATATTTTTTAAATAAAGCAGACTAATAGTAGACAGCAGGCATAGGAATGTCCTGATTTTACAGAGCTTAAAGGAAATCTCTGGTCACAGCACACACTTACATTTTATAACATTAGCATAGTAATTGAAATACAAGCAATAGTTATTTTTGGCAATCCAATATAAGATTACTTGAAAAATCTTTGTGAGTGCTGCCTGTCTGCTGGCCATCTCTTTCCTCAACTTCCTGGATTGTCTGCTTCTCCTCTGCTGTTTATGTTCATTTTAAGGACTACATATCCCACAGTACTTTAAATACAGTATCTCACAAAAGTAAGTACACAGCTCACATTTTTGTAAATATTTTCTTCTATCTTTTCATGTGACAACACTGAAGAAATGTCACTTGTCTACAATGTAAAGTAGTGAGTGTACAGCTTGTATAACAGTGTAAATTTGCTGTCCCCTCAAAATAACTCAACACAAAGCCATTAATGTCTAAACCGCTGGCAACAAAAGTGAAAATGTCCAAATTGGGGCCTATTAGCCATTTTCCCTCCCCGGTGTCATGCGACTCATTAGTGTTAAAAGGTCTCCGTTGTAAACAGGGAGCAGGTATGTTAAATTTGGTGTTATCACTCTCACTCTCTCATACTGGTCACTGGAAGCTCAACATGACACCTCATGGCAAAGAACTCTCTGAGGATCTGAAAAAAAGAATTGTTGCTCTACATAAAGATGGCCTAGGCTATAAGAAGATTGCCAAGACCCTGAAACTGAGCTGCAACACACCTTCAAGACAACCACTGCCTTGCCAAATATGCATGTCTCCAGACCTAAACCCTATTAAGCATCTGTGTAGTATCCTCAAGCAGAAGGTGGAGGAGCGCAAGGTCTCTAACATCCACCAGCTCCGTGATGTCATCATGAAGTAGTGGAAGAGGACTCCAGTGGCAACCTGTGAAGCTCTGGTATATCTGATTGAAAAAGCTGTCCCTTGATTCTCAAGAACCGGCTCGGGACCTTTAGCTTAGAAAACTTACAGAGAGTAAAAAGTGATCATCCACCTTTTAAGACACTGACGGAAAAAATGAAGTACTTCCTGTATGGGTGGGGTTATATAGAGGGGGACGTCCTGTCTTTTTTATTCTGCCAGTGTCCATTCACCTATAGGTGGCGTATAACCCAGATAGTAATGTATATGGCTGCTCTGTGTCCCGTAATGTACTCAAATAAATGAGTGTGAGTGTAACGGAACTGCTGCCCCTTCACTTTGGTTGATCCGGGATAGAAGCACTGCCCTGGTATTGGATACACAGAAGGCCTGTACCTCTGCAAGGACAGCCCCCCTGAAGAAGCCCGTTCTATGGGCGAAACATGTCGGGTTCCGTATGCTGTCCCGTTTTAACACCTTGACAACATTACTGTACTTGCCTGTGTCCTTTGATTTTATTTATATATATATTGGTATTGGGTAGACTAATGCTTAAGTGGACAGTGGCACTTCTTGTCCCAGGGGGCTTCCAGATTTTGATAAGTCCCCCGCTCACAGACCCCCACAACCACCGGACAAGGGTTGTGGGGATGAGGCCCTTGTCCCCATCAACATGGGGACAAGGTGCTTCGGGGGGGGACCCCAAAGCACTCTCCCCATGTTGAGGGCATGTGGCCTGGTACAGTTAATTTTTTCTACATTTTGGCGTGGAGTTTTCCTTAACCACTTAAGGACCGGACCATTATGCTGCCTAAGGACCAGAGGACTTTTTCCAATTTGGCACTGTGTCGCTTTAACTGCTAATTGCACGGTCATGCAATGCTGTACCCAAACGAAATTTGCATCCTTTTCTTCCCACAAATAGAGCTTTCTTTTGATGGTATTTGATCACCTCTGCCGCTTTTATTTTTTGCGCTACAAACGGAAAAAAAACAAAAATTTTGAAAAAAAAATATTTTCTACTTTTTGTTATAAAAAAAATCCAATAAACTCAATTTTAGTCATACATTTAGGCCAAAATGTATTCGGCCACATGTCTTTAGTAAAAAAAAATGTCAATAAGCGTATATTTATTGGTTTGCGCAAAAGTTATAGCGTCTACAAACTAGGGTACATTTTCTGGAATTTACACAGCTTTTAGTTTATGATTGCCTATGTCATTTCTAGAGGTGCTAAAATGGCAGGGCGGTACAACCCTGCCATGTTGAGCCCATTGAATATTAATTTTTTTTGTCCCAAGTGATTGAATAATGAGAAAAAAAAAAAAATTACAAAAAGTTGTCACTAAATGATATATTGCTCACACAGGCCAAGGGCACATGTGGAATTGCACCCCAAAATATATTCAGCTGCTTCTCCTGAGTACAGGGATACCAAATGTGTGGGACTTTTTGGGAGCCTAGCCGCGTACGGGGCCCCGAAAACCAATCACCGCCTTCAGGATTTCCAAGGGCGTGTCATGAAAGACGTCCTGTTAGTTCAGCCGTCGGCGGAAGATCGGTTAACAGAACTATTGTCAGTAGAACCAGAGGACGCGTTCGGAGACGCGTTGACACGAACGGACGCATGCGGGTGCGCGCTAATACGAGCGGGTGTACGCGGGTACATGATGAGACGAACGGGCACGTTCGATCGGTACTTGGGCGTGCACGTGTGCACGCGGCGGCACGCAGACGTGCGGTGTGACAGCTTTTGGCGCCATTAGGCCTATTTAAAGGTGCCTGTCAGCATGCTTCCTTGCTGTCCGGTCTACAGCGTTCCCTGTGACCCTAAGCTTCCAGTATACCTGTTTACCTGATTCCTGTTACCCGGCTCGTTGTTAACCTGTTAACCTCGGCTTGTCTGACGATTCTCCTGCCTCATCCTTCAGTTATTACCTGCCTGTCTGTTGCCGACCCGGTCCGTGCCCTGACTACTCTCCTGGTTCCGTTTTGTACCGGCTCTGCTTACATGTGTTTTGACCCGGCCTGTCCGACTTCGTAAAGTGCTTCCAGTGGTACTACAGAACACCTCCCTGCTGTTTGCTGGTTCGTGGGTGTCTACTAGCTACAGTGCTTCTCTATCCAGTCAACAGTTCCAGTGTTCCTGCCAAGAGTTCCGGTTCATCTACCAGTTGTTCCAGTGCTTCAGCTGTACTACAGAACACCTCCCAGTTGCCTGTTGTTCCTGAGTTCCTGCCAGTGGATCCAGTGTTCCTGATAGTTCTCCTGCTGCTGCACCAGAGGTCCGGATCTACCCTACACCTGCCACTTACCAAGCACTTGTGGCCCCCTGCGCTCTTGAGTCCCTGTCTTCTCTATCAGGGGCTCTCGAACCAGAGGCACACGAGAGGCTACTCCTTGCATTCTGGGCTCCACCACCAGGTACGTGACAGGGCGTAAATTTTTGATTTTACTCCTCACTACCTATCACAGTTTTGAAGGCCATAAAATGCCCAGATGACACAAACCCCCCCCCAAAAATGACCCCATTTTGGAAAGTAGACACCATAAGCTATTTGCTTTGAGGCATGTTGAGTCCATGGAATATTTTATATTTTGACACAAGTTGCGGGAAAGTGACAATTTTTTTTTTTTGCACAAAGTTGTCACTAAATGATATATAGCTCACACAGGCCATGGGCATATGTGGAATTGCACCCCAAAATACGTTTAGCTGCTTCTCCTGAGTATGGGGATACCACATGTGTGGGACTTTTTGGGAGCCTAGCCGCGTTGCGGGGCCCCAAATCACCGCCTTCAGGATTTCTAAGGGTGTAAATTTTTGATTTCACTCTTCACTGCCTATCAAAGTTTCGGAGACCATGGAATGCCCAGGTGGCACAAAATCCCCCCAAATGACCCCATTTTGGAAAGTAGACACCCCAAGCTATTTGCTGAGAGGAATGGTGAGTATTTTGCAGCTCTCATTTGTTTTTGAAAATGAAGAAAGACAAGAAAAAAAATTTTTTTTCTTTTTTCAATTTTCAGAATTTTGTTACAAAAAGTGGGGTCTGCAAAATACTCACTATACCTCTCAGCAAATAGCTTGGGGTGTCTACTTTCCAAAATAGGGTCATTTGGGGGGGGGTTGTGCCACCTGGGCATTCCATGGCCTCCGAAACTGTGATAGGCAGTGAAGAGTGAAATCAAAAATTTACGCCCTTAGAAAGCCTGAAGGCGGTGCTTGGTTTTCGGGGTCCCGTACGCGGCTAGGCTCCCAAAAAGTCTTACACATGTGGTATCCCTGTACTCAGGAGAAGCAACAGAATGCATTTTGGGGTGTAATTTCACATATTCCCATGGCATGTTTGAGCAATATATCATTTAGTGACAACTTTGTGCAAAAAAAAAAAAAAATGTGTCTCTTTCCCGCAACTTGTGTCACAATATAAAATATTCCATGGACCAGTGGCGGAATTTCCAGGGTCGCAACAGACGCACTTGCGACTGGGCCCTGGAATTCTGCCAGTGTGGGGGGGGCCCCAAGACGCCGCACCTCCCCTGGCTGGCATCTAACTACACAGGAGAGGGGGGCGGGAGGGGGCGATCAGGAAGCTATGTGATGTCTGCGGGATGTCCCTCCAGGCAGCACACAGTTCACTTCCCGAATATCAGTGAGTACAATGGAGAGGGGAGGGGCCTCTGACCCGAGCAGACACCAGATTCAGTGCACAAGTTTGTCCCTCTGCTTGTACACTCTGAGTCTTGCTGATACACGCTCAGGTCAGAGGCCCCTCCCCTCTCCATTGGATACAATGATAGTCGGGAAGTGAACTGTGCTGCCTGGAGGGACATCACAAGGAAGCATCCTGCTTCTTCCATATGTGCTTCTCATGTAAGTAAAGCACAACACTGGCCACCCACCTGTCCCCTCTCACACTGCCCGCCCACCTGTCCCCTCTCACACTGCCCGCCCACCTGTCCCCTCTCACACTGCCCCCCAACCTGTCCCCTCTCACACTGCTCCCCCACCTGTCCCCCACCTGTCCCCTCTCACACTGGCCCCCCACCAGTCCCCTCTCACACTGGCCCCCCACCTGTCCCCTCTCACACTGCCCCCTCACCTGTCCCCTCTCACACTGCCCCCCCACCTGTCCCCTCTCACACTGGCCCCCCACCTGTCCCCTCTCACACTGGCCACCCACCTGTCCCCTCTCACACTGGCCACCCACCTGTCCCCTCTCACACTGGCCACCCACCTGTCCCCTCTCACACTGGTCACCCACCTGTCCCCTCTCACACTGGCCACCCACCTGTCCCCTCTCACACTGCCCCCCCACCTGTCCCCTCTCACACTGGCCACCCACCTGTCCCCTCTCACACTGGCCACCCACCTGTCCCCTCTCACACTGGCCCCCCACCTGTCCCCTCTCACACTGGCCCCCACCTGTCCCCTCTCACACTGGCCCCCCACCTGTCCCCTCTCACAATGGCCCCCCACCTATCCCCTTTCACACTGGCCCCCACCTGTCCCCTCTCACACTGGCCACCCTACTGCCACATAGCCCCTCTTTTATCACACTGCCCACGTCATACTATTTCCCCATCATACTGCCCCCACCTGTCTCACTGTCCCCTGTCACACTGCCCCCTTGGCACAATACATTCCTGTCATACTGCCCCCTCCTGTAACACTGCCCCTCCATCATTCTGCTCCCTCGTCACACTGCCCCCTTCTGTCATATTTACCCCCCTCCTGTCACACTACCCCCCTCTTGTTAAACAGTCCCCCTCCTTTCACAGTGCTCCCTCATTACACTGCCCCCCTCTTGTAATACTTCCCAGGTATCCTTTTCCTGTCACACTGCCGCCCTCTTGTCACAATATCCCCCTGTCATACTGCCCCCTCCTGTCACACTGCCCCCCTTTTTTCACAGTGCCCCCTCTTATCACACTCCCCCCTCTGGTCACACTTTCCAGATACCCTTCTTTGGTCACACTGCCCCCTCCTGTCAAAATACCCCGTCATACTGCCCCTCATCCTTTCACAATACCCCCCCATCATAGTGTGGGTCAGGGGCCCTTCATGGTTTCTTGCACTGGGGCCCTGAAGGTTATAGTTACGCCTCTGCCATGGACTCGACATGCCTCTCAGCAAATAGCTTGGGGTGTCTACTTTCCAAAATGGGGTCATTTGGGGGGTTTTGAACTGTCCTGGCATTTTATGCACAACATTTAGAAGCTTATGACACACATCACCCACTCTTCTAACCACTTGAAGACAAAGCCCTTTCTGACACTTTTTGTTTACATGAAATTTTTTGCAAGAAAATTACTTTGAACCCCCAAACATTATATATTTTTTTAAAGCAAATGCCCTACAGATTAAAATGGTGGGTGTTTCATTTTTTTTTTTTCACACAGTATTTGCGCAGCGATTTTTCAAATGCATTTTTTTGGGAAAAAACACACTTTTTTAAATTTTAATGCACTAAAACTCACTATATTGCCCAAATGTTTGATGAAATAAAAAAGATGATCTTAGGCCGAGTACATGGATACCAAACATGACATGCTTTAAAATTGCGCACAAACGTGCAGTGGCAACAAAATAAATAAATTTTTAAAAGCCTTTAAAAGCCTTTACAGGTTACCACTTTTGAGTTACAGAGGAGGTCTACTGCTAAAATTACTGCCCTCGATCTGACCTTCGCGGTGATACCTCACATGCATGGTGCAATTGCTGTTTACATTTGACGCCAGACCGACGCTTGCGTTCGCCTTAGCGCGAGAGCAGGGGGGGACAGGGGTGCTTTTTTTTTTTTTCTTTATTTTTTTTTGCTTTTTTATCTTATTTTTAAACTGTTCCTTTCATTTTTTTTAAATCATTTTTATTGTTATCTCAGGGAATGTAAATATTCCCTATGATAGCAATAGGTAGTGACAGGTACTCTTTTTTGAAAAAATTGGGGTCTATTAGACCCTAGATCTCTCCTCTGCCCTCAAAGCATCTGACCACACCAAGATCGGTGTGATAAAATGCTTCCCCAATTTCCCATTGGCGCTGTTTACATCCGGCGAAATCTAAGTCATAAAAATGCTCGTAGCTTCCGGTTTCTTAGGCCATAGAGATGTTTGGAGCCACTCTGGTCTCTGATCAGCTCTATGGTCAGCTGCCTGAATCACCGGCTGCATTCTCAGGTTCCCTGTTGAGACAGGAGAGCCAGAGAAAAACACGGAAGACGGTGGGGGGGGCATTCCCTTCCACGGCTTGTAAAAGCAGTCTAGAGGCTAATTAGCCACTAGGATTGCTTTTACATGAAAGCCGATCGCTGGCTGAAAAGAATGATACCAAGATGATAACTAAATCTGCAGGCATCATTCTGGTATAACCACTCAAAGTCGTGAATGGCGTACCTGAAGACAAAAAAATAGTTAACAATAAAGCACAGTAAACGGTAAAGTATAAAAAATTGCATACCTGAAAAGCAAACATGATAAAACATAATAACAATAAAACATTGCAGAATAGAATACAGTAAAAAAGAGCAGAACAATAGAGAGAGAATAGAGAGAGAGAGAACAATAAAACGACAACTATTATTTTTTTTTTTTTTTGTGTTTTTTTTTTTTTTTTTTACACTGTTTTTGTAACTGTAACTGTAACGGTAACCGGTTCCAGGTTTGGGTCTCTCACAATGCGATGGCATCTTGGGAGACCCTGTGAAAGTGTGTCCTAGTCTGTGCAATGCTGTACCCTACGCTAATACTCAACTAGTGCATAGTAGCATTCAAAACATTCACCAATGCAAAGACCAGGATTATCAGGACAGGAGGGACAATAATAGCGGGTGTCACGCCTATATCCGCGCTTGCTGCAGACACGACATCTTTTTTGGGGGGGTTCGTTGGGTAGGGGTACTCGGGAGGACATAAAGAAAATGCCTCTCATGCAGCCGACTGCATTTGGTTGGGGATGTGAATGGGGGAAGTACGGGCGCTGCAGAAGTGGTGGGTTCCCAATTAGGATTGGCGAATGCAGCAGGAAGGGCACTATGGGCACGACGGGCCTGTGTTTGTCTTTTTGGTGGCAGCGGGACACTACTTGTGCTTGCCACCTCACCAGCTTGAACTGCACTTATGGGACTCGCCACGTCACCAAGTGTTACTGCAGTGCTGGTTTGACTACGACCGGGGTGTACTAGGCCGCTGGTGCTTGCCAGTTCCCCAAAACGCTACCAAAAAAACTGTTAGCGATCGCAGGGATCAGGCCTGACTCTGCGAACGCTGCAATTATGCGTTTAGTGTTTTGTAAGTGTCAGTGATCGATCGATACTGCACTTGGGTGGGCTGGGCTGGGCCAGGCGGAGGGGCAAAACGCAGGTGCTAGCAGGTATCTGGGCTGATCCCGCTAACACTGCATTTTTGGGAACCCTAAACAGCTGGGGACGCTAGTATAGATCTGATCGGATCAGATATTGATGCGTTCAGATACTAAACCACTAAGGGAGGCGTATGCTGCGTGCGTGGGTGTTAGCGGTACTGGCGCTAATCTGACGCTGCCTGGGGCGACGCATATCACCGCTGGGCGATCAGGGGGCTAAACCTTTATTCGGTAATAAACGGCGGGTGCCCTGACACTATAAAAAATAAACGAACTAACCAGCGTCACCCGTAACGGTTATACGGTGATCAGTGGTGAAAGGGTTAACTAGGGGGAAATCAAGGGGTTAAAACATTTATTAGGTAGTATATGGGGGTCCCTGTCGCTATAAAATGCTGACGGCGAACCTAAATATTTACGTCCCTAACTAGCATCACCAGCGACACTAATACAGCGATCAGAAAAATGATCGCTTAGTGACACTGGCGACAGGGGGTGATCAAAGGGTTAAAACTTTATTAGGGGGGGGTTAGGGGGGTGCCCTAGACCTAAAGGGGGCTAACAGTAACTGTCCTACCACACTAACTGTCACAAACTGACACCATGCAGTAATCAGAAAAAAAAAAAACTGCTTGGTGTCAGTGTGATGGGGCGGGGGGGGGGGGGGAATCGGGAGGTAAAGGGGGGTGTTATGTGTGCCTGGCATGTTCTACTGTGATGTGTGAGGGTTGTGCACTCACATTTCAGTCTTCTCTCCTCGGCGCCGGAACGGAAACTGCCGAGCCAAGGAGAGATGATATCACAGAGGCACTACACAGAGGCAGGGGAAGAATCTCATTGGCTGGGAGCGATCGCGAGGGGGGGCCACGATAGGATGGCCTCCCCCTCATCTCTGATTACTGCCAGACCAAAGGCGACCGCCTCAGGCACCGGGGGGGTCCAATCAGACCCCCCCGCTCGCGGGAAGGCAATCATGTACCAGGTGCATGATTTTGCCTGCCCGTGCCATTCTGCAGACGTATATCTGCGTGAGGAGGTCGTCAAGTGGTTAAGATCCATTCCAAGTGCCTGATATGGATTTTACGCCTTTTTAAAAAAAAAATCGGTGCGGGGTTCCCCTTAAACTTCATACCAGACCTGAAGGGCCTGTTATGGACTGGGGGGGACCCATGCTGTTTTTTCAAAGATTTTTATCTATATTGCCGGGATCCGACAATACATTACAGCCGTGAGCAGTCTTAAATTACATTTTTTCCTTTCAAAATTTCATTTTGCTGCTCTCATTCATTACACTATATACGGCCGCTCTTTAAGCAGCCTTACATAGTGTGGGGCCTGATTGCATGCTTTGGCCAATCATCGGACATCAATGCACTGCGATTTCGCAGGCGCTCGAATTTCCCGCGAATGCCCCATAATGTTTGATATTCAGCGACGTTTGAATGAGCAATCACCGTGGGCTCATCCCTAGCGGATAGTTTCTAACTATACTAGCGGATAGTTTCTTCAGTGCACCGATGATGTCGGCAAAAGCGTATATAGTGAATATCGCCTAAACAGTGCAAGTTTAGGTGATATTTACAGTACCCACAGGTAAGCCTTATTATAGGCTTTGAGAATGAGAGGGGGTAAATAGTCTTATATTTATTAGAATTTTTATTTTTAGGCACTAGCCCTAGCGGTGAAAGGTGGAAGTTACCGCAAGAGGGGTGGAGAAAACGGTCTCCTCCCTTCCCCAATTTCCTTGCTCAGTTTACAGAAAACAAAGTTTGGTAAAGCAGTCACAGATTTCAAATTGTCCATCTAGAAACAACCCAGACCCAAATAACGAGGCAGGTAAAAACCTATATAGAAACCTGATGTAGCACCCTGATGTTTAGGCAGGGTTGCTCCTAAATTTACCTGCCAGGTGTAGTTACCTTGGCTCATTGTTAGGGATTAATTGGTTTCACCCTAGGTCTGGAATTGCTGCACTTCTCTCTTCTGACACTAGATGGCTGGGTATCTGGTGACATTAGATAAGACAAGGGCAAAGCAAGGACAGATTAGGAGTATATGGGGTGTCTCAGCCAATGGGCAGGGGTTTACTTGAATCCAGGGCCAATCCTAGGGTCACAGACGCCTGGGTGCAGAAATATTTTGGGTGCCCCCACGGGGGCGTGGTCATCTTACTAACTCCTCCCCTTTGCAAATGTTTCTATGGCAACGACTCAAACACAGATATGCTCCCCTAAGGAGTCTTTGTTAACCTGGGATCCTCCCATGATCTCTTAACAATAAAGAGAACAAGATAGTCAGAGACTGCAAACATACTACAGGGGATGGTCAGAGACTGCAGACATGATACAAGAAATGGTCAGAGACTGCAGACATAGTACAAGAGATGGTCAGAGACTGCATAAATAGTACAAGAGATGGTCAGAGACTGCAGACATAGTACAAGAGATGGTTAGAGACTGCATAAATAGTACAGGAGATGATCAGAGACTGCAGACATAGTACAAGAGATGGTCAGGGACTGCATAAATAGTACAAGAGATGGTCAGAGACTGCAGACATAATACAAGAGATGTTTAGAGACTGCAGACATGATACATAAGATGGTCAGAGGCTGCAGTTATGATACAAGAGATGGTCAGAGACTGCAGACATGATACATAAGATGGACAGAGACTGCAGACATAATACAAGAGATGGTCAGAGACTGCAGACATAATGCAAGAGATGGTCAGAGACTGCAGACATAATACAAGAGATGTTTAGAGACTGCAGACATGATACATAAGATGGTCAGAGGCTGCAGTTATGATACAAGAGATGGTCAGAGACTGCAGACATGATACATAAGATGGACAGAGACTGCAGACATAATACAAGAGATGGTCAGAGACTGCAGACATAATACAAGAGATGGTCAGAGACTGCAGACATAATACAAAAGATGGTCAGAGACTGCAGACATAGTACAAAAGATGGTCAGAGACTGCAGACATGATACAGGAGATGGTCAGAGACTGCAGACATGATACAAGAGATGGTCAGAGACTGCAGTTATGATACAAGAGATGGTCAGAGACTGTAAACATAATACATAAGATGGTCAGAGGCTGCAGTTATGATACAAGAGATGGTCAGAGACTGCAGACATGATACACAAGATGGTCAGAGACTGCAGACATAATACAAGAGATGGTCAGAGACTGCAGACATAATACAAAAGATGGTCAGAGACTGCAGACATAATACAGGAGATGATCAGAGACTGCAGACATAATACAAGAGATGGTCAGAGACTGCAGACATACTACAGAAGATGGTCATAGACTGCAGACATGATACAAGAGATGGTCAGAGACTGCAGACATAATACAAAAGATGGTCAGAGACTGCAGACATAATACAAGAGATGGTCAGAGACTGCAGACATAGTACAAGAGATGGTCAGAGACTGCAGACATAATGCAAGAGATGGTCAGAGACTGCAGACATAGTACAAGAGATGGTCAGAGACTGCAGACATAATACAAGAGATGGTCAGAGGCTGCAGTTATGATACAAGAGAAGGTCAGAGACTGCAGACATAGTACAGGAGATGGTCAGAGACTGCAGACATAATACAGGAGATGGTCAGAGACTGCAGACATGATACAAGAAATGGTCAGGGACTGCAAACATGCTACAGAAGATGGTCAGGGACTGCAGACATGGTACAGGAGATGGTCAGAGACTGCAGACATAATACAAGAGATGGTCAGAGGCTGCAGTTATGATACAAGAGAAGGTCAGAGACTGCAGACATAGTACAGGAGATGGTCAGAGACTGCAGACATAATACAGGAGATGGTCAGAGACTGCAGACATGATACAAGAAATGGTCAGGGACTGCAAACATGCTACAGAAGATGGTCAGGGACTGCAGACATGGTACAGGAGATGGTCAGAGACTGAAGACATAGTACAAGAGATGGTCAGAGCCTGAATACATTGTACAAGAGATGGTCAGAGACTGCAAACATACTACAGGAGATGGTGAAAGACTGCAGATATGATACAAGAGATGGTATGAGACTGGCTGCGTTTGATGGGCACTTTGGCTTCGTTTGATGGACACCGTGTCTGCTTTTAGGCGGGGCACAGTGTCTGCTTTTAGGCGGGGCACAGTGTCTGCTTTTAGGCGGGGCACAGTGGCTGCGTTTGATGGGCACAGTAGCTGCTTTTAATGGGCACAGTGGCTGCGTTTGATGGCACAGTGGCTGCGTTTGATGGGCACAGTGGCTGCATTTGATGGCACAGTGGCTGCGTTTGATGGGCACAGTGTACCCCCCACACACATATCTGTTCCCCCTCTGCACGTCTGTTCCCCCTCCCCCCACACACATAGCTGTTCCCCCCTGCACATATGTCCACCCCCACACACATATATGTACCCCCTCCCCCACACACATAGCTATTCCCCCCTGCACATCTGTTCCCCCTCCCCCCACACACATATATTTGTGCCCCACTGCACGTCTGTTCCCTTCCCACACACATATCAGTTCCCCCTCTGTACACAGTGCAATGAACTATAAACTTGACAGCAGAGAAAGTTTTTTATTTACTTGTTACTGGGTGCAGGCTGCAGCACTGAGCATGCTGCCTGTGCATCCACTATACCTGAGCCAGCGGCGGTGATGCTTTACTCTGGGGAGCGGCGCTGCTGCCTGCCTGTCCGTTCCACAACAGATCCCTAAATGACCAGGAGGAGGGGGGGATATCGCGGCAAGCATGGAGATACACATGCAGGGCTTCCATCTTTCAACGACCAATGCAGCACTTCCAGCGGGCTGCTCCTTGTCCCGCCTCTCTCCTCTCCTCACTGCCGCTGCCAGGGCGGCACTGTAGGCTGGGGACATAGCGTTCCGGGATGTCTTAGGCGCCACCGCCTGACCCGCGATTTCTTCCTCCGCTCCCTCTTAGCCACGCTGTGTGAAGATGGCAGAGGTGGGCGGAGCTTGTTTATTAGCCACGGAGGCGGCACGCTCTGAATGCTGGGGCGGCCGCGGCGGCCCTGACTCACATCACGGTTCGCTAGCTAGACGCCGGCCGGGCGGCCGGCGATTCTAGCTCGGCGCCCCTCTTCTGTAAAAAGATTACAGCGCTGGGGTGCGGTGCACCCCGTGCACCCCGGCCAGGATCGGCCCTGCTTGAATCCCTTGGCCTGCTGGGAGAACCTATATATTTGGGTGGAGTCAGGTGATCGGGGTTCTGTGCCACCTGGACGGCTGTCTGGGTGGACATGTGTTGTGCTGCCCGGGCTGCTATGCCAGAGTTTGGGCCTATCCTGGACATATCTGGCTTCTAGGCTGTCTGAGGGCTTATTCAGAAACAAGAGAGCAGGGCAGGGTTGGGATTGTGACTTGCAGTCCAACCAGAAGTGATGGTTCTGCCGGCCAGAGAACCTGTCGTGATCAGATAGAGGGGAAGCTGTCGCCACTAAGGGACCAACCAGTTTATTACCAGGGACCACAGTGAGTAGCTGAAGCAAGTACCGGAGCAGTATTCTCACCAACCAGGGATGGTGAAGAATCTGCAAACTTCAGCAGGTGCCAAGCCATGGACCCAGTCAGTGGAGGTGCATTATTGTGTGTCAAGCCAGGGACCGAGCAGACCAGCGGGGTGACGCTTGAAAAGTATCTGGAGTGCCAAGCCAGGGACCTAGCAGGGAAGCGCTTCAGGAAGATACTAAAGTAAGAAGATTGGAAGAGCTCATAAGATTTAGTGGCAGTGAATCAGCAAGTCTAGTGAGAGAGACAGGGAGCTCAGTGGGCTGAGAGTCTACAAGAAGTGATATATATATATATATATATACTGGAATTTTTCTTCTTTCCTTTTTTTTATTCTACTAGTGGAGGCAATCAACGACTTAGATTAGGACTGCAATAGAGTGGCGGCCAATCTGACACTAACTGATGCTGGGGGGAACTAGCTAACTGCCACTGACATCACCAGAACACTAATACAATGATCAGTGCTAATAATATACACTGTCACTGTACTAATGACACTGGCTGGGAAGGGGTTAATATCTAGGGTGATCAAGGGTGGCCTCCATAAGAGGCCCAGCGCACCCCCCCCCCCCATCCATGCGTCTGGATCTCCATGCAGGGTGTCAGACGCATGGATTCCAATGGTTTTTTTTTTTGGTTTTTTTTAGAAGCACGTGAAAAGAGCCTGAGGCTCTAAAAGGCTTTAAAAAAGGGTGGGTTCGGGACGCAGAACACTCCACCATGAGCCCACCCAGTTATGTGACAATAGCGAATGAATATTCACTATTCCTCCTCTTTCTACTCCTCGCCAATCAGGAAGCCCCTATTGGCCAGGGAGTCTTAGGACTCCCTGGCCAATTGTGTCTCAGGACACACTTCCTATTTCTGTTCAGCTGGAAGGAGAATGTCTCCCTGTGTGCTCACGTGAGTGGCCCCCGGCCCTTTCTTCTTCCTGTCTCCCTGCCTCAATGCCTCCATAAGGTAAGGCAGCCAGTACTCCTCTTGGGTGACCGTCGCTGTCCATCTCCCATGGGGGGGGGTGATCGCCACCCATCTCCCGCGTGGGGGGGTGGATGGGTGCTGGTTGACCGCCACCATCCTTCTCCCACCGGGGGTGTTGGTATTCATCTGTCAATATGTGGTGTCGCGCTCTAGTAAATAATGGCTCATTACCAACCCCATCGATGTTTCTCTGGACCATTGTACATGAAGAATAATAGGTGATAGCAACTGCAAGATCCCGGATTCACTCATCATCACCATTTACATCACGCTGTTACCTTACAGCGTTAAGGTAAGGAGCCATTGCACATTGAGGTGTTTATACACTGAAGATTCACATCACTTATTCACTGAAAGACGGTATCTGCACAGATTGTCTCTTGGAGCACAGCACTTTATTTATTGCACTTTATCTATCTAGTTTTTCTGGATACCTATGTGCACTGCTGGACTCTATTTCTATATTGTGTCAGCATCAGCACTTTGATCCTAATATTTTTTATGCCATTTTTTTCAATTTTCTGTGCACGTTGAATTCTATGCGATTATGTAGCGTTTAATATGCAATTTTTTACAGAAATTTTGCACATGTGATGTACACTTTATTTAGCACTTTATTTATGGTAATGAGCCATCATTGACTAGAGCGCAACATCACATGTTGATTTTTATAGATATTTATTGTTGGTACGGATTGACCAATCCGGTGTCTGCTGCCCTAGTGTTCCATTATTTATTATTATCCAGGTAGCACGGGAATATTCTCTTTATTTAATGGTATTTGTTTGTGCCACCGTCCCCCCCCCCCCCCAAAATAGTGAGCACCAGCAGCCACTGGTGGAGTGCATATGCGCGCCGCCTGAAAGCCCCGAAGAAGGCAGCAACGTATGGGTACATCTCGTTTCCTACAGTGAACACTCACTTGTTAATTAATATTAACAATTAACCTTTGTCAGTACCCCCCCCCCCCCCTACAAGCACCATTTTAACTGCTAAGCAGTGGAAACCTCCTTTGATTAAACCCCAACTCCACTTTATTTTTTGTTGTAACCTCAACGTTCCTCCATCACATTTAGTTTATCCTTCCCACAATATATGACTTGTGCTGGATCAGGGAGTGATACCTCTGTGGAGACGAGGTGAATACTTTACTAGAACTGTACTTTCAGCTATGGATTCAGCACATTTCCATTGTCCTTTTGTCTATTCATACCACACCTTGTACACCTCTGCTAAGTAAGCTTACCTGCTACCAATGAAGTGTAAGAACTAAAGACGGATGTTTCTCACACGGGGACAGTCTCTATACACAGGACATTGATCTTCCCATCACATCACTGCTGGAAAAGTTAAAATAGATTATTCTACTGCAATTAAAAGCTTTACAATTACATGTAATGAATTACTGTATTGAGCAAATAGTTTCCTGTTATGATCCACTCTCCTTCATATTCTTATGTTATCCTCCATATTCATAGGCAAATCTTAATGACTTTGTTTATTTCCCTGTCACTGAATAAGGCCGGGTTCACACTGGAACGACTGTGGACCCAACTTTGCCCTGTGACTTCATGTCCGATCTCCATCCGACCTCAATGAATGGGATCCGACAATGCCAGAAGAACCAGAGAGGGGAGAAGACATCAGCGGAGGAAGGAGAAGAGCAGGAGAGGGGAGAAGACATCAGCGGAGGAAGGAGATGAGCCAGAGAGGGGAGAAGACATCAGCAGAGGGAAAAGATATCGAAAGTGATGCCGGAGCTGCTTTAATAAATTACTTTGTCTAAAACCTGTGTACAGTTTTTATTTTTGACACTTTTTTTAGGTGAATGGTTAGGGGTAGAATGTACCCCATACTCGTTTACACGGGTGGAGGGCCGGGATCTGGGGGCCCCCTTACTAAAGGGGGCTTCAAGAGTTCCCAGAGTAGGCAAAACACAATTAAGTCCCAACTTTTAACATCAAAACCAATAACAAAATTTGCCTCACTTATAGCACATAAACTAGGAGGGAGCTACATGACTTTACCTTTTGTATTAAGATGAAGATTATGAAGTAGACATGGGCCAAACCCCCCCTGGTTCAGTTTGCGGCAAAACCTTTGATTATCACAAAAGTTTGTAACCGAGTAACGAACCCTATTGAAGTCTATGAGACTTGAACTGGAAAACTCAAAAGTGCCAATTTTGAAGGCTTATATGCAATTGGGCATACAATGGTTATGGGGGGCCTGGGTACTGCCCTGGGGGACATGTATCAAGGAAAAAAATGTCATTTTATACTGAGCAGTGATTTATTAATGCTTAAAGTGAAATAAAAATTAAAAATTCCTTTAACTATAGTGCTTGGGGGTCCCCTTAGTCTACATGTAAAGTGGCGCATCTGTACTATGTATATAAGCTGCTGCAGCAATAATGACATTAATAAAGCCCAAACAAATTACATTTTCCCTGCAAGCTTTTTTTTTTGTAAGCAACGGCTTGGGGAGCCAGCCTGTAGGATGAGGCCACAATGTAGTGCCCTGGGAACAAGATTATAGATTTTTTGGATAAATTCTGGCGTCTATTTCGCAGACTTTGGATAGAAGTCAGGAGTGTGGAAAAATTGGTCTTTGGGTGTCTGTGGTGCCTTCACACCGTAATCCTATAGAAGTACTCATGATGAAAGCAAAAATTGGCTTTGCTGTCAAAAATGTAAATGATATGCACATGTCAAACAGGTGTGGAAAAATTGCACCGCAATATACTGTGGTAAATGTGCACCAACGCACTGAAATATACTGCGTTAAACGCGCACTAATCAACTGCAATATACTGCATTAAACATGCACTAGCTCTCTGAAATATACTGTGTTATATGTGCACTGACCAACTTCAATAAACTGTGGTAAACAACTAAACATGCACCAATGCACTGAAATATGCTGCATTAAACGTGCACTAATGCATTGCAATATACTGTGCTGAACACGCACTAATCAACTGCAATATACTGCGTTAAACGTGCACCAACGCACTGAAATATACTGCGTTAAATGCGCACTAATCAACGGCAAGATACTACAGTAAACGTGCAATAACGCACTGAAATATACTGCATTAAATGTGCATGAATCAACTGCAATATACTGCAGTAAACGTGCAAAAATGCACTGAAATGTACTGCGTTAAACGCGCACTAACACACTGAAATATACTGTGTTATAGGGTGGACAAATACTGCTGCAGATATGCTGAATGGGTTCAGTCAGCCCATATACAAGAGCTCTAAAATTTCTTACCTTACTCCCAAACATTTGGATGCTTTGTGCAGACTCCTGTAATTTTGTGCAGACGCTTCTCTTCTATACATACAGAAACATTGGTTTCAGTTCCCCCACGACCCTCCAAGCATCCACGGGGGGGTCATCTAATACACAGACGCCCTCTGTAGCTTATCTCAAGAAGAACAGATCTGACTTCTGCAACTTTTAACTAGTGACCTTGATCTTAATCATACTGTGTAAAAATTATAAACGTGAAGAGCCAAAGGGGGAGGTGTCCGGTGGTCTTTGACTTGTAAGGTGACCCCACACATGTGTGTACAGCGCGTGCCAAATAAAAGCATATCTGATATGAACCTGTCCACAGACATTGCTGCATCAGTCTTTTGCCAAACCATAATTATTACTCTGGTTTCTTTCCAGACTCAAAAGACATGCTTGTAGGCTAATTGGTTTCTTTATAATTCGTACCTGGTGTGTATGTAAGGTTTGGATTGTAAGCTCCTTGAGTGCAGGGACTTACAGTATCTCACAAACGTGACAGGACATACAGGACATTTTCACTTAGGGGTGTACTGACTTTTGTTGCCAGCGGTTTAGACATTAATGGCTGTGTGTTGAGTTATTTTGAGGGGACAGCAAATTTACACTGTTATACAAGCTGTACACTCACTACTTTACATTGTAGACAAGTGTCATTTCTTCAGTGTTGTCACATGAAAAGATAGAAGAAAAGATTTACAAAAATGTGACTGAGGGGTGTACTTACTTTTGTGAGATACTGTATGTGAATGTAAAGTAGAAATTTGTCAGTGCTATATACAGTAAATATAAATGAAATGCATGTACAGCTTCTGTGTGAGCTAAAACGTGAAAGTATGTAGGTATCTGATGGCTGAGATGCCACCATAAATCAGGCTGCTAGAAAACATTTTCCTATAGATATTGCATCATGAAGAAAACAGTTACCGTGCATAGGTGTGTGCAGCTTATCGCATTAGGGTGTACACCCCAAAGCTCAAACACATATGAGTGCGCATGTGTGTATACAGTGTGTGTGTGTATGTGTGTGTATACAGCAGGGATATGCAATTAGCGGACCTCCAGCTGTTGCAGAACTACAAATCCCATGAGGCATAGCAAGACTCTGACAGCCACAAGCATGACACCCAGAGGCAGTGGCATGATGGGACTTGTAGTTTTGCAACAGCTGGAGGTCCACTAATTGCAGATCCCTGGTATACAGTGTGTGTGTGTATGTGTGTGTATACAGTTAAACCTTGGATTACAAGCATAATCCGTTCCAGGAGAATGCTTGCAATCCAAAGCACTTGTATATCAAAGTGCGTTTCCCCATAGAAGTCAATGAAAACAAAGATAATTTGTTCTGCATTGACTTCTTTGGCATGCAATACCATGTGGCCAGAGGTAGGGGGCGCCAGAGAGTCTCAGAAAAACTCGGGGACAGCTCGGATGCACTCGGAAAGCCTCAGAAACTGAGTATTTCCGAACAGCTCTGAACCGTTCCGAGTGTCCCCGGCGCCCCCCCGCACCTCTGGCCAAATGCGGTACTGCACCGCCAATTAGCTTGAATTCTGCTCGTTTTGCGAGACAACACTCGCAAACCGAGTCAGAATTTAAAAAAAAGTTGCTCGTCTTTCAAAACGCTCGTTAACCTCTTTACTCGTAATCCAAGGTTCCACTGTGTGTGTATGTATGTATGTATGTGTATATATAATTTATTATTTATATATATATATATATATAAAATATACACTGTATAGACACATACACACACACGCAGATGCACACTCTTATGGCAAAGATCAGTGGGAGATCTTTTCTAATCTCCCTGCCAGCACACAGAGTGTTAATGTGCCCAGAGGTTGTGCATTAGAGTGTGCCCAGGCACACCCGGCACACCCCCTGTGCACGCCTATGTCACCGTGTCTGTTTATCAGAGGTCCCTTGGTTTGCAATTGAGATTAGCTTAATGGTGTGACTGCAGAGTTCTATGGTCACTGCACACACTTCATTTTTATAACAGCAGCATTGTAGTACCAATACAAACAATAGTTATATATGACAATCCAATATAAGCTTACATGAAAAAGTTGTGAGTTCTGCTTGTCTGCTGACCGTCTCTTTCCTCAACTTCCTGGATTCCCTGTGTACTTTGCAGTTTCATTGCTACTAAGGATGAGCTCCGGCGTGTTCGGACAGCCCACATGCAGAGCCCGCCAGGAAGTCGGCACGGCGCTGTGCTAATCATAGGCCGTGAGACTTTGTCCTGATGTGCGGCTGCAGAGATCAGGAAATGTCTCACGGCCTGTGATTAGCGCAGCGCAGTGCCGACTTCCTGGCAGGCTCTGCACGTGGGCTGTGCGAACACGCCGGAGCTCATCCTTAATTGCTACCGACACGCAGTGATTCCTGTACTGACTCCGCCTCCTGAAACTCCTCCTCCCACCACTCCCTGTAGTTCAGAATGTGACTACAGGGGGGTATCCTCCTCCACAGTAAGGATACAGTGAGAAGGCGGCAAGCCGACATCTTGTTACACCCACCGGTGATTAGCATTTCACACTTATTTTTACCAGTAAACTCAGCCTATATAGTGAAATACAAATTTCTGAAATCCATCTCACTGTTTAGATGTTGAATTTTAAAAGCAACGACAAGTCTGTTGATCTCACAGGTTTTCTAATCTAACAGAACACCTCTGCTTTTTAGAGTTCAACATCAAAACAGTGAGACGGATTTCAGAATCCTGTATTTCACCATATAAGCTCCGTTTACTGGTAAATATAAGTGTGAAATGCAAAACCCTGGTGGGTGTAAAAAGATGTCCACTTAGGGACTTCTATCTGTATCCTTACTGTGGAGGAGTGCGGGGTGTACCAAGATGGCCGCGCCGGAACGTCATTTCTGTTACAAAATCTGACGGGTCGCCTAATCAGTACCTACTCACAGGACATAGTGACTCCGTGTCACAGAATTCAAGGAAATGAATATGTGGAGACCTTCACAGAGTAAATTTACAAACTTCAACATCATTCAGATTATTAGGAGTAGGCTAGAAATAATTTAAATACAATGTGGAAATGAATATAATTATTTTACATTTTGACCATAGATATGCTTTGATGCAAGTCATCATGAAGTAACACGTTCTTAATGGTGTGCCCCCCTTTATAGGAAGAACAGTGTTTAGAATAGAAAATAATAGAAGAGAAAAGAATACAATATAATAAACAAATAGAAAAATAATAGAATAAAAAAAAAAACAATAGAATAGTATAGAAAGAATATAACCATTTCCCAAAATTCAAATAGAATTCCTTTGTTTTTAATAGAATAGAAAAGAATAGATTAGAATAGTAAGATGGTAATATTCTTTCTATTCTATTCTGTTGTTTTTTTCAATACTATTCTGTTATGTTCTATTATAATTTATTCTTTTCTATTCTATTTAAATTCAAATTTCTATTCTATTCTATTGTTTTTTTTTAAATTATATTCTTTTCTAGTCTATTCTTTTCTATTTGAATTTCAGAAGATGTTATACTCTTTCTATTTTATTCTATTCTTTTTTTTATTCTATTCTATTCTATTCTTTTATTTACAATTCTATTTTGTTCTGTTTTACTCTATTATAATCTATTCTTTTATTCTTTTATTTTCTGTTATATTTTTTTTCTATTCCATTCCTTTATTTTCTATTCTATTTTATTCTCTTTGGAAATTGGAAAACTATGAAAAAACTATTTGAATTTGAAAAATATTTGAATTCAAAAACTATTCGAATCGGTTTGAAAACTATTTGAATTGATTTGAATCATATAAACAAAACTAATTCTGAAAAATAATTAAAACGGGTTAAATTAATTTAACTAAACAAATTCATGTAAATAACGAAACGGAACAAATTTTTTCGTTCTACACACGTCTATCATGTATGTGGCGGTGCATTCGTAAACACAAGTACAGTGTATGATCACTTGCAAAAAATTGAAAAAAAATGATATTTTTGCAAATGTTCCTATTCTGTACTTTTATTTATGATATACATAATGTATACCCGAGTAAAGCAGCGCACAGCGAACAGCCATTCATGTCAATGGCATACTGCACACTGCACCTGGACTCTCAGGTGGACAAATACTGCTGCAGATAAGCTGAATGGGTTCAGTCAGCCCGTATACAAGAGCTCTAAAATCTCTTACCTTACTCCCAAACATTTGGATGCTTCGTGCAGACTCCTGTAATTTTGTGCAGACGCTTCTCTTTTATACATACAGAAACATTGGTTTCAGTTTCCCTCCCCATAATGGTTTACCAACCTGAAGTCAGGCCATTTACTGGAATACTCTGTCACTTGATATGGTCCACAGGATCACCGCCCCTTCCTATGTGCCAAACGCTGCGCTCACAGACCTGAACCTCACTGACAGCTGCTGCTTAAAATTCAAACAGTGCAAAAATAATAAATGATTCACTATAACCTGCCCTTACCTCAAGTGAAATCAAATAGCAGCGCTAAAATAACAAAAACATAACTAGTGTGTATATATAATAAACTGAAAAGTGACAAACTATTAAGTCTCACTCTCTTAGGATAATCTAGTGTTAACAAATGCATACAGTGTAAATTGGATTAGTGACATAAAAAAATAATGAATCCCATGAATAAGTCCCTTGTGACGAAACATGTCGGGGCGTGGCTACGCGGCAATCTGACGCGCTAGACGTAGGACGCTGTGAAAGGAGGCGCCATATGAGGAAGCGTGGAAGCGGCTCCAGGAGACTCGGGGGAACGGGTGAGAGTACTACCGAATACCTAGCTGCCTGGGTCCGCCGCGACCACCATTCGTCCGTCTATCATTTGGAGTGTGTTTTTTTTGGTGATGACTAGGGATGAGCTTCGAGTTCGAGTCGAACTCATGTTCGACTCGAACATTGGCTGTTCGCAAGTTCGCCGAACAGCGAACAATTTGGGGTGTTCGCGGCAAATTCGAATGCCGGCGGAACACCCTTTAAAAGTCTATGGGAGAAATCAAAAGTGCTAATTTTAAAGGCTAATATGCAAGTTATTGTCATAAAAAGTGTTTGGGGACCCGGGTCCTGCCCCAGGGGACATGGATCAATGCAAAAATTTTTTTTAAAAATGGCCGTTTTTTCAGGAGCAGTGATTTTAATAATGCTTAAAGTCAAACAATAAAAGTGTAATATCCCTTTAAATTTCGTACCTGGGGGGTGTCTATAGTATGCCTGTAAAGGGGCGCAAAATGGCGTAAATGGGAAGAGAGTGCGCCCCCCCCCCTCCTGAACCGTACCAGGCCACATGCCCTCAACATTGGGAGGGTGCTTTGAGGTAGCCCCCCAAAACACCTTGTCCCCGTGTTGATGAGGACAAGGGCCTCATCCCCACAACCCTGGCCGGTGGTTGTGGGGGTCTGCGGGCGGGGGGCTTATCGGAATCTGGAAGCCCCCTTTAACAAGGGGACCCCCAGATCCCGCCCCCCCCCCTGTGTGAAATGGTAAGGGGGTACAAAAGTACCCCTACCATTTCACTAAAAAACTGTCAAAAATGTTAAAAATGACAAGAGACAGTTTTTGACAATTCCTTTATTTAAATACTTCTTCTTTCTTCTATCTTCCTTCATCTTCTGGTTCTTCCTCCGGCGTTCTCGTCCAGCATCTCCTCCGCTGCGTCTTCTATCTTCTTCTCCTCGGGCCGCTCCGCACCCATGGCATGGGGGGAGGCTCCCGCTCTTCTCTTCATCTTCTTCATCTTCTTCTCTTCTCTTCTTCTCTTCTTCATTTTCTTCTCCGTGTCGGACGGCGCTCCTCGTCTGCCAGTTCTTAAATAACGGGGGGCGGGGCCACCCGGTGACCCCGCCCCCCCCTGACGCACGGTGACTTGACGGGACTTCCCTGTGACGTCACGGGGAATGCCACAGGAAAGTCCCGTCATGTCCCGTGCGTCAGAGGGGGGCGGGGTCACCGGGTGGCCCCGCCCCCCGTTATTTAAGAACTGGCAGACGAGGAGCGCCGTCACACAGCGAGAGCCTCCCTCCATGCCAGCATGGGTGCGGAGCGGCCCGGAAAAGAAAATGAAGAAGAGAAGAAAAGAAGAAAAGAAGAAGAGAAGAAGATGAAGAAGATGAAGAGAAGAGCGGGAGCCTCCCCCCATGCCATGGGTGCGGAGCGGCCTGAGGAGAAGAAGATAGAAGACGCCGCGGAGGAGATGCTGGACGAGAACGCCGGAGGAAGAACCAGAAGAGCCAGAAGAACCAGAAGAACCAGAAGATGAAGGAAGATAGAAGAAAGAAGAAGTATTTAAATAAAGGAATTGTCAAAAACTGTCTCTTGTCATTTTTAACATTTTTGACAGTTTTTTAGTGAAATGGTCCCTTACCATTTTACACAGGGGGGGGCCGGGATCTGGGGGTCCCCTTGTTAAAGGGGGCTTCCAGATTCCGATAAGCCCCCCGCCCGCAGACCCCCACAACCACCGGCCAGGGTTGTGGGGATGAGGCCCTTGTCCTCATCAACATGGGGACAAGGTGTTTTGGGGGGCTACCCCAAAGCACCCTCCCAATGTTGAGGGCATGTGGCCTGGTATGGTTCAGGAGGGGGGGGGCCGCACTCTCGTCCCCCCCTCTTTTCCTGCGGCCTTCCAGGTTGCCTGCTCGGATAAGGGTCTGGTATGGATATTTGGGGGGACCCCACGCCGTTTTTTTTGGCGCGGGGTTCCCCTTAAAATCCATATCAGACCTGAAGGGTCTGGTATGGAATTTAGGGGGAACCCCACGTCATTTTTTGTTTTTAAATTTTGGCCGGGGTTCCCCTTAATATCCATATCAGACCTGAAGGGCCTGGTATGGAATTTAGGGGGACTCCTACTTCTTTTTTTTTTTTAAATTTTGGTTCGGGGTTCCCCTTTGGGGAATTCCCATGCCGTTTTTATCAATGAACTTCTATGTGTATTGTCGGCAATGCAATAGCCGCGGTAGTTTTAAATGAGTTTTTTCCTTCAAAATGTCATTTTGCTGTCAGACTGTTCTAAACACAGGAAACATGCGCCCCTTTACAGGCATACTATAGACACCCCCCAGGTACGGAATTTAAAGGGATATTACACTTTTATTGTTTGACTTTAAGCATTATTAAAATTACTGCTCCTGAAAAAACGGCCGTTTTAAAAAAAATTTTTTGCATTGATCCATGTCCCCTGGGGCAGGACCCAGGTCCCCAAACACTTTTTATGACAATAACTTGCATATTAGCCTTTAAAATTAGCACTTTTGATTATTCATGTTCGTGTCCCATAGACTTTAACGGTGTTCGCGTGTTCGAGCGAACTTTTTTCCTGTTCGCATGTTCTGGTGCGAACCGAACAGGGGGGTGTTCGGCTCATCCCTAGTGATGACCATGTTTGCTGTGCTGTTCTGCTTGATTCAAGTTTATGAGATGTGAGTTCAATGGTGGAGGAGAGCGTTGCTTTTAATAAAGTTTATTGCGTTACTGCACTATTGGATCGCTTTTCTTTTTTTCATGTGGAGAGTACCTTTGTGTATACAATCTGGACATCTAACAGGGATCGAGTGGAGGTTATCACTGTACCCCCTACTGTGTGGGAATAGCCTGTGACCCGAACACGAGAGTGTAAGGCAAAAGTAGCTGGTGAGTTTGCTTGCTGAAGGGGAGTGGAGATCACATTTCACAGCGGTGTGGTGGAAGATTTTTGTTCACTGAAGATCTATATCATATTATTTATGAATCATCACTTACATCACTACGTCACTGCTTATTGGACTTTTTTTATGTCACTAATCCAATTTATACTGTATGCATTTGTTAACACTAGATTATCCTAAGAGAGTGAGACTTAATAGTTTGTCACTTTTCAGTTTATTATATATACACACTAGTTATGTTTTTGTTATTTTAGCGCTGCTATTTGATTTCACTTGAGGTAAGGGCAGGTTATAGTGAATCATTTATTACTTTTGCATTTACTGGAATACCCAAAGGTTGAAAAAGCCAAGATAAGGTCTTGGGGAAAAAAGGTGAAAAGAGTTTGCGATGAGTTTCAGATAAGATTTTACACACCCATGGGACACTAATGCCCCATACACACGGTCGGATTTTCCGATGGAAAATGTGTGATAGGACCTTGTTGTCGGAAATTCCTACCGTGTGTGGGCTCCATTACACATTTTCCATTTGATTTTTCGACACACAAAGTTTGAGAGCAGGATATTAAATTTTCCAACAACAAAATCCTATGTCGGAAATTCCGATCGTGTGTACACAAATCCGACGGACAAAGTGCCACGCATGCTCAGAATAAATAAAGAGATGAAAGCTATTAGCCACTGCCCCATTTATAGTCCCGACGTACGTGTTTTATGTCACCGCGTTCAGAATGATCGGATTTTCCGACAACTTTGTGTGACCGTGTGTATGCAAGACAAGTTTGAGCCAACATCCGTAGGAAAAAATCCTAGGATTTTGTTGTCGGAATGTCCGAACAAAGTCCGACCGTGTGTATGGGGCATTAGTCATTTATTGCTAGTGACAAGGACAATAAATACAAACTTCAATAGTATACTATGTGGAAGAACAAATAAAGCAACTTGGTCATATATTCTGTAGCTACTTGAACATCTTCTTACTATGACAAACCATCACACAGAACCTTCAGTTCCTGTGACCAGACATATAATTACTACACTTACTACAAATACATTTTGCTTAACCACTTCAGCCCCGGAAGGATTTACCCCCTTCCTGACCAGAGCACTTTTTACAATTCGGCACTGCGTCGCTTTAACTGCTAATTGCGCGGTCATGCAATGCTGTACCCAAACGAAATTTGCTTCCTTTTCTTCCCACAAATAGAGCTTTCTTTTGATGGTATTTGATCACCTCTGCGTTTTTTTTTTTTTTGCGCTATAAATGGAAAAAGACCGAAAATGTTTAAAAAAAATGATATTTTCTAATTTTTGTTATAAAAAAAATCCAATAAACTCAATTTTAGTCATACATTTAGGCCAAAATGTATTCAGCCACATGTCTTTGGTAAAAAAAAAATGTCAATAAGCGTATATACTGTATATTGGTTTGCGCAAAAGTTATAGCTTCTACAAACTAGGGTACATTTTCTGGAATTTACACAGCCTTTAATTTATGACTGCCTATGTCATTTCTTGAGGTGCTAAAATGGCAGGGCAGTACAAACCCCCCCCAAATGACCCCATTTTGGAAAGTAGACACCCCAAGGAAATTATTGCTGAGAGGCATGTTGAGCCCATTGAATATTAATTTTTTTGTCCCAAGTGATTGAATAATGACAAAAAAAAAAAATTACAAAAAGTTGTCACTAAATTTTTTTTTAATTCAATACTTTTTATTCATCTTCATACAAAATACATCACATATCATATTAAACAATGTACATAAAACCTCATAATAATACAATCATCTTCTTCACTACAAGATGTATATATCCACCCTACCGGGTGTATTCTGCTAACTTTCTTCCCTTTTATACCCCCCTTTACACTAAACTATAAACCTGGTAGTCAGCCCATCTCTACTTTATACTTAGATCTTATGCTGTGTACACACGGTCGGACTTTTCGTCTACAAAAGTCCGACGGACGCCGACGGACTAAAGCTGGCTGGTAATCCGATCGTGTGTGGGCTTCCCCGGACTTTCAGCGGACTTTTTCAGCCTCAAATCCGACGGACTTTAGATTTGAAACATGCTTCAAATCTTTATGTCGTAACTACGACGGACCCCAAAATCCGCTCGTCTGTATGCTAGTCCGACGGACAAAAAAACGACGCATGCTCATAAGCAAAAACTAAACGGAAGCACTCGGTCTAGTAAAACTAGTGTTCGTATTGTAGGTAGCACATTCCTCACGCTGCAAAATCTGTGATCGTTGAATGCAGTGCATTTAATGTCTTCTTTACGAATGCTATAAAGAACGAAGATGTTTTGCTGTTCATATTCAAACAGAGTTCTCCCAAACTGATTTCTGGATTCTTTTTCTCTTTGATCTCCTGAATGATATGGTATGCTTTTTAAAAACAATGTTTCCATACTAATAATACTTTGTACACTTGTTTTTTTTGGTGGAGTCATCTTTTCTTGTAATTTTTATCCAGATGTTTGTTTTATGATTGTTGTCAAACTTTTTTTATGTTTATCTATGTTTTTTTTGTGTTTGTAAAGTTACCACAAAGAACCCATTTCTATATTTTTTGTTTATTTTTTTTGGTGTTTGTAAAGTTACCACAAAGAACCCATTTTTATATTTTTTGTTTATTTTTTTTTGGTGTTTGTAAAGTTACCACAAAGAACCCATTTTTTTATAATTTTTTTTTTTTGGTGTTTGTAAAGTTACCACAAAGAACCCTTTATTATTTTTGTTTTTATAGTGATTTTTGATTTTTTTTGTATATAAAGTTAACCCAAAGAACCGTTTTTGGTTATGTATCTTTTTTTTTTTAAGACTTACCACTCGAACATTATTAACATTATTAATGTATTTTTGGTGTGTTTTTGCAAACTCAATGAGATTGTTGTCCCTTGTTAATTTAACATTGTGTCTAAAATCAATGATTTAAAATAAAACACATAAAGTCTTTTCATAAACTTAAAAAATATCTATTTATTCATGGTCTAAATAAAATAAAGAGGAAGTCAACGCTGGAAAAAGTCTGTGGACAAGAAAATTGGGATCTTGAGGAGTCCATATAAAAGGGAGCACAATCTGGTCCAGAAATCCCAGAAATCAACAGCACCAGCAGATGATATAGATGTCCCCAGACTGTGGTACTACAACAGCCTGCGTCTTCTGTCAGACCAGACTGAACCCAGGTCATCACTTTCTTCTCTTCCCTGCAGCCTTTCCTCCACACTGCCCTGCAGCCTTCCCTGCAGCCTTCCCTGTAGCCTTCTTTGGAGGCTGTGGCTCTGGTGTTTCAGTTGTGGCAGGAGGAGGAGAAGGAGAAGGAGGAGGAGGTGGGGCTGCCTCATGTAGTTGGGTGTTTCTTGTTAGCGTGCCCTGCAGCCCCTTCTGGATTGTTTCCCCAAATATTCGCTCGCAAATGAGGCACTGCTCCCAATCCATTTAGGACTCTTCCGCTTCGGGGGGGCTCTTTAAAAAACGGGTGGCCTCTTGCATGAGTTGCAGGGATGCCTCCTGTGTGACCGCCCCCTTCCTGGCCCTTTTTTTGGGAAGGTGGAGGGGAGGCACTTGGGATTCGGTCAGGCTCCTACTGGGCCCAGCCACCTCACTTGGCCCAGCCACCTCACTGGGACCAGCCACCTCACTGGAACCAGCCACCTCCTGCCTGACACTGGGCCCAGCCTCCTCCAGGATGATGGTGAATCCGGCCTCCTCCAGGCTGTCCATGGGCCCGGTCTCCTCCTGCCTGCCACTTTCCACACATTCCTCCTGGATGGACTCATCCTGTGTATAAAAAAAGGACATAGTTTTTCATCAATGACACACAATTTGCTTCTCATGACTAGCAACCTCAATGTGAATACATCTCTTTAATAAAAGAGTCTAATCAGACACCCTAATTTTTTGAAGCAGGTGCCAAACATACTTAGCCACTACTGTCAATTGATATGTCTACACAATTTTGAGGGCAAAATTATTTTAGACAATTATAACATCCAGTTAACATCATTAATATTAGTACAGTAAAAATTTGTTAAAATAATTTACCTGACTCCAGATGGTCATATCCGGTTCATCCAGGATGGAAGACCCAGCTTGCTCCTCATCAGCCTCTGCTGGGGTGGAGGGAAGGGTGGAGGGAAGGGTGGAGGGAAGGGTGCATGGAAGGGTGGAGGGAAGGGTTGAAAGTGATGCCCTGGCTTCAGTCTGGTCATCAAGAAAACGGAGGTGATTGTAGTACCACAGCCTGGGTACATAAACATCATCTGCTGATGCTCCTGATCTCATTGATTCCTGGATCTTCTTATGCTCCCTCTTATACATGTTCCTCAAGACCCCAATTTTCTTTAACAATGTCTCCATTGTTGCTTCCGGGATGGTCGCCTGGACAAAGGACAGAAGTCTCTCCAGCGTTGACTTCCTCACATGCTTTGAATAATACTGAGGGTGTTTCACCTCCCACAATTTCCTCATCTCTGTATATTTAGAAATAAAAGCAGTAAGGAACTCTGGATCCTTAAATAGGGGATTCATAATGTCTGTAAAAGATAAAGTCACAAGACAAAAAACACTTATTAGGTTTCTGCTAAACCCTCATCATCTTCTCCCTATGTAGGCCTCATCAATCTGTCAAGCCATATAGGCCGCTTGCTACAAAGTCTTGACCAAATGTATAAATTTAAAATTACCTTCGTTTTGTAGCGTCCCGGTCCACTATCACCTACGCACAGAACGTACGTACGACACAATACGTAACAGCGCTTTATACACTGCACATGCGTAATACTACGCCTACTTGGCCCGCCCCTGACGTTCTTTTTGTTTACGCATATAACCTGCCCTTGACTCTACGCACAGAACGTACGTACGTACGACACGTGCACAAAGCCCCTCTTTATACACTACGCATGTGTGAAACGCCGCCTGCGTCGCCCGCCCCTGACGTTCAATTTTAACTCATGTTCTCCGCCCCTTAATTCTACGCACAGAACGTACGTACGACACGTGCACAAGGCCCTCTTTATACACTACGCATGTGTGAAACTCCGCCTGCGTCGCCCGCTCCTGACGTTCGATTTTAACTCATGTTCTCCGCCCATTTTTATTTACGGCGCGTAGTGGGGTGAATAATGGCGGAGACACATCAGGTCTCCTCAGGTAGCGAAGAAAGCCCAGAGGCCGGAACGTCAAGATCTGTGAGGCCTAGATTTAAGGCCTCCAATATGTCCTTTAAAGAGATGGTGGAAATGGTGGCCATTCTTAAAAAAAAGGACTATGATGGGAAGTATGGGCCGTACGCCCGGCCAAATTTGCGCAAGGCCAAAATAATGGCGAAGGTGTTGAAGACTTTACAGGCTTATTTTGGGGTACAGCGCTCGAAGGATCAAATTCGAAAAAGATGGTCCGACCTCAAACTCAGGGAGCCGGATCAGTACAGACGGATCCGTAAAGTGCTGAAAAAAAGTAAGTACTTGTGTTTTCAACTTGTGTTGATTACCTCGTATACTGCTCCATGTGCTTTTCATTCCTATACTTTTTTTGCATCGTTTGAAACGATCTTTTAATAAACCTCGTTACATATCTATAGATATATATATGTGTATATATATATGTAGATATAGATATAGATATTTATGTAATGTTTTTTTTTAATTAAAATTAATATATATTTTTAGATTTAGTTTGATATTTAGATTTATATTTAGTTATAGATATAGAGAGAGAGAGAGAGAGAGAGAGAGAGAGAGATTTTAAGCTATATTTAGATATTGATATCTAGATATCGAGATATCTATCTATCTCGATATGTCTTTAGAAATTAAAATCTTTAAGTCAACTAGGAACTCTACACAAACAGACAATTTGTACACCACTTCACTACAAATGTTTGAAGATTACTATGTACTAAAATATCTGTGTGCTAAGTATATTAATTTTTTGCTTCACATAGGGGAAAAATCACTCAGCCAACAAGAAGAACCCAGTCTCCCCCAACCAAAAGAACATACTTGGGAAATCAGCTCAAGCCCCACTGAGGATGTGGAGGAAGGAGAGGTGGGCGACATGGGCACCCCACCAGGTGAGTGTCTGACACACCAGCTTACGGTAATCTATGCATGGCTGCCTTTTCTTTTATGTAATTTTTCTACTTTATTTTAGGTGATCCGGTTGTGCTTGAGTCAAGCAACAGCGCCACCCCCGAGGATGTTCATGAAGTATGCGACATGGGCACCCCACCAGGTCAGTGTCTGAGACACCAGCTTTATGGTATGGTAAACTATGTATGTGTGCATATTTCTAAACAGATCTTTTTTTCATTCCACTTTAGGTCAAAGTGACTATTTCACCACAGACAGTGCTCAATGGCTAATTGCTCAAATAATGGCCTGTAATGGGGAGATCGATCAAATGCGTAATCGGCTGGATCGTATGCAGCAGGAAATGAAGGACATGATTGATGTTTTGGGTCGAATTTAAATCCCTTTTTGAAACCCAAAAACATCGATCATGTCCTTCATTTCCTGCTTTGCTGACCCCATTCTGGGCCTTCTCTTTATTATGTTCTGTTAAATGATATGCATGTTTAACAACATAAAAAGGAGGCCTGTTTTTAAAAAAACAAAAAAAATACCAAAAAATTTTAAAAAAAAACGGTTTTAAAAAATAAATAAATAAATAAATAAAAAAGGTTTTTAAAAAAAAAAAAAAAAAAAATGGCCTGTTTGGTAAAATCAAAATGCCAAAAAAATTTTATGTTTGATTATCTAAAAATCTTTAACTATAATTATATTATTCTAAATGTATTAATATATCAATATATTTTTGGCTAGGAACATTTTATATTAAATGCATAACTGAATGTATACCAAAGATTAAAAACCTCTGTTTAGGAATTAAATAAATGTGTGGTTTGTTATTTCAATGCTCAGAATCAGTTTGTTTAAATTTAAAAAAGTTGTTTACAGTGACAATGGAGCTTATTTAGAAATTTACAAGGAAAATACAGTTGGCACTACATGTTCGACCATAACCTAGGAGAAAGCCCAAAAGAAAGGCAAGCAATAAATATAATTCAAGATTTCATCAAGATTTTTTTTATTTGGATTCTTTAGATATCCTGGCCCATTGCAATGGCCCCCCTACCCATAAAATAATTAACATATTGCTGTCTAACTTGACGGGCACTTTGGGGGGCCAAGCCAGTACGGACAGTATCCAGGCCTGTAAGATTGTCACTGCTAATAAGTCCGGCTTCAGGCCCAACTGGCACCATATAATTTTGAGAATGTTTGTGCAAAAAGTTGTGCAGGATGCAGCACGATAAAATGATAAAATTAAGTTTGT
Source organism: Lithobates clamitans (assembly GCA_037952925.1). Classification (NCBI taxonomy): domain Eukaryota; kingdom Metazoa; phylum Chordata; class Amphibia; order Anura; family Ranidae; genus Lithobates; species Lithobates clamitans. Next base: position 1,884,292 of record JBBGZY010000939.1, on the reverse strand, counting down.
ATTCCGCCAAATTAATGGAGGTTTGAAACAGGCGGAACCGGCTAGCCAGAATCCCAAACGCATTCTCAACCACTCTTCTGGCTCTGGCCAGCCGGAAATTAAAAACCCTCCTCTCCGGGGTGAGGGTTCTTTGGGGGAATGGCCTCATGAGGTGCTTGCTCAGAGCGAAGGCTTCATCGGCAATGAAGACAAAGGGGAGTCCTTCCACGTTATCCGCATCAGGTGGCAATCCCAGGCCACCACTCTGGAGACGCTGGCAGAACTCCATCTGGGCAAATACTCCTCCATCCGATCATTCTTCCCCAGGTCCACATATAGAAATTCATAGTGTGCCGACACCACCGCCATTAAAACAATACTGTGGAACCCCTTATAATTAAAATAGTATGACCCCAAATGGGGTGGTGGCACGATGTGGACATGTTTCCCATCTATAGCCCCTCCACAATTGGGAAAGTCCCAAGAAGTGGCAAAATGGGATGCCACAGTCTGCCATTCCTGTGGCGTTGAAGGAAACTGGGGAATCAAACAAGAAAACAAAACTCAGTAATTTTGAATATAACATTGCAAGAAAATTATACAATTAAAAACATTATTGCCCAGCATCAGTATAACATTAAATAATTGAAATCTTCTGGAAGAAATAATATGGAAAAGCACACTTATCAGATTGCTCACCCCCTCTGATTGAACATTGATTACATTTTAGGGGGTGGTGAAATTCCAAAAAACATTTTTAAAAAGATTTATGGACTAAAAAGGCTACAAGACTGTGCAGTTGTCGCACTCTGCAAGTGCAGTTGCTCCCCAGCTTAAAGTAAATGAGGTAAGGTAAAAAGGCTTTCATGTTGCAAGGAGTACACAATCACATGCAAGGGCAATTAATGAAAACACTTTGTGGCTTGCATATGATTTGATGATGGAAATCAGCAGAGCTTCTGCTCATTTACTAAAGCACTGGAGCAAATGCACTTGTAGAGTGCACATGCATTTTGCAAAGTGCAACATATATTTGCTTTGTAAAAATCAACACCACAGAACATTCTAGCAAATGGGGGGGGGGGGGGGAATTAAGCTAATTATATGCACACTATTTGGATAGAGTTTAGGGGGGGTTGGGAAATTAAGCTAATTATATGCACACTATTTGGATAGAGTTTAGGTGGGGGGGTTGGGAAATTAAGCTAATTATATGCACACTATTTGGATAGAGTTTAGGGGAAACAAAATACAATGCAGCTGACTAAATACATTCAAAATGAGTAGACTAGGTGGATATGTTCCCATCATTGTATGCTGGGGAGGTTATTGAAGGCAAATATACATGCATGACAAAAAAGAACAGGAAAAAAATCCAGCATGCGTGAGGAGAAAAAGGGGACATTCACACTATATTGCAATGATGGTAAGTAGTGTTTGAGCTAAGAAATACATTACATTATCAAAGATTAAATAAAAGAACGTGATGCTAATAAAAGAAAAAATTCTTACCTTAATATAGTCCTTCTGCAGGACCTGGATGATGGCAGAACAGGTCTCTGGGATAATGATCCCCAGAGCCTGGGGGGAGATGCCTGTTGAGAACTTGAGGTCCTGCAGGCTTCTCCCTGTCGCCAAGTACCGCAACGTGGCAACTAGCCTCTGCTCCGGAGTGATGGCTTGCCTCATGCAGGTATCCTGCCTGCTGATATAGGGGGTCAGCAAAGCCAACAAACGGTCAAAAACGGGGTCCGTCATCCGGAGAAAGTTCCTGAAATCCTCAGGATTATTCTCACGGATCTCACGGAGCAATGGCATGTGACAGAACTGGTCACGCTGGAGCAACCAATTCGTGGTCCATGAACTCCTCCTCGCCCTGTTCATGGACTGGTCTTGGTCTGAAGAATAAACTACAGCACCAAACACATACAATGCACGAACTCGACGACGAGTACGTACAGGTAACATGGCTTCAAAAGGGTCGGCTGGTCAGAACGCACTTAACAGAACGTACTGAAGAACAGCAAGGCCTGTGAAGAGCGACCTGAAAATCAGGAACGAGCGGACAATAAAACAAAGATTTCTCAATGCCAACTGACCAAACGCACTGAAAAGCAGATACAAACCTCACAAGCACAGACTGAACAACAGTTAAAATGAACTGAAAAATACGAGTCTCACAAGCGCGAATCGTCTCTCACCAAACTTCTACTAACACGAGATTAGCAGAAGGAGCCCAAAGGGTGTCGTACGGGCTATTGAACTTCCGTTTTATAGTCTCGCCGGACTTGGTGTACGTCACCGCGTACTAGGCTGTCGAACTTTTGTGTGGTCGTGTGTAGGCAAGTCCGTTCGTTAGAAAGTCTGCCGCAAGTCCGCCGGAAGTCTGTCGGACAGGCTGTCGGACTTTTGTAGACGAAAAGTCCGACCGTGTGTACGCGTAATTACACTATTCCATATCCTCTTTTTTCCCCTATACTCTAAGATGTTCTACCTTCTCAATCGATGGAGTCCAGATTTTTTTAAATTCCTTTATATTCCCTCCTCTAACATGAACTGTCTTTTCCTTCCCTATTGTTTCTGACACCGTTCTAAACCAATCCTCTACTGAAGGGGGTTTCTCTGCTTGCCATCTCCTAGCTATTACCTTTCTTGCCTGATAAAGGCATCTCCGCACCGCTTTACTCTTAGCCGTTCCATTACCCAGATTCCCCACTACCCCCAAAACACATAATTTCGGGTCTATATTAAGCTTTAGATCGAAAACCTTATTTATACTCTCAACTACTTCCGTCCAATAGCGAAATAGCTTGGGGCATTTCCATATCATATGTAACATATCTCCTGTATTTTGACATCTGGGACAATCAGCGTTTACCCTTCTCCCATACTTGAACAGTTTTTTAGGGGTATAATATGCCCTATGAAGGAGCAATAAATGTGAGAATTTCTGGGCCGGTTAAACCGACACCTAGTGACCCCCCTCCAAAATCTCTTTCATTGAGTATCCGATATTGTCCCCAGGTCCCTTTCCCATTCCCTTCTACACTTAAGTTTATCTGGATCTTCCCTACTGTTTTTACAAATGTATTGGTAGAATTCTGTTATTAACCCCCTTGCTCCCTCAGTACTCTCTATCTTTTGGGAAATGGGAGATTGGCACCAGTTGGGCCTTGTTCTCCAAATTGGGCCTGCAGTGCTTGCTTGATCTGTACATAGTTAAAGTATGACTGATTCGGAACACTGAATTCCTCCTTTAAAGCGGCAAAGGTCTTTAACATATTACCTTTATATAGTTGCTCTAATTTTACTATCCCCTTTAATTCCCAAGTCTTAATTTTACCTATCTGTAATAGTTCCTGATAGTTCTTGTTGTTCCATAAAGGGCTGTACCTCGCTTCCCCCTCCATACCCTTCATGCCCTTACTAAAATTCCACACTTTTAACATTAGTTTAACCGTAGGGGTCTTATAGGTAAACGAGTTTGCCTCTAATACCTCCAAAATCTGCCTATACGGTGCTCCAACAATCATTATTTCCGTGTTGTTATTACCCCCATAACCACTACCTGATCTCAGATGTTGCAGTTGGGCTGCCAGGAAATAGTTTCGAGGATGCGGAACCGCCATACACCCCTCACATATCGCTAACTGTAGTATCTGTAGGCTTACCCTGGAGTGCCCTCCCTTCCATATCAACCATCTAAACAGCATATCTATTTTTTTAAACCACTTTCCAAAGATCCATACTGGTGAATTTTGCAAAATATACAATAGCTGAGGCAACCATAGCATTTTTAACAGGTTGCACCTACCAGCTACCGACAGTGGAAGTCTCCTCCATATATCAGTCTTTTTCCTAAATTTCTCCAACAGTGGGACCAAGTTATTATTTAGGAAGTTACCCGGTTCTTTAGTTATGTGAATGCCTAGATATTTTGTTTTTTCCACAATTTTTAGTGCGGTTTCCTCCAAAAGGGTACCTTGCTTAATCGGGTCTATTGGCAATATCACCGACTTCTCCCAGTTTATGGAAAGGCCCGAGATCCCTCCAAACTCTGCGAAGATACCCATCACCTGACCAAGTGAACCCTCTGTATCTCCTAGGAAGATAAGTACGTCATCCGCGTATAATGCGATCCTCTCCTCCCCAGAGCTCCTCCGGAATCCTTCCATACTCCTGTTTTGCCTTATAGCAGCAGCCACTGGTTCCATTGCTAAAGCAAAGATCAGAGGCGACAAGGGGCACCCCTGTCTGGTGCCTCTCTCCAAGCACAACTCGCTCGAGAGTACATTATTACTTCTGACCCTTGCTTTAGGTTTATTGTATAGAATTTTTACCCACTTACTAAATGAGGGACTAAACCCATATACCTGCAATATATGCCATATAAATCCCCATTCCAGGCTGTCAAATGCCTTTACTACATCTAACATCAGGACAGCTCTGGTGCCCGAGTTTTCTATTGGGGTTTGTACATTCAAAAATAACCGCCTTATATTTTCACTTGTTGATCTCTGGGGAATAAACCCAGTTTGATCCGGGTGGATCAACCTATGTATTATCCTTTGCAGTCTGGTAGCCAGAATCTTTGCCAAGATTTTTGCATCCGAGCATAATAAAGAAATCGGTCTGTAAGAAGCAGGTTCCAAGGGGTCCTTCCCTTCTTTAGGTAATATTATTATTATAGCCTCAGTCTTCGACTCAGGTAATTTTCCCTCCTGATACGCCCATTCAAGTACCCTTAAAAGTTTCGGTAACAATATCTCGCCATACCTCTTGTAGATCTACGTCGGGAGGCCATCCGGCCCAGGATATTTCTTATTGGCCAGTGCCTTTACTGCTATACCAATCTCTTCTAATGTAATCAGGGCCTCCAATGCCTCAATCTCCAACCCTGAAAGGGAGGGCAGTCATCCATCTCCGCCCCCTCCGCTGAGCCCCGGGAATTATATAATTCATCATAGTATATTTTAAATGTTTCGTTGATTTTATCAGGATGGGATGTAATCGCACCATCTTTGGTTCTAATAGCGGGGATCGTCGGGGGGGGGGGGGGAATCTGATTTAACAATATGGGCCAGTATCTTCCCCACTTTCTCCCCTTCTCCATATAACATTTGTTTTTGAAATAGCCTCTTGTTTTCGGATTTCCTAGTCATTACCTCTTTATATTTTAACTGTTTATCCTCCCATCTCTGATGACTGTCTGGGGTTGGATCTCTCACAAGTTCCCTCTCTGCCGCTCGAAGCTCCTCCCTGGCCTTCTCTTCCCCTGCCATTGAGGCTTTTTTTGACCTGGATATCTGCTGGATCAACAGACCCCGCAAGTATGCCTTCAGGGCATCCCACATTACCCCTCTTGCTGTGGTGTCCTCATTTACACTTATAAACTCCCTCAGCCTAGTTGTAATTATATTTGGGTCCGCAAATATCTCAAGCCAGATTGGATTTAATTTCCACATACCGCGTTGTCTATTTAATCCAGTAACCATCCTGGCAGTCACCAATGAGTGGTCTGATACCCCCCTAGGTTGATACGTAATGTCTCTGACTATATGTGCGGCCAGATCATTACCTAATGCAAAGTCAATTCTTGAGAGTGAGGAGTAAGTACCTGAATTACATGAGAACTGTTGCACCCCTGAATTGCACATTCCCCAGAGGTCCAACAACCCTGCCTCTTTAAGAAACTGGCTCATTCGGATCCCGTATAAGCCCTGCCCCTTTTTTCCTGGGGGAAATCTATCTATTTCTTTATTTATTGCGACATTAAAATCCCCTACAGCAATAACAGGTATATTCGGTTTATCCACCATGAACTCCAACAAAGAATATAGAACATCTAGTTTAAAAGGTGGAGGGTTATAAATATTCGCTAATATGCATTCCTGATTCCCTATTATACAGTGCAGGAAAACATACCTCCCCTCCACATCTATATTGCACTGCCTACAGGAGAACACAACCTCTTTCCCAATTAACACCGCCACCCCCCTTGAATAAGAGGTGTGTACCGCATGAAACTGGTGCCAATATTTTCTATTTCTTATGTGAGTTTTCGTATCCCGTGTCAAATGCGTCTCTTGTAGACAAGCAATATCCACTTTAAAAGTATCTAATATATCAAATACCAGTGCTCTCTTAGAGGGAGTGCCCATCCCCCTGACATACCATGAGCCTATCTTTAGTCCCATTTACTAATCTTAAGTAAAGTTAACGCCACAATAGAGGAAGAAGGACAGATATCGTCTAAGGGTACACCCTCTATAGATCTCCACTGGTCCTATTTTTGAAGCTTCCTATTATTTTCATATTTTAGTACAGTCCTGCTCCATTTCTTCCCATACCACATTTACCCAGGTGTTGGAGTTTGTATCGTGTTTTCAAAATATTAACTGTGTTACCCCATAACACCCAAAACCTACTTTCCATAACGTGTAACATCCAGTGCAAAACCTGCATATCATTTGTCTCACTATAAACCTTCAAATTATCCCTATATTTATCCCTATTTTTATCTGTGTCTTCTGTGTTTTACTATACTTCAATGTGTCATAGGTTCTTTTTACATTTAACGTGCGGCTTACTACCTTATATTGTGTTTTACTATATCCATACTTAATCCCCCCTCCCCAATTTCCCCACCCCCCTTTCCCCCCATCCTTCCCATACCACTCTAGGTTACCCCTAGGGGCTTTTTTAATGGCCAGCTCATATCCACCTACCTTACCATACCACAACCCACCCACCACCCTCACGTTGTCCCTGCGAAGTCTATTTTCCATCTCATCAAACTTCCCCACCAGCTTGTCGCACTTTTCTCTCCAGCTCTTCACTTCTTGTTTCAGAGGGAATAGCTCGTCCTCTATCAGGCTATTTTCTGCTTCCGTCACCCTTTCTGCGGTTTTCTTAAGATCGTTTCGCACTAAAGACAGCTCCTCTTTGATATCCTTCATTTGAACTCCAAGCTCCCCCAGAGACTGCTTACATACATTTATTGCCAGAAGAATGTCCTTTAGGGAGGGCTCACCTTCTGCCTTACATGCTGAGGAGGCTGAGGCCTCCAATTCTTTACTAGAGACACCTGCGCTTTTTGTAGAGGGAGTTTTTGTACTAGCCGTAGCAATGTGCAGGCTCGACTGTCCCCGACTCCTCCTGTCCACTGCCGCCTTGTTCTGTGCTAGATGCCCCCCTTTGTTAGGGGTATGCTCCGCTGCAAGAACCATTTTCTCTAATTTGGCGGATGCTGCCACCGCCGCTGCCGTTGCCCCCACCACAATAGGGTGGAGGCTTTTTTCCTTCTCTTTAGCTGACCGTAGAGACTGGGTACCCATATTGTCCTGGTTGGGGTGCTCTTCTCCCTTCCTTCTTCCTGACATATTGGTTCTCACCTTGTAAGTTATACTTTGTTCCACCTGCATAACCCGTATCACAGTGTCACAGTATAGCAGTATAGCAATATACTTTGTTTCTTTACTCAAAGGAAGGCTTAACTGATCCAGTAACTCAGCCCTTATTTCAATATTTCAATACACGGCAGTCCTTGCTATACTTCCATAATGAAAATACAGGTGGCACCAAACACTGTCACAAAGGGTTAAGAGAGTTAATATGATACCTCCCTTCACACAGCAGAGGATACTTCCAACCCGGTTTATGGGGATGCACAGGACTGAAGGATTGCTTCTGTGATCTTCACAGCTGTTCACCCCACCGCTATTTTCAGCTGCCAGTTTGTCTCTAGTTACACCGCTCCAGCCAGCACACCGAATTCCTGCTCATAATCTTTTCACAGCACGGCTAGCACATTAGCTGCTGTGTACACTGAAAGTCCCGCTTCCAGGAACTCTGACAGACTCTGACCTTCGGTGTTCTCCTCCTCCAATCACTCTCACCTGCAGCCAAGCCACGCTCCCCCTCGTCTGGCTTGCGTCATACATGGAGTATCCTCTCCTCCACCTGCTTCCGATCCCACACAAATAGCTTGGGGTGTCTACTTTCCAAAATAGGGTTCATTTGGGGGGGGGGGGGGGTTTGTGCCACCTGGGCATTCCATGGCCTCCGAAACTGTGATAGGCAGTGAAGAGTGAAATCAAAAATTTACGCCCTTAGAAAGCCTGAAGGCGGTGCTTGGTTTTCGGGGTCCCATAAGCGGCTAGGCGCCCAAAAAGTCTCACACATGTGGTATCCCCGTACTCAGGAGAAGCAACAGAATGTATTTTGGGGTGTAATTCCACATATTCCCATGGCATGTTTGAGCAATATACCATTTAGTAACAACTTTGTGCAATTGTGCAAAAAAAAAAAAATTGTCTTTTTATCCCAACTTGTGTCACAATATAAAATATTCCATGGACTCGACATGCCTCTCAGCAAATAGCTTGGGGTGTCTACTTTCCAAAATGGGGTCATTTGGGGGGTTTGAACTGTCCTGGCATTTTATGCACAACATTTAGAAGCTTATGTCACACATCACCCACTCTTCTAACCACTTGAAGACAAAGCCCTTTCTGACACTTTTTGTTTACATGAACATTTTTTTTTTTTTTGCAAAAAAATTACTTTGAACGCCCAAACATTATTATTTTTAAAGCAAATGCCCTACAGATTAAAATTGTGGGTGTTTCATTTTTTTTTCACACAGTATTTGCGCAGCGATTTTTCAAACGCATTTTTTTGGGAAAAAACACACTTTTTTAAATTTTAATGCACTAAAACACACTATATTGCCCAAATGTTTGATGAAATAAAAAAGATGATCTTAGGCCGAGTACATGGATACCAAACATGACATGCTTTAAAATTGCGCACAAACGTGCAGTGGCAACAAAATAAATAAATTTTTAAAAGCCTTTAAAAGCCTTTACAGGTTGCCACTTTAGATTTACAGAGGAGGTCTACTGCTAAAGTTACTGCCCTCGATCTGACCTTCGCGGTGATACCTCACATGCATGGTGCAATTGCTGTTTATATTTGACGCCAGACCGACGCTTGCGTTCGCCTTAGCATGAGAGCAGGGGGGGACAGGGGTGCTTTTTTTTTTTCTTTATTATTTTTTTGCTTTTTTATCTTATTTTTAAACTGTTCCTTTCATTTTTTTTTTTTATCATTTTTATTGTTATCTCAGGGAATGTAAATATCCCCTATAATAGCAATAGGTAGTGACAGGTACTCTTTTTTGAAAAAATTGGGGTCTATTAGAACCTAGATCTCTCCTCTGCCCTCAAAGCATCTGACCACACCAAGATCGGTGTGATTAAATGCTTTCCCAATTTCCCAATGGTGCTGTTTACATCCGGCGAAATCTAAGTCATGAAATGCTAGTAGCTTCCGGTTTCTTAGACCATAAGGATGTTTGGAGCCACTCTGGTCTCTGATCAGCTCTATGGTCAGCTGGCTGAATCACCGGCTGCATTCTCAGGTTTCCTGTTGGGACAGGAGAGCCAGAGAAAAACATGGAAGACGGTCGGGGGTGATTCCCTCCCACTGCTTGTAAAAGCAGTCTAGAGGCTAATTAGCCGCTAGGATTGCTTTTACATGAAAGCCAACCACTGGCTAAAAAGAATGATACCAAGATGATACCTAAACCTGCAGGCATCATTCTGGTTAACCACTCAAAGTCCAGCAACATACCAGTATGTTGCTGGTCCTTGTTGGGCATATATTGTAATCTTTTTTTTCATGCAGCCTGTGGGCTGAACGATAAAAAGAGATTGATCGGTGGGTATGCCCACCATTAGAATACCTCCCTTCATCCACCCACTTCTAATGATGGGCATAAATGCACCATTTATATATGGAGAAGCATGGGGGCATCCTCCCCAAAAGTTAGGAGCAAATCGCTCCTCCACCCCTGCTGCCCCCATGCTTTGGCATATATCACCTCCGCTGGAGTCACGGCTTTATTTATCATGGGAGCAAACGCTGTTGCTGTCAAGATAAATAAATCCGCGCTGCAGCTGAATGGCGTACCTGAAGACAAAAAAATGGTTAAAAATAAAACACAGTAAACGGTAAAGTATAAAAAATTGCATACCTGAAAAGCAAACATGATAAAACATAACAACAATAAAACATTGCAGAATAGAATACAGTAAAAAAAGAGCAGAACAATAGAGAGAGAAGAGAGAGAACAATAAAACAACAACTATTTTTTTTTTTATTTTATATATTTTTTTGTGTTTTTTATTTTTATTTTTTCACTTTTTTTTGTAACTGTAACTTTTATAACTGTAACCGGTTCCGGGTTTGGGTCTCTCAAAATACGATAACATCTTGGGAGACCCTGTGAAAGTGTGCCTAGTCTGTGCAATGCTGTACCCTACGCTAATACTCAACTAGTGTATGGTAGCGTTCAAAACAGGGGCGGCCCATCCATAGGGGGCGCCCGGGCGCCGCCCCCTTCTGTAGTAACCAGAAAAAAAAAAAAAATGTCCTTTAACAAAGTGCACTGTGGCGCCGGACACAGTGCACTATGGGAAGTGCCATGTCAATGCAATCACTAGATTGCAGACGTGGCACTTCATTTGTGGGCTTTCAACCCGCCTTGTGGCGCAATCGAAAACGCTGATTAGCTTCCGCCCATAGAATCACTACGGGCAGGAGCATTGTGGTTTACATTTCACTGTTACTTCCGGATTTTGTGAAACCAGGAAGTGATGTCAGCAGCTCCGTTCTTTGCATGGAGCGGAGTTGAAAGCAAGTTCTCTGGGGGTGGTGTGCTGCACGCTGTTTCTAGCTACAGGAAACAAACAGTCATGTAAACTGTGCCTGAGTGAGCACTCACTGACTGGTATAGTAGCTCCGCCCATTCCTCTAAGCAGATCCATGTCGGTACTCGGGAGGAAGAAACTGGAGTGGAGGAGAAAGTCAGCCAGGTCAGTCCAGTGAAGTGGGACGAACTATCCCCCTAGTGAGATCTGCAGACATTGTCCCCATGTCAGGAGAGCTATTACTGGAGGCACTGTGAGTCCAGACTGAGAACACTGAGCAGGGAGAGGGAATTGACTGAAACTAAGAGCAAGTGAATACTTCCACCTCCCCACCCCCTCTCCCTATCCACCACCATCCCTCTGTCCCTGATCCCATCCCTCTGTCCCTGATCCTATCCCACCCATCATCCCTCTGTCCCTGATCCCATCCCACCCACCATCCCTCTGTCCCTGATCCCATCCCACCCACCATCCCTCTGTCCCTGATCCCATCCCACCCACCATCCCTCTGTCCCTGATGGGCTGTGAGACAGAGTGATGTGTCATTAGAGTCCTGTGTATAATGTAGAGCCTGGTATACGATTTGCAGAGTCCTGTGTATAATGTACAGCCTGGTATATGATGTACAGAGCCCTGTATATAATGTACAGCCTGGTATATGATATACAGAGCCCTGTGTATAATATACAGCCTGGTATATGATGTACTACAGGGGACGGAGTGGGTGGATTCTATAAGGGGTGTGGATTATGAGAAGTGGGAGGGGTCAAAAGGGTGGGCTGAGTCTAGCGCCCCCCCATCTTAAAACTTCACCAGCCGCCACTGGTTCAAAACATTCACCAATGCAAAGACCAGGATTGTCAGGACAGGAGGGACAATAATAGCGGGTGTCACGCCTATATCCGCGCTTGCTGCAGACACAACATCTTTTTTGGGGGGTTTGTTGGGTAGGGGTACTCGGGAGGACATAAAGAAAATGCCTCTCATGCAGCCGACTGCATTTGGTTGGGGATGTGAATGGGGGAAGTACGGGCGCTGCAGAAGTTGTGGGTTCCCAATTAGGATTGGCGAATGCAGCAGGAAGGGCACTATGGGCACGACGGGCCTGTTTGTCTTCTTCTTGGTGGCAGCGGGACACTACTTGTGCTTGCCACCTCACCAGCTTGAACTGCACTTATGGGACTCGCCACGTCACCAAGTGTTACTGCAGTGCTGGTTTGACTACGACCGGGGTGTACTACGCCGCTGGTGCTTGCCAGTTCACCAAAATGCTACCAAAAAAACTGCTAGCGATCGCAGGGATCAGGCCTGACTCTGCAAATGCTGCAGTTATGCGTTTAGTGTTTTTTAAGTGACAGTGATCGATTGATCGATACTGCACTTGGGTGGGCTGGGCCGGGCGGAGGGGCACAACGCAGGTGCTAGCAGGTATCTGGGCTCATCCCGCTAACACTGCATTTTTGGGAACCCTAAACTGCTGGGACACTAGTATAGATCTGATCGGATCAGATATTGATCCGTTCAGATACTATACCACTAAGGGAGGTGTATGCTGCGTGCGTGGGTGTTAGCGGTACTGGTACTAACCTGACCCTGCCTGGGGCGATGCAGACCTTATCTGACCCTAAAACCTAAGTTATAACACCGCCGGGCGATTAGGGGGCTAAACCTTTATTCGGTAATAAACTACGGGTGTCCTGACACTATAAATAATAAAATAACTAACCAGCGTCACCCATAACAGTTATATGGTGATCACTGGTGAAAGGGTTAACTAGGGGGCAATCAGGGGGTTAAAACCTTTATTAGATAGTATATGGGGGTCCCTGACGCTATAAAACGCTGACGGCAAACCTATATTTTTACCTCCCTAACTAGTGTCACCAGTGACACTAATACAGCGATCAGAAAAATGATCGCTTAGTGACACTGGCGACGGGGGGTGATCAAGGGGTTAAAACTTTATTAGGGGGGGTTAGGGGGGTACCCTAGACCTACAGGGGGCTAACACTAACTGCCCTACCACACTAACTGTCACAAACTGACACCAATGCAGTAATCAGAAAAAAAAACTGCTTGGTGTCACTGTGACGGGGGGGGGGGGGGGGGGTGATCAGGGGGGGTCATGGGAGTGTAAAGTGTGCCTGGTGTGTTTTACTTTGTGTGTGTTGTGCACTCACATCGATGCCGGAACGGAAAATACCGAGCCAAGGAGAGATGACATCACTTCATCTGCCGCTGTTTACTATACAGCAGCAGAGGAAGAATCTCATTGGCTGGGAGCGATCGCGAGGGGGGGGGCACGAATGTATGGCCTCCCCCTAGGGTTGCCACCTTTTCCTCAAGCCAAACCCGAACACTTTAGCAGGGCACGGCAAATTTTTTTTTTTTGTAGCACATTAAATTCATTACCTCTGTACAATGCAATGAACGGCAATTTTTGTATGTAGTATACACTATATATATAGTTATGTGATTAAATAACATTTCTGGAGGGTATGACGGGGGCAGTATGTACGGGAGAGGAGTGTGGAGGGTGTGATGGGCAGTATGTACATGAGAGCAAGGCCGTCTTTAATATTGAATGGACCCTGGGCAAAACTTTTCTTGGGGCCCCCCTTGCAGTTTCGCTCTCCACCTGCTCTGAGACATACAATAAATAGCAGCTAGACTCAAAATCAGTTTACTGAATCAGATCAGACAGCTATTGCGATTGGTTGCCAGAGGTTACAGTGTATCATTACCGCTCACTGACTCGTTGCTAGAGGTTACAGCACACATTACGGCTCACTGATTAGTTGCTAGAGGTTACAGCACATGATTTCTGCTTGTTGATTGGTTACTAGTGATTACTGTGGATATGACCTCAGGGGGGCATGATATACATATTAATGCCGATGGCCGTCGCTATTTACATATGAATGCCACCGCTATTTACATGTAAACAAAGGGTCTGCGGGTGAGCCATCTGTACAAAGCAATAGGGCAGAGCTGGGCAGCATTAGTAGCAGCACTTCACACTGAGATATTGGGACATAGCATGGGACTAAAACCTCAAGGGACAAGGGAATTTAAACCAGGATAGTTGGAAAGTATGAGGCAGCTGCTTTGGGCCCCGCAACAATGACAGGGCCCAGGGCAGCTGCCCCTTTTGCCCTGCCTTAAAAACGGCCCTGCATGAGAGGAGTGCAGAGGGTGTGATGGGAACAGTATGTACAGGAGAGGAGTATGTACAGGAGAGCAGTATGTACAGAGGGTGTGACGGGGGCAGTATGTACAGGAGAGGAGTGCAGACGGTGTGATGGGGCAGTATCTACAGGAGAGGAGTGCGGAGGGTGTGATGGGGGCAGTATGTACAGGAGAGGAGTGTGGAGGGTGTGACGGGGGCAGTATGTACAGGAGAGGAGTGTGGAGGGTGTGACGGGGGCAGTATGTACAGGAGAGGAGTGTGGAGGGTGTGACGGGGGCAGTATGTACAGGAGAGGAGTGTGGAGGGTGTGACGGGGGCAGTATGTACAGGAGAGGAGTGTGGAGGGTGTGACGGGGGCAGTATGTACAGGAGAGGAGTGCGGAGGGTGTGACGGGGGCAGTATGTACAGGAGAGGAGTGCAGAGGGTGTGACGGGGGCAGTATGTACAGGAGAGGAGTGCGGAGGGTGTGACGGGGGCAGTATGTACAGGAGAGGAGTGCGGAGGGTGAGACGGGGGCAGTATGTACAGGAGAGGAGTGTGAAGGGTATGATGGGGGCAGTATGTAAAGGAGAGGAGTGCGGAGGGTGTGATGGGGGCAGTATGTAAAGGAGAGGAGTGCGGAGGGTGTGATGGGGGCAGTATGTAAAGGAGAGGAGTGCGGAGGGTGTGATGGGGGCAGAATGGGGAGGGATTTCTTGCAGTGTCTGTGGGGTGACCATGGAATGATGTCCCTCAGCAGGGGGGTAGGAAGCAGCTCTGAGTGATCTGTATGAAGTGGTCTGATGTAAGCTGGGGGGAGTTGGGGGCTGAGAAGTGGTCAGATAGTAATGCCTATAATAAAAAAAAGCTATTGTGGTCATCTACTAAAATATACAACAATAATACTCAATGAAAACAATCTGTTATAAGATGCCAGCCCCCAGAACTCTGTATGTCCAGAATATGTGAAGGTAATTGATGACCATTGATATAACCCTGTGTTATCCAGGCTCTAAATCTGGGCAATCAGAGGTGTAGACTCACCACATACACACAGGGTTAAGTGAATGGTCATAAATGACATCACATAATCTGGACAGAGGATGGGGGATGTTTGTATCTATAGATAAGTCTGCTGCTTGGGAGATACTGTGAGTCAGCTGTGATAGGGCTGCAGACTCTTCAACCACCTCTCCACACACACTCACTTGCCGTCTCTTCTGATTCTCCTTATCCTAACCCTTCAATGCAATGCAAAAGAAATCCTCCTGGAACTTTGCACCCTAGGAAACTTTCCTTAGAAAAATAAATAAATCAGCTCACCTCCTAGTGAGCAGCGGCCAGTGATCTCCTCAGCTCCGCCCCCCTCTTCTCTCAGAACACGGCACTAGTGATTGGAGAGGGGGGATCCGAGATAACAGAGACTGTAGGAGCCTGGAGGGGGGAGACAGAAGGCAGCTTCAGATTTCCAACACACACACCAGCACAGTGTGTGTATTTAGAGAGAAGAAATGACACTGCTGCTGTGACTGACTCCACAGTGACAAGTATGTTAATGAAGCTCCCCCTCTGCCAGAATGGTCTGTCCGGGTTTCAGGCAGTCTGAAAACCGGGCAGATGATTCAGAACCCGGACTGTCCGGGTGAATCCCGTACAGGTAGCAACCCTACCTCCCCCTAACCTCTGATCACTCTGGGACAGAAGCCGACCGCCTCAGGCACGGGGGGGGGGGGGGTCCGATCGGACCCCCAACCCGTGGGAGGCAGATCATGTACCAGGTACGTGATTTTGCCTGCCGTGCCATTCTGCCGTAGTATATCTGCGTGAGGCGGTCGGCAACTGGTTAAATGACTTTTTTTCCTTTGAAATGTCATTTTGCTGTCAGACTGTTCTAAACACGGGAAACATGCGCCCCTTTACAGGCATACTATAGACACCCCCCAGGTACGAAATTTAAAGGGATATTACACTTTTATTGTTTCACTTAAAGCATTATTAAAATCACTGCTCCCGAAAAAACGTCCGTTTTTAAAACTTTTTGCATTGATACATGTCCCCTGGGGCAGGACCCAGGTCCCCAAACACTTTTTATGACAATAACTTGCATATAAGCCTTTAAAATTAGTACTTTTGATTATTCATGTTCGTGTCCCATAGACTTTAACGGTGTTCACGTGTTTGAACAAATTTTTTGCCTGTTCGCAAGTTCTGGTGCGAACCGAACAGGGGGGTGTTCGGCTCATCCCTACTCCTGATGTTTGCAGTTATACCACATAAGTGTATGTTAGTTGTTGTTTGTACCCGTAGTACAGCCCAGAATCAATAGTGCGCATTTTCGCATTTTGCTTTTTTTTTGTCCTCCTCATCACACTGACACTGATGTAAATTTAAAAAAAAAAATCCTGCCCAAAATATACTGACCCTGACCTTTGACCCAAACACTAACCCTGGCACTGACATAGATCAAACCATGATCCAGATATTTTTATTTATTTTTCTATTTTTTTTTTATACACACTGCAAGAAAAGACAAAGATAGATTGCATCTTTCCCCTCCATTCACAAAGAGAGAGAAACACAGGGGCTGATCACTGTGGTAGCCAATCAGAGGCTACCACAGATATCAGGCGACCCGGAATCATGAGTTCCGGGTCCCAATCATTAGTATGGAACCCGGGGCTCTGGGTGAGATCCCGGTCTCTGCGTGGAGAGTGCACCTTGTGGCACGCTCCGAGCACAAATACGCATATATATGCGGCCGCGCTGGAAGAGAGCCCACTTCCGTGAGGCTGCATATTTGTCTTACGTCATCAGGAAGGGGTTCATTTTATATGGATAGGTAGGATTGTGTCGATGTTGGTGGGAGGGGGGATGGACCAAATTGCAGCTTCAAAGCCCAACTCAGGGTACAAGAAAAAAAAATACTTGTTGTAATCTTCACTCCCTTGGTTCCCTCCACATGTGAAACTAATCCTGTGAATCCTCCTCTCCCAGATGCTACCGGCTTAGTTGCACACTTTCCTCCTTCATATACAATGCAGGACTAATAGCTCTGCATTATATGAGATGACACCAAGGTAGTGCCCACAGCCTGGAGTGTCAGGGAGAAGAGGATGGTGCTGGAGCCTGCTGGAGTGAGGCTCGAGTTGGGTTTTAGAAGATGTCACGAGGGCCACGTACCTGATGTGAGACTGAAGTAGTTGGGGGGCCTCCCTTGCACCTCGGGTCCTTAAAGCCTCTGGAGATAGAGACAGAGACTTGGTGGGACACCGAGCGGCACGGGTGCCAAGGGTGTGGAGCACCGTGCAAGCCTTAGTCCAGGATCTGAGCCGAGGTCAAGTCCAGTTGGGCAACGAAGCATAAAAGGGTTAATCAGAAGAAGAATGGTCGAGATCCAAGCTAGGGTCAGTTCCAATCTGGCAGCTGAGTACAAAAGGGGCAAAGAAGTAGAATGGTTAAGGTACAGTTTCAAGGTCAAAGGCAAGCAGCAATCAAGACTAGTCAAACAGGTTTCCAGGTCACAACAGGTTCAGACAGATCGCACACTAGCACAGGAACAAGGGGGGCTGAAGATAATCCAGCAATTTGGCAGTGCCTGGGCTGGGATTATATAGGGAAGTTTGAGGTCACTTCCTGTGCGCCTCCTGGGGATTTTCCCGCCTTTTTCCATCAGGTTGATGTCACTTCCTGTGCACCTCTTGGGTATTTTCCCACCTTTTTCCATCAGGTTGAGGTCACTTCCTGTGCGCGTCCTGGGCATTTTTCTGCCCTTTTCTATCAAGTCTTCTGCGCACGTGCGGGTTGGCGCCATGAGGCGTCTTTGGCACATGCTCAATTGGCACAGATTTCCTCTTGCAGCAACACGCCATTGGTGCATGCGTAGTAAGCCCTGGACTCTTATAGAAGAGCTTTTTCTGAGGAATAGAAGGAGAGGTAACATTTTAAAGCTGCAGAAAACAATAACAAATGAACCTGTTGCATAAATGTTACAATTTGTTTTATTTTGCTTCTTTTGTGTAATTTGGAAACTCTCTTACATACCTTTGTCTCTGTGATTTTATTTTGATACGTGTACAGTATAAATTATGCTGGTGTCATGTGATGAGAATCTGAGATCTCTAAAAGTAAAAGTGAAACAGAAAAGGTGCAGAAATTGAAGTCACTTCACAGAGATCAGACGTCTCTCACAGTTCTCTTGGAGTGGATGGAGCAATGAGGACCGGGCTGAAAATTCTGCATATAATCTGCTTTCTTCTCCTCCTAGGATCAGGTCAGTGTCACTCTTCTGTGTTTAATGTCATTATAACCGAGGATACATTACAGAGCCGTACAACACAGGATCTCAGAAAATGCTACCATTATTGATATACATAGTTACGTAGTTAGTCGGGTTGAAAAAAGACAACTCCATCAAGTTCAACCAAAAAAAAAAATACAATCCCATATACACAATCCTTCACCCACAGTTGATGCAGAGGAAGGAACCCCCCCCCCCCCCCCCAGTAAAGCATGGTCCAATTTGCTACAGCAGGGGAAAAAATTCCTTCCTCATCCCCGAGAGGCAATCGGATTTTCTCTGGATGAACTTTACCTATAAATGTCAGTACCCAGTTATATTGTGTCCATTTAGGAAAGAATCTACTGAGCTTACCAGAACCATCTCTGGAGGGAGTCTATTACATATTTTCACAGCTCTTACTGTGAAGAAACCTTTCCCTAGTTGGAGATGAAATCTTCACACAAGTGGGTGGATGTGGAAATCCCCCCTCACTAGGACATTGTATTCTGACAGTAGGGACTGTCCCCTGTCAGAATACACTGGTCAACACTGGTGCGGTTTGGCTGCAAGCAGCTAATTGAGCAAGGATTTCCAGCAGTGGAGCAATGGGTTTCTTGCTAACATAGAGGGTTACACACTGATCAAAATTCAGCCCCTGCTGAACCCAATGAATTCTGATCTGTGTGTACCCAGCTTTACCTTATGCCTTGCTTAAGCGGGATCTCTGCAGTTCTGTTAGTGGTCCCCCGCACTTGCTTGAGCCCCATTTTCATCCAGCAATGTGCACAAGAGCAGTTGCTCTCTGGTGGACTGTTTGTTTTAAGTGCACTGTACATTAGATTTGCAGCACTGAAAGTTTGGTAGTAATTCCAATGGACTGTGGGTCCTGCTGGGAGCAAGCCACTGACCTATGGGTCCTGATGGCCACCAGTTGACCTGTGGGTTCTGCTGGGCGCAAGCTGACCTGTGGGTTCTGCTGGCCGCCAGCTGGCCTGTGGGTTCTGCTGGCTGTAAGCTGGCCTGTGGGTTCTGCTGGCCGCCAGCTGGCCTGTGGGTTCTGTTGGCCGCCAGCTGGCCTGTGGGTCCTCCTGGCTGCTGGCTTGTGGGTCAGTGTTTCAGTGGGCCACTTGGCTGGACTTGCCCCCCAGACCTAAGGCTGCCAGCCCTCCCCTGACGTGACATCATGCCGCCATGCCAGTCCCTGAGGTGGCAGCGTTTTGATGTGAGTTATCAGGCGGCATTCTATTTTGTTAAATACTTGGTGATTGCTACTATTGCAAAGGAAGGAGGAGCAGCGTAATCTTATAATGTCTCAACCAAACCTAATAACCCACTACTATACCTAATAGCAAACATTGATTTGTAAACTATGCAGTGCATGAACAATTTCTATATAAACATAATCAAACCGTCTAAGGTAAGACACCTAAGTGCAATAAATTAATAATTAGCAATGAAGCAAGCAATAAAGTGCAAATAATCTGTGCTGGAAAAAGTGCTCAGTACAAAGGTAAACATCTACTGTGCGTCTATAAAGTGCTAAAAAATGTATTGCATATATGATCCAAAAAACTCTATATAAAAAAATCACGTAAAAAAAAAATCAACAATGAATAGTCTATCCAAGTGCACTAACACCAGATTGTGCTCCTTCACCATATGCTCGAGATCTCTCACCAGAAACAATGGCTGGTCAAGTTATAAACCAGCAGAAGTGCTCTGTGCAAAACCATCCAGCTGGAAAGACTCTCTGCTGCTCCCGACTCCTCGAATGTGACTCAGTCGTGCATGGGGGTTTGTATGGGGGAGAGGAAGAAAAATCTCCATACCGTAAAACAATCACATGTTACAAGTGTCAACCCGACACTAGGGAATAAGCACTTTGTAATAATATGTGCCAATGACCTTACAGGAGTAAGGGGCGGATATGTGCAAAACCTCTAGCAACTATCTGCAGGTAATCAGAGGGAGGCCTATGAAGTCAACACACAGCTAGTCCTAAGGGGACAGTGCTACAATATATTGCAATAATTTTTTACTTCAAACTAGTGTTGGGTGAACGGTTCAGCCCAGAGACGGCTCTCTAATTAGGCAAATAAGGCGGTCGCCTAAGGCCCTGCGCTCCAAGGGGCCTTGCGGCCGCCTTATTTGCCTGATGTGCGAGTGGAAGAATGGGAGGGAATGTCCCCGGCCAGTGTCCCCAAACTGGCAGGGTGAGCGGAGCGGGATGGTAAAGCGTTTAGTAAATAGGGCCGCCGCTGCTACCAGACGAATTGTAGAGGAGGCGGAGCTGCCAGCCACTGCTGAACCCGCCAGGAGGTAGGGGCGGACTGGGCAGGGGGGGCCTCGCAAAAATGGCGCTTGCTCTGCACCGCTGCAGACAACTGTGACACCCGCCGGTGTCTTGTCGATTAGTGCCTCCCATCGAATAATGCATCCACTACATCACACCAGCTGATTCCCCTATCAGCTGGCATGACGTAAGACTGCACATGCGCAGTTCGTAGGATGCATTTTCCGACGGGAGTCACAGAAAACAGTGGAGAGGCACAGTGTAGGACAGGCTAGAGGAGATATTTTGAGCTCCGGTTCCTGGGGACCCACTTGGTGAAAACCCACCAAACTTGGCACACTTTTAGGGAACACCCATGGCTGCATGTGGAAGAAATTTCGGGTCCAGGGAACCGAACGGCAGCTGGTACCGACTCCCGAAATTGGGCCACTTACTTCATTTTTCCGCTGGCAGGAAGAGAAAACAGTGTAGGAGTGGCTCAGGAGATATTTTGAGCTCCTGTACCTGGGGACCCACTCAATAAAAACCCACCAAACTTGGCACACTTGTAGGGAAGACCCATGGCTGCAGGTGGAAGGGCAGCCAGTACTGACTCCCCAAAGTGGGCCACTTGCTTCATTTTTCCGCCTGGGGGAAAAAACGGGCGACTTTGAGCTCCGGTTTCTGGGGACTCACCAGGTCAAATCCCACCAAATTTGGCACACTGGATTTCGGGTCCAGGGAACCGAAGGAAGGCCAGTACCGACTCCCCAAAGTAGGCCCCTCACTTAACATGGGAGTCTATGGGGAAACCAGGCCAAAATGTGGCGGATTTCACTTATCGCTCAACCAAATGGCCTAGCGACACCAAACTTGCACCCCTTTTTCACAGATATCACAGCTACACCTCATAAAAATGTGGAGGTTCGGGGACCCTTTACCAGGGATTTACAGAGGCCACAATGTTGACCGTCTTCACAGTACTGGTGCTCTTTGACCATGGGTCACAAAATTACAAAACTTAAGGGTGATGTAGAGACACTCTACACTGAACCGGGGCCCAGAACCCCAACTGGAAACCCTCCGGTAACCAGAAAATGGCACTTTGAAACGGTGTAGCTCGGATCTGGTTCACCACGGAAGGCTCTGGTAGGTTTTATTTGAATATTTCAGGCCTTTTTTACAGAATGGCACCCCCCTCGACTTTCGGGGACCGGTGGCCCCCTCACACAACACCCGCAAAGACATGCGTGGTGCTCTCCGGTTCTATGGGTCTTAAAAATACACCGACACCGGGAGGCTGTGGGGATGCTCTTCGGGTACGCATTGGCCAAGCTTGCGGTTCAGCGAACCTATAGCGGGCTGGTGGCACCCCAAAAGGTCAACCGGTAGAAACTGCACGTTTAACATTGGAGTCTATGGGAAACTCAGTCAAATTGGGGGGCTGATATTTCCTTGGCTGTTGGGGTTAGGAACACAAAACTTGGCAAACTTGTAGGGAAGACGATGCACTACTTGTGATTCATTCATTTGGGGTTCCTAGACCCTACGGTTGGCCCGTAACTGTCTGCCAAAGACAGCACCCCTCGCTTCACTTTGCCGCCTAGGGGAAAAACTGCCGATACTGGGGCAAGTTTGAGCTCCGGTTTCAGGGGACCCACAGAGTCAAATCACACTAAACTTGGCACACTTGTAGGGGGGGGGCATGGCTACACGTGGAAGAAATTTTGGGTCCAGAGAACCAAAGGAAGGCCGGTACCGACTCCCCAAATTAGGCCCCTCGTTTAACATGGGAGTCTACGGGAAAATCAGGCCAAATTGTGGCGAATTTCACTTATCGCTCAACCATTCGATGACCGAATAGCCTAGCGACACTAAACTTGCACCCCTTCTTCCCAGATGCACCTCATAAAAATTTTGAGGTTAGGAGACCTTTTACCGGGGTTTTACCAGGGCCACAATGTTGACTGTCTTCACGGTACCGGTGCTCCCTGACCATGGGTCACAAAATCACAAAGCTTGGGGGTGAAGAAGAGACACTCTATGGGTTCCCCCACACCAAAATGGGGCCCGGTACCCCAACCGGAACCTTCCGGTAACCAGAAAATGGCACTTTGAAATGGTGTAGCTCGGATCTGGTTAACCCTAGAAAGCTCAGGGGGGTCTCATTATAAGATTTCATGCCTTTTCCACCGTATGGCACCCCCCTCTACTTTCGGGGACCAGTGGTGCCCTCACACAACACCGGCAAAGACGTGCGTGGCGCTCACTGGTTCTATGGGTCTTAAAAATACACCGACACTGGGAGGCTGCTCTTCGGGTACTCACTGGCCAAGTTTGGGGTCCAGGGAACGTTTGGCGGGCCGGTGGCACCCCAAAGGGTCAACCGTTAGAAACCGCACGTTTAACATTGGAGTCTATGGGAAACTCAGTCAACTTAGGGGGCTGATATTTCCTCAGATGTTGGGGTTAGGAACACCAATCTTGGCACACTTCTAGGGGAGACGATGCACTACATGTGATCCAAATTTGGGGTTCCTAGACAATACTGTTGGCCCATAACCGTCTCCAAAAGACGGCACCCCTAGGGCGGTAAAACCAGTTCTGCTACCCAGAATATTTGGACTTAGGTTCTGGCCTCTACCGGTCGGATGACTTTGAGTACTCCTATCTCCGGAACCCCAAATTCCTTTGGGGAGACTTTGAGGACTCCTATCTCCGGAACCCCAAATTTGGTGTGCCAACTCATGGGATCTAGATCTACAACATATCCAAAAATTGGACTCCTAGCTCAAACGGTTCGGAAGATGACTTTCCTGTAGCCCAAAAAATGCTTGAGTTTGGTCGACACAAAGCATGCATGGTCTTTTCAAAAAAGTCATTTCGGGCACCTTTCGTTTCAGAGACCTTAAATTTGGCCTGCAGCTAGGGGGCCTCTATGAACCCCCAACTACCAAGTTTGAAGTTCCTGTGACCTACGGTTCCGGAGATATGGACCGGTAAAGCGAAAAGTTCCGACCGGTTCCGATCTCGCTGCCCTTCGGCCTTGGTGGGCACCATTGGTCGTTCCCCTTTGGAAGTCCATATCTCCCCCATACTTTGAGCTAGAGACCCCAAATTTGGCAGGTCGGTACCGGTGGATTTTAGACACAAGATCTGGGTAGACCGACCCTCATGCGCAGTACGTCACATCACTCCAGCTGATTTCCCGATCAGCTGGCGTGACGTATCGACTGCACATGCACAGTTCGTCATATGCATTTTCCGACGGGAGGCAAGCCACGGGGAGCATGTGGAGGGAGAGAATCTTAAAGAGGAAGACCCGCGAAAATTTTTTTAAAAGTCAGCAGCTACAAATACTGCAGCTGCTGACTTTTAAAATAAGGACACTCACCTGTCCCAGGGTCCAGCGATGTCGGCACCCGAGACTGAATCGTCCCTTGGTCCTCTGGTGCTGCCACCGCCATTCTCTGTAAGGGAATCAGGAAGTGAAGCTTTGCGGCTTCACTTCCTGGTTCCCTACTGCGCATGCGCCAGTCGCGCTGCGCTTCCTTACTGGTCCCCGCTGCCTCTGGGACCTGTGTGTGTCCCAGCAGACAGCACGGGGGAGGGGACGGGAGGGGGCTTAGACTCCCGTGGGAGTCTACACCGAAAAGTAGGTGCAAATACCTGTCTTAGACAGGTATCTGCACCCCCCTGAATGGTGCCAAATGTGTCACCGGAGGGGTCGGGTTTCGAAAAGTGGAGGTTCAATTTTTGTGTGAACATCTGCTTTAAATGTAAGATTCTGCGGCGTGACGTATTGACTGGGCATGCGCAGTTCGTCGTATGCATTTTTCAACGAGAGGCAATCCACGGGAGCGCGCGGAAAGAGAACACTGACGTAAGAGAGAACTCCACTGGGAACACTGACGTAAGGAAGAACTCCGTTGGCTTAATAACGTCAGCGGCAACACCGTATACAGCCCCGCCCCCAACACACCCCTAGGCTGCTCTAGAGAAAGGGGGCAAGCGCCATGCATAAGCAGTGTATTTGTCAGGGAAGCTTGGATTGACACAGCGGTGCCAGCAGGAGGGCCAAGGTCTGTGCTTCCAGAGGGGGGCGGGGCCCTGAATAGCTATGTATGTGTAAGTGACCTACACTGCAGTTTAAGAAAGCCCATCAGAGATCCCGTTCCCAAGAGCTTGCAATCTATTAAAATGACATACAGTTTATCTCTGTTTACTCTTTGTTCTTTTGACAAGTGTGCTTTAGATAGAGCATGTCAAGCAGTAGCTGTGCTCCCTGGGGATATGCTGATCGCCCACCCGTGCTGCTGCTGGAGGGAGCCCAGGTGACCATAAATGAGCCCTACAGACTTGGTCATGGTGAGTGACCAAGTCACCAAGTGGTATATCCCCACACCATCCCATACCCCACTCCATCTCCCCTGAGGACTTAGGACCCTCTAGGCCACTCACCTGTGGACAGTGACACCCATTTTCCCTGGGGACGGAGACCCCCTTCTCCCATGGGGACTGGGACACCTTCTCACCCGGGGGCTGGGATCCTATCTCACCTGGGGACAGGAACTCCATCTCCCCTGAGAACAGGGAACCCACCTCCACCAAGAAAAGGAACCTGATCACCCTGTGTGTGTGCCAAACTCACCGTCCTGCCCGATCACCCTGTGTGTGTCAACCTCACCGCTCTGCCTGACATGTGTCCTGTGTGAGGGCCCTCCTGTGACAGCTGTTATCAGGACTTTAACCCGCTTGGTGCTCCCCTACATGGATGTGCTCTCACTACACGACTGTATATAAGGGATGAAGGCCCAGAGACATGTCCAGGGTACACAGAGGATACATGAGATAGATTAGAAGGGATGGATGACTAGAAACATTTCCAGGGTACACAGAAGACACATGAGTTAGATTAGAAGGGACGGAGGCCTCCCCTGTGTACCCTGGACATGTCTCTGGGCCTCCATCCCTTTTAATCTTACAGTGCAAGGGGGAACTTTGTGAACCCGGATGTAAAGGGGAACACTGATGTAAAGAGCAATGCTGCAGACTCTGATGTAGGAACCCCTTACATCAGAGTTCCTCCTTAGATCATGCTCTGCATCATTTTTCTTTACATCTGAGTTTCTTTGCACAGCAAGTGGGAATCCTGCAGACTCTGATGTAAAGGAAATGCCGGTAACTCTAATGGGGGGGGGGGACTCTGCTGACCAGATCCCAGTCCCCGGGTAAGAAGGTGTCTCAGTCCCCAGGGAAAATGGGTGTCCCTGTCCACAGGTGAGTGGCCTAGAGGGTCCCAGTCCCCAGGTGAGTTGCCTAGAGGGTCCTAAGTCCTCAGGGGAGATGGAGTGGGGTATGGGATGGTGTGGGGGATATACCACTTGGTGACTTGGTCACTCACCCTGACCAAGTCTGTAGGGCTCATTTATGGTCACCTGGGCTCCCTCCAGCAGCAGCACGGATGGGCGATCAGCATATCCCCAGGGAGCACAGCTACGGCTTGACATGCTCTATCTAAAGCACACTTGTCAAAAGAACAAAAAGTAAACAGAGATAAACTGTATGTCATTTTAATAGATTGCAAGCTCTTGGGAACGGGATCTCTGATGGGCTTTCTTAAACTGCAGTGTAGGTCACTTACACATACATAGCTATTCAGGGCCCCGCCCCCCCCTCTGGAAGCACAGACCTTGGCCCTCCCGCTGGCACCGCTGTGTCAATCCAAGCTTCCCTGACAAATACACTGCTTATGCATGGCGCTTGCCCCCTTTCTCTAGAGCAGCCTAGGGGTGTGTTGGGGGCGGGGCTGGATACGGTGTTGCCGCTGACGTTATTAAGCCAGCAGAGTTCTTCCTTACGTCAGTGTTCCCTGTGGAGTTCTCTAATACGTCAGTGTTCTCTTTCCGCGCGCTCCCGTGGCTTGCCTCTCGTCGAAAAATGCATAAGACGAACTGCGCATGCCCAGTCGATACGTCACGCCACAGAGAGCGAGGCAGAATCTTACATTTAAAGTGGAGGTTCACACAAAAATTGAACCTCCGCTTTTCGGAACCCGACCCCTGCGGTGACACATTTGGCACCATTCAGGGGGGAGGGGGGTGCAGATACCTGTCTAAGACAGGTATTTGCACCTACTTCCGGCGTAGACTCCCACGGGAGTCTGTGCCCCCTCCCGTCCCTACCCCCCGTGCTGTCAGCTGGGACACACACAGGTCCCAGAGACAGCGGGACCAGTAAGGAAGCGCAGCGCGACTGGCGCATGCGCAGTAGGGAACCAGGGAGTGAAGCCGCAACGCTTCACTTCCTGATTCCCTTACAGAGAATGGCGGTGGCAGCACCCGAGGGACGATTCAGTCTCGGGTGCCGACATCGCTGGACCCTGGGACAGGTGAGTGCCCTTATTTTAAAAGTCAGCAGCTGCAGTATTTGTAGCTGTTGACTTTTAAAAAAATGTTCGCAGGACTCCCTCTTTAAGATTCTCTCCCTCTACGCGCTCCCCGTTGGAAAATGCATATGACGAACTGTGCATGTGCAGTCGATACATCACGCCAGCGCAGTACGTAGGAGGCATTTTTTGACAGGAGGCAATAATCGACGTTACACCGGTGTAGTGTTGATTATTGCCTCCCGTTGAAAAATGCATACTACGAGTCCCCTCTTTCCTGGGGTGGTATTTTGGGCTCAATCAGAGAGAAACTTCCACACGGTTGCTCGCAGGAGGGTCGGTCTACCCGGATCTTGTGTCTAAAATCCACCAGTACCGACCTGCCAAATTTGGGGTCTCTAGCTCAAAGTATGGGGGAGATATGGACTTCCAAATGGGACCGACCCATGGTGCCCACCAAGGCCGAGGGGGCAGCGAGATCGGAACCGGTCCCTTGGTGCCCCATGGCCAGTATGAACGTTTCGCTTCACCGGTCCATATCTCCGGAACCGTAGGTCACAGGAACTTCAAACTTAGTAGTTGGGGGTTCATAGAGCCCCCCTAGCCGCAGGCCAAATTTGAGGTCTCTGGAACGAAAGGTGCCCGAAATGACTTTTCTGAAAACCACCATGCATGCTTTGTGTCGACCTAACTTTCAAACTCAAGCATTTTTTGGGCTCCAGGAAAGTCATCTTCCGAACCGTTTGAGCTAGGAGTCCAATTTTTGGATATGTTGTAGATCTAGATCCCATGAGCCGGCACACCAAATTTGGGGTTCCGGAGATATGAGCCCTCAAAGTCATCCAACCGGTAGACGCCAGAACCTAAGTCTGAATTTTCTGAATAGCAGAACTGGTTTTACCGCCCTAGGGGTGCTGTCTTTGGGAGATGGTTATGAGCCAACCGTAGAGTCTAGGAACCCGTATGTGGACCACATGTAGTGCATCGTCTCCCCTACAAGTGTGCCAAGTTTGGTGTTCCTAACCCCAACAGCCGAGGAAATATCAGCCCCCCCAAGTTAACTGAGTTTCCCATAGACTCCATAGTAAAACGTGCGGTTTCTACTGGTTGACGTTTTGGGGTGCCACCTGCCCGCCAAACGTTCCCTGGACACCAAACTTGGCCAGTGAGTACCTGAAGAGCATCCCCACAGCCTCTCGGTGTATTTTTAAGACCCATAGAACCGGAGAGCGCTGTGCACGTCTTTGCCGGTGTTTTGTGAGGGGTTCACTGGTCCTCGAAAGTGGATGGCATTCTGTAGAAAAGGCCTGAAATATTCAAATGAGACCTACCGGAGCCTTCCCCGGTGAACCGGGTCCGAGCTACACCGTTTCAAAGTGCAATTTTCCGGTAACCGGAGAGTTCTGGTTGGGGTAACGGACCCCGTTTTGGTGTGGGGGTACCCATAGAGTGTCTCTACTGCACCCCCAAGCTTTGTAATTTTGTAACCCATGGTCAGGGAGCACCGGTACCGTGAAGACGGTCAACATTGTGGCCCCGGTAAATCCCCGGTAAAAGGTCCCCGAACCTCCACATTTTTATGAGGTGTAGCTGTGATATCTGTGAAAAAGGGGTGCAAGTTTGGTGTCGCTAGGCCATTCGGTCGAGCGATAAGTGAAATCCGCCACAATTTTGCCTGGTTTCCCCATAGACTCCCATGTTAAGTGAGGGGCCTACTTTGGGGAGTCGTTACTGGCCTTCCTTTGGTTCCATGGACCCGAAATTTTTTGCACGTGTAGTCATGGCTCTCCCCTATAAGTGTGCCTAATTTGGTGGGATTAGACCCAATGGGTCCCTGGAAACCGGAGCTCAAAGTCGCCCGTTTTTTCCCCCAGTCGGAAAAATGAAGCGAGTGGTCCATTTTGGGAATTCGGTACCGGCTGCCGTTCGGTTCCCTGGACCAAAAATTTCTACCACATACAGCCAGCGGTGTTCCCTAAAAGTGTACCAAGTTTGGTGGGTTTTCATTAAGTGGGTCCCCGGGAATCAGAGCTCAAAGTATCTCCTCTAGCCTGTCCTACACTGTGCCTCTCCACTGTGTTCTGTGACTCATGTGCAGTCTTACGTCATGCCAGCTGATAGGGGAATCAGCTGGTGTGACGTAGTGGAGGCATTATTCGACGGGAGGCACGAATCGACAAGACACCGGCCGCCGCTGCACTGTGTTAAATCTGCACCAGCGCGGTGCGAGTGTGTTATCCGTCCAACCGACGCATTAACTTCCCTGTCAGGCGGGAAGGTCCTCAAGACCTATAAGGAGCCAGTGAAGCCCCGTGCAAAAGTGCAAGTAAGTTTGAAGATGGTATTTGTAATGTGCAGCATGTGGGGAGGTAATGCAGCATTAGTGACCAGTGGAAGTTCTTGAACCCCTTTGTGCTGCATCAGTGGCAACAATATCAGTGATGATCAATCCCTATATGGTGCAGCATGAAAGGGTTCATAAACAAAACACTGATACTACTAATGCAGCACAAAGGGGTTCAATAACTGCCACTGGTCACTAATTCATCAATGTGTATATGATACCCCCCACCCTACACTCCGCACCCCCCCTACACTCCGCACCCCCCACCATACACTCCGCACCCCTTACCATACACTCCGCACCCCCCACCCTACACTCCGCACCCCCCCACCCTACACTCCGCACCCCCCCACCCTACACTCCGCACCCCCCCACCCTACACTCCGCACCCCCACCCTACACTCCGCACCCCCCCACCCTACACTCCGCACCCCCCCACCCTACACTCCGCACCCCCCCACCCTACACTCCGCACCCCCCACCATACACTCCGCACCCCCCCACCCTACACTCCGCACCCCCCCACCCTACACTCCGCACCCCCCACCCTACACTCCGCACCCTACACTCCACACCCCACCCTACACTCCGCACCCCCACCCTACACTCCGCACCCCCCCACCCTACACTCTGCCCTCCCCACCATACACTCCACACCCCCCACCCTACACTCCGCACCCCCACCCTACACTCCGCACCCCCACCCTACACTCCGCACCCCCACCCTACACTCCACACCCCCCCTACAATCCGCACCCCCCCACCCTACACTCCGCACCCCCACCCTACACTCCGCACCCCCCCACCCTACACTCTGCCCTCCCCACCATACACTCCACACCCCCCACCCTACACTCCGCACCCCCACCCTACACTCCGCACCCCCCCACCCTACACTCCGCACCCCCCCACCCTACACTCCGCACCCCCACCCTACACTCCGCACCCCCCCACCCTACACTCCGCACCCCCCACCATACACTCCGCACCCCCCCACCCTACACTCCGCACCCCCCCACCCTACACTCCGCACCCCCACCCTACACTCCGCACCCCCACCCTACACTCCGCACCCCCACCCTACACTCCACACCCCCCCTACAATCCGCACCCCCCCACCCTACACTCCGCACCCCCACCCTACACTCCGCACCCCCCCACCCTACACTCTGCCCTCCCCACCATACACTCCACACCCCCCACCCTACACTCCGCACCCCCACCCTACACTCCGCACCCCCCCACCCTACACTCCGCACCCCCCCACCCTACACTCCGCACCCCCACCCTACACTCCGCACCCCCCCACCCTACACTCCGCACCCCCCACCATACACTCCGCACCCCCCCACCCTACACTCCGCACCCCCCCACCCTACATTCCGCACCCCCCCACCCTACACTCCGCACCCCCCCACCCTACACTCCGCACCCCCACCCTACACTCCACACCCCACCCTACACTCCGCACCCCCACCCTACACTCTGCCCTCCCCACCATACACTCCACACCCCCCACCCTACACTCCGCACCCCCACCCTACACTCCGCACCCCCACCCTACACTCCGCACCCCCCCACCCTACACTCCGCACCCCCACCCTACACTCCGCACCCCCCACTCCGCACCCCCCCACCCTACACTCCGCACCCCCACCCTACACTCCGCACCCCCCCACCCTACACTCCGCACCCCCCCACCCTACACTCCGCACCCCCCACCCTACACTCCGCACCCTACACTCCGCACCCCACCCTACACTCCGCACCCCCACCCTACACTCCGCACCCCCCCACCCTACACTCTGCCCTCCCCACCATACACTCCACACCCCCCACCCTACACTCCGCACCCCCCCCTACACTCCGCACCCCCCCCTACACTCCGCACCTCCCCCTACACTCCACACCCCACCCTACACTCCGCACCCCCCCACCCTACACTCCGCACCCCCCACCCTACACTCCGCACCCCCCACCCTACACTCCACACCCCCCCACCCTACACTCCGCACCTCCCCCTACACTCCGCACCCCCCACCCTACACTCCGCACCTCCCCACCATACACTCCACACCCCCCCTCTACACTCCACACCCCCCCACCATACACTCCACACCCCCCCACCATACACTCCACACCCCCCCACCATACACTCCACACCCCCCCACCCTACACTCCGCACCCCCCACCCTACACTCCGCACCCCCCACCCTACACTCCGCACCTCCCCCTACACTCCGCACCCCCCACCCTACACTCCGCACCTCCCCACCATACACTCCGCACCCCCCACCCTACACTCCGCACCCCCCACCCTACACTCCGCACCCCCCACCCTACACTCCGCACCTCCCCACCATACTCCGCACCTCCCCACCATACACTCCGCACCCCCCACCCTACACTCCGCACCCCCCCCACTCCGCACCCCCCACCATACACTCCACACCCCCCACCATACACTCCACACCCCCCACCATACACTCCGCACCCCCCCCTACACTCCGCACCTCCCCACCATACTCCGCACCTCCCCACTATACACTCCGCACCCCCCACCATACACTCCACACCCCCCCCTCTACACTCCACACCCCCCACCATACACTCCGCACCCCCCCCTACACTCCGCACCCCCCCCTACACTCCGCACCTCCCCACCATACACTCCACCCCCCCCTCTACACTCCACACCCCCCACCATACACTCCACACCCCCCACCCTACACACCCCCCACCCCACACCCTACACGCCGCACCCCCCCCCTACACTCCGCACCCCCCCACCCTACACACCGCACCCCCCACCCTACACTCCACACCCCCCCCTACAATCCGCACCTCCCCACCATACACTCCGCACCCCCCACCCTACACTCCGCACCACCCCACCATACACTCCGCACCACCCCACCATACACTCCGCACCACCCCACCATACACTCCGCACCACCCCACCATACACTCCGCACCACCCCACCATACACTCCGCACCACCCCACCCTACACTCCGCACCACCCCACCCTACACTCCGCACCACCCCACCCTACACTCCGCACCCCCCACCCTACACTCCCCACCCCCCCACCCTACACCCCCCACCCTACACCCCCCACCCTACACCCCCCACCCTACACCCCCCACCCCCCACCCTACACTCGGCACCCCCCATTACACTCCGCACCCCCCCTACACTCCGCACCCCCCCACCCTACACTCCGCACCCCCTATTACACTCCGCACCCCCTATTACACTCCGCACCCCCTATTACACTCCGCACCCCCCCCTACACTCCGCACCCCCCCACCCTACACTCCGCACCCCCCCACCCTACACTCCGCACCCCCCCCTACACTCCGCACCCCCCCACCCTACACTCCGCACCCCCCCACCCTACACTCCGCACCCCCCACCCTACACTCCGCACCCCCCACCCTACACTCCGCACCCCCCACCATACACTCCGCACCCCCCACCATACACTCCGCACCCCCCACCATACACTCCGCACCCCCCACCATACACTCCGCACCCCCCCTGCACTCCGCACCCCCCACCCTACACCCCCCACCATACACTCCGCACCCCCCCCCCCGACACTCCGCACCCCCCCCCCGACACTCCGCACCCCCCCCCGACACTCCGCACCCCCCACCCTACACTCCGCACCACCCCACCATACACTCCGCACCACCCCACCATACACTCCGCACCACCCCACCATACACTCCGCACCACCCCACCATACACTCCGCACCACCCCACCATACACTCCGCACCCCCCACCCTACACTCCGCACCCCCCACCCTACACTCCGCACCCCCCACCCTACACTCCGCACCCCCCACCCTACACTCCGCACCTCCCCACCATACACTCCACACCCCCCACCCTACACTCCACACCCCCCCCCCTCTACACTCCGCACCCCCCCACTACACTTCGCACCCCCCACCCTACACTCCGCACCCCCCACCCTACACTCCGCACCCCCACCCTACACTCCGCACCCCCCACTCCTCACCCCCCCTCTACACTCCACACCCCCCCTCTACACTCCACACCCCCCCTCTACACTCCACACCCCCCCTCTACACTCCGCACCCCCCCCTACACTCCGCACCCCCCACCATACACTCCGCACCCCCGCACCCTACACTCCGCACCCCCCACCCTACACTCCGCACCCCCCCTCCTACACTCCGCACCCCCCCTCCTACACTCCGCACCCCCTCCTACACTCCGCACCCCCCACCCTGCACTCCGCACCCCCCACCCTGCACTCCGCACCCCCCACCCTGCACTCCGCACCCCCCACCCCTCTCATGTACATACTACCCCCCACCATACACTCCGCACCCCTCTCGTACATACTACCCCCCCACCATACACTCCGCACCCCTCTCCTGTACATACCCCCCACCATACACTCCGCACCCCTCTCATGTACATACCCCCCACCATACACTCCGCACCCCTCTCATGTACATACCCCCCACTATACACTCCGCACCCCTCTCATGTACATACTACCCCCCCACCATACACTCCGCACCCCTCTCATGTACATACCACCGACCATACACTCCGCACCCCTCTCATGTACATACTACCCCCCCACCATACACTCCGCACCCCTCTCATGTACATACCCCCCACCATACACTCCGCACCCCTCTCATGTACATACTACCCACCATACACTCCGCACCCCTCTCATGTACATACCACCCCCCCACCATACACTCTGCACCCCTCTCATGTACATACCACCGACCATACACTCCGCACCCCTCTCATGTACATACTACCCACCATACACTCCGCACCCCTCTCATGTACATACCACCGACCATACACTCCGCACCCCTCTCATGTACATACTACCCACCATACACTCCGCACCCCCCACCCTACACTCCGCACCCCCCACCATACACTCCGCACCCCCCACCATACACTCCGCACCCCCCACCATACACTCCGCACCCCCCACCATACACTCCGCACCCCCCACCATACACTCCGCACCCCCCCTGCACTCCGCACCCCCCACCCTACACCCCCCACCATACACTCCGCACCCCCCCCCCGACACTCCGCACCCCCCCCCGACACTCCGCACCCCCCACCCTACACTCCGCACCACCCCACCATACACTCCGCACCACCCCACCATACACTCCGCACCACCCCACCATACACTCCGCACCACCCCACCATACACTCCGCACCCCCCACCCTACACTCCGCACCCCCCACCCTACACTCCGCACCCCCCACCCTACACTCCGCACCCCCCACCCTACACTCCGCACCCCCCACCCTACACTCCGCACCTCCCCACCATACACTCCACACCCCCCACCCTACACTCCACACCCCCCCCCCTCTACACTCCGCACCCCCCCACTACACTTCGCACCCCCCACCCTACACTCCGCACCCCCCACCCTACACTCCGCACCCCCACCCTACACTCCGCACCCCCCACTCCTCACCCCCCCTCTACACTCCACACCCCCCCTCTACACTCCACACCCCCCCTCTACACTCCACACCCCCCCTCTACACTCCGCACCCCCCCCTACACTCCGCACCCCCCACCATACACTCCGCACCCCCGCACCCTACACTCCGCACCCCCCACCCTACACTCCGCACCCCCCCTCCTACACTCCGCACCCCCCCACCCTGCACTCCGCACCCCCCACCCTGCACTCCGCACCCCCCACCCTGCACTCCGCACCCCCCACCCTGCACTCCGCACCCCCCACCCCTCTCATGTACATACTACCCCCCACCATACACTCCGCACCCCTCTCGTACATACTACCCCCCCACCATACACTCCGCACCCCTCTCCTGTACATACCCCCCACCATACACTCCGCACCCCTCTCATGTACATACCCCCCACCATACACTCCGCACCCCTCTCATGTACATACCCCCCACTATACACTCCGCACCCCTCTCATGTACATACTACCCCCCCACCATACACTCCGCACCCCTCTCATGTACATACCACCGACCATACACTCCGCACCCCTCTCATGTACATACTACCCCCCCACCATACACTCCGCACCCCTCTCATGTACATACCCCCCACCATACACTCCGCACCCCTCTCATGTACATACTACCCACCATACACTCCGCACCCCTCTCATGTACATACCACCCCCCCACCATACACTCTGCACCCCTCTCATGTACATACCACCGACCATACACTCCGCACCCCTCTCATGTACATACTACCCACCATACACTCCGCACCCCTCTCATGTACATACCACCGACCATACACTCCGCACCCCTCTCATGTACATACTACCCACCATACACTCCGCACCCCTCTCATGTACATACCCCCCACTATACACTCCGCACCCCTCTCATGTACATACTACCCCCCACCATACACTCCGCACCCCTCTCATGTACATACTACCCCCCACCATACACTCCGCACCCCTGTCATGTACATACCCCCCACCATACACTCCGCACCCCTCTCATGTACATACCCCCCACCATACACTCCGCACCCCTCTTATGTACATACTACCCACCATACACTCCGCACCCCTCTCCTGTACATACCACCCACCATACACTCCGCACCCCTCTCATGTACATACCCCCCACCATACACTCCGCACCCCTCTCATGTACATACTACCCCCCCACCATACACTCCGCACCCCTCTCATGTACATACTACCCACCATACACTCCGCACCCCTCTCATGTACATACCCCCCACCATACACTCCGCACCCCTCTCATGTACATACCCCCCACCATACACTCCGCACCCCTCTCATGTACATACCCCCCACCATTCCCTCCGCACCCCTCTCATGTACATACCCCCCCACCATACATTCCGCACCCCTCTCATGTACATACCCCCCCACCATACATTCCGCACCCCTCTCATGTACATACTACCCCCCACCATACACTCTGCACCCCTCTCATGTACATACCACCGACCATACACTCCGCACCCCTCTCATGTACATACTACCCCCCCCCCACCATACACTCTGCACCCCTCTCATGTACATACCACCGACCATACACTCCGCACCCCTCTCATGTACATACCACCGACCATACACTCCGCACCCCTCTCATGTACATACTACCCCCCCCCCCCACCATACACTCTGCACCCCTCTCATGTACATACCACCGACCATACACTCCGCACCCCTCTCATGTACATACCCCCCACTATACACTCCGCACCCCTCTCATGTACATACCCCCCACTATACACTCCGCACCCCTCTCATGTACATACTACCCACCATACACTCCGCACCCCTCTCCTGTACATACCACCCACCATACACTCCGCACCCCTCTCCTGTACATACCACCCCCCACCATACACTCCGCACCCCTCTCATGTACATACTACCCCCCACCATACACTCTGCACCCCTCTCATGTACATACCACCGACCATACACTCCGCACCCCTCTCATGTACATACCACCGACCATACACTCCGCACCCCTCTCATGTACATACCCCCCACTATACACTCCGCACCCCTCTCATGTACATACCCCCCACCATACACTCCGCACCCCTCTCATGTACATACTACCCACCATACACTCCGCACCCCTCTCCTGTACATACCCCCCACCATACACTCCGCACCCCTCTCATGTACATACCACCCACCATACACTCCGCACCCCTCTCATGTACATACCCCCCACCATACACTCCGCACCCCTCTCATGTACATACTACCCCCCCACCATACACTCCGCACCCCTCTCATGTACATACCACCGACCATACACTCCGCACCCCTCTCATGTACATACTACCCCCCCCACCATACACTCTGCACCCCTCTCATGTACATACCACCCACCATACACTCCGCACCCCTCTCATGTACATACTACCCACCATACACTCCGCACCCCTCTCATGTACATACTACCCACCATACACTCCGCACCCCTCTCATGTACATACCCCCCACCATACACTCCGCACCCCTCTCATGTACATACCCCCCACCATACACTCCGCACCCCTCTCATGTACATACCCCCCACCATTCCCTCCGCACCCCTCTCATGTACATACCACCGACCATACACTCCGCACCCCTCTCATGTACATACCACCGACCATACACTCCGCACCCCTCTCATGTACATACTACCCCCCCCACCATACACTCTGCACCCCTCTCATGTACATACCCCCCACCATACACTCCGCACCCCTCTCATGTACATACCCCCCACTATACACTCCGCACCCCTCTCATGTACATACCACCCACCATACACTCCGCACCCCTCTTATGTACATACTACCCACCATACACTCTGCACCCCTCTCATGTACATACCACCCCCCCACCATACACTCCGCACCCCTCTCATGTACATACTACCCCCCACCATACACTCCGCACCCCTCTTATGTACATACTACCCACCATACACTCTGCACCCCTCTCATGTACATACCACCGACCATACACTCCGCACCCCTCTCATGTACATACTACCCACCATACACTCCGCACCCCTCTCATGTACATACCCCCCACCATACACTCCGCACCCCTCTCATGTACATACTACCCACCATACACTCCGCACCCCTCTCATGTACATACCCCCCACCATACACTCCGCACCCCTCTCATGTACATACTACCCACCATACACTCCGCACCCCTCTCATGTACATACCCCCCACCATACACTCCGCACCCCTCTCATGTACATACTACCCCCCACCATACACTCTGCACCCCTCATGTACATACCCCCCACCAAACACTCTGCACCACTCTCATGTACATACCCCCCACTATACACTCCGCACCCCTCTCATGTACATACTACCCCCCACCATACACTCCGCACCCCTCTCATGTACATACTACCCACCATACACTCCGCACCCCTCTCATGTACATACCCCCCACCATACACTCCGCACCCCTCTCATGTACATACTACCCACCATACACTCCGCACCCCTCTCATGTACATACCCCCCCACCATACATTCCACACCCCTCTCATGTACATACTCCGCACCCCTCTCATGTACATACCCCCCACCATACACTCCGCACCCCTCTCATGTACATACCCCCCACCATACACTCCGCACCCCTCTCATGTACATACTACCCACCATACACTCCGCACCCCTCTCCTGTACATACCCCCCACCATACACTCCGCACCCCTCTCATGTACATACCCCCCACCATACACTCCGCACCCCTCTCCTGTACATACCCCCCACCATACACTCCGCACCCCTCTCATGTACATACTACCCACCATACACTCCGCACCCCTCTCATGTACATACCCCCCACCATACACTCCGCACCCCTCTCATGTACATACCACCCCCCCCCACCTACACTCCGCACCCCTCTCATGTACATACCCCCCACCATACACTCCGCACCCTTCTCATGTACATACTACCCAACATACACTCCGCACCCCTCTCATGTACATACCACCCACCATACACTCCGCACCCCTCTCATGTACATACCACCCCCCCACACCTATACTCCGCACCCCTCTCATGTACATACCCCCCACCATACACTCCGCACCCCTCTCATGTACATACCCCCCACCATACACTCTGCACCCCTCTCATGTACATACTACCCCCCACCATACACTCTGCACCCCTCATGTACATACCCCCCACCAAACACTCTGCACCACTCTCATGTACATACCCCCCACCATACACTCTGCACCCCTCTCATGTACATACCCCCCACCATACACTCCGCACCCCTCTCATGTACATACTACCCACCATACACTCTGCACCCCTCTCATGTACATACCCCCCACCATACACTCCGCACCACCCCACCATACACTCCGCACCCCCCCACCCTACACTCCGCACCCCCCCACCCTACACTCCGCACCCCCCCACCCTACACTCCGCACCCCCCCACCCTACACTCCGCACCCCCCCACCCTACACTCCGCACCCCCACCCTACACTCCGCACCCCCCACTCCTCACCCCCCCTCTACACTCCACACCCCCCCTCTACACTCCACACCCCCCCTCTACACTCCACACCCCCCCTCTACACTCCGCACCCCCCCCTACACTCCGCACCCCCCACCATACACTCCGCACCCCCGCACCCTACACTCCGCACCCCCCACCCTACACTCCGCACCCCCCCTCCTACACTCCGCACCCCCTCCTACACTCCGCACCCCCCACCCTGCACTCCGCACCCCCCACCCTGCACTCCGCACCCCCCACCCTGCACTCCGCACCCCCCACCCCTCTCATGTACATACTACCCCCCACCATACACTCCGCACCCCTCTCGTACATACTACCCCCCCACCATACACTCCGCACCCCTCTCCTGTACATACCCCCCACCATACACTCCGCACCCCTCTCATGTACATACCCCCCACCATACACTCCGCACCCCTCTCATGTACATACCCCCCACTATACACTCCGCACCCCTCTCATGTACATACCCCCCACCATACACTCCGCACCCCTCTCATGTACATACTACCCACCATACACTCCGCACCCCTCTCATGTACATACCACCCCCCCACCATACACTCTGCACCCCTCTCATGTACATACCACCGACCATACACTCCGCACCCCTCTCATGTACATACTACCCACCATACACTCCGCACCCCTCTCATGTACATACCACCGACCATACACTCCGCACCCCTCTCATGTACATACTACCCACCATACACTCCGCACCCCTCTCATGTACATACCCCCCACTATACACTCCGCACCCCTCTCATGTACATACTACCCCCCACCATACACTCCGCACCCCTCTCATGTACATACTACCCCCCACCATACACTCCGCACCCCTGTCATGTACATACCCCCCACCATACACTCCGCACCCCTCTCATGTACATACCCCCCACCATACACTCCGCACCCCTCTTATGTACATACTACCCACCATACACTCCGCACCCCTCTCCTGTACATACCACCCACCATACACTCCGCACCCCTCTCATGTACATACCCCCCACCATACACTCCGCACCCCTCTCATGTACATACTACCCCCCCACCATACACTCCGCACCCCTCTCATGTACATACTACCCACCATACACTCCGCACCCCTCTCATGTACATACCCCCCACCATACACTCCGCACCCCTCTCATGTACATACCCCCCACCATACACTCCGCACCCCTCTCATGTACATACCCCCCACCATTCCCTCCGCACCCCTCTCATGTACATACCCCCCCACCATACATTCCGCACCCCTCTCATGTACATACCCCCCCACCATACATTCCGCACCCCTCTCATGTACATACTACCCCCCACCATACACTCTGCACCCCTCTCATGTACATACCACCGACCATACACTCCGCACCCCTCTCATGTACATACTACCCCCCCCCCACCATACACTCTGCACCCCTCTCATGTACATACCACCGACCATACACTCCGCACCCCTCTCATGTACATACCACCGACCATACACTCCGCACCCCTCTCATGTACATACTACCCCCCCCCCCACCATACACTCTGCACCCCTCTCATGTACATACCACCGACCATACACTCCGCACCCCTCTCATGTACATACCCCCCACTATACACTCCGCACCCCTCTCATGTACATACCCCCCACTATACACTCCGCACCCCTCTCATGTACATACTACCCACCATACACTCCGCACCCCTCTCCTGTACATACCACCCACCATACACTCCGCACCCCTCTCCTGTACATACCACCCCCCCACCATACACTCC
Organism: Lithobates clamitans; assembly: GCA_037952925.1. Taxonomy (NCBI): domain Eukaryota; kingdom Metazoa; phylum Chordata; class Amphibia; order Anura; family Ranidae; genus Lithobates; species Lithobates clamitans. The sequence goes on along the minus strand of JBBGZY010000939.1, from coordinate 1,843,259 downwards.
GCACCCCTCTCATGTACATACTACCCCCCACCATACACTCTGCACCCCTCTCATGTACATACCACCGACCATACACTCCGCACCCCTCTCATGTACATACCACCGACCATACACTCCGCACCCCTCTCATGTACATACCCCCCACTATACACTCCGCACCCCTCTCATGTACATACCCCCCACCATACACTCCGCACCCCTCTCATGTACATACTACCCACCATACACTCCGCACCCCTCTCCTGTACATACCCCCCACCATACACTCCGCACCCCTCTCATGTACATACCACCCACCATACACTCCGCACCCCTCTCATGTACATACCCCCCACCATACACTCCGCACCCCTCTCATGTACATACTACCCCCCCACCATACACTCCGCACCCCTCTTATGTACATACCACCGACCATACACTCCGCACCCCTCTCATGTACATACTACCCCCCCCACCATACACTCTGCACCCCTCTCATGTACATACCACCCACCATACACTCCGCACCCCTCTCATGTACATACTACCCACCATACACTCCGCACCCCTCTCATGTACATACTACCCACCATACACTCCGCACCCCTCTCATGTACATACCCCCCACCATACACTCCGCACCCCTCTCATGTACATACCCCCCACCATACACTCCGCACCCCTCTCATGTACATACCCCCCACCATTCCCTCCGCACCCCTCTCATGTACATACCCCCCCACCATACATTCCGCACCCCTCTCATGTACATACCCCCCCACCATACATTCCGCACCCCTCTCATGTACATACTACCCCCCACCATACACTCTGCACCCCTCTCATGTACATACCACCGACCATACACTCCGCACCCCTCTCATGTACATACTACCCCCCCCCCACCATACACTCTGCACCCCTCTCATGTACATACCACCGACCATACACTCCGCACCCCTCTCATGTACATACCACCCCCCCATACACTCCGCACCCCTCTCATGTACATACTACCCACCATACACTCCACACCCCTCTCATGTACATACCCCCCACCATACACTCCGCACCCCTCTCATGTACATACCCCCCACTATACACTCCGCACCCCTCTCATGTACATACCCCCCACTATACACTCCGCACCCCTCTCATGTACATACCCCCCACTATACACTCCGCACCCCTCTCATGTACATACTACCCACCATACACTCCGCACCCCTCTCCTGTACATACCACCCACCATACACTTCGCACCCCTCTCATGTACATACCACCCCCCCACCATACACTCCGCACCCCTCTCATGTACATACTACCCCCCACCATACACTCTGCACCCCTCTCATGTACATACCACCGACCATACACTCCGCACCCCTCTCATGTACATACTACCCCCCCCCCCCACCATACACTCTGCACCCCTCTCATGTACATACCACCGACCATACACTCCGCACCCCTCTCATGTACATACCACCGACCATACACTCCGCACCCCTCTCATGTACATACTACCCACCATACACTCCGCACCCCTCTCATGTACATACCCCCCACTATACACTCCGCACCCCTCTCATGTACATACCCCCCACCATACACTCCGCACCCCTCTCATGTACATACCCCCCACCATACACTCCGCACCCCTCTCATGTACATACTACCCACCATACACTCCGCACCCCTCTCCTGTACATACCCCCCACCATACACTCCGCACCCCTCTCATGTACATACCACCCACCATACACTCCGCACCCCTCTCATGTACATACCACCCACCATACACTCCGCACCCCTCTCATGTACATACCCCCCACCATACACTCCGCACCCCTCTCATGTACATACCCCCCACCATACACTCCGCACCCCTCTCATGTACATACTACCCACCATACACTCCGCACCCCTCTCCTGTACATACCCCCCACCATACACTCCGCACCCCTCTCATGTACATACTACCCCCCCACCATACACTCCGCACCCCTCTCATGTACATACTACCCCCCCACCATACACTCCGCACCCCTCTCATGTACATACCACCGACCATACACTCCGCACCCCTCTCATGTACATACCACCGACCATACACTCCGCACCCCTCTCATGTACATACTACCCCCCCCACCATACACTCTGCACCCCTCTCATGTACATACCCCCCACCATACACTCCGCACCCCTCTCATGTACATACCCCCCACTATACACTCCGCACCCCTCTCATGTACATACCACCCACCATACACTCCGCACCCCTCTTATGTACATACTACCCACCATACACTCTGCACCCCTCTCATGTACATACCACCCCCCCACCATACACTCCGCACCCCTCTCATGTACATACTACCCCCCACCATACACTCCGCACCCCTCTTATGTACATACTACCCACCATACACTCTGCACCCCTCTCATGTACATACCACCGACCATACACTCCGCACCCCTCTCATGTACATACTACCCACCATACACTCCGCACCCCTCTCATGTACATACCACCCCCCCACCATACACTCTGCACCCCTCTCATGTACATACCACCGACCATACACTCCGCACCCCTCTCATGTACATACTACCCACCATACACTCCGCACCCCTCTCATGTACATACCCCCCACTATACACTCCGCACCCCTCTCATGTACATACTACCCCCCACCATACACTCCGCACCCCTCTCATGTACATACTACCCACCATACACTCCGCACCCCTCTCATGTACATACCCCCCACCATACACTCCGCACCCCTCTCATGTACATACTACCCACCATACACTCCGCACCCCTCTCATGTACATACCCCCCACCATACACTCTGCACCCCTCTCATGTACATACTACCCCCCACCATACACTCTGCACCCCTCATGTACATACCCCCCACCAAACACTCTGCACCACTCTCATGTACATACCCCCCACTATACACTCCGCACCCCTCTCATGTACATACTACCCCCCACCATACACTCCGCACCCCTCTCATGTACATACTACCCACCATACACTCCGCACCCCTCTCATGTACATACCCCCCACCATACACTCCGCACCCCTCTCATGTACATACTACCCACCATACACTCCGCACCCCTCTCATGTACATACCACCCACCATACACTCTGCACCCCTCTCATGTACATACTACCCCCCACCATACACTCCGCACCCCTCTCATGTACATACTCCGCACCACTCTCATGTACATACCACCCACCATACACTCCGCACCCCTCTCATGTACATACCACCCCCCCACACCTATACTCCGCACCCCTCTCATGTACATACCCCCCACCATACACTCCGCACCCCTCTCCTGTACATACCCCCCACCATACACTCCGCACCCCTCTCATGTACATACTACCCCCCACCATACACTCCGCACCCCTCTCATGTACATACTCCGCACCCCTCTCCTGTACATACCCCCCACCATACACTCCGCACCCCTCTCATGTACATACTACCCCCCACCATACATTCCACACCCCTCTCATGTACATACTCCGCACCCCTCTCATGTACATACCCCCCACCATACACTCCGCACCCCTCTCATGTACATACCCCCCACCATACACTCCGCACCCCTCTCATGTACATACTACCCACCATACACTCCGCACCCCTCTCCTGTACATACCCCCCACCATACACTCCGCACCCCTCTCATGTACATACCCCCCACCATACACTCCGCACCCCTCTCCTGTACATACCCCCCACCATACACTCCGCACCCCTCTCATGTACATACTACCCACCATACACTCCGCACCCCTCTCATGTACATACCCCCCACCATACACTCCGCACCCCTCTCATGTACATACCACCCCCCCCACCTACACTCCGCACCCCTCTCATGTACATACCCCCCACCATACACTCCGCACCCTTCTCATGTACATACTACCCAACATACACTCCGCACCCCTCTCATGTACATACCACCCACCATACACTCCGCACCCCTCTCATGTACATACCACCCCCCCACACCTATACTCCGCACCCCTCTCATGTACATACCCCCCACCATACACTCCGCACCCCTCTCATGTACATACCCCCCACCATACACTCTGCACCCCTCTCATGTACATACTACCCCCCACCATACACTCTGCACCCCTCATGTACATACCCCCCACCAAACACTCTGCACCACTCTCATGTACATACCCCCCACCATACACTCTGCACCCCTCTCATGTACATACCCCCCACCATACACTCCGCACCCCTCTCATGTACATACTACCCACCATACACTCTGCACCCCTCTCATGTACATACCACCCCCCACCATACACTCCGCACCCCTCTCATGTACATACCACCCCCCACCATACACTCCGCACCCCTCTCATGTACATACCACCCCCCACCATACACTCCGCACCCCTCTCATGTACATACCCCCCACCATACACTCCGCACCCCTCACATGTCTAGTTCACAGAGAACTCTCCTCTTTCTGTTATCTTGCTATGCAGTGGACACACAAGGGCAAAACATTTAAAGTGGTTGTAAAGGCTCAATGTTTTTTACCTTCATACATTCTATGCATGAAGGTAAAAAACCTTCTGTGTGCAGCTCCCCCCTCAGCCCCCCTAATACTTACCTGAGCCCCAACTTGGTCCAGCAATGTGCACGAGAGCCGCAGCTTTCCCGGGTCCCTGTATCCTCCGTGGCTGAGATGGACAATGGCTCCCGCTACTGTTAATCACAGCCAGTGAGCCAATGAGGAGAGAGCGGAGGCTGGGATAAGCCATGCTCCATGTATGTATGGACACAGGGCAGCAGCTCGGGAGCAAGCCTGCTCAGGGGCCCCAATAGTAAACTGCTTTCTATGGGGCACTCAGCAGGGACCCGGAGAGCTGACTTGGGACCCGAGAAGAGAAGGATTAGGGCTTCTCTGTGTAAAAACACTGCCTTTAATATCAATTTAACAGTCTCCCAAGTCAGTAAAGCCATCTTTCTCAAGTCATCTTCCAGGACGGCACACCTGAGAGATGAGAGGCTCCTCCCGACAGGAAACACAATCAATCAACAGCTGTTTTAGGTCCACACCCTTCCCCTTGATCCTCAGTTTTTGATTGTGTTTCTCCCTACACAGCGAAACTGTTTGTTTTTTTCCAAATGACCGAAGCCTGGGGCTGGTGGTCTCCCCCTGGGAGCCGGACCAAATGCCTGGGAAGCCTCTGGGTCTGGCAGGATATATTTATCCTTCCTGGGGGGTTCCCCTATCCTTTCTTCAGGGGGGGCAGCAAAAACTGGGAAAGCCCCCCTGATAGCTGAAGGCCCCTGGGTACAGTGGTGTTCCCAGAACTTCAGGGGCCCTTATCCTGTCCTCCCCCCTTACCTGTCCGAGCGTTCGTTCAGATGGGGGTGCTGGCCGTCGGTTCTTTCCAGGGGGATCGTATCCCCTGACTTCTGGGCCTCTGGTAGCTCGCGTGGGCTGCTGGGGAGGGCACCGCCTGAACGACCCGCGTTCTTACCCAGAAGGGAAGGCTGAGAGTCAGCAGGAGCAGGCGCCCACATCCTCCTTTCGAGGAGGCACCAATTCACTATGGTAATTGTCTGCCTAAACCACCTCAGATGGGAATGAGGAACGTACGGCATTGCCCCCCATGTGTATATACTGACTGGTACAGTGCAGGACACAGCCTAACCTTGCAGCTCCCTAAAGGGACAGCAGTTGGAGGGGGGGGGGGGGGGCAATTTGGCGGCTATCCTCCTTGCGTGTGGACCATAAGGATGGACAAGCAAGCCCGGTGGCTGTGGCAAAAGGGGGAAGACGACAACGAGTCAAAAATCCCCAATCCCAGCCAGATGGTTTCTGGGCATTTGAGATCATCTCCCCTGGGGTCTGGATTCAAATAGCCCAGAAGCTTTTGCTAAGAACACCGGCCACAGCTCCCTCTTACATCAATGATGCTGTATGGTGGACAAGTGGTGCAGAGGAGCGAATGTGCCTAAACCACCTCAGATGGGAAAGAGGTAGGTAAGGCATTTTTTTCCCCTTCCACCTATATTTAGTGAGTGGTGCAGGGCCTGGGGTCTGCATAACAAAACAGCCCAGAAGCTACTGCTAAAAACCACCAGCCACAGCTCCCTCTTATAGCAGAGACACTGTGGTTATCACAATAGTAGGTTGCCAGCCTGTCCCTACATACCCGGTTGTGGTACATTAGTAGGGGTGAATATAGCAAAGGGGGTGACCTGGTAGAACAAAGAGTTCCTTACTGGCCAGGTATACCACTGAACAAATTATTAATGGTGCAATGGTTGAAGGATTCAGGAGTAAGCTCCCTTGCTCAGCAGGTGCACTAGGTTATCTGGCCCTATTAGCCCAGCTGCTAGGAATCTGAAGTTGCTCCAAGATGCTTAAAAGCTGACCTAACCTTCAACAATGTGGCAGGGACCAAGCTTCTGTGTTGCACAGTAGGGGTTCCCTTGTGACAGATCCTCCTTTTGGGGGTTGCTTGCTATGGGTAACTTTTCATAAGCTCCAACCTCCCACTCCACTCTTACATTGTGGTTATATTTTAATGCAGGGGGTAAGAAAAACCTTTTTGTTGGTTTGGGCTACAGTCCACTCAGTGACAGATCTAAAAGCGATTTACCATAAATCGTTTTCCTATATCCTTTGAATAAGGATTTTCTGTGCAAACATATGCAAGAGCTAGATGGCTATATGATTGCTTGTTTAACCACCTCAATACTAGGCACTTTCGCCCCCTTCCTTCCCAGACCAATTTTCAGCTTTCAGCGCTCTCACACTTTTAATGACAATTACTCAGTCATGCTACGCTGTACCCAAATGAAATTTTTATCATTTTGTTTGCACAAATAGAGCTTTCTTTTGGTGGTATTTATTCACGACTCCGTTATTTTTTTTTTTCGCGATATAAGCGCAAAAATAGTGGAAATTTGGAAAAAAAACAATATTTTCTTTTTTCTGTTTTAAAAGAAATCCAGTAAAATCGAATTTTGTCATAAATTTGAGCCAAAATGTATTCTGCTACATGTTTTTGATAAAAAAAATCCTGTTAAGTGTATAATAATTGGTTTGTGTGATCACGGACATATGTACGCAAATGATCATGTACAGATGTGTGCAGGTGATCACGTACATATGTGTGCAGATTACCATTGGGACATGTGATTTTAGTGGGACATATGTGGGGGACAGCTTTTTTTATTATTTGGGGACATGTGTTTTGGAAACATGTGTGTTTTACATTATGTGGGGACATGTGTGTGTGTTTACATTATGTGGGGACATGTGTGTGAATTACATGTATGAATTTACATGTGTGTTGACACTAGGCTGGTGATCAGTGAGTAAAAAGCTGTAAAAAAACAGCTCATACTCACTGATCATCAGCCGGCTGCAGCGATCCCCTCTCCTCTCCTCCTCAGCGACAACTTCCGTGTGAGGAGAGGAGAGCTGATCGCCTAGCAACCGGCTGTGTTTACATCACATGACGGCTGTGATTGGACACGGCCGTCATGTGATCAGGAGGGCCAATCACAGAGCCCTCCTGCCGATCCGAGATGCGCCGTGTCCGGGTGACACGAGCGCATCGGGATCGCGCCGCTGCGCGGGCACGATCCCGCTCCTTCTGAGGGACGTTCCTGAACGTCCACTCAGAAGGAGAGAGCACCCACCCGGCCGTTTATGTACATTGGCCGGGTGGGAAGTAGTTAAGGCCTGTAGGTGGCTATTTACCTCCAGGCTAAATTGGTAACCACCCTTTTCTAGGGGTCTTAAATTGGTCTCTAGGGCTGGGCTCATTGAGACTTTAGTTACTAATCAGCCCCACCCGTGTATGAGCTGGCTAGCATTTGCTCAATCTACGGAGGTAAGGTAGGACAACAGCTACTATAGTAAGGTGTCCAACCATTTTAGGATTGGTTCCTTCACTGGTGGTGAAGGATTAGTATCTACAGCCCAGGCTAGGCCTATGAAATAAATTGCCCCTGTTTTGGTTATTTCATAAAGGGATACACCATGACTCCTTGGCTGCTCACCAGTAGACCTCAGTAGTGAAGGTTTGTCCTTGCTGGGGTGTTTGGTGGCACAGCAGAAATACACATTGGGATTTGTGACATCTCTGCTCATTAGGGGTATATTGCTGTACATCAGAAATGCACTGCACTGAAGCTTGTTGGGTGTCCTTTATGTCCTAAAGGTACTGCTTTGTTTGGCTACAGATCAGAAAAATACAACAGGGAAGGTGGTCTGTACTTTCTGGTTTTGTGCCGCACGGCAGAAACGCACATCATTGAGTCTGGTAAAGACATCTCTGCTCATAAGTCTTATATTGCTGCACATCAGACCTACACAAGATTGAGGTCTGTCTGTGGGGGTTTTGTGTCCTGTATTACTGCCTTATTGGTCGCTTATCAGAAAGGCAGCAGGAAAGATTGATGGTCCTGATTTGTCGGGCTCCATAACAGAAGTACAAATTGAACCTGGGCCAGGGGTAGTACATATACTGCCTTTGGTAATCGGTACAGCACCACAATGTGGCGTTGTGCTGATTCAGACAGTGCTATTAACGGCAATGGCTGCCGATTTTAGGCATGCGATTTGACATGTTGAGTCGCATGCCAAATCGCTTGAAGATGGATGTGCTATCTCTATTCAAAATTGTTGTTGCACATCAGACACATACAAGATTGAAGGTTGTCTGTCCTTTATGTCTTACATTTACTGCCTTATTGGCTGCATATCAGAAAGGACACAACAGTGAAGGTTGTTTGTCTTTTTCTGATTTTGTTTTTGCTGCTCAGCAGGGAGACACATTGAGCGTGATGGCATCTCTGCTCAGTATTGGTATATGCTACACATCAGACATACACAAAGGTTGAACATTGTTTGTGTCCTGTATGTCCTATATTTACTGCCTTATCGTCTGTATATCAGAAAGGCACAGCAGTAAGTGGTGTTTCTCATTGATCTTCCTTGCTGTTTCTTAGGTATATACAGTAGGGGGTTGTTGGCTGCACTCCTCCATGGAGCCACAGCATGGGGACCCCTTGTTTGTTCAACCTGAAAACTGCTTTTCCTGCGACCTGTGTAATCTTGAGGTCTGTGGTTCCGTAAGCAGGGACTGCTGGAGACGCTGCGACCTGGAGTCGCACAGTCACGAATGGTACCCTTTGGAAGCCATAGTATATGACTTCTCAGGCGTCTTGCAGTCCCAAGTGGCAGGTTGGGTCGCACGGGTGTGGGAACCCTAAGCTTATCTGTCCCTCCTGTTGAGGTTTTGCTACGCAGCAGGGATACTCATTGTGGAGTTATTGCCTTATTTTGCAGTAGACCAGAAAGATCGCAGCTGTAAAGGCTGTCTGTTGTTTCTTTGTTTTTATGTTGCTGCACAGCAGAAATACTCAACATTGAAGCTTGTTGGTGCTTTCTGTTTTATATTGCCTTACCTTATGGCACTTCAGAAAAACCCAATGCTGTAGGTTGCTTGTGTTCTTTCTGTGTTGGTTCTATGTAACTGCACTACAGAACTGCATAACAGAAAGGATTGTCTTATAACTGTACTTGGTGGTTCGTCATAAATACGCAACATAGAAGTTTGGGTCTTTCTGTCTTCTCTTTAAGGCCTTGTTTTGCTGTACATCAGTAAAACACCATTGTAAAAGGGGGTTCCCGTCCTTTTTGTATTTACCAGTTATGACCTAGCTAGCTGCACTTCAGAAATGCGCAGCATTTAAGGTGTGTTTGTGTCTTAATGTTTACATATTGGCCGCACATCAGAAAACCAGACTGTGAGGTTCAGATTTGGGTCTCTTCCCATGTTTGATATGTTGGTTTAGCTAGTCACACTCAGATACACAACATTTTTGTCTGTTTGTGTCCTTTCTGTTTAAATCTATTGTGCTATGTCCACAATCTATGATTTTTTTTCTTTTTATTTGTGATATTAATAATACATGTATCACCTTTTGTATTTCAGCCTTCTCTTCCGTGGAAGGGCCAGGAGTTCTGGCTGCAAATGTCACATGTCAGAAAGCCTCGACCCCTTACTTTCAGGGATGCCAGAGCCATTTCCTAGGGTTGAAGCCCGGTAGAGTTATGGGTCACTGGAGGAAGGCGATAATGAGTCGCCCTGTAATAAGAACTTAGGAAGTTCGGTTCAGAGGAGTTTTATGGCCTGAAGATGAAGTATAAAGATGTATACCCGACCAAATAGGTTACAGCTCGGTGCATGGCCTTCATTTTGCCCTTCTAGCAAAACTAGATGTAGCAGTATGAGTGTTCTCCTCCTGCTACGGATGTTAATCTCCTGAGTAGGCTCTCAGGCATAAGTAAAACTATAGATTGGGCATGCCTTAAACCCAGGGGTTAAGTTTTTGTTAATCTATTTCCCTTAAGTAGGTTTCCCTTCAGTCTTTGCTGACGTAAAGATAAAAATGAACAAAAAAGGTTGTCTGTCAGGGGCCCCCCTTTTGGCAGTTTTATTTCCCTGGACAGGGTTGTGTTAAGACAGGCTCCCTTATTGATCAGTGTAGTGTCCTTGTCTTACAACACAGCTCTCCGATTAATCTTTTTAGTGGTTCTAAGCAGCACCTATAGGCAGAATAGGCCATTGTTGTTAGATGTGTGACAGGCAACATTGATAACCTACAAGTTTAACATGTTTTCTGATTCCATCTTTAAGAGCCCACTCCACCTAGATCCTGCATCCGAAGCAGAGAAGGCAGGGACACCGGTGGAGTAGACATGCAGACCAGCCGCATGATCCAGCTAAGATACCTTCATCAAGTATATGGAGTGAAGGTAAAGCTCACTGCAGAACCGAGGTTCGCCAAGAGGGTCTTGCAGTGGTCCCACCCTAAAGGTAGGCCTGAGCTACTTGATTATCCTCTCAGGTGTGCCGTCCTGGAAGATGACTTGAGAAAAGTACTAGTTACTTACCGGTAACTGTCTTTCTAGGAAATCTTCCAGGACAGCAGGCCTACTTCCCACCCGTTGGAGGAGGGAAAATTTTAGAACACTAGAAGGTGAGTACCTATGAGGAATGATTTCCCTTGTGAAACAGGTTCAGGAGTTACTTCTCTACAAACTGAGGATCAAGGGGAAGGGTGTGGACTTAAAACAGCTGTTGATTGTGTTTCCTCTCGGGAGGAGCCTCTCATCTCTCAGGTGTGCCGTCCTGGAAGATTTCCTAGAAAGACAGTTACCGGTAAGTAACTATTACTTTTTCCCAGATGTAAGGCTGGATTCACACCTGTGCATTTTTAGTGCTTTTTGCATTTTGCAGATTTGCACTACAGAACGTGTTCCATAGGAAGCCATGTTTAATGGACTGTAGTGCAAATCTGCAAAATGTAAAAAGCACTAAAAATGCACAGGTGTGAATCCAGCCTAACAGTCTATTTAGCAAGGTGTTACTCACTCAGTATGTTATTCCTCACAAACAAAGGAGATCCTCTATAGGTCCAGGCGCCCATTCAATCCTAGCCACAAAACCGCAGCTGAGGGTCAGGGATGGCAAGGTCTCTCTGTATGTTCCTAATTGTCCTCTATCATCACTGTGGCACTTCAGCCCTGCAGAGAGCACTATGTCACGGCTCCAGCAATACATCCTTACTGATCAGGGATGACCTGCTCTCTTATCCCATGCACTGGGACCCACCTACAGCTGGCCCTATTTCCACCCATTACATTGCTACAGACGGGGCAGCAATTAAGGGGCATTAACACCCGCCAACATGTCACCCCCCTACAACCAACCCTTTATTTTTCTTTCCTGTGTTGTCTTTATGGTTGACTGCTTTAATGTATTTAGTACAATAAAAAGTACAAAATCTTTCTCTGTTTATTTTTTAGGTCCTGTGCCTCCTTTCTGCCCTCCCCCCACTCCCCTCTCTCATACTGGTCACTGATAGAAAGAAAACAGCTATTAATAGATCCTCGCTTCTTTCAACCTGGGCAGTTATAAAAAATAAAAAAAAAAGTTTGGAGGTGAGTGTTGAATGTAAATTAAGCAAAACCTGTGGTCTGGTACATCAGTCTGAATCTTCAATTTAAAGTGTCATCTCTCATCTCTTACAAGCCTATAGGATAGCATGGATGACCACCATTGGAAGCAGGCAACCACCAATTCACAGGATGGCCAGAAGAAAGAAGCCGGACTCCCACTAAAGAGGAGGAGAAAGCTCACAGAACCCCTTGTTGAAGAAGAATCACTACCTTCTTCTGGGCTTGGCAAGTGCAATACAGGGGTTGGGAAGTCACCTTTGTTATATTTATCTTTTCACTGTCCCAACTACTTGGTTCTGTGGATTCTCCTACATCCTTACACACACCTTCCTCCTCTGCTGCTGTTTGGGTAGCTATACAAACTGATCATGGCAACATTAGTGTCTCTCCTGTTTATGCTACAGTAGCTCTTATGCTATGCCAGTCATTGATGTTTCTGTAGGGGGAATCATGTATTCCTACAGTGCGTGCCCAATAAGTAATTCTGTGAGGCTGGGAAGGGTGCCACCGTCTGGTGGTTACTCACATGTATGCCTGATGCTATTGGCGTAGATGCGGGTGTCAGCAGAGATCTCGGCTCCGAGTGTTCATCCTCCATCATTGCACATGGCGGAGCTGTGGCCGCCATCTTGGAAATGACGGGGTCTGCTTCGGAGCTATATTGTGGTCGTAGGTCCCGTCTGACCGATCCCCCTGACATGAACAGCTTCCCAGGGGCTTCCTCTAGCTAGGGCAGCGCTGGGTGGTCAGCTGGCAGGTTGCAGTTTTCTGAAAGGAGTACGAGACAGCCGGGTTGGTACAGAGCTCCTGGCTGACTCGGCCATCTTGGAGACTTCCGCACATGCACCTATATGTAGATATCTTATAATTACTACCCAGTTAGAAAGTTTTTAGTCAGAAAGAATTGAATTGCATGGAGAAAAAAGGAAGACATCCTGTGGTTAGTACACTTACTAATTGGTTACAGGCCTTTTCAATTTATGCAAGTGTGCTGAGTGAAAAAAGGCCTGACCTTTCCTCAGGTCTTTTTCAGCATGTGGACAATGTCCATGAGGAATACAGGCACTTTGAGTCATTGGTTTGGTTCAAATATGGTGAATCTTACAGACAGAAACTGTTATGCCCCGTACACACGGTCGGACATTGATTGGACATTCCGACAACAAAATCCATAGATTTTTTCCGACGGATGTTGGCTCAAACTTGTCTTGCATACACACGGTCACACAAAGTTGTCGGCCGATCGTAGGTCGGGACTATAAACGGGGCAATAACCAATAGCTTTCGTCTCTTAATTTATTCTGAGCATGCGTGGCACTTTGTGCACTTTTTTGGTGAATGAGTAGAGTTACAATGTACCCCATACCCGTTCATATGGGGGGTCTGGGATCTGGGGGCCTCCTTGTTAAAGGGGCCTTCCAGACTCTGGTAAGCCCCCCTCCCACTGATCCCCACAACCACCGAGCAAGGGTTGTGGGGATGAGGCCCTTGTTCCCATAAACATGGGAACAAGGTGCTTTGGGGGGACTCCAAAGCACCTTCCCCATGTTGAGGGCATATGGCCTGGTACGGTTCAGGAGGGGAGTGCTCTCTTGTCCCCACCTCTTTTTCTGCGGCCTGCGAGGTTTTGTGCTCGGATTAGGGTCTGGTATGGATTTTGGGGGGACCCCATGCCATTTTTTTTATTTTGCAGTGGGATTCCCCTTAAAATCCAAACTAGACCTGCAGGGCCTGGTATGGATTTTGGGGGGACCCCACGCCATTTTTCTTAAGTTTTGGTGCGGGGTTCCTTTTTAATATTCATATTAGACCCAAAATGCCTGTTATGGACTGGAGGGGGAAACCCACGCTGTTTTTTTCAATGATTTTTAAGTATATTGCCGGGATCCGACAATTACTTACAGCCGCGAGCGGTTTTGAATGAAAATTTTCCCTTTTTAGAAGTTACATTTTGTTGTGGCACTGTTATAAACACGGGAAAGATGTGCTACTTTACAGGCTGCCTAAGGAGACCCCTCCCCCCAGGCACGATATTTAAAGGAATATTTAATTTTTTTGTTTCACTTTAAGCATTATTAAAATCGCTGCTCCCGAAAAAAACGGCTATTTTTAAAACTTTTTTTTTTTGCATTGATCCATGTCCCCTGGGGCAGGACCCGGGTCCCCAAACACTTTTTATGGCAATAACTTGCATATAAGCCTTTAAAATTATCACTTTTGATTTTTCACGTTCGTGTCCCATAGACTTTAACAGTGTTCAAGTGTTTGCACAATTTTTTTACATGTTCTGCTGCAAACCAAACTGGGGGACTGTTCTACTCATCCCTACTGCCTGCTATTGCCATTTCTTCAGGACCTGTGCCGTGTCCGGAGGCTCCCACGCGCATGCGTGGGAGTTAAGTCATTGCGGCTCTGGCCAATCGCAGCGCCGGAGCCTGCGAACCCCGAAGTATCTCCAGTGAAAAATGTCCGCTGTGTATTCGGTGTGCTGGCGCCGATTCAGGGCATTGTTCTCAGGTAAGTATTTCATAATGAGCTAGCATGCGATGGACCCTACAAATTATTTCTTTGTCTTGCGGGTTTTCTTTTTTTTTTTTTTTTTTTTGGAGGTTTAATGATCAAATCAATGAAGGAGTGGCATCAGTTTCTTATGTTACTTTTGATTCAGCAGTAGCTATCAGAGCCTTTGGTCAGGGAGTCCTCTTGGTCAAATCAGACATAAAATCAGCTTTCTTTTTCGTACATCACAGTACATCTCCTGTATTGTTGTTTTTTCCTTTATAAGCATGAGTTGTAGAAGGCTCATCGACCAAACAGTTTTTCTGGGGGTTGCCTCAATTCCATATTAATGGAATTAGTTGAGATTACCAAAAAATCTAAGGTTGTGCACTGAGAAACCATTTTCTCCACAGCTAAAGGATATCAATGTGCCCCAGCAACCACTTGAAAATTTGGAGCTTATGACAAATAACAGAATTAGTAGGCCCAATAAACAGGAAATCAAAATAATGTACCATGGCCCCTTCTGGGTGTTCCTTCTTAGCCATCCATTCAAAAAAAAAAAAATGCAAAAATATTCAAAATACAGGCTTGAAACTGACAATTCCATTGGGAGACATTTCTAAATATAAAATCCCCCTTCAAACTAAAAACCCAGAGGATTAAACACCCCTGGCCATAAAGGAAGTAGTCTAAAAATTAGATTTTTTTTCTACTTGTAAAAATCCATTTTTTTTGAGTACATTACAGGACACAGAGCAGCCATATACATTACTATCTAGGTTATACGCCACCTATAGGTGAATGGACACTGGCAGAAAAAAAAGACAAGAAGTCCCCCTCTATATAAGCCCACCCATACAGGAAGTACTTAATTTTTTCCGTCAGTGTCTTTAAAAGGTGGATGGTCACTATTTACTCTCTGTAAGTTTTCTAAGCTAAAGGTCCCGAGCCGGTTCTTGAGAATCAAAGGACAGCTTTTTCAATCGGATATACCAGAGCTTCACAGGTTGCCACTGGAGTCCTCTTCCACTCCTTCATGATGACATCACGGAGCTGGTGAATGTTAGAGACCTTACGCTCCTCCACCTTCTGTTTGAGGATGTCCCACAGATGCTTAATAGGGTTTAGGTCTGGAGACATGCTTATTTGGCAAGGCATTCGTCATCTTGGAGGTGTGTTGCAGCTCAGTTTAGGGTCTTGGCAGTCTTCTTATAGCCTAGGCCATCTTTATGTAGAGCAACAATTGTTTTTTTTTCAGGGAGGGAAAATGGCTAATTGGCCCTAATTTGGACATTTTCACTTTTGTTGCCAGCGGTTTACACATTAATGGCTGTGTGTTGAGTTATTTTGAGGGGACAGCAAATTTACACTGTTATACAAGCTGTACACTCACTACTTTACATTGTAGCAAAGTGTCATTTCTTCAGTGTTGTCACATGAAAAGATAGAAGAAAATATTTACAAAAATGTGAGGGGTGTACTTACTTTTGTGAGATACTGTATTTAAAGTACTGGGGGATATGTAGTCCATAAAATGAACATAAACAGCAGAGGAGAAGCAGAGAATCCAGGAAGTTGAGGAAAGAGATGGCCAGCAGACAGGCAGCACTCACAAAGATTTTTCAAGTAATCTTATATTGGATTGCCAAAAATAACTATTGCTTGTATTTCAATTACTATGCTAAGGTTATAAAATGTAAGTGTGTGCTGTGACCATAGATTTCCTTTAAGCTCTGTAAAATCAGGACATTCCTATGCCTGCTGTCTACTATTAGTTTATCTTATTTAAAAAATATTGTTCATGATTCTGCCATGACCCTGCTATGGGGCCATCTATACAGTATCATACGTATCAACAGTCTATAATATGTCTCTAGGTTTCCTGGGAACATTTTGGGTTTCAACAGTCAGCATTTGTAGTAAAATCCTCAATTATCCGATTATTTATGGTCCTAGCATTGTGTCAGTGGAAGGAGAAATGCCTCAGCATTAGTGTCAGTGCGAATAATGCCGCGTATACACGACCGTTTTTTCCGTCGAAATGAACTCTGACAGTTTTTTCAACGGAGTTCTGACGGAGTTCCGCTGAAACTGACTTGCCTACACACGATCACACCAAAGTCCGATTGTTTAGAACGCGATGACGTACGACGGGACTAGAATAAGGAAGTTCAATAGCCAGTAGCCAATGGCTGCCCTTGCGTAGTTTTTGGTCCGTCGGAACAGCATACAGACAAACGGTTTTCCCGATAGGAATTGATTCCGTCGGAAAGATTTCAAACATGTTCAATTTCTAGGGCCGTCAGAATTTTCTAAAGAAAAAGTCCGATGAAGCCCACACACGATCGGAATATCTAATGGAATGATTTCGTTGGACCTTTTCTGACGGAAAGTCTGGTCGTGTGTACGTGGCATTAGAGTTCAGGGAAAGTTGGAATACCCCCTTACACTGTAGTCAGTGGGGGTAGGAATGCTCGGTACAGTGCTTTAAAGCATAACTAATTAAAGAAAAATAGAGCTAGATTAAATAGTAAACCGGAAGATTTATTTCTAATGTCTTACTGTTATAAATAGTGCAAAATCTTCCGGTGCCAGTTCCACCTCCCCAGCAGAAAGCTCCATAGAATATAGTTGCTATCAATGTATGAGCAGTGGTCCAATATGACCTCAACAAAGTCACAGCTACAGCTCTGCAATCTGCTCCCTGTTGAGTGGGAAGAATGGAATGTCAGATTACTGCTTTAAGATATATTTAAAGTGGACCTTGCAGTAAAAGGCAAGGTCCACTGATATTGTTAAGACCTTCTCCTCCATCTTAATATTAATAGTTCCAAAATGTACATATAAAGAAAAAAGTTAGATTGATACTTACCTTTCCCCCATCTACCGCCTATGATGCCTAGGTGAGGATGATGTCACACTCCTGGTTCACTCCTGGGGGATATAGAGCAGCCAAGATCTTGAGAGAAGACACTCGTGCAATGAACTGGAGGTGCAAAATTTTGCTTGCTCTGCATTCCCCAGGAATCTTTCCAGAAGGACAGTGATGTCTCGTCATGCCCTGCGATGCAGAAGACAGAGGTAAGGTGTATAGATAAATATAACCTTTTCCTTTTACAGATACATTTTGTAATGTATCTGTAGGTCCCAGGTATTTTATGTGGACCTTGCACTGTACTGCAAGGTTTGCTTTAAAAGGTAAGAAAACGAAAGAGTGAAGTAATGCTAAAAAACCTGAACCCCCCCTTCTTACCCCCTGCACATTGCTGGTCCCATGTCTGTGTGAAGGAATGTGATGTAAATAATAATAATCTGAAAATGTCTATTTTCTTATGTGCATACATATTTTTCTCCTTACTCATTATATAAGTATACAGGTTTGCTCTGTTCCTATATTTTTCTCAAAATGGCGGGTACCCCCTACATCCCACACATCGGTAGAACGCGGAACTGAAGATAAAACCAAGGACAGCCAAACCTCTTTATCAAGATTCTCCATCTTCTTTTTTTTATCTTAACCAATGAGATGTACCTATTAGACTAACATAGCAATGACGTATTTTTGTGTATAAAACATTAGCACCGCCTTGAATAAATTAGAAGTGTAAGAAGTAACGGTGCTGAGCGTGTCTCAGAGTGTTTACTTTTATATGCATGCATATCCACACTTTTCAATTAGAGACAGCAGCAGATAACCTTGGGCTCGATTGGAGCTCTTAATCATTTCCATAACAGATGGTGCCGAAACCCGGGACCTCAGGCTACAGTCGAAGCCAGACCGCGATAAGCATTCGGGCGTTAATTGATTGATAAGAGTGGGGTTTGCGCAGCCCTAACAGTACCGGTAAGTCTTATTAATATTCTTACCACTGTACGACTTTCTTATCTTTCGGTTGACGGCTGGATTCTGTCGGTATGCTGAGACTGTCTTAGAGGCAGGTATTTCCTCGCCTGAGGTTGTTTTAACAAACCTGTCAATGGGTTTCTGCTGACTGTATTTGTTCACTGTCTGCCATTCTTTGGGCTACGAAACTCAGCAGTCTAAAAGTGCTACATGTGTGTTCTCAGTTCCAGATGAGCTGTCGGCCTCTGGAGTGAGATGGGTTATTGTAGTAGTCGGTTATAGGACGGGTTACTCTGGGTTTTAACGAATCTTTGAGGGTTATCTCAGCTGCTCGCGTTGCAGTCTGAAAGCATTACAGATGTATCACCCCCCAGATGAGCTGTCGGCCTCTGGGAATAACTGTATTGACGGCCTTTAACTGGGTTTAAGGGGAGTTGTCTGCCCCTGGGGTTATCTTAGCCTGCTGAATTTTTGCAGTTCGAAGAGTGGCAGGTGTAATGTCCTGTCGTGAGTGTATTTGTGGTTTACTGTTTGCTATACACGAGAGGGGTTGGGGACTGGTTAAGGTCGGAGGGGGGGCTGCCCGGGGGATCTGTTGGGTCGCGGGCCGTTGCTCCTCACTACCCCTGACGTGTTTGTTCTTGTTCTGAGATTAACCATACATTACAGGGTTATAGCAAACAGTAGAAGCTAGGAGCGCAGTTTTATGTGCTCCCACCCAAGGAATTTGTTGATTTGAACACTGAGAAGGAATATTAACCCCTTGGTTGTATGTATTCTCCTCTCAAGCCGTTAGCCGAGAAACAGAGAGAGAAAAGAATGTGATGGTGAAGAGGAGATAAGATGTTGAAATGGTTAACAAAGTTGAAAGAAGTGGCGAAAGTTATGTTGCTGAAGAAACAGGGAGAAAAATCCTATGTGATAAAGAAAATTGGATAAAGGAAGTTAAGAAAGATGGCGATTGTATTATGTATGTGTATCACAGAGCTGATATGTTGGAACTTGAAACAAAGGAGGGGAGGGACAGCACTGCCCTCCGTCTAACAACCACTCCTTTCTCACCACCCAAGCACAACCCACTGTGACAACTCAGCCCGGCGGCCATCTTAGTGCACCCATGCCTTCACTTTCTACCCAGTCCAGTGCACTTCCTGCCGGCGGCCATCTTGGTACACCCAGTAAGCTTAAACAGCCTGTACCCAGCCCTCCCTGTTTTAAACCAAGATGGTTCATACCACACACCTGTCTTCCCCAATACGGGAGCATCACATTCCCAGGTCGGATATGTTAATGATGAAGAAGCATCTGAGTGGGAAGCCCAACAGCAGGCAGCAAAGCCACCCACTGATTTAACCCCCAATCCGGCTCCAGACTCTCAGTTCCGAGAGGATCTCAAACACATGCGGGCAACCGTAAGGAACAATGCCTCTTGCCAGCCCCCGCCCCAACAACAGTCTCAGTTACCAGAAGGGGCATCAGTGATGTATGTCGCTTTTACTCTATCACAAGCAGCGGCCTTAGTGACAAGTCTGCCTGACCCAGAGAAGCAGCCAATTCCCTTCTACCACAGGATAGTGCAGATACAAGAAACTTACTCAGCTGCCTGGAGAGACTTGATCAGCCTATGCCGAATCAAAGCAGGACATGTCTTTTGGCCAGTCATGCAGACGGCCTTCAATGATGCCAGCCTGACAAGTGCCACTTCCTACACCTCAGGCGTGGAGTTCTGTGCACAACTCCACGACTGGGCAAAGGAGAAGTTGACGGATCAGAAGACCACAATCCAAGATATTATAAATGATGGGACCTCTGCGCTACTAAATGCGTAAAATAAACAGGGTGTGTGTAAAAAAACATAAGAGTGATGCTGCAAAATCAGATAGTGCTCACTGAATCACCATGAAAGTAAACTGTAAAGATAGGATTTCGCGCAAACACATGTATCAGATAAAACGTGCCACACCAATAAAAAATCAAAAGGAGTGTCCAATAATGATAAATGTGTAAACTTCTATCTTCCTGTTGGATACTATAATGGAAAATTGGCTGGGTGATGTATTTTCACATATAATCAATGATAGGATGATGTCCTTCCCTTAAAGTCTCCCATTGCCCTTACCTTAAAGGGCTTAAAATAAAGCCTTGATATGGATACAGGTGATGGTCCTGGAGTAACTGGAGTCTGTCCTCTGGTGGTGGTTCCTGGTGTGTTGAAACTTGGGGTACTTCTAGTCAGGAACGATTCCGGGTCCTGGGCTCCAGCCCAGCCAGGTGGGCGAAAAAAGAGAAGGGACAAAAAGGCTTCCAATGGTGTAGTAAGGTTAAAAAATGAAATCTATTTTACCAAAAAAAACTTTCCAAACATGGGGTAAAAAGCCATACACACTGTGGATACAGTGTGCAGCGGTGACAGGTAAAGATGGCGGCGATATGCCGTCACCTAATGCAGAGCTTCCGGTTCACACTGACAGCTTCTGGGTCAGAGCAGTGTGTAGTGTCGAGTGAAGTGGTTGACGGGATCCTACGCGTTACGTCACGTGACCTCGTGACTTCATCAGGGATTCTGATTGGTCGATATCCCCGTGACTTTATAGTCAGAAACCGGAAGTTGTTTCGACGCCATATTTGTGTAGCCTATGTGGTCTGATGGCGTCAGACGATGTTATTCTGTCCAAATGTTGAAAAACTACCATACTATACGGTTTACAAAATTAAACAATAACGGGATGTTGATTCGCAGGGAATCGAAAGTGATTCAGGAGTGCAAAAGTGCTCTGAGTAAGTGATTGACTGAAGGTAAAGTGTGTTGTGCTGCTGAGTGGACATACTGCCATCTTGTGGTGAAAGAAAACTGTGTTAATATACACGTACCTACGGGCAGTGATAAAGTGACTCTCAGTGCTACTAAGTAAACATAAATAATATCCTAAATGGACAAAAATGAAAAATGCTAAATAGTGCATGAGGAAAAATTGGTAGAACAGTAAAAACATGAATTTGTGGTGTATATAAATTAATTATATGAGATGGATGAAATTCATTGAATGTGCTGCCATCATGTGGTTAAAAATAGAAATAAAATCCTCAATCATTCCTTTAAAAGTTAGTGTGATGTATTCAAAGCATCCAATAATTTGAAATAATACAAATATTACTGAGACGACGAATGCTAGAATATTAGAAATGTTAAACAAGACAAGGGGAGAATAATATTTTAAAAAACAATTAAAAAATATTAATATGTGTCCCGGAAAGTTGGCATAAGGTTTACAATGATAAAATCAGATGATAAAACAATGCATTAATAATCACTAATGAAGCAATTCAGGTCAAAGTCTATGTTTAACCCATTCAGTGCTAGAGTATTCATTTTGTATATCCACTGAGATTCCTTTTGGCTAAGGTTGCGGATTTTGTGACTACCTCTCCATGCCTTTTGGTAGCGTTCTATCCCCCAGAACGTTAGTTCAGCTGGGTTACTGTTGTGGACCTCGGCAAAATGTCTCGAGACATTATGTTTCGGGTACTTGTTTATTATATTTTGCACGTGTTCTTTTACTCTGACTTGTAAGGCTCTTTTTGTCCTTCCTACGTATTGCAAATTGCAAGAGCATTGCAAAACATATATAACCCCCTCTGTGTGACCGCTAATAAAATCTTTGATCAGGTGTGTGTGTCCTGTGTTGGTTGCGACAAACTCGTTTTTTTTTTACTTTGAAATTTCCTCGACTTTTGGCATGCAAAGCAGTATTTACATGGAAAAAAACCTTTTCCATTAAAAAAAGAGAACTGTTTGGTGGAAGGAGGATCCACTACGTTCTTAACTAATATATCTCGTAGTGTGGTAGCTCTCTTGTAAATGAGTGGCTTATCTGGCAATACATTTTTCAGATGCCTATCTTCTTTTAAGATGTGCCAATGTTTCTTTATTATTTTTTCTATGTCCTTGTGTTGGACATTGAAACTCAAGATTAGTGCCGGTGCCTCAAATGACCTAGTAGATGTTTTTTGGGAGTGTAGCATTGTTGTCCTGTCCAGAGATTGAACCAATGCGATTTGTTTCTTAATATAGTTGGAGTCGTATCCTTTTTACAAGAATCTTTGTCCGACCACATTTGCTTGTGTTTTGTAGTCGGATTCTTTCGTGCAGTTACGTTTAATTCTGATTAGTTGCCCTTTTGGTATGTTAAATAGCCATGGTTTATGGTGGCAACTGGTGATGGGCAAGTAACTATTTCTAGATACCTCTTTAAAGTGGGTTTTGGTGATCAATCGATTATTCTCAATGATGATATCTAGATCCAGAAATTGGATCTGTTTATTATCAATCTTCCAAGTGAGAGAGATGTTCTTGTCATTCTGGTTAAGTGTTGTTAGGTATTGTTCAAGTGACTCCCTATCCCCGTTCCACACGATTTATAATGTCATCTATAAATCTTTTGTAAAGTTCTAATTGGCATGGGGTGTTGTTAAAGACCACTTCGTCCTCCCATTGTGCCATGAACGCATTAGCCACACTAGGGGCATATTTCGCTCCCATGGCAATTCCTGTTATTTGTTTATAGAATTCTTGATGGTGCCAAAAATAGTTGTTTTGGAGGGAGAAGTGGATACACTTGATTAGAAACTTGCGTTGTGTACGATGTAAACTGGAAAACTGTTTTAATACCCATTTGGTAGCTTCACACGCCTGCATAAAATTATCTATATATTGGATAAAATTATCTATATATTCGCCCAATCTGGCTGTTGCTGAATTTATGCCATTCACAATTGGTCTTCCTGGTGGGTTTACACAATCTTTATGTACCTTAGGGACTGTGTAGATTACCGGTATTCTGCACAATTCTGGTACCAGATACTTGGCTTCTTTATTATTAAGTATTGATTTCTTGACTCCCTTCTGGACTAGTTGTTCGAGACCACGTTTGATTTGTAATGTAGGGTTTCTCTGTAATTTGGTATATGTGGACTCATCGGAAAGTTGGCGTTCAATCTCTTTTAAATAGTTGTCTTTATTTTGTAATACTACTCCTCCTCCTTTATCGGCTGGTCTTATTACAAGGTTCTTTCTTTTGGTTAATGCTTGTATGCCCTTCTTCATATGAGCTGGGTTTTTGATATTTTTTATTTTGAGTTGATCCAATTCCTTTAAGACTAGGTCTTTGAAAACTTCAATGTGTTGTTTGTCCTGTATCTGGGGGTTAAAGAGAGACTTGTTTCTTAAAGTGCTGTGTTGCATTGAGGTTTGTATGCTTGGTCCGTCATTGTTCTTCCCTTGTGGATTACTCATGATAGCCTTCTTGATCGTGATTTTTCTTACATACTTGCGGATTCCAATGCATGTATCAAATTTGTTAAGATTTTGAATGGGTGCGTATTTTAGACCTTTGTCAAGGACTGCTAGTTCTTCTCTGGTTAGTTCTTGTCCACTTAAATTAAAGATCCCCCTCACCTAATATTCTCGCTTTCTTTTGGGCTCTCTTTCCCGCACGGCATCCTCTCTTGGTTCTGAGGATCTTCTGGGATGATCCTCGTGATGTCGTCGTCTTGGTGTGCCGTATCTTTCTTGTTGGTGTCTTCTTGGCGATTGTCGTGTCCGTTCTTGTCTCCGTTTCGGTGAGTGGTCTCCTCGATCCTGGTCTAAAAAATCAGCCCTCTGTTGTTCTTGGTGGTGATTCGATTGACGGTAATCCATATCATGGTAGGTTGGTTGTCTCAGTGGTTCGAATCTATTGTGAGTTGGGATTGGACTTCTTTCCCATCTATTGGGGGGTTGGGAATACGTGTATTCTCTATATTCCCTGTTTTCCCTTTGATGTCCCTCATAATGGGATCTGTTTGGGTATGGTCTGTCATAAGATGTATCACCATGGGGTCTATTTGATTGAGGTTTCACATAATGGTCTCCACTGTGATATGGTTTCCTTGATTGTTTTCTGAAAGGTTTCTTTCTGTTGTTCCTTTTAGTCTGATATCTGTAGCTATGATGGTCCTGGTGTTCAGATTCCCGTCTTGGTGTCACATATTCCCCATTTCTCCATCCCTCTGAAGAGTGAGCTGCTTACTATTGGTTCCTCAATTCTCACTTGGCGTTCCGGGGTGGAGTAGGTGGAAGTGACTAGAGGGTTTTCTAATTTAGCCATTTAAAAACCTGATCCTCTTTGTAATCCGCACAGTCTCTATGGTACTTTTTTTATCTTCCTTTGCTGGACTTCTAGATCTTTGGCTAACAGGTCTTTGTTCATTTGGTTGGCTAACGTATTAAAATCACTGGAGGCTTTAAACGGTTCAATCCTGAGTTTCAATTCTTCTATTTGTTGTTCTATATGGAGCATTTTCCTTCGTTTTCTTTTGAGTAAAAATTCTAAACCTTCTATGCTCTTACTATGGCATAAATTCAGCAACAGCCAGATTGGGCGAATATATAGATAATTTTATCCAACCAGCCGTTCAATGTACCAAAGCCTACTTACAAGATACGAAACACATTTTACAACTACTGGATTCACCAACTGTCCTCGAGGGAAGAACCCTACTGGCCACAGCCAACGTGAGTTCTTTATACACCAGTATCAAACACCACCAGGCGTGTGAAGCTACCAAATGGGTATTAAAACAGTTTTCCAGTTTACATCGTACACAACGCAAGTTTCTAATCAAGTGTATCCACTTCTCCCTCCAAAACAACTATTTTTGGCACCATCAAGAATTCTATAAACAAATAACAGGAATTGCCATGGGAGCGAAATATGCCCCTAGTGTGGCTGATGCGTTCATGGCACAATGGGAGGACGAAGTGGTCTTTAACACCCCATGCCAATTAGAACTTTACAAAAGATTTATAGATGACATTATAATCGTGTGGAACGGGGATAGGGAGTCACTTGAACAATACCTAACAACACTTAACCAGAATGACAAGAACATCTCTCTCACTTGGAAGATTGATAATAAACAGATCCAATTTCTGGATCTAGATATCATCATTGAGAATAATCGATTGATCACCAAAACCCACTTTAAAGAGGTATCTAGAAATAGTTACTTGCCCATCACCAGTTGCCACCATAAACCATGGCTATTTAACATACCAAAAGGGCAACTAATCAGAATTAAACGTAACTGCACGAAAGAATCCGACTACAAAATACAAGCAAATGTGGTCGGACAAAGATTCTTGGAAAAAGGATACGACTCCAACTATATTAAGAAACAAATTGCATTGGTTCAATCTCTGGACAGGACAACAATGCTACACTCCCAAAAAACATCTACTAGGTCATTTGAGGCACTGGCACTAATCTTGAGTTTCAATGTCCAACACAAGGACATAGAAAAAATAATAAAGAAACATTGGCACATCTTAAAAGAAGATAGGCATCTGAAAAATGTATTGCCAGATAAGCCACTCATTATTTACAAGAGAGCTACCACACTACGAGATATATTAGTTAAGAACGTAGTGGATCCTCCTTCCACCAAACAGTTCTCTTTTTTTAATGGAAAAGGTTTTTTTCCATGTAAATACTGCTTTGCATGCCAAAAGTCGAGGAAATTTCAAAGTAAAAAAAAACGAGTTTGTCGCAACCAACACAGGACACACACACCTGATCAAAGATTTTATTAGCTGTCACGCAGAGGGGGTTATATATGTTTTGCAATGCTCTTGCAATTTGCAATACGTAGGAAGGACAAAAAGAGCCTTACAAGTCAGAGTAAAAGAACACGTGCAAAATATAATAAACAAGTACCCGAAACATAATGTCTCGAGACATTTTGCCGAGGTCCACAACAGTAACCCAGCTGAACTAACGTTCTGGGGGATAGAACGCTACCAAAAGGCATGGAGAGGTAGTCACAAAATCCGCAACCTTAGCCAAAAGGAATCTCAGTGGATATACAAAATGAATACTCTAGCACCGAATGGGTTAAACATAGACTTTGACCTGAATTGCTTCATTAGTGATTATTAATGCATTGTTTTATCATCTGATTTTATCATTGTAAACCTTATGCCAACTTTCCGGGACACATATTAATATTTTTTAATTATTTTTTAAAATATTATTCTCCCCTTGTCTTGTTTTTTAACACTTCTAATATTCTAGCATTCGTCGTCTCAGTAATATTTGTATTATTTCAAATTATTGGATGCTTTGAATACATCACACTAACTTTTAAAGGAATGATTGAGGATTTTATTTCTATTTTTAACCACATGATGGCAGCACATTCAATGAATTTCATCCATCTCATATAATTAATTTATATACACCACAAATTCATGTTTTTACTGTTCTACCAATTTTTCCTCATGCACTATTTAGCATTTTTCATTTTTGTCCATTTAGGATATTATTTATGTTTACTTAGTAGCACTGAGAGTCACTTTATCACTGCCCGTAGGTACGTGTATATTAACACAGTTTTCTTTCACCACAAGATGGCAGTATGTCCACTCAGCAGCACAACACACTTTACCTTCAGTCAATCACTTACTCAGAGCACTTTTGCACTCCTGAATCACTTTCAATTCCCTGCGAATCAACATCCCATTATTGTTTAATTTTGTAAACTGTATAGTATGGTAGTGTTTCAACATTTGGACAGAATAACATCGTCTGACGCCATCAGACCACATAGGCTACACAAATATGGCGTCAAAACAACTTCCGGTTTCTGACTATAAAGTCACGGGGATATCGACCAATCAGAATCCCTGATGAAGTCACGAAGTCTCGTGACGTAACGCGTAGGATCCCGTCAACCACTTCACTCGACACTACACACTGCTCTGACCCAGAAGCTGTCAGTGTGAACCGGAAGCTTTGCATTAGGTGACGGCATATCGCTGCCATCTTTACCTGTCACCGCTGCACACTGTATCCACAGTGTGTATGGCTTTTTACCCCATGTTTGGAAAGTTTTTTTTGGTAAAATAAATTTCATTTTTTAACCTTACTACACCATTGGAATCCTTTTTGTCCCTTCTCTTTTTTCGCCCACCTGGCTGGGCTGGAGCCCAGGACCCGGAATCGTTCCTGACTAGAAGTACCCCAAGTTTCAACACACCAGGAACCACCACCAGAGGACAGACTCCAGTTACTCCCGGACCATCACCTTTATCCATATCAAGGCTTTATTTTAAGCCCTTTAAGGTAAGAGCAATGGGAGACTTTTTTAAGGGAAGGACATCATCCTATCATTGATTATATGTGAAAATACATCACCCAGCCAATTTTCCATTATAGTATCCAACACGAATCCAAGATATTACCCAAGATAAAGGGGAGTCTGAAGAAGTATCATACTAAACTCGTACAGGCCTTTGATGATCTGAGTTTCTCCCACTATGAAAAGAGACACACACGTTTCCTGCGTGGGAGTGGATGGGGTGCTCCGCTCCAGTCCATTTGTAGAGCCACTCCAAGTGGGGACATTTCCTGATTTGCTTGCCAGATTTGTGGCGTCCTCTACATGTCCCTTGAATCTACTAGGAGCTGATGTGTTGTCCGGACTACAAGCCTCAATCAGGACACGCCTGAAGGGGGGATGAAGTTACATACTCCCCTATCTTTAGAAGACTAATCTGCTTTGTGTTCTCTGCCTCTACTGATGACACTTAATGAAGCAAAAACTTCAAGTTCAATACTGCAGGAAGTACTTGACAGAATCCCTGTGTGCCTATGGTCCACAGGACCGGAAGACAACGGTCACTTAAAGGTGCCACCAGTTTCAGTCAAGCTAAAAGAGGGCGCATCATTGCCCCGGAAACCACAATAACCCCAAGAAGAGAACCCCTAAAGAAGAACCAGGTACCTGCTGTGGATGCCTTTGACTGCAAAATACCTCACAGAGGTGGACCTTACAAACGCTTTCTTCAGTGTCCACCCTCACCCCTCCTGCTGGTACCTTTTTGCATTCATCCACAGAAAGAAACGGCAACATACCTAAACAGTTGTGCCACAAGGGGCACAGAACTTTCCAAGCCAGTTTGCAAAAGCTATGGCTATCATCCTTGACACATGACAAGAGGAACACCCGGAAGTGATTTTCTTCCAACATGTTGATGACCTTCTCCTTTGTGCAGCTGACTTACCCCCTGTTGAAGTCACCTCAGAAAGCCTGTTGTGCTATCTTGCCAACCAGGGCTGCAGAGCCTCAAAGCCCAAATTGCAGTGGTGCTCAACACCTGTCATTTTCCTTGGACTAATTTCCTAGTGCAGAGCATGGATTACAGAAGCCTTCCTACTGATGCTCTGCAATCAGACCCCTTCCAGATGTCTCCTGAAGAAATATCTAAAGTTTGAAGCCTTTAAGTGCGCCACCCCCGGCGCTAGGGCTCCCAGCCTACGACAAAACGCTCAAGTTCTTTGTATCCGAACGTCTGGGACATGCTGCAGGTGTACTCACCCAATCACACGGCATCAGCCTACGCCCCGTAGGATATTATTCCTGTCGGCTGGATGCGGTAGCAAGAGGAGGCCTATTGTGTCTGCGAGCTGGCTTTGCTATACAAGCCTTGCTTGATAAAACTTTGAACTTGGTCCTCGGACACTGCCTCGTTCTGCTTGCTCCCCATGATGTTGTTGCCATATTCAACCAAGATCCAGCCGAAACACTTGTCCACTACCAGACACTTGAGACTCCTGTGTTCCCTCCTACTGGACAGCATTACTCTATTAAGTTGTCAAACACTGAACCCTACCACCCTTCTTCCACTTCTTGAGGGGGGGAAGGAGGAGGAGGAGTAGTCTTGACTTGTCACCCCATGACCACACAGGACACGCGGCCACCACTGAAAACACTGTTCTACAAGCTGAAGCCTTACCACCGGTGATGTCTACACAGGAGGCAGAGCTGTAAGCACTTACTACAGCATGTAAATGGGCAGAGGGAAAGGAGGAGGAGCCAACAGTCATATGGACTCAAGATATGCTTTCAGCATTGCCCATGATTATGGTGTTATCTAGGACAGAGGATTCCTGATGGCTGCAGGAACACCTGTGAAAACTTGATTGATGCCTTGCTTCTCACAACCCAAGTGACTATTATGAGTAAAAGCACACGACAAACTGAACTCAAAGGAAGCTTAAGGCAATCATCTAGCCAATTCAGCTGCCAAACAGACAACTGGTGGTCCACGGGAAGTGGACAGTAGGGTGGTAGAAGAAGACCACCCCGTGCTTACCTTACAGACTTTCCCAGTGGACAGAGTTTATCTAAAAGAACTACAGGAAACAACAAGTCCGGATAAGAAGGAAAGCTGGAAACGGAGAGGAGCAACTCTCAGAAATGGACTATTCGAGTGCAACAAGAAGCCTTGTCTACCCAGGAGTATGTACCCAGCCGTGGTGCAATGGGCACATGGAGCTGCCCACTTGACAAAGACTTTTTTGAACTCTCTTATTAACAAGTGTTGCACCAAGAGTTACTCCACTGACCGACAACTTCTGCAGATCATGCATTATCTGCACCAAATGTAACCCAGGACGCACAGAAAAAACACAGAAGAAGCACCTGGCAAAAGCCCTATACCCCATTCCAGAGGATGCAAATTGATCATTCTCAAGTGCCAAGAAGTGGCAGATTCGAATACGCTCTAGTGGAAGTGGTCACGACTGCCAGGACCACAGCTAAGAAACTACTAAGTGAGATAGTATGTAGATTTGGGGTCCCAGAGGTGATATTGAGAGATCAGGGACCAGCCTTAACAGCAACCCTTACTAAAGAGAGTTGGGTAGCACTGGGGGTTCAGTTGGCACTACACACCCCATACCACCCTCAAAGTAGCGGGAAGGTAGAAAGGATGAATGGGACACTAAAAACAGGATGTTAAAGATGGCCCAAGAGACTAACATGAGTTGGCCAGACAGTTAGCCCATTGCCCTGTTCAGTGTCAGACACACCCCCAGGGGAAACATGCCCTATCCCCTTATGAAATTTTGTTTGGTTCAGCTCCCAGACTTGGTTGTTACTTTCCACAACAGTTACAGTTAGTCTGATGTGTTGACTAATTATGTAACCACATTATCACGAGAATTAACCTGAATGCATGTCCAGGTGTTTTCTTCCATTCCAGATCCTGAATTAGATACAGGAACACACCAACTACTGTCTGGAGATCCTTGAGCCAAGTTATGATGGTCCATTCCAAGTTTTGCTGACCACAGCCACCTCAGTCAAGTTGGCCAGGAAGAATACCTGAATGCACGCTTATCACTGCAGGAGAGCGTGTTTTCGGGCGCTGCATATCCTTTTTCTGTTTGATCTAGGGGGGAGGGGCCCAGGAGGTGGCCATCACAAAAATGATAACATAATTACGTTTTGGTGTAACTCTTCAGGTACACATGTGACCACCTTTACCTTAGATTACTGTGACATAGTACCTTGTCCGTTTGACCCTTCATGGTGATACCATTGGTACAGTGATATCCCTGACGGTAAGGACATATATGTATGCCACACAGACAGTTACTGGGGACAGAGTTGTGGTTTCTGTGGGGGTCAGTGGGTTGGAACACAGGGCCAGACTGGGCAACCACAGAGTGCATTAGACAAAAAAAAGATGAAAATAGAAAGCCCCATATCCTAACCAAAGATACCCCTGATACATACACTGACCCAGCACACAGTCAGAGGAGGAAGCGAGCAGCTCTCTCCGGAAGCTTTGATCCTCATGTATACATAGATGCCATAAGGGTTACAAGGGGGGTCCCTGATGAGTTTAAAGCCAGGGATCAGGAAAAAGCTGGTTTTGAGTCTTTGATCCCCATAACAACTGTCAGCAAGAATGTAGATTGGATTAACTACATGTCATGGTTATGCAATAGAGTTTGTCGATCAGCATACCTGTCTCCATGTGTTCATCTCTAGAGACCAGCTGACCCTCACCTGACTGCTTTTGTAACCTCTACTCTAAGCATGGCCCCACCCCAGGCCCTATCAGGGAACCCTATATTAACCTGTGCACCGCAAGCCAGCAGTGCTGATCAACCATTGTGTGTTAGCCTCTTCCTGTTACCGACTTTGGCCTGTTCCCGACCATCCCTGTTTGCCTGTGACCCTGATGTTCCAGCCTGCTGCCTCCTTCCTCTTCTCCTGTAGTCTACGGTGAGCGTGAGCTGTGAGACCCTGGGGGCCGCGACCTGGAGCCAGACTGCAGCGCAGTCCATCCTTACCATTAAAGGCTCTGGTGAACACCTGCTGGCTCTTAGACTCCGCACCCTGGGGAATCTATGCTCTAGCTCCCAGTGGGATCTGTGTCAGTGATCCAGTAGACCTGCTTCCCGAACCTCCCAGGGTTCAATCCGCAGCAGTCACCCGTAGGGTCCACTACCTTGTGGTGCACTCCTGATCCCAACGGTGTGCATCTGTCACCCAGCCTCTAGGTGACCTGACACTACACATATTATAACCAACAGAGATTTGTAAATTACACTAAAGATGCCCTCCAGGGAATTGCTGACCAGTTAGCCCCCACTTCCTACATGACATTCCAGGACCTGGTGGCCTTAGACATGGTGCTAGCTGGGAAAGGAGGTGTTTTGTAAAATCATAGGAAAAAACGGGAACCTGTTGTACATACATTCCTGATAATACTGGGCCAAATGGTAAGGTTACACTAGCTATAAAGAAATTAGAAGATCTGTCACTGGAGTTGAAGAAGAACTCAGGTATCACAGACCCATGGGATCAATACTTTAGCTGGATGAGTGGGTGGCAGAAGGTGCTCGCCCAGATACGGGTAACTGTATTAATAATCCTGGTTCTTTTAGCCCTGATTGTATGCTGTATTCTACCTTTCGTAAAAAGTTAATGAGCAAGGCTGTAGAGAATAGCACACCTACATTTCTCCAACAAGAAGAAGAGGACTTCCTTATGATGGAAGATGACAAACCCTTCACTCCTCTACAGTCACTCCCTGTCCATAATCTCACAATCCTATAGGGTTATAGGGATAGATAGCGCCTGACTGCACCTCTCCAGCTGTATCGAGGAGGGAAGTGAACAGTTGCTGCCCAATTCTATATACAGCCAAAAAGAGTTGCTGAGGAGAAGGGCCAGGCCAAAGTGGGACCTTTAGTATTAGGGACAGAAAAGAGAAAATAGTCATTTTAGGGGGGATTGTGAAGGAATGTGATGTAAATAATAATAATAATCTGAAAATGTCTATTTTCTTATGTGCATACATATTTTTCTCACTCATTATATAAGTATACAGGTTTGCTCTGTTCCTACTGTATATTTTTCTCAAAATGGCGGGTACCCCCTACATCCCACACATCAGAAGAACGTGGAACTGAAGATAAAACCAAGGACAGCCAAACCTCGTTATGAAGATTCTCCATCTTCTTTTTTTATCTTAACCAATGAGATGTACCTATTAGACTAACATAGCAATGACGTATTTTTGTGTATAAAACATTAGCACCGCCTTGAATAAATTAGAAGTGTAAGAAGTAACGGTGCTGAGCGTGTCTCAGAGTGTTTACTTTTATATGCATGCATATCCACACTTTTCAATTAGAGACAGCAGCAGATAACCTTGGGCTCGATTGGAGCTCTTAATCATTTCCATAACATCTGCACACTCAGAATCTCTACTACATGGCTCCTGCAGCTGTGTAGCATCATAATGCAGGCTATGGTAAGCATTATGTATTACAATGTAACCATTGCCTGCATTATGAAGCTACACACAGATTATGTAATGAAGATTTTGAGAGTTTAGCCTCTATAGTGACTGGGGGGAGGGGCGCAACAGGAGAGTGGCATGAGACCAGCAGGGTCTGGGGGAGTTGTTTAGAGTTAGATCACTATTTTTTTGAAAAGTTGAACTTACCCTTAAAAAAAGACATATATTCCAATAGATAAATTGTCCCAACATATGAAATGTGTGCATATTTTCATTGAAATGTATTTCCTAAAATATTTTTTTATTGTATTTATAGAGATGTCAGGCTATAAATCCAGTGGCTGTTCTGCCGATATCGATCTTACCAATAAACTGGAGGAGATGGGTTTGGATCCTGCGTACTGGCTTTCCATCTTAGAAGAATGTTTGGGCATACATAATATTCAATCATTAAACTATATTCAGCCTGAAGAATGCTCTGTGATAGAGGAAAAAACTCGCTATCCACGGGAAAAGAGGGCATTACATAAATTGTTTAATATACCTGACAGCAGTGTAAAAATTGCTGAAGTGCAAGAAAAGAGAAACCAACTCATAAATGAGAAGAATAAACAAGCCCGTAATGTACTAGCAGAGTTAAAAAAAATGACATCTGAAGGTAAATGTCGACAAGATGACATTGTTAAAGAGTGTGAAAAAGAAATGTGGAAGAATCTGGAAGTTCCTTCTGAATACTCTGCACTCCCTGAGAAATCACCATTAGACCTTATAAACTACTTTGAAAATCAGATTTCCCTCAGAGAGGAGTCCTTTTCCAAAAAAGAAAACCTAACGGATGAAGAGGTCATTCAACATTCATCTGGAGGCCTAGCACTAGAGGGAATTTTCCAAACCAAAAATGCGGAAGATTTTTGGATTAAGAAACGTGAACCACTTCTGTGTATCCCAGAGGGCTTCAAACTTGTTGGACCTGAACAAATTCCTATTTTAGAACAAAAGGAATTTTCCTCTAAGGAAGCTGAATCAAGTTTTCATAGAACAGTTGAGAAAATCGGGTTAAGTTTAAGTAGCTCAATTACTGCAGGTTTCATGGGATTTGGTCTAAAAAGTAGTTCTAACTATAACAGTTCTGTAGAGTCTGAGCACACAAGTAAGCAGTCAGTTCAACATGGCTACGTTTGCACCACCAGATATAATTACATTCCTTTAGCATCCTGTTACTTCAGTAAGGATCAGCTGAGACTTTCTCCCTCTGCTCTAAATGCATTGCAGGAGATAGAAACATTGTTAAAAATTGATACCAATGCACCAATTTTGTCAAAAAAATGTTCCGATTTTTTCCAGAGGTTTGGCTCACATGTTAATCTTGGGCCAATACACTTTGGTGGGATATTCTGGTGGAAGGCATCCATGGAAGCAATAGACAGCAACAAGATAGAAGAAGCAAAAAAGATGACATCTGAAGCCCTGAATATGTGTGTGGGTGCCAGTTATGCTGGATTTGGAGGAGATATTGACTGGTCAAAAACAAATACACAGGGGTCTGTGCACATTACAAAAACATCCAACCTTCAGAAAGAAGTTCAATTGTCTGTTATTAAAACTGGAGGTCCATCAGAGGCTGATTCTCTCCTACAATGGAAATCTGGTTTATTAACCAGTAACAAAACCTGGAGTGTCATAGATCGTGGATTTCAACTGATACCAGTGTGGAAGCTTATTGTGGACAATCACAAGGAGTTTACAGAAAATTTAAAACTTGCTTCCTGTTTGATTGACCATTACAGGTCAG
This sequence comes from Lithobates clamitans, assembly GCA_037952925.1. Classification (NCBI taxonomy): domain Eukaryota; kingdom Metazoa; phylum Chordata; class Amphibia; order Anura; family Ranidae; genus Lithobates; species Lithobates clamitans. Next base: position 1,808,435 of record JBBGZY010000939.1, on the reverse strand, counting down.
AGACTGGTCTCGCCACAGAAATGATGATTGGAGAAAATTTACCAAATGCTTTAGAAAAAGCTAATTTATTCTTGCAGGGTGTGTCGCTCTGGAACACAAGTAATGCAGAACAATACTTACAGGAGTTAAATGACTTGAAAGTGGAACTCTGTAAAACATCAGGAAGTTACAGTGCTTGGAAAATTATTTGTCTGTCAGATAAAAACCTGCAAGCATTTTTAGTAAGTATTGTTGAAAAATTCAAAGACAGTTCTACAGAAGACACAAATCTTATAAAAGTTTTACTGAAATCCTTAGTGGAGCCTCACATTTATTCCGTCGAAACATTTCCAAATCCTTCACGTATTATGAGATGGATATATGACTCTGACAAGGATGAACTTGAAAGATTTACTGTTTCTGATTTCAAAGAACTTCTTGGTATTTTGGAGAGTTCTATTAATGACATTCTCCAAGTTACTCTCAAAATGAACTCATCCATTGATGCCCAACGTCAAGTAAAGATTAAAGCTACAATGAACATTAGTCTTTCACTATATTCCTTTCTAAGCTCCCTAAGGAAAACCAATCAAGTGGACACGGAATTACTGATGCTCTGCATTGCCAACAACTCTGGATACTGTATTCAAAACTACAACTTTAAAAATCTTTTAGGATGTAAAGAAATTGAGTTTCTAAAACATCACATGCAAGAAACCTATAAGGAGTACACAGACATCAGATGTCAGTGCACTGATCGGGCTCAAGCATTCGTCCTGTACAAAGGTCTGACATCTGTAGGTGAATACCAAGAAATGTCTCTAGAACAGAAAAGAGAACGTCTACATTTTATGAAGAAACACATGGCAGGACTTATTTCTCCTGATGTTGATAAAATAATTGAACAATATGGAGGACATCATGAATGGCACAAATTAGAAGAAGACCTCAGAGCATTTAGCTATGGGGAATCAGCAAACACAGAGCTGAAAAAAAATGAGATTGCTGCTGAGCTGAATAATATATGCAAGGAACAAAAAACATCTACTAAAAATGATATGACAACTGATTACAGCAGCAGAGACAAAGACTTTTTACTACTGCTGGAGAGACTGGATCTTAAAAAGTATTACCCACAGAAAATGAAGAATACTGATTTTCATAAGATTTGTCAACCTTCTTTGGTTGAAGAACAGATTTCTGAAGAAAAACGACTTCCCCTCCATTTCCTTCAGAAATTACTTATGTTGGACTATCGTGCAAGATATGTGCAGTGTCAATGCAATAGAGGACCTGTCCATGTAAATGTGATGAGAGAAGAAGAAGACATGGACACAGCTGATCTTTTACAACAATTTCTAGATGTTGATGAAAATGAAGATTTGGAGCAAAAAATTTCAAGTAGTGAACAACCTATTCACCCAATGGATGTCCAAATGTCAATTTTCCATTGTGCTAATGATTTCATGAGACAGTATCTTTACACAAAACTTTCATTTTGTCAGTTTGCTCTTCCACTTTTGGTAACTCTACCTAGTACAAATACTATAGAGTTTCCACTTTGGACTTTTCAGGAAATTAAAAAGAAGTGGAAAATTAAAGGTGGAGAATCTTATGACAAGTTCATTAAGGAAACTGAGGCTCCCATTATATCCTTCATTCGTCTTGGTCCATGTTCTACCTCTAAATCACAGTTAATGAACTGGGTGATTAGTAAACAAAGGCATGATATCTTCTATCATAGACATTGCAGAGGAAGCACAGAAAATGCTTTATTGATGAATGGAATGACAGAGATTGCCTGGTATTGTCCAGGTGGAAAAGAGGATGACACATTTGATGACTGCATTGCATTCACCAATCTACATGGTGATGCCAGAGAACATAACCAGCAAGTGAAATTCTTAGAAGGACAATGACTGAGGAAATTTCTTCTATTTATTGAGTTGGATACAAAAGGGAAAGAACTGTTACAGTGGCTATTAGCATCCCCAAAATCACTGATTTGCCTGCGTCCAAACAAAAAAAAGTCTCTTTTAACTAAAGGAACTAAAGTACAGATAGGTATAAAAAATCGAAATGAAGCAGAATTGTTACAACAAATATCAAGCACTATAAAATCTTTGTTGGCTATTTCAAAGGAAAAATATTCACTTGCTAAATGTGCCAGTATAGCCAGGAAACATGGATTTGTAGTGGATGAAGACAAAGAACGGTGCAAACAAGGAAAGGAACAAGCAGAGTATTTACTATCATTGTTAAAAGAAAAAAATGTATCAGCCGTGAAGGAGGAATTTCTGCCTCTACAAGGAGATCTCTGGAAAAGTTGGTGCAAGTACGACAAAGAGGTGACCCGACTGAAGCAAAATATTAACATAAGTATTGAGCAACAGCGGAGCAACATTGAGTCTGAAAAGAAGGCAATAAGAAATAAACAACTTAAAAGGGCATCTCCCCTTAATGACTTCATGAGAACTTTCCTGGAGAATCTACATTCAGACAGTCAAGACTCAAAAATGTACTTTCTCCGGTGGTTTAGTATGTATTTAGATGATCGATCTTCGAAAACTCTTCCAGGGCTCTACCAGAAATACCACGATCTGTGGTCAGAAATAAAAAAGGAAAAGGAAAAAAAAGATAATAATAAACAGATTATAGAAAAAAAGGATAGACAACTAGAGAAATTATCAGGTACAATTGACATCTCAAATTTTTGAACACATTCTAAGAGAAATTGGACAGATATATGAAGCTTCAGAAACATGTGGTAGAAAAAATGAAAGTTTTTTCAAATTGCCAAAAGTTGCTGCCAATCTTATGGTCTCAGGGTATCCAATTGAGCTGATGGATGGTGATGCCGCCCATGTACCACTGAGGTGGGTTGAAGCCATTCTGGATGAGCTGATTAAAATATTGGGAGACAAAAAGCTGTATGTCCTCTCTGTATTAGGTATACAAAGTACTGGAAAATCCACTTTACTCAATGCTATGTTCGGTCTTCAGTTTGCAGTGAGTGCTGGCAGATGTACTAGAGGAGCATTTATGCAGCTTTTAGAGGTTGACAAAGAACTTAGGCAGGAAATGAACTTTGACTATGTGCTTGTTGTGGATACTGAAGGACTGAAAGCTGTTGAGCTCTCAAAAGAAACTGCACTTAATCACGACAATGAACTGGCTACTTTTGTAATTGGCCTGGGTAACCTGACATTGATCAACATCTTTGGGGAAAATCCTTCTGAAATGCAAGACATCCTACAGATTGCTGTACAAGCATTTTTGAGGATGAAGAAAATCAAGCTACAACCCAGCTCTGTATTTGTTCATCAAAATGTTGGAGAAATAACAGCCAAAGAGAAAAACATGGAGGGAAGGAGACGGCTCCAGGAAAAACTGGATGAAATGACATTATGTGCTGCACAGCAAGAGCAGTGTGACATGACATGTTTTAATGAAGTCATTACATTCGATGTAAACACACATATTCATTACTTTGCCCAACTCTGGGAAGGTGACCCTCCCATGGCTCCCCCAAATCCAAGTTACAGCCAGAATGTTCAAATGCTAAGACGGATCATACTTGAATCAGGAAAACAGGAAGGCCAATGCAATATTTTGAATATCTCTACATTCAAAAGTCGAATAAATGATTTGTGGAATGCATTGCTCAATGAGAATTTTGTATTCAGCTTCAAAAATTCACTTGTGAATGCTGCATACAACAAACTGGAAGTAAAATACAGTCAGTGGACATGGAAATTAAGGGAACACATGTTGACCCTTCAAATTAAAATCCACAACCAGATTCACAAGGATGAAATAAAGAAGGTTGATGAGATGTCTTTAAATAAGCAGTTTGAAGAAATATACAGTACAGTCCAAGGGGAAATTAAGGAATTTTTTGATGGTGAAAGGGACAGAGAGATATTAGATCAATGGAAAGCAAACACTGAAATAAAAGTGGGTGAAGTCAAAGATGATTTGATAAAAGAGATCCTTAAAAAATCTGAAGAACTCATTGAATCAAAAAAGAACAGTAAAACTATAAACAAACTGAGTGAGAAATATGAAGATAAAATGTTATCTGAAGGCAGGAAATTGGCCCTGTCTTTGCAGGGGAAAAATTTCACTGAAGAGGAATTGAAAAAAAAATTCAACATAATGTGGAATTCTCTGATCACTGAAGTAACTGAGGAAACATTTACTCCTAAACCGCCAGAAATCAACTGTGATTTAGAAAACGTGCTTCTCGAACGATTCAAAAATGAACCCAATATAGCTGATACAATTGAGGATTCTTGTGATTGGAAGGACTTACTACAAATATTCTCTAATTATATTGAAAGCAAGCCAAAATATATATTCTGGAATGAAAAGTTTTCAGATGATGATCAGAAAACAATAAAACGTACAATACCAATTCTAAGCAAGAGAATGGATGAATACATGGATAAAAAGCTGCAGGAAAAACTAGATTATCAGAAAGTTTACTTCCATGAGCTTCTGAATATAATAATATCTGAAATAAATATCACACTAGAAACATTTAAATTCAGGAAGGAGTTTACTTTGTACACATCACTGTTCTTGTGTCGGAAAGCAGCCCAAAAATTTCAGGTGATTTCTGAAGCTTTTAGAAAAGCTAATGACCCCCTTGTCTACCTGGAAAGTAAGAGAGAGGAATTTTGGGAAAGTTTTAAAATCTCCTGTGAGGGAAAAAAAGAAATCACAACATTGGCAGATTTCCTGTGTACCAAGTTGGAAGAGGCCACCCGGCAAGGTGTCTATGAGAAATCTGCAATACACTTAGCTGGGGAGGTAAAGAGTAATAATCAAGCCTTGAATGGGAACAGATCAAAACTTGAGTTCTGTCTGCTGAGGTCACTGGCAGAGGATGAAAATTTCCAGCAGTATATAGACTATATCGATGATCCAAAATCTGCAGTCACTGACTTCATTCAAAAGTGTGTTAAACAGTATTGTGAAGACAAGAAGAACATATCAGAAATTCTAAACATTGAACTGGATGAATTTGAGAACATTATATTAAAGGCCATCAACAAATCAACTACAATAGTCACTGATAAAAATGGTGATATCGGTGAATGGCTGGATACTTTCTGCTCTCAGCTTGGAAGTGATATGAAGCTGTCAAGTCGTGATCTCAAGAGTGTGAAATATCAGAATATAACTGACGTTGGGTTTTTGAAGGAGGCAATGACAAAAGCTCTGAAAACTGTGTTGAAAAAGCTCAAAGATTTATTTTCTAAATGTGATCTTACTCATCTTGTAGAAATGATTCATGAAAATCTATCTAAGCAATTTTCTGGGTGCTGGGCGCAGTGTCCGTTCTGTGGTGCTGTATGTACAAATACTGTTCCCAGGCATGATGGAGACCACAGTGTTCAGTACCATCGTCCTAATGCTTTGATAGGTGGGAAATGGAAAAACACAAATCACTTTACTATAGAAATATGCACCAGTCTTGTATCCAGTGATAAATGTTATGTGCTTGATAAAGGCAGAAGTATTCCCTACAAAAGACACAAAGATGGTGGACCTCCTTACAATACCTGGTCTATTACTCCAGACAACTCATCGTTACTTTATTGGAAATGGGTGACTTATTTCTTCCAAGGTGACTTTGAAAACCATTACAACCTAAAATTCACAGGCCGGGGGACAATTCCATCTGAGTGGGCTTCTATAAATAAACAGGAAGCAATTGATGAACTTAAAAAAAAAGATGTAAATTTCTATAAAAAAACTATCCTGACATATTGAATGGACATTTCTGACAACCAAGAGACATACTTTAACCTCTTATAAAATGTAAAGGCAGCCTAAATGATTGATTTTCTTTCTTAGATAGATTGTACATATGAAGAGATTTGGATACAGTCATGATCATTGTTGGTCTGAAGGTAACTGAAGACCTGTGAAAAGCAGCATATCTATTAGTGTACAGAATGACGCCTACAGAAGATGTTTCCTCCTCACTATTGCTCTCACACAACTCGGCATAATGAAAAATCTCCAGAAAAAAGATGATTTGCCACCAAAACAATTCTGCAGATTTAAACCTGGAAATCATTTTAATTAAGAAGAGCATTTTGATTAAAGTGGCAGTTTAGGTATGTTTTTTTTTTTGCACAGTTACATTGGTCCAATGTAAGTATGTATGTGCCATAGCTGGCTGATCCCAAAGGAACCTGGAAATCTCTGGAGTAATCACCACGACTACAATGATTGCTGGTAGCTCCCGGGGTCCCGTACGAAGCTGCAGCACTACTGATTAGTGAACAGAGGAGGTCACTCACTCGGCACAGGCTCACTCAGAGAACAATTTGCATTTTCTCAATGAAGGCAAAGTGTTCTCAGATTGGATGAGGTGGAGATTGTGACATCACCAGCCCTCCTCTCCGCCTCATCCAATCAATCCAATCTGGGCCAATGTATCTATGCAAAAAATGTCCATTCCTAAACTTTAGCTTTATGTAATTTAAAGAACAAACACTGTGAGGATCTATATACTATACTTATGCTTTTTATTTTTCTTTATTAATTGATCTGTATTAACAACATGCACTCAAATATATATCAAATAATCAAACCTGTTATCTTTGTCTTTTATTTTTTAAAACATTTATTCTGCAGTTTACCTCCATAAGGCTTGTTCATAAATGAAAATAGAAAGGCTGTCATTGCTAACCTGCTTCAGAAAATGCTAATTACCTGGCTGACCCTGGATTTACAGGAACCTACATTGAAAGAAATACAGAGACCGCTACTGCTGACCTCCTTTTGAAAATGCGAGTTGCTTGGTTGTCTCCGGCTTCGGTATTTTGAGACCCTGGGATTGATTTACTAAAGACAAGAAGGCTTTTCACTTTGCAAGGGAAATGAGGTGAAACTCTGCTGACTCCTATCGTCCAATCATGTGTTTTTATTTTCCTTGCCCGTGATTGGGGCATTCTTTGCAAAGGAAATTTGGTCACTTTTACTAAACAAAGAGCAAATTCCTTTGCAATGTGAACAGCTTATTTGCATTAAGTAAATCAACCATATTGACCTTTAATAAGCAAACAGATCGGGAAAGTCAGACTGAAATGTTAACTTTGTGAACGCCATAGGCATGGGCACAGGGTGTGCTGGGTGTGCCTGGGCACACCCTAATCACCCTGTACGGTGCCAAGTCCCCCTGCTTCCTGGCATCCCCTGTTTCCCCCTCTGCAGTGCTGCCAGCTTTCCTCCTCTCCTTTCCCACCGGCTGCAAGGGATGTTTCAGGATGGATGAATGGATGAAGGCAGTGAGTGATCTGTACCGATCGCTCCTGTGTTCATTCTTAACTGAAGCATAGTAAAGCATAGCACAGAGCACTTCCCATTCATTCCCTGTCCAGTGCAGCTGAGGCTGCAGAGAAAGGGACTGGGAAGCTCTGTCCTCAGTCCCTTTCTCAATGTTTAGACCCCTGATATTTCACCAAAGCCCCCCCAACATTTTTTTTAATAATTTTTTTTTTTACAATTATTTCTATCTTTTACAATTTTTTTTTTCTTTTTCTTTTTTTACAATTTCTTTAGGAGCCTTTCCTAAATAATTTGTACAAAAAAAATATAAAAAAAACAATAAAAGTAAAAACTACTGACACTGTGCTCTGCCCTACTGTCTGCATTCTGCCTGTGTACGGAATGATCGGTGGGTGTTGGCGGATATTGAGTCCGGGGTTCCTGCTGTGACAGCGGGAACGAGCCTCCGGCGGCGTGCACTTGTGCCCGCTACCCGAAAGTGCAGGATTTTTGCTCTACTGACACTGTCAAAAGGGGAAAACAAAAGGGAAGTGGGACTTTAAATGAAACACTTGGTTGCAGAAAGGTAAATAGGTGAAAAAATAATAAAAAGTTTTATTAATTGCCATCTAAAATAGACATCCATAACATTTGATTACAACAGTAATAAATATACATTGAGCCGTGACGTGCCTGGCGGCCCCTCCCCCTATGTTTGGTAAGGTACGGTTGCTGTCACTGCACGTCAACGCTGCGCATCCCAGACTGGACGTGCGGCGCGTACTCAGCGCGGACCCGCCCATGTTTGTGGTTACCATGCTCGCGGGCAAAATGGGGGACTTCCGATGGCGGAGGATCGAGCGCCTGCTGGACTCCTGCCGCCGGTCTTCCCCCGCCCCCCTGCTGCGCTGGTGTGATGTCGGCGGCGTCATCGTCCCGGCGCCTATATGGGCGTCCCTAGGGCGGATGCCGGTTGACAAGGCTTCCCTCACCTTTCAAATTTGAACAGCACACACGGCTGCTGCATTCAGCCATCCTCACCCAGGTAATTTATCCATCCACATCACTTTTCTCCTTGTCTCCTTCACAGTAGTCACTCACTTGTCCCCTTTCCCAACCTTACCACTCTCACCTCTCCCCCTGATCCGCACGTTTCACTCTTGATTGGTGGTCATCACCATCATTCACCTTCCCCTTTTCTCTTCACACCTACCTTTAGGCCCCACTGGCCGGTTTTTCACTTTCCCCACCGCCCTCCAATTAACTTCACTCACACAATTTTTCCCCCCCATCCATTCCTGTCCAGGTTACTATGGAACACCTTCTATTTCCTCCCCAGGTTGCCTTGCCTTCTTGTGCCTGCTCTGGCCGACACCTACCTGGGTATCTTGGATGATATGTCCGCCGCGGCTCCCGGTTGGGAGCATTTACCCGGAGAGTTTGGTACCCTGCTTTCGCACCACAACCACACTGATACCCTCTAGTAACAGGTAATTGAGTTGAGGGTTTTATACCCCATTACTGTACTTACCTACCCTATTATAATACTTCATCCTTTATTTATAGAGATATCTTGTGCTCGCTTCTGACGAGTGGCCCTCTAGCCACGAAACGCGTAGAGCTGCCATACGTCTTACTTCCAACATTACCATAATACCAAGTTTACACTCAATATCCTTTTTAGGATCAACAAGACCATGGGTTTTGCAAGCTTTACGGTGCATTATTGTTTATACAATGACCATATTGGTGAATTCTGGAGGGATGATTAATTGCCATTCTACATGATACTGTTTTTATGAATTTATACCATGTATCAATGTATATTTATTACTGTTGTAATCAAATGTTATGGATGTCTATTTTAGATGGCAATTAATAAAACTTTTTATTATTTTTTCACCTATTTACCTTTCTGCAACCAAGTGTTTCATTTAAAGTCCCACTTCCCTTTTGTTTTCCCCTTTTGATACATGACAGGGATGGAAACTTGTAGCCTTACCAGGCTACAGTTTCATATAAAGTCCCGAGGGATGGAACAATGGTGCCTTACCAGACCATTTGTCCATTTAAAGTCCCTATCTATTTCCCTTCAACCCCATTCATTCACTACTGACACTGTCCACTGCTCAGCTGATAAACACGCATGCGTGGTTGTGCTCAGGGGTGCACACCCTAATGTAATAGACCACACCCACCTATGGTGAACTCATTGTGTGTCAATTTCTTAGGCCGGGTTCACACATATGTGAATTAGAGGTGGGTTTCCCCCGCCTCCAATTCACATGACACGTGAGTGTGACATGTGAGGATACAGGTCCGGGGCGGCTGCGGTCCAGATTGAAAAAGGGTCCTGTGCGTCTTCTGGTCGGATTCAGGTGTGAATTCAGGCAAAAATTTGGCCCCAAATCGCACCTGAACCGGTAAAAAGGGACACGCCGGTCCCCAGATATAAAACCACGGCCGCATATGTGTGAACCCGGCCTTAGAAAGTACTGAAGCCAATGGATAACAATGACAGCCAGTGATCTCTGTATTTTCAGGAGGAAAGGTCAAACATGGCAGCCCGAAAAATGTAAGTTTCCTTTAGTAGTTTGTTAGTCCTCCTCCATTGTCCCTGGTTTTTACATGAAATACTATAGTACCCTCATGGGACTTTACAGACAATATACATAAAGTGTAATTGAAAGGCAATCATGCCAAACTTTATTACAAAAACATTTCAAACAGTAAAATTACAAAAACAATATAGCTGGTTTAACCATTTCAGCCCCGGAAGGATTTACCTCCTTAATGACCAGGCCATTTTTTGCGATACGGCACTGCGTCGTTTTAACTGACAATTGCGCGGTCGTGCGACGTTGTACCCAAATAAAATTGATGTCCTTTTTCCCTACAAATAGAGCTTTCTTTTGGTTTTATTTGATCACCTCTGTGGTTTTTATTTTGTGCGCTATAAACAAAAAATATTGTAAATTTTGACAAAAAAACACAATATTTTTTATTTTCTGCTTTAAAACATATCCAAAAATAATCAATTTAACCACTTGCCTACTGGGCACTTAAACCCCCCCTTCTGCCCAGGCCAATTTTCAGCTTTCAGCGCTCTCACACTTTGAATGACAATTACTCAGTCATGTAATACTGTACCCAAATTAATTTTTTGTCCTTTTTTTTTTCATACAAATAGAGCTTTCTTTTGGTGGTATTTGATCACCTCTGGGTTTTTTATTTTTTGCGCTATAAATGAAAAAAGACCGAAAATTTTGAAAAAAAACAAAACGCATTTTTCTTAGTTTCCGTGATAAAATTTGCAAATTATTCATTTTTCTTCATAAATTTTGGCCACAATTTATACCGCTACATATCTTTGGTAAAAATAACCCAAATTAGTGGATATTATTTGGTCTGTGTGAAAGTTAGAGAGTCTAAAATCTGTGGTGCAAATCATAAAGAATTGATCACACCTGATGGCCTAGGAAAGTACAAATCCCCCCCAAATGACCCCTTTCCCGAAAGTAGACATTCCAAGGTATTTAGTAAGATGCATGGTGAGGTTTTTGATGTTGTCATTTTTTCCCACAACTCTTTGAAAAATGAAGATTTTTTTATTTTTTATTTTTTTTGCCCACAAAATTGTCATTGTAATAGGTTATTTCTCTCACGTGGCATGTGTATGCCACAAACAACACCCCAAAATACATTCTGCTACTCCTCCTAAGTATTACGATACCACATGTGTGGGACTTTTTCACAGCCTGGCCACATAGAGAGGCCCAATTACACATCTAACTTGTTGACTACCTATTACACTTTTGAAGGCCCTGGAGCACCAGGACAATGACACGTGACACTGACGTGGCACTGATGACAGATGGCACTAATACGTGGCACTGATGACAGATGCCACTGATGACACATGACACTGAGAACAGATGGCACATGACACTGACAGATGGCACTGATGACAGATGGCTCTAATATGTGGCACTGATGACAGATGGCTCTAATATGTGGCACTGATGACAGATGGCACAGATGACAGGTGACAGTGGGGACAGATGGCACTGACAGGTACTGTGTTCACTTTTTTTCCATTTTTTTTTCTGACGCTCAGGCTGCAGCGGTTCACCAATGAGAGATGTAAACATATGAGATCATCTCTCATCGCCGGCTCTCCCTCCTCACACAGAGACAGCGTGTGAGGAGGGAGAGCCGGCGATGAGAGATGATCTCATATGTTTACATATGAGATCATCTCTCATTGGCACCGCCGATCGCAATGTAAACGGCTGCTGTAAATGTGGATAAAGGTGTAGCGCTAATAAATAATGATAGAAAATTAATAAAGAACGTATAAACATAATCAGTGTCGCAAAAAATTGCAGTCCTTCATGTGAAATCCAGAAGAAGGGTAGAAGACAGAAGAACCGTCACCGACACCCAAAACAAATGACTCTTACCGTCAGTGTATAGGACATACACATTGAGCAAATGCAGACAAATTCACAACTTGTATTTATTCGAATGGTCCACCAATAGAATCCTCTCTCATAGATCCACCAGAGACAGATAGCTGTTATGTAACAATCTCAGCTGGGAGATGGACTCCACAGGAACAACTCAATCAGGCATATAAAAAAAGGATGAAAGAACAGACTCATTGCGCAGACATCCAAAATTTTGACCATTTATTGTAAAAAAGAAAAGTTTAAACTCACATTTCACCCCTTAAAAACGAGCATGAGCCAGAAAGGAAAGCATCCAGCGCTTCCTACCATCAAGGCGGCGGCCGCTCCTCTATACACGATATGTCACTCGTCCCTCATTCGCCCGATGTTTCGTCACAAACGTGCATCATCAGGGGCGTGACTACAACGTGTGACGCTGGGTTATATAGAGAGTGGACTCGAGTGCCAGGCCGGATATTACCTGCGTTCCAACGGGCGGAAGTAATCATCTCCCAGCCCATGAACCACACTATGGCCAATTACATGTGATCCACAGGGTGTAAGACCAGGCTGCTGTGATTGGCCGTTTACGGCCATCTGTGACTGGCTGTGTCCAAGGGACACGGCCAGCACAGAACTTCCACGATGCGCGCCCGCGGGAGCGCACATCGCGGAAGTAAACAGCAGTACGTCTAGGGACGGCCTCCCGGCAGTTAGCATTCGCACTGCAGCTGTCTTTCTGCTATAGCGTGGGCGCAAAGTGGTTAAGCCAATATATACTTCTACATATAAAAAAAATCCCAATGAGTGTATATTTATTGGTTCGCACAAAAGTTATAGCATCTACACAATAGAGAATAGATTTATGAACTTTTTTTTTCCCATTTGTTTTTACTAGTTATGGTGGCAATCAAGGATTAGCAGGACTGCGACATTGCGGTGGACAAATCTGACCCTTTTTGGGCACCAGTGACACCAATATTGTGATCAGTGCTAAAAAAATGCACTATCACTGTACTAATGACGCTGGTAGGGAAAAGGTTAACACTAGGGGGTGATCAAGGGGTTATCTGTGTTCCCCCAGTGTGTGTCTAATTGTGTGGGGGATGGTCTCACTGGGACAAAACAGAGATCACTGTTCCTTATCACTGGGAACAGCAGATCTCTGAGTTGTCCCCTGTCAGAAGGGGGATCCTCCTTGTTTACATAGGCAGATCCCCGTTCTGCCTCTCTGTGAAGCAATCGCGGATGTCTGGCGGACATTGGGTTTGCCGGACACGCACATCGGCGCATCCTTCGCGCTATGGGTGCAGGGCACCCACATTATCCATTGCATGAGACAGGTATGTCATTTTGTGCAACAGAGCCACCTGCCGCCGTATATGTACTGCAGCTGGTTGGCAAGTGGTTAAATGTACATATACAGCACGGTATATAATCTGAGATACCCCATTGTCCGTGGTGCGCTGATATAATCTGCCCTGTTGTGGATCAATATGGATGTAAAGACAAGACAAAGCCTGACATGTTTCAGAGAGAACTCCTTCCTCAGAGAAAAAGAGGGTATACCATATCTACAATGCAATCACATTACTAATTATGTATACAAAGGTACAGTTGAAAACATTATTTTGTTACATATTCCGTACCATACTCACATTGTTTCAAAAATTTCAAAACGCAAATCACATCAGCTGTGGATTTAAAACAATAAAGAATCAAGGCTGCCATGGATTTATTTATCCGCCATGGGCCTAACCAGGACATACCCTATGGATCAGCATGCGTCCACTGAGGCCACCTAACACACAATGGAAAAGATGAACCAAAAGGGTTCCCGTAGTGTATAACAATCAAATGCATATTCATATAGGGCCCTCACATATTATAAGGAGATCTCCCTAGTAGTCCATTATGATAAATAATTAAATGGAATTAGAATTCAAGATTTCTTTTTTATATACATAAAAAGGGGGGGGGGAGCATGCAAAGTCAAAAGTAAATGTGGTCCCGTCCAATTAAAGAGTTCACAATCCTTTAAGAAAATACATAATATGATGAGATAAAAAATATAGTAATATAATCAAAAGAAAGAATTCTAGACGAAGGGTGTAATTTGCAAGGTGACAAAAGTAAAGGATTCCGCAAAAAAAAAAATATCCAGAAAGATCTGAAGAGGTATATTATCATACCATACACAAAACATGCAGGATAGATCATTTCGCCTCTCTGATGACGGCAGAGCGAATGCACCATTCTTACCTCTGAAATTTTAGATGTACTTGTGGCCACCAATAATCCACCCCTCCTACCAGATAAATGCGAACCCCCCGAGGTTCACTCCTCCCCTGCCGCTCCAAACAAGTATGGAGTGGTCATGTGTGCCAGGACCCGCCCCCGCCCATACTTCTGGCTCACGGCTCGTCACGTCACGTACCAGAAGATCACCGACACGCAAGGATGGCCCCATGCCCCAGAGATCCGGAGAATGAGGGTAGCTTCTGAGAATGCCAAGACCCCTCCCTTACATTTGGACAGGTGGAAAATGACTTTTTTTATGTGTTAGATTACATCTATTTACTTTTCTTTGAGCTGTTTTAAGCTGAACTCCAGACAAACCGCTAAACACACTAATTATATATACAGTATCTGACAAAAGTAAGTATACCCCTCACATTTTTGTAAATCTTTTCTTTTATCTTTTCATGTGACAACACTGAAGAAATGACACTTTGCTACAATGTAAAGTAGTGAGTGTACAGCTTGTATAACAGTGTAAATTTGCTCCCCCCTCAAAATAACTCAACACACAGCCATTAATGTCTAAACCACTGGCAACCAAAGGCAGTACATCCCTAAGTGAAAATGGCCAAATTGGGCCCAAAGTGTCAATATTTTGTGTGGCCACCATTATTTTCCAGCACTGCCTTAACCCTCTTGGGCATGGAGGTCACCAGAGCTTCACAGGTTGCCACTGGAGTCCTCTTCCACTCCTCCATGATGACATGGAGGAGTGGAAGAGGACATTAGAGACCTTGCGCTCCTCCACCTTTTCGTTTGAGGATGTCCCACAGATGATCAATAGGGTTTAGGTCTGGAGACATGCTTGGCCAGTCCATCCCCTTTACCCTCAGCTTCTTTAGCAAGAGTAATGCCCTGTACACACGGTCAGACGGAAAAAGTGCGATCAGATTGTGTTGTCGGAAATTCCGATCGTGTGTGGGCTCCATCGGACTTTTTCCGTCGGAATTTCCGACACACAAAGTTTGAGAGCAGGCTATAAAATTTTCTGACATCAAAATCCGATCGGTTAAATTCCGATCGTGTGTACACAAATTCGACACACAAAGTGCCATGCATGGTTAGGATAAATTAGGAGACGAAAGCTATTGGCTACTGCCCCGTTTATAGTCCGACGTACGTGTTTTACATCACAAGGTTCAGAACAATTGGATTTTGCTACAACTTTGTGCGACCGTGTGTATGCAAGACAAGTTTGAGCCAACATCCATCGGAAAAAATCCACAGATTTTGTTGTTGGAATGTCCGATCAATGTCCGATCGTGTGTAGAGGGCATAATAGTTACATGAAATAACGCATGTGGAGATATAATGCAAGGCATTGAGCAGATTGACATCAACAGTACTGCAGACAAAGCACAAGCTTTAGGAAAGGGGAGAAGTGTCCTTATGGCCTAAGGGCTATATTAGTTTTTTCATGGCGACCAAGTAAGTTCAAAAGCACGCAAGGATTTAGATTGCATAGCCAGTGATTATTCACATAAATAATGTCGTTGGGTAACAATCGCAACCTCTGACAGATTAAGGGCCAGTTTTTGTTTCCAACGTCCGTATACTGAATAAACAATTTGACAGATAGTAGGATATTAGCTACAATGCCTACATAGCAGACAGGGAAGTTCATAATCCCTAGATTAAGAATAGCCAAGGCTGGATTTATAGGAGTGATTATTCTAGGGACCTCTGAGATTAAATGGAATGTTTTCCGCCAGAAGCTACGAATGCTATTACAGTTCCATATTGACAATCATGTTTTGCCTTTACACAAGTTCCACCCACAGCACATATATATCATATTCCCATATACTGGTACATTTATATTTTTATTATTATTAATTCATCGCTCAGATTCTTCCTTTAGGATTACTCATATAGACTAGAAAAAAAAATCCATGTGGTTGGGTATTTTTTACTTATTCTTCCATATAGCTACTTTGTGCTGTTGAGTGATCCTCGTGGACCAATATCTGCCCCAAAGAGATGCAAAAATAGAAAAGAAGTAAAGAGAAAGGAAATGGAGAGAAAAAACATTTTTTTTTACAGTTCCTTAGGATGTGCATTAGCGTACCAGAGGCACCACAGTCATGTCAGGATAAGGGAGAACTTGTGGAGAATATTTTGGCTAATCTGTGAGGGGTGAGGTACCATCTGTGTAAGATCTTTAGTGCTAGTTCCCAACCAATGGTTGACACAGTGTGTAATGGAATGGGAGTAACAAATAGCTTGTACCCACTGAGTATCAGAGAATGAGGATTTTAAATCTGTTTACCAATTAATCATGGATTTTGTTTTAATAAAGGATTTCTTATTTTGTAACAGGTTGTATATAAGGGATGTTCCTTTTGTGAATTTGAGAGGTGTCATATAATAGGTGAACAGTAGGAGAGGGCGGCAGAAAGTTAGACAGGAATCGGCAGATGCGACGTGCTGTAAAGTAGGCAGATCGCGGGAGATTACATTTGGCAATAATAGCTACAGGCGAGCTAGGTGATCCACGCTCTAAGATATCCGCTATCCAATGAATACCATATTTGTCCCAACCCCAATAGGTAAATCTGGGATGAAAAACAAGGAAAGGGGCGCCTCTGAGTATATATAAAAAAAATTTATTGAGAAAACAATATCCATTCACATGGAAGACAGTAGAGTTGTGTTCAGATACATCTCTGGGCTGAAGAGGATAGGGTGGGATGGCTGAGCACAGCAGATTCTCCTTCAGCTGTCCAGGTAACACATCGAGATTGGATGGGGTCAGTGGAGAGACCGCCAAGCCAGATGTGGGTTCCGGGAGTGGTTGTATGGGGAAATCTGATACCAGAGCCTGTCGCTGGCCGCATTGTGGTATCCACAAGGCTCGTCCGGCGTCCGCAGTATGGTAACAACATAGCCGTGTGATCGGAGCCAAAACGAGGCTTGGGAAGCAAACACAGCTTGGCTCCGGGCTGTGACATCACAGCTGTGTGAGGCGTTTCCGAGCTTGCGTGCTATTGGTGTAGAGATAGCCACGCTTCTTCCAAGATGTTTGAAAAAGGAGCGCGGCTATCTTTACACCAATAGCCTCGTTTTGGCTCTGACCACACGGCCGTGTTGTTACCATACTGCGGACGCCGGATGAGCCTTGTGGATACCACAGCATGGCCAGCAACAGGCTCTGGTGTCAGACTTCCCCCATACAACCACTCCCGGAACCCACATCTGGCTTGATGGTCTCTCCACTGACCCCATCCAATCTC
This sequence comes from Lithobates clamitans, assembly GCA_037952925.1. Taxonomy (NCBI): domain Eukaryota; kingdom Metazoa; phylum Chordata; class Amphibia; order Anura; family Ranidae; genus Lithobates; species Lithobates clamitans. The sequence continues at coordinate 1,791,184 of JBBGZY010000939.1, read as the reverse complement.
GATGTGTTTAAACCTCTAGCGAAAATGAGATAAAAATAGTGGCGCTAGAATCCAATAATAAGTGAAACATACATATATATTAACAAATATGCATAAATAAATATTCAACACCCAGTGACAAGTGTGATGATAAAAGAACAAGTTATCTATAATACAGAGTCCATAAACTAATTCTTCCAATATTAATACTTGTAAAAGTGTCTTCTCATTTCTTCCACCACACCAGTATGTGAAAGTGACTCCCCTCAAAAAACACACTCACCAGCTTCCAATGCCTTACACTCTCGTGCTTGGCTTAAACGCTTTCAACCACACACAAAGGGGTTAAGTGAACTCCAGTATCCAACCGTGAACATCAATCAATCAGGATCTCTCCACATGTAAATAACAAAGTGCTCCAAGTAGTGTGATAACGTAAAACCAGTTTAATTAAAACACTAAAGAATCTTTAAATATTGTACTCATATGAAATAAATTCATTATAAGCAAAAGTAAAATCACAGAAGCTCTTCAAACAGGTAATAGCATCGGTGTATAGTGCTCACGGCGGACCCGAGGCGTGCAGACAAAAGATACACTCTCACCCGCCCCTCAGGCTCGGAATAGATCTCCACCTCCTAGCTCAGTGTGCAGCGTCACAAGTTACACGTGATTGCCGTACAGCCACGCCCCGACATGTTTCGTCATACCAACTTAATCATGGGATTGGCTGTACGGCATGGTAATCATCCTTCTTATACCCTATCATTGAATTACTGGCAGAAGTAACTAAACAGAGCATGCGTTCACCTCGTGTCCCCGTATCTTTTGTCTGCACACCTCGAGTCCGCCGTGACCACTATACACCGCTGCTATTACCTGTTTGAAGAGCTGCTGTGATTTTGCTTTTGCTTATAACGAATTTATTTGATGTGAGTGCAATGTTTGCTCACAATACCTCGGTCTTTGAATAGATCCTCAGCATGTATATGGAGCATTAACAAATACATATGTCACAAGTTTGCAAGGATTACTTCAATACATTTAAAACTACCATCATTTCAATAAAACCCGCATCCTCTTTTTCAAGTAATCATGCTGATTTCTAAATGATCACCTGAATTTTATAAGCGATCACAATAAAAAAATCCATCAAGATTAGGGATGAGCCGAACACCCCCCGGTTCGGTTCGCACCAGAACCTGCGAACGGACTGAAAGTTCGCACGAACGTTAGAACCCCATTGACGTCTATGGGACTCGAACGTTCGAAATCATAAGTGCTCATTTTAAAAGCTAATTTGCATGGTATTGTCCTAAAAAGGGTTTGGGGACCCGGGTCCTACCCCAGGGGACATGTATCAATGCAAAAAAAACTTTTAAAAACGGCCGTTTTTTCGGGAGCAGTGATTTTAATGATGCTTAAAGTAAAAAAAAAAAAAAGTGAAATATTCCTTTAAATATCGTACCTGGGGGGTGTCTATAGTATGCCTGTAAAGTGACGCGTGTTTCCTGTGTTTAGAACAGTCCCTGCACCAAATGTCATTTTTAAAGGAAAAAATCTCATTTAAAACTGCTTGCGGGTTTAATGTCATGTCGGGTCATGGCAATATGGATGAAAATCAGTGAGACAAACGGCATGGGTACACCCCAGTCCATTACCAGGCCCTTTGGGTCTTGTATGGATATTAAGGGGAACCCCGCACCCAAATTAAAATAAGGAAAGGCCCTATATACTCTGAACAGCAGTATACAGGCGGTGCAAACAAGACAGGGACTGTAGGTTTGTTGTTAAGTAGAATCTCTTTGTAATTTTTAACGGGTACATTTTTAACGTGTTTAGCTCCAGCCAAAAAATCTTTTTTAAGCTTTTTGGAAAACATAGGGAAGGGTTATCACCCCTGTGACATTTGTTTTGCTGTCTTTCCTCCTCTTCAGAAGATTTCACCTCACTTTTTGTCCCAATGAAAAATGTTTTTTGAAAATTTGGGTTTTTTTGTGGAACAAGGATTGGAAAGCATCAGTGGAAAGGAGAAATGTTTTTTCCATATTGACTCTTACAGGAGAGAATTTCCCTTCCTAGGAGTAGATTTCATCTCACTTCCTGTTGTCTCCTTCCGTTTGCAAGTAGGAGTCGTTTGTAAGTTAGATGTTTGAAAGTAGGGTCCTGCCCTATATACTCAGCAGAAATTTGGGCCTTAGGTGTTGCTGTGGCCACAACACTGTAAGCCCTCACAGGGCCCTGCTGTGAAATATTAGATCAAGAATTGTAATTACATGCCCCTGTTGAACAGGAGCTGAAAAATTAGGCCTTAGGCACTGGTGCTGGTGCCACAACACTGCAACCCCTCACAGACACTCTAGTTGGAACGCAGGAACGAGCCCTTCTGCAAAGTATTGCATCAAAAATTGTAATTACACGCCCCTGTTAGACAGGGGCAGAAAAATTGGGCCTTTGGCACTGGTGCTGGTGCCACAACACTGCAACCCCTCACAGACACTCTAGTTGGAATGCAGGAACGAGCCCTGCTGCAAAGTATTACATCAAAAATTGTAATTACACGCCCCTGTTAAACAGGGGCTGAAAAATTGTGCCTTAGGCACTGGTGGTGGCGCCCAGAACCAAAAATGTTCTTACAAGCTATCAGCGTGATGATTGAGGAGGAAGAGGATAATTACTCAGGGATAGTCACTCAGCATCAGCATAGGCAGTCTTTGAAGGGATCTGAGATTTCAAAAAAAATTATTCGGTTACATCAGCATCAGGTGCTTGGTAGCTGGTGGTGATCCAAGACTGATTCATTTTTATGAAGGTCAGTCGATCGACCGAGTCGGTGGACAGACGCACCCTGTGATCGGTTACCACGCCTCCAGCAGCACTGAATGTGCGTTCCGAAAGAACGCTGGATGCAGGACAGGCCAGTAGCTCAATTGCATACTGTGCAAGCTCTGGCCAGTGATCCATCCTCAAGACCCAGTAACCCAGAGGATTTTCGGTGGGAAAGGTGTCCAAGTCTGATCTTGCCCCTAGGTATTCCTGCACCATGTAAAACAGACGCTGGCGATGGTTGCTGGAACCGATCATACCTTGGGGCTGCGGACCAAAAAATTTTCTGAACGCATCGGTCAGACGGCCACCTTCTCCACCGCTCCTTCTTTGACTGACCGAAGCCTCAGCAACACGTTGTCCAGAAACAGGAGTTTGTAACCTCCCAGTCTCTGGGAACGCATTGCACAGACCTTTCTGCAAGGCCTCCCGAAGATATTTCATCCTCTGCTCCCTCTGCGATGGCAAGATAAGGTCCGCAACCTTACCCTTGTAACGTGGATCAAGGAGGGTTGCCAGCCAGTATTGGTCCTTCTCCTTGATACCACGAATACGAGGATCCTTACGCAGGCTTTGCAGGATCAGGGAGGCCATGTAGCGTAGGTTTGCTGAGGCATTCGGTCCAGAGTCCTCTGGGTCACTAAGGACGACAACGTCCGCAGCCACCTCCTCCCAGCCACGTACAAGTCCATGTGTTTCTTGGGACTGATCCCTTAAAGACTGCTGCTGATGCTGAGTGCCAGGCTCCACCTCCATACTGACACAATCTTCCTCCTCCTCCTCCTCCTCCCTGTCCTCTTCCTGTGTGATTGGCGGGCACGCAGGAACACTGTCTGGATAAAGGGGGCCTTGAGAGCTAAGGAAGTCCTCCTCTTCCTGCCTCTGTTCTGCCTCAAGTGCCCTGTCCATTATTCCACACAGCATGTGCTCCAACAGGTGGACAAGGGGGACAGTGTCACTGATGCATGCACTGTCACTGCTCACCATCCTTGTGGCCTCCTCGAATGGTGACAGGACAGTGCATGCATCCCTGATCATGGCCCACTGGCGTGGGGAAAAAAAAACAAGCTCCCCTGACCCTGTCCTGGTGCCATAGTCGCACAGGTACTCATTGATGGCCCTCTGCTGCGTGTGCAGCCGCTGCAGCATGGCCAACGTTGAGTTCCACCTGGTGGGCATGTCACAGATTAGGCGGTTCTTGGGCAGGTTAAACTCCTTTTTGGAGGTCCGTCAGCCGAGCACTGGCATTATATGACCGGCGGAAATGCACACAGACTTTCCTGGCCTGCCTCAGGACATCCTGTAAGCCCGGGTACCTGCCCAAGAACCGCTGCACCACCAAGTTAAGGACGTGAGCCAAACAGGGCACATGGGTCATTTGTCCCTGTCGGAGGGCAGAGAGGAGGTTGGGGCCATTGTCGCAAACCACCATTCCTGCCTTAAGTTGGCGTGGCGTCAACCACCTCTGAACCTGCCCCTGCAGAGCTGACAGAACCTCTGCCCCAGTGTGGCTCCTGTCCCCCAAGCACACCAGCTCAAGCACCGCATGGCATCTTTTGGCCTGCGTACTTGCGTAGCCCCTTGAACCACTACGGAGCACCGCTGGTTCCGAGGAAGAGGCCATGGAGGAAGAAGAAGAGGAGGGGCTGGAGGAGAGAGGTGTGTCACAATCATTAGCATTTTGGAGGCGTGGTGGCGGAACAACCTCCAACACTACTGCACCTTGTCCTGCATCCTTCCCAGCTGCCAGCAGAGTCACCCAATGCGCCGGGAAACTTAGGTAACGTCCCTGTCCATGCCTGCTGGACCATGAGTCAGCGGTAATATGCACCTTTCCGCTGACCGCCCTGAATCATCACATGCCGGTAGAGAGCAGGAATCGCCTTCCATGAGAAAAAGTGGCGTTTGGGTACCTGCCACTGAGGAACCGCACATTCCACAAACTCACGGAAGGGGGCAGAGTCTACCAACTGAAAAGGCAGCAGTTGAAGTGCTAGCAATTTTGCCAAGCTAGCATTCAACCGCTGGGCATGTGGATGGCTGGGAGCAAACTTCTTTTGGCGGTGCAGCAGCTGGGGCAGGGAAATTTGCCTGGTACAATCTGACGTCAGTGTACCAAAAGCAGATTGCCCACAAGTACTTGGCTGTGACACACCTAATTCTACACCTTCATTCCTCTCACTGCAGGTCTCAGAGAGGACTGGAGGTCTAGTGGGGTTGGAAATCTCAGCTGATGAGGAGCAAGGAGAGATCCTCTTTGTTCTTTGGTGTGGGTCTTTTAGATACGCTTGCCAACGAACTGCATGGCAGGTCAACATATGTCTGGTCAAGCATGTGGTACCCAAGCGGGAGATGTTTTGGCCATGTGAGATACGCTTGAGACATATGTTGCAAATAGCAGCGGTGCGATCTGATGCACTCGTCTCAAAAAAGGCCCACACCAAAGAACGTTTTAAATAACGCGCAGAGACTGCAGCGCCCTGCACATGTGGAGCTTTGGGGTGTGATGCAGTCAATGTGCTGCCCTTAGGCTGGCCCCTGGAGGGCATCCTGCCTCGTTGGTGATGTGCTGCCTCCTCCTCCTCCTCCTCCTCCTCTCTCCTATCAGGCACCCACGTTGAGTCAGTGACCTCATCATCCCCTCCCTCCTTTTCACTGGAGCAAACCTGGCAGTAGGCTGCAGCAGGGGGAGCATGGCTGCCAGATTGCTGTCCTTCTTGGGCACCCCCTCTGTCCGTGCTCATGTTACTGCCTTCATCGAGCTCAGTATCATCATCAGAGCCTTCCAAATGCTGGGCATCCTCCTGGAGCATGTACCCAACACTGTGGTCAAACAGTTCTAGGGAATCCTCAGGAGGACATGGTGGAGCTAGGGAAGGAGTCACTGATGACATTGAGCCGAGGGAAGACAAAGCACCCTGGGCATGGGTGAGAGAGGATGAGGAGGATGAGGACGGCTTGGTCATCCACTCGACCAAGTCTTCTGCATGTTGCGGCTCAACACGGCCAGCTGCCGAAAAAAAAGGCCAAGCGTGTCCCATGGCCACGTGCTGATGAGGATGCACCGTCTCCATGACCAGAACTAGACACAGAGCCTGCTTGCCCTCTCTTATTGGCTTGTGACTGTCTGCCTCTCCTTCTTGGCCTTCCAGACATACTAATGGCCTGTAGCTGCACTAAGCTGGGATATATATATCTATATATATATATATATATGTACTGATACTGCAGCTAGCAAAATCAACTGCTTGCCTGTAGTATGAGAACACCACCAACCTTCTACAGGTAGCTTTAGCTGAACACTGTGAGGTGGACACACCCCACTAACTTGTAGGTTTAGCTGAACACTGTGAGCAGGACGCACTGCACTAACTGTAAATAGTCTAGCTGCCTGACCGTGGTACTAATAGGATCAAAAGAACACCAGTAATTTTCTTCAGGTAGCTTTATATACTGTAACAAGACAAGCCTGCCTGTCAGTAGGAAGATAACAGAAACGGATCTAGCTGAACACTGTGAGCAGGACGCACTGCACTAACTGTAAATAGTCTAGCTGCCTGACCGTGGTACTAATAGGATCAAAAGAAAACCAGTAATTTTCTTTAGGTAGCTGTTAATACTGTAACAAGACAAGCCTGCCTGTCAGTAGGAAGATAACAGGAACGGATCTAGCTGAACACTGTGAGCAGGATGCACTGCACTAAATGTAAATAGTCTAGAAGATAACAGGAACGGATCTAGCTGAACACTGTGAGCAGGACGCACTGTACTAAATGTAAATAGTCTAGCTGCCTGACCGTGGTACTAATAGGATCAAAAGAACACCAGTAATTTTCTTTAGGTAGCTGTTAATACTGTAACAAGACAAGCCTGCCTGTCAGTAGGAAGATAACAGGAACGGATCTAGCTGAACACTGTGAGCAGGACGCACTGCACTAAATGTAAATAGTCTAGAAGATAACAGGAACGGATCTAGCTGAACACTGTGAGCAGGACGCACTGCACTAAATGTAAATAGTCTAGAAGATAACAGGAACGGATCTAGCTAAACTGAATACAGTGTATATATATATATATGCAACACCTGGGATGCATATATATACACAATACACTGTAAGTGCAGCTAACTGACTGACTGTTCTGCCTAATCTATCTAACTCAAATCAAATGACACTGTCTCTCTGTCTATCTCTTTCAACGCCGGAACACACACTACACAGGGCCGCCGTGCAGGCGGCCTTATATAGTGTGGGGCGTGTACTAAATCCCCTGAGCCATAATTGGCCAAAGCCTCCTTGGCTTTGGCCAATTACGGCTCTCTGTTCAGGCGGCGCTGTGATTGGCCAAGCATGCGGGTCATAGTGCATGCTTGGCCAATCATCAGCAAGCAATGCACTGCGATGCCGCAGTGAATTATGGGCCGTGACGCGCCACACGAATTTGGCGCGAACGGCCCATATCGTTCGCAATTCGGCGAACGGGCGAACAGCCGATGTTCGAGTCGAACATGGGTTCGACTCGAACACGAAGCTCATCCCTAATCAAGATATATTAAATCACAAAAGGATTAGATAGGGAATATATCCTGGTAAGTATTAAACAAATTATATAAACTATATCAAGTTAAAAAAAATAAAAATAAAAAAAAACTAAATTTAGACGAATGGCTGATATTACCTATCCAAGTTATAGACATTAAATAGTAATAACGCACTTACAATATCAGAAACATGGGGTGACAGATTAGACCACAAACATCCACTGGTAGGATGCTACAGTAAGTCCCCACATCTCCCCAATATGTATACGCGGTGCACCATTGATTCCATATCTCAAATATTCCAGCACAAGGCATAACTAACTGCATAAACCTTAGAATGTATAAAGGCCCGTACACACGATCAGACTTTTTAACAACAAACATGCAAATTAGCCGTTTTAAGGCAACATCCAACCGTGTGTACGCTCCATCGGACAAACTCTTCTGGTTTTCATCGGACTTTTGTTGGCTGTGCGAACGGACAAACTTTCCGGCAACAAAAGGAGCAAAGTCCGATCGTGTGTACACAAAAACCATCGGACTTTAGTCCAAAGTACAAACACGCATGCTCGGAAGCAAGGACCAGCATGAAGCGATGGGTCTTGTAAAACTAGCATTCATAATGGAGATAGCACATTCGTGACGTGTCAAATTATGAAATTTCTAAATGCAGCGCACATTCTCTTCTTCTTTTTAATGGCTTAATAATAAATCTGCTTTGCTGGTGATACTGACAGAGTAGAGACAAACATATTTTACATAGGATTTGTGTTCTAGTCATCTAAAAAAAAAATGTCTTTTTTTTGGCCATTTTGTTTATTGTGCATTCATAATATAAATAAAATTACTAAATTATTAGACTTATTCTCTGTCATTACAATTCAAAATTCAAAATTATAAACCAAAAGAGCAAATGATACACAGAAAAATAAAAAAAATATAGCGCCTATTAAATCATACTCAAATCAAAAAATATAACATGCTAAATTAGTAGCCCCTCCAGTAGTAACTCCCCAGACCACTGGCCTTGTTGTGGATCCTGGGGCTGATTTTGCCACTGACCACTATACTGCTGAGGTGGGTGGGCTTGCTGGGGTGGGTGGGCTTGCTGGGGTGTGTAGGTTTGCTGAGGTGGGTCGGCTTCCGTTCATCTCGCTCCTAATCTGAACATTACGTTACATCACACATTCGTTCGACTGATATACACTGCCTATGCGTGAAAACTCCGCTCTCCGAGCGTCATGACGCCTACGTTCGTACCGCGTGTTAGCTTGACATAGACTGCACATGCGTGAAACTCTGCTCGTGTCGTCAGGGATTGCACCCACAAAACACATCCATCGATCCCCCATGATGGGAGATAGCACATGTTGACATTACCCATTTGGACTCCCAATTTGTGTGCATCTTCAAAATTTGGCTTTTACAGGGGTGACATCACCCCATCTGATGAAGGCAATCTCAAGAAATTTTTGTCAGTATAATGTCTGATATTGCCTTCAAGATGTATTTGTTAAACTTTGCAAGTTCCATAGTTGTCCATGTTATGTTTTTAAACATGCCTATTTAAAAAAAAAAAATGTAAAAATTATATATATATTTTGATGACCAAAAAAAAAATACATATGTAGCGGGCACCTACTTTTAGGTAGGTGACCCTTTTTGCTAGCTTTCTCTGTCAGGTAAATTTAGACAGGCTTATGCTATTACAGCAGGCCTGTTGTTTTCAATTACCATTTGAGTGGCAGGTAGTTTATGTGTTAGTCTCGACCAATCATTGATTTGCTTGGTAATGCCCGGGGCTCTCATATAAAAAGGGGGTCACGTGGTGTCTGGGAGTTTCGTGTCCAGTCCTGCTCTGAGGAGCGAGAGAGCCAGCCTGGTTCCCGGAGGGGGAGGTGGAGGTTTTTCCCCTCCCCAATGGAGCTTCACCTTTGCAGGAAGGGTAAAGAACCGGTCCTCATGGAGGAACAGACGACATCTTACAGCATGTAGTCGCTGATGTCGTTGGCCGCCCCTGCGGGGAGGGGAGTGGGCCACACAGCGGAAGGAAACTGGGTGATCGATTGCATAGGAGCGACACACGGGCTATTGATCAAGTGAGTGAAAAGCCTAAGGGAGAGGTACTGTCCAGAGGCTGAGGGATGTTGGTACGCAAGTCAGCAAGACAGGTGGTTGTGGCTTGTGACTTTGGGTTTAGCATTGCCCTGGGATTCCAATCAGTCAAGCGGGAGAGGTCATTCAGAGTGACTCTTATCGTTTATTCTCTGTCAGAAAGCTACTTCCATCTTCCCTGATAAAGTAATCATCCAGTTTTGAATCGCTGTCACCCGCAGTGCTGTGAGTCTTTGCAAGTGAAGCAAGGAAAAGATTAGAAATTAACCAAAGAGCATCTCAAAGAAAGTCCTTCTCCCATCCCAGTTTATGTTGAGGAATAAAGCGTTAAGTAAAAGCATTGAGGACAAAAGTCACAACATAGTGATTTAGCATGTACCTTCTCTAATTTTTTGGGGGATAGCCCCCCGTGTCAGCGATATTATCTCTTACGTTAATGTTGGGCTCACATTTTGCTTTTATGTCACGATAGAGCTCTTGTTTGTTCAATGATGGGCAGTCTGTGTTCAGGACGGGTCCAGTGAAGGCTATTTTGATCCCCCAGTGCTCCTCTCGGCTGGTCTGCGTACAGCAGGTTCCCATTTGGGGTGCGTGGCCGATCTTTGAGGAGCCCTGGCACCTGCAAGCCTTGGTCTTCTTACCCTGACCTCCAGCGGCCATTCTCTAGGAGTTAGAGTACTTAATGATGCCCTTGGGTTTATAAGAGTTTACGCTTTTGTTTTGAAGTTGAATATGTGGAAGGTACATGTATATCTTGATTCTAATGTAATTTACATTGCTGTGTTTTCTCATTTGGTCTCTGCCATTTTGATATCTTTGTACTGTTATTTATTTTTCAATAAACAATATTTAAAACCAAAAAAAAAAAAAGCATTGAGAACTGCGACTTTTAAATCTATGGGCTGCGAGGGTTGAGTGGTAGACGTGAATTATGGATATAACAATTATTTAGCCGCTCCTTCGGGGGTAAGCGCTACACATATATGTGTGATATTTGCTTACAGTTTTTTGAAGTTGAACTTTGTAAGTTCCAGAGTTATGCAAGTTATGTTTTAAAACATTCCTGTTTCTTAAAAAAAAAAATTCTAAACGCACATGTGAATGTGCACAGATAAAAAACTTTGAACTAAAAACATTGTTTGGCTTCTTATTTCAATGCTCAGTACCAGTATATTTGTTAAGTTGGTGTAATTACATTGACAGCGTACTCTAAAATGTGCGTAGCCGAGACACAGCACAACATAATGGTTAGTTCAAAGCGAGATTGTCACCTCATGTTGCACATCAGGTTCCTTTGCACTAGTGGCAAAAATGACAAAGATCAAGGCTATTTGCAAACCTAGTAAACACAGACAACAGTAGTTCAAAGGAAATATTATTTTATTAATAAGTCAAATATTTAATCATTAGCAAGTACATTTTGCTGCCAAGGCATTGCCCCTCTACCGACAAAGAAGTCCATATATTGTTCACGGACAAGACAGACATTCTGGGAGCCCAAACCAGCACGCGCACTTTCCAGAGCTGGCATCACAGCCTCTTCAGCTGGTCGGGAAAAGGGCTCATCACTTTGCCCTGAGACAATGTAGCTGGAAGCATTCCTCCTTAAAAAAATTATTCATCCCAGGGAGACAGGGTCCGGACCAGGTTCGTAGAGCAATTTCATACCCACTTCCATAATTCCACATACAGTATATGTGTATGCTCAGTGGGAAGCATTTAACCACTTCTGAATCTCCCACTGTATATATACGTCATCACTGACGTTATATACATCCTATTTTAAGTAATAGGAATAATAGTGAGCAAAAAAAAAAAACTTTTTTTTTAAAGGGACAGTCTAAAAATAAAACATAAAAAGCAAAACGAATAAAAAAAAAAATAAAAAAATTAAGGTGCCTTGTCCCTCCGAGCTCGCGCGCAGAAGCGAACGCATATGTAAACAGTGTTCGCACCACACATGTGAGATATCGCCGCAAATGTTAGAGTGAGAGCAAAAATGATAGCACTAGACCTCCTCTGTAACTCTAAACATGTAACCTGTAAAAAAATGTAAAGCGTCGCCTATGGAATTTTTAAGTACTGTAGTCTGTCGCTATTTTTCACCATATAAAAAAAATTGGGCTAACTTTACTGCTTTCTTATTTTTTAATTAAAAAAAAGTGTTATTTTTTCCAAAAAAATGTGTTTGTATAACCGCTGCGCAAATATGGTGTGACAGGAAGTATTGCAACGAACGCCGTTTTATTCTCTTGTAGATAACTAATCTCAGAAAGAGGTTCGGTCTTTAAGTGTTTAATAAACATTGCTCTATACTGAAGAAGAAGTGTTTGTGTTCCATACTATTTGATAAAACTGAAATTCACATTAAGAAATAAATTGGTAAGAATGTAGCTAACCAACCAAGAAATGTCACTATTTTAAGAGAATGATTTACATTGTCTGCAACACAGGAAAAAAATATTTTGCCCACAGGGCTTTTAAAGAGTCACACCTCAGACAGTAAATGTAAAAGTATGAAATTTTCTTTATTATCATACATTTAAAAACATGTGTACCACAATAATAAAGAAGATATAAATGATGAACATGACTGGTGCTGCATAGAGTTCATATGAAATAATTAGATATGCAGGACCTGAAAGCACCATACAGATACCCCAATCGATCTAGAGCTGCTGCGCTAATAATCTCTACGCGTTTTGCAAAGTAATTCTCGCTTCCTCAGGAGAGGCACAGGTAGGTATCTGGAGATATCTGGAGATAAAAATGAATGAATTAATGATAATAATAATAATAAACAAACAAAAAAAAAAGCAATTGCGGTGGGTGGAAGGTGGCAGAGGGATTGCAGCTCCCATGGGAATAATGACATGAGACCTACTGGGACATGGAAAAAAAAAAAAGAGGTGGGGGGGGGGAGTTGAATAATAAAGAAAAAAATCTGTATGGTGCTTTCAGGTCCCGCATATCTTTTTTTTTTTTAACATGAACAGAATGTTCTTTTATTGAAGGAGATATGGTATGGTACAGTTTATGAAGTACAATCATGATAGCAGATACAATTACATGCAGGGCATCGTTCCTCGGACAAAAGTTACATATGCAGTTCAAAGGAGCATTAACACAACATAGGTATCTAGTCATTCCCCAGTTGGGGGTATCGTTAATGTCACCAGAGGGTTCGGCAAATCAAATTTTTTCATATGAACTCTATGCAGCACCAGTCATGTTCATCATTTATGTCTTCTTTATTATTGTGGTACATGTTTTTGAAATGCATGATAATCATTTTTTTTCCATATTTTTACATATACTATCTGAAGTGTGATTCTTTAAAAGTCCCATGGGCAAAATGTTTTTTTCTGTGTTTTCCAAACCAATTTGGGACTGAGACATACCTCAACCCTTTTCACAAGTCATGTGTTCTATGAGAAGAATGATGAAAAACAGGTTAGCTTGCTGCTGGAGGGCTTTGTTCTAGGCAAAGTATTGCATGTGCTAGTATGTACCCCACACACTTGTCTTACAGGTTTTTTTTTTTAACGATGCAGGTTACTATGTATTTAACAACTGACAGAAGGATTTTCTCCCTGTAATACAAAAGGAGTGATATACAGTAGATGTTTTAGAACACAAACAAGAGAAGAAGGGGCTCCCGTCTAGTGCATTGCAGTATAACTGTTTATTGAAAAAAGAAAAACTATTGTACTCACAAAAGGAGAATAAGCACAGGCGTTGAATTATAGAACACCACCAGACACAAGACCATCAGATAGGACATAGCTAACGCATTTCAAGGGCAATGCTCTCTTCATCAGCCCTGAGGAGCTCTGAGGAAGAGGACATGGCCCTCGAAACACGTTATTTGTACCCATAGTAAGGCCTAGAAATAACAGTGCACATTTTGCTTTTTTTATCCTCCACAAAATGCGCTCTCTTTTTGTTTTGTTTTTTTAACCCCTTCATGCCAATCGTACACAAATATGTGGGCTCACTTGATTGGCCTTTTTTCTGTGGGGACGCATATTTGCATATTTCCCTTTGTGCTGAGAACGCTCCACAGAGACCAGAGTACCTGTGTACTAATAATCAGGACCCGGAGCGCCTGATTCCAGGCCACCTGATCGCTGTGATAGCCTCTGATTGGCTATCACAGTGATCAGTCACTGTGAAGCCAGCCCCCATGTCTTCTTTCTCTGTGAATGGAGGAGAGAGATACTTAGTATCTCTCTCTCTCACTCTCTCTCTCTCTCTCTCCTTGCAGAGAAGAAAAAAAGTGTGCAAAATAAATATATAAATAATAAAAAATTTAAAAATAAAACAAGTACCTAGATCAAGGCTTGATCTAGGTCGGTGCCACGGTTAATGTTTGGGTCAAAGGTCAGGATCTATAATTTTTTGTTTTGTTTTTTGACAGGATGTTTGTATCAGTGTCAGTTAGTGTCAGTGTGTTTTAGGTAGGATAAAAAAAGCAAAACAGGCATTATTGTTTTTGGGCTGTACTACGGGTACAAACAACTAGCATACACATATGTGGTATTGCTGCAATCGACAGAATTTAATTTGGGTTGTTCTTTGGGGGAAGATTATGTCAATGGCAAGAAATATACAGCTAAATTTAAAAAATGTTGGTTTTTTTTTACTATTTTGGGCCAGTTTTCCTTTGACACCAATGTCTTACCCCGGCCTTTGACTCTGACCATGACCTTTGACTCTAACCTTGACTCTGACAGTAACCAGTGGCGGCTGGTAGTACATTTTGGGGGGGCGGCAAACAATGCACCCACAGCCACCCCCCCAGTCGGTCGGTCAGGTCACCTGCATGCACCAAACCCCCCCTGGTCAGTTGGTTGGTGGTCCCACACTTACCCCATCGCAAGCAGTGCTCCTCCTAGGTGGCAGGCGGAGGCTTCCCGTGCATCTCCACCTCCTCAGCATCACGGCGGCTTTTGCCGTACATCTATTCCCTCATCCTTCTAGGTGGCCAATAGGATCGCCTCTGCTATCGGCCAATTGGGTGACAGGTCTGAGGAGCCGCTTCCTGATTGGCTGGGAGGAGAATCAGAAAGACAATAGCGAATATTCATTCGCTAGTGTAACACATGTGGGTGTGCAAAGCACTGTGCCCCCGAGCCCACCCTTTTTTGAAGCCTATTAGAGCCTCTGGCTCTAATCACATGTTTCAAATTAAAACCTACTGGAGTCCATGCATCCGGTGCCCCGCATGTAGATTAGGGGCCGGACGCATGGATAGAGGGGGTTGCGCCCCTGCATTACGGGCCACCACTGAAGAGGAGAAAACAACACGGGAATGGGCTGTACAGTGACTAATCACTGTGTTAGCCAATCAGAGACTATCACAGTGATCAGATGATTGTGAACCAAACCTCCTCTTTCCTAATCGTTGGGACATTGAAGGGGGTGCGGGACTTTAAATGAGATTTATGAGAACATAATCTGCATCCCTATTATTTGAATTGAAGGATGGGCTTTGGGACTTTAAATGAGGAATGCATGAAAGGACCCAGGGATAAGACAATGTAGTACAGATGTGTTTATTAGTATAAAACACCCAGCAGAGCGGGCATTTGAAAATACATACATAGTAGTAGGCATACATAATAGTAGACATGTGTAACAAAGCATGATGCAGAAAACCTAATCGTATGACTTCTCAGTCTCTGTGCTGGGAGCGGGCTGTGCAGTGTTCCATGAGCACAAACAGCGACACATATACAGTATGCAGCTCCATGGATAAAGACTAGGTTTGCCACCTCATCCCTTTAAAACCGAACACATAATAATT
Source organism: Lithobates clamitans (assembly GCA_037952925.1). NCBI lineage: Eukaryota > Metazoa > Chordata > Amphibia > Anura > Ranidae > Lithobates > Lithobates clamitans. The sequence continues at coordinate 1,775,915 of JBBGZY010000939.1, read as the reverse complement.
ACACAGGTTCTGTGGCTGATTAAGGTGGTAATTAAACTCACTTGTTGCCTTATCTGCATTAAATTAGCCTCAGAACCTGTGTAATTAATATGTGTTCGGGTTTAAAGGGATGAGGTGGCAATTCTAATAAAGACCTACTTCCATAATTCCACATATACACTATATTGTAAACAATAATAATCCCACAATAGGAATAAAACTTTTTTGTGGAAGGGAGTTTAACAAGACTCGTGGCCACTCATTAAAATTAGAAGAAAAGTGGTTTAACCTTAACCGCTTGCCGACCAGCGCATGCCGATTTATGTCGGAAGAATGGCACTGCTGGGCAAAAGGGCATACAGGTACGTCCCCTTTAAGAAGCAGCACTGCAGGCACACGCGCCCGCCGTGTTCTCCGTGACCGCGGGTCCCGCGGACTCGATGTCCACCAGGTGCCAGCGATCGTGTCACGGAGAGGTAGAACAGGGAGAAGCTTTTGTAAACAAAGCATTTCCCCGTTCTGCCTTGTGACATGACAGAGATCACTGCTCCCTGTCATCGAGAGCAGTGATCGCTGTCATGTGTGTTGAAGCCCATCCCCCCCACAGTTAGAATCACTCCCTAGGACACACTTAACCCCTTCATTGTCCCCTAGTGGTTAACCCCTTCCCTGCCAGTGTCATTTACACAGTAATCAATGCATGTTTCTAGCACTGATCGCCGTATAAATTACAAAGGTCCCAAAATAGTGTCAAAAATGTCCGATGTGTCTGCCATAATGTCACAGTCCCGATAAAAATCACAGATCGCAGGGGCGCATGCGCGGTGCAAACCTGGATGGAAGCAGGGGATAAGAGCTCCGCAAGGACCGGAGACTAAACCCGATTACCCAGGGCTACTAAACAGCAAGATGTCTCAAGATGGCGCCCAGTCGGACACTGCTCCAGCGTGCACACAGACTGCAGCCTCATCTCGGGAGTACACTACAGGGGACTGTGAGTACAATACACGGCTTACAAAAGCTGATCTGAAGGACAGCCTCTCCTGTATGTATGATAGGCTAGATAGGAAATTTCAATCCAAGCTGCACAAGTCTACAAACACCCTATCCTTGGAGATAGCGGCCCTTGGTACTAGAACTGATCTGCTAGAAACTAGGCATGATGAGCTTAGCCTTTCTCATTCAGTCCTCAGGAAGGATCATGAGTCCCTCACCGAAACGGTACAACTTTTGCAAGCCCACCTTGAGGACCTTGATAACAGAAATAGGAGGAATAACTTGAGAGTGCGAGGGGAAACAGTAACAGACCTCCCCCCAAGCCATACAGAAATTGTTTTTGTCACTTCTCCCAGAAACACCAGCAGCTTCCTTTACATGTGATAGAATTCACAGAGCCCTGCGCCCGAAACCTCCCCCAGACAGGCCTCCCAGGGATATTGTGCTATGCCTGAAGGATTTCTTAATTAAAGAGGAAGTCATCAGAGCCTCACGTAACACACCATATTTCCAGTTGCAGGGCATCACTATTCAGATATACCCGGATATATCCCCCACCACCCTTGACAAGCACAAAAGAATGAAGGAGATAACAACAGTGCTTCAGGCTGCCAGAATTAAATGCCAATGGGGCTTCCCCTTCAAGCTACAAGTCCCACATAACGGCACCACCTACACGGTCACCACAATCCCAGAGGGGAAAGACCTGCTGGATGCCGCGGATAACCCTAGAATGACATCCACCCCACGCCCGTCAGCCATATGGGCTACACCATCTCCCAGGAGGGAGCGCCGCAACCAGCACTAGGCCAAGTGGGCCCACACGGGCGGATACGTCCAATATGTTGCCCGCATGTACTTTATCCCAAGTTCAGGCTCTACCCCTTTCAAGTTCTTTCACGTCCGTTTGATTTACCCCTCCACTTCAATCAAGTTGGTTCGAGATTACGATCCCTGTTCAATATTTGGATCTGTCTCCTCCTGGTCTTTTCAGGCCCAGAGACCATGCAGTTGACAGATCGCAGGGATAGTGTTCACCATTTGATTGAAGGTCTAGACCTTTTGTTCTGCATTAGGAGGTTTTTTTCTGGTCAGGGTAATTGTTTTTCCCCTGACCCCCATAGCAGAAAAGCTGCTTTTAGTTGACATGACTAACTGTTGCAAGAATTTGCAGAAGTTGCTGCAAATGTTTTTTTTTTTTCTTTTTTGATACTACTTTTGTGTTTTATACTGCTGCACACATTGTTTTATACACGTAAGTTACCTGATGTTATCTCTGCCATATTATATGTGATTGAGTGGATATGTAAAGATTCTTGTGTTGCTTATTGTGCCAGCCTGTTAATGCATACGGTCATAGCAGAGAGGATTGCAAGATTTAATCCACGGCCCTCAATTAGTTCTGGACTTATCTTTAACCATGTGCTTCCCAGATCCTACAAATTATGTGTATTAAAATAATTTCCCACAACCTGAAAGGTTTTAACTCCTTGAATAAAAGGAGGAAAGCCTTTCGTGCGTACAAGAGATTGGGGGCAGATGCCTTGCTTCTCCAGGAGACGCATTTCTCCTCCCAAAACCACCCACACTATTTTGACAGAGCCTTTCAACAAGGATACTATACCACATATGAGTCCAGGACACGTGGAGCTGAAATTTTTATTAGGAATACGGTTATGTTTGATGTACAACACACCTATAGGGACCAAGATAGTCGTTATGTGATTGTTATGGGAAATGTTCAGGGTAAAAGCAGCACCATAGCATCAGTATATGCACCTAATGACTCTCAGGCTTCCTTTTTTAAAAGCTTTTTCCTAACACTAGATAAATACCATTCTCCACATATGCTTATAGGAGGTGACTTTAATCTGGTAGCACATTCAGAGCTAGGCAAGAGTAGCAAGGGCCAGACCACAAATGCCTTCCCAAAATCGCTTCAGTATCAATTCAAAAATCACCAGCTGTTGGACACCTGAAGAGCTCATAACGTGGGGAGCAGGGAGTACACATTTTACTCCCACCCCCACAACAGCTACTCCAGGTTGGACTACATATTCTCCACAGCAGTACTGATGGCCAACTCCACCTCAGCCAGAATTCATATTTGCCCGTGATCGGACCATCATATGGTGTCTTGTGTCTTTTCTCACATAGGACTCTCCAGGGATGCGGGAGCCTGGAGGCTCAATGACTCCATATTCATGCACCCAATAGCATTATCTCAGATAACAGAATACATCTCAGGATACTTCTCACACAACGATGTCGGGGAGATCTCCCCTGCGTTGTTGTGGGCAGCACACAAGGCGGTTCTGAGGGGACGGCTTATGCAGCTTGCCTCGGAACGTAAACGCCAAAGGTTTCTACATATTACCTCCCTCACAGCTGATCTAGAAAAACTATATCACCAACATGGTCGAACCCCAACACAAGAATTGCTTTACCACATTAATCAGAAAGGGAAAACACTGGATACTATCTTATCAGAAAAAACTGAAAAATCACTTAGGGGGTCCAAGGCCCGTTTCCTACTGTATAGCGGTTCAGCTTCGACCATGTTCGCAAGAAAATTAAAACAATACACATACCTACAAGCTGAGGAATAAGACAGGGAACCTCACCTCCTAGCCAAAGGAGGTGTTACAAATGTTCTCCACATACCATCAAACACTTCTTGCTGACCCTCAGGCTCCCATTGCTCCGGCATCCCTATCTTGGTTGGAGGCCATTTTCCTACCTAAGCTTACTGAGGAACAATTACAATCCCTGAATGCCCCTTGCACAGAGGAGGAGGTTGCCTCAATCATATCCACACTGAAACCTTTAAAGGCCCAGATGGCTTCACAGCCCTTTATTATAAAAAGTTTTCTGGACTATTAACCCCAAAGTTGACAAAACTTTTTAATAAAGTTTTAGCTCGAGACTCATTCCCTACTGATATGCTTATGACCAACATGTCATTGATGCCAAAGCCAAGAAAAGATCATTCTCTTCCCCAGAACTATAAACCCATATCTGTCATTAATAATGACTTGGAAATATTTAGTCATCTGTAGATCGCCTAGCATCCATCATCACAACATTAATATCCCCTGATCAAACGGGATTTATCCCTACTAGACAAATTACTGATAACATAAGCCTTGCATCAAATATTATACAAGATGCTGACTTGCACTCATGCAAAGTTTTGATGCTGAGTCTAGATATTACCAAAGCCTTTGATAGTGTCCTTTGCCCATATTTAGACACTATTTTATCCAGATTTGGGATCCAGGGAGAGTTTGTAAGTGGTTTCCGCGCTTTATATCGCCAACCTTATACCAGAATTAAACTACCTGGCTGTTCATCAGGATGTTCATCAGGATACTTTTCCCTGGGGAGGGGTACTAGACAGGGCTGTCCCCTATCCCCTCTCTTATTTGCCCTCGCAATGGAGCCCCTGGCAAGGTATATAAATAGCAACCCCAACATTAGAGGATACTGTAGTAATAATCAAGAATATAGATTAAGTCTGTATGCAGGCGATGTCCTTCTGTTTCTAACCGACCCCATAATCTCCTTGCCCAATCTTTTCACAACATTAGACACCTTTAGTAATAGATCGGGTCTGGGGGTTAATCCCTCTAAATGTGTAACTGTGACTATAAACTTACCGCATCCCTTGGTTTCATCCCTAAAGAGCAGCTTTGAGTTCTCCTGGAATATGGAATCATTACAATTCCTGGGTATAAAACTAGCACCAACTCTGAAACTATTTTACACCCACAATTATCCCCAGGCCTTCTCTAATATTAAAAGGTTACTAGCTAAGTGGTCCCTGTAACAAGCCCCTGCTCGCTCGGTTCCACTCTCCCGACACTCCTCTGCAGCTATAGAATCAGATTGCAGATCGCAACATCTGATGGTTCGGTCATCCGATGCTCCGTGACTAGAACTACAGCTATGTTCCGTTCTAATCCAGTTGTGTAGCTCAGAACACACACCAGGCAGGCTGTAAGTAAGTTCAAACAGGAATCTCTTTTATTAAAAGGAATACAGGCTCTTTTATACAGTAAAAGAGGAGGTGCATACCTCCTGCTCATATTACTCTGAACATACTCCTGTGACCAGAAACCTAATTAACATGGGCTAATTAATTGTAGCTCAGAAAACCCAATCAACATTATCACAAATCAACACAGACTCTTCTTCACACAATAGCAGAGTTAATTAACACAAACAACAATGGGGATCTAATGACTCTCAGATCCCATACTAGACTTATTTACAATAGTCTCAAAAGTCTCTCTCCCGGCTAGGTCTTTCACAGTATCTATATTACATTTCATTTTTAGGCAACATACAGGCAGTCAATATGTCGGTCCTTCCAAAGGTATTGTTCTATTTCTGGGCCCTGCCACTGCATGTGTCCAAATATACCATACACACCATTCAAATAGATCTATTAAAATTTATATGGCAGGGTAAAAAACCACGCATGGGCAGGTCTCTGATGTTTAGGTCCCGAGATAGAGGGGGCCTGGGCTGCCCGAACTTATGGAAGTATTATGTGGTGGCCAGGCTGGTACAATTAGCCCAATGGCACACATCCCTGTCTCACATACCATGGCTGCAGTTTGAGAAAGCTTCCATTAAACCATACTTTCTCCCAGGCATTCTGTGGACTAATGCAGTGACCCATAGAATTATCTCCCAACTCAATGGAATTGTTGGGCAGTCCCTGTATCTCTGGACCTTGTACAAAGAGAAGTTTGAGCTCTTTTTTCTAAACCCTCCCTGTTGACTTCATTTTTGGGTGATTCTAACTTCCCTGTGGCATTTAACGCAGACTTTGCACACTGGACCTCACAAGGACTGGTGACGCTGCATTCATTGCTACAGGGCACCACATTCTGCTCATTTGAACATCTAAACCAAAACTATGCTACACCCAACTCGGACCTCTATAAATACCTACAGATACGCCACTTCTTCCAAAAGGCTATCTCCCAAATTAAGGGGGATACCAGAACACCTTTTGAAAACCTGTGCCACGAGTGGTCCAGGGATAGAGGGACGATCTCCACATTATATATGCACCTGAATGATCACCACACAGAAGCTAAATCCCAGGCAATGTTGGGATGGGAGGCAGAGGTGGGCCTGGAGTTTTCAGCAGAGGATTGGCGCGATATGGTCACTAATATGCATAAATGTACCCACTCAGTAGCTATTAAGGAAACTGTAATAATAAATAAAACTGTAATAAAACTGCATACTAGGTGGTATTATACACCAGTTAGGATTCACAGAATGTTCCCTGCCATCACAGATAGTTGTTTCAGAGACTGTGGAGAGAGGGGTACCCTACTCCATACTTTCTGGAGCTGTAGGATGTTGGGCTCCCTCTGGCAACAGACAGCTACGAAAGTACTACAAATAACGGGTTCGAACATCACCCTGACATATTAAATGTGTATTTTTTTGCAGACCTCCCAGAGGTCATACTCCCAGAACAAAAGTTGGTCCACACGCTGTTTGGTGCTATACAGTGGGCAATAGCCCTAAACTGGCGTGAACCCTCAGTCCCATGGTCCCAGGTGCTTTATCGCATGGAGTCAGTAAAACTGATGTAACTTGTCCACCACACACTTATGGATCCTATGCAAATATTCAATCGAAAATGGGACTCCTGGCCAGCGTCTTACCAGGCACGGGGGACGGTTTTGCCCAGTAAGCACAAGAAAACACTTATAAGTTTGATAGAAGGAAAGGGGGTGGACCTGCTTACTTTCACATTTAACACCAATTGTGCCTATGCCTAATAGTGAGCTCATGCAAATGATTTAGTGATGATAAGTATGAAGTGATCTTATTGTAAAACCTGTTGCACTAGTAGCAGTACCTTATTTTTATTTTATTGTTTTTAGTTCCTAGTTTTGTAAAAAAGTTAATGAAGATTGTTACAAGAACTCATACATTGTGAGTGCTACCTACGCAACATCTGTATTTCAGTGCTCTACTTTGACAACTGGATATATATACTAGAATCTAGATCTGTATAACACTGTATAACACTTTCAATGCTGATCAATGTATTTGTTATATATAGTCCATGTAACTGTCTGATTCTTTTCAATAAAAAACGTTTGTAAACAAAAAAAAATCACAGATCGCCGCCATTACTAATAAAAAAAAAATAATAATAAAAATGCCATAAAACTATCCCTTATTTTGTAAACGCTATAGCTTTTCCGCAAACCAATCAATATATGCTTATTGCGATTTTATTTAAAAAATGTAGAAGAATACATATCGGCCAAAACTGAGGAAAAAAATATTTTTTTTATATATTTTTGGGGGATATTTATTAGAGCAAAAAGTAAAAAATATTGCGTTTTTTTCAAAATTGTCCAATTTTTTGGTTTATAGCACAAAAAATAAAAACCTCAGAGATGATCAAATACCAACAAAAGAAAGCTCTATTTGTGGGGAAAAAAAGGACATCAATTTTGTTTGAGTGCGACGTCGTATGACCGCGCAATTGTCAGTTAAACTAACGCAGTGCGGGAAGGGGGTAAAATCTTCCGGGGGCTGAAGCGGTTAAACTACGTAGAGGGTTCTTTACTGTAAGAGTGGCAAGGATGTAGAATTCCCTTCCACAGACGGTGGTCTCAGCGGGGAGCATCGATAGTTTCAAGAAACTATTAGATAAGCACCTGAATGACCGCAACATACAGGGATATACAATGTAATACTGACACATAATCACACACATAGGTTGGACTTGATGGACTTGTTTCTTTTTTTGACCTCACCTACTATGTAACCATGTAATTGTTAAACCTATTCTTAATGGGAGGATGATTAACCCCTTTATGCCTAAGGGTAAAATAAATCCTAATGCATAAACACAATTTTGCAACTTTGACTTGTGTTAGTAAAACCATACATATAATCACAACCACTTTGTGCATCCAGGTGTATTATACCGTGTTTTTTTCAGGACAACTTGGGCTTTCATTGGGTGGTAAATGGTAATGGATATCTCCTGATTTATTTTTTTATTTTTAAAGAAATACTGACCCAAAATAGTAAATGAAATAATGTTTTTTAAAATATAGCTGTATATTTCTTATAACCACCATAACCTACCACCAAACAACGAAACAAAATATATTCTCCTGCTCCTGATGTTTGCAGTGATACCACATATGTGTATGTTAGTTGTTGTTTGTACCCGTAGTACAGCCCAGAATCAAAAGTGCACGCTTTCGCATTTTGCTTTTTTTTTTTCTTCCTCATCACACTGACACTGATGTCAATTTAAAAAAAAAATCTGCCCAAAATATACTGACCCTGACCTTTGACCCTGATCTTTGACCCAAACAATAACCCTGGCACTGACCTAGAGCAAACCTTGATCTAGGTATTTTTTTAAATTTTTATTATTAGTTTGTTTTATTTATTTTTTTTACACACACTTTTTTTCTCTCTGCAAGGAAAGAGGAAGATACATTGCATCTTCCCCCTCCATTCACAGAGAGAGAGAAACACAGGGGCGGGCTTCACAGTGGCTGATCACTGTGGTAACCAATCAGAGGCTACCACAGATATCAGGCGACCCGGAATCGGGAGTTCTGGGTCCCAATCATTAGTATGGAGCCCGGGGCTCTGGGTGAGACCCCGGTCTCTGTGCATCTTGTGGCGTGCTCCGAGAACAAATACGCATATATGCGTCCGTGCAGGAAGAAAGACAAGTTCTGTGAGGCTGCATATTTGTCTTACGTCATCGGGAAGGGGTTCATTTTATATGGATAGGTAGGATTGTGTTGATGTTGGTGGGAGGGGGGATTGACCAAAGCATCACCTCTGCTGTCTTCAGTCTCCACCATTTAGAAGCAAAAACTCTCCACTGATCATATTATTATCTTTATTTCTCCCGCTCTGGAAATAAGTCAACACTGATAATGGGCGGCTGCAATTGCAGCTTCAAAGCCCAACTCAGGGTACAAGAACAAAAAAATACTCGTTGTACTCCTCACTCCCTCGGTTCCCTCCATATGTGAAACTAGTCCTGTGAATCCTCCCCTCCCAGGCTTAGTTGCACACTTGCCTCCTTCATTTACAATGCAGGACTAATAGCTCTGCATTGTATGAGATGACACCAAAGTAGTGCCCACATCCTGGAGTGTCAGGGAGAAGAGGACGGTGCTGGAGCCTGCCGGAGTGAGGCTGAAGTTGGGTTTTAGAAGAGCTTTTACTGAGAAATAAAAGGAGAGGTAACATTTTAAAGCTGCAGAAAACAATAACAAGTGTTGAATAAATGTTGTTACAATTTATTTTATTTTGTTTTTTTTTTGTGCAATTGGAAATTCTCTCACATACCTCTTGTCCCTGTGATTTTATTTTGGTATGTGTACAGTGTAGACAATTATGCTGGTGTCATGTGACAAGAATCTGGGATTTCTAAAAGTAAAAGTCAAACAGAAATAGAAGACACTTCATACAGATCAGACGTCTCTCACAGTTCTCTTGGAGTGGATCCGGCATGGATGGAACAATGAGGACCGGGCTGAAAATTCTGCATGTAATCTTCTTTCTTCTCCTCCTAAGATCAGGTCAGTGTCACTCTTCTATGTTTAATGTCATTGTATCTGAGGATACATTACAGAGCCGTACAATGGAGGATCTCAGACAATGCTACCATTATTGATATACATTGTTATGTGGAAAAAAGACACAACTCCATCTAGTTCAACCAAAAAAAAAATAAAAAATACAATCCCATATACACAATCCTATACCCACAAATGATCCAGAGGAAGGCAAAAAACCCCAGCAAAGCATGGTCCAATTTGATCCAATTTGCTACAGCAGGGAAAAAATTCCTTCCTGGTCCCTGAGAGGCAATCAGATTTTCTCTGGATCAACGTTACCTATAAATGTCAGTACCCAGTTATATTGTGTCCATTTAGGAAAGAATCCATGCCTTTTTTAAAGAAATCTACTGAGCTTACCAGAACCACCTCTGGAGGGAGTCTATTACATATTTTCACAGCTCTTACTGTGAAGAAGCCTCTCCATATTTGGAAATGAAATCTTTTCTCCTCTGGACATAAAGAGTTCCCCCTTGTCCTCTGTGATGACCTTAAAGTGAATAACTCAACACCAAGTTCACTATATGGACCACTTATGTATGTATAGATGTTGATCATATCTCCCCCTTAATCTCCTCTTCTCAAGAGAGAATAAATTCAGTTCCTCTAATCTTTCCTCATAGCTGAGCTCCTCCATGCCTCTTATCAGTCTGGTTGCCCTTCTCTGCACTCTCTCCAGTTTCCCGATATCCTTTTTGAGAACTGGAGTCCAAAACTGAACTGCATATTCCAGACGGGTTTTTACTAATGATTTGTACAGGGGGCAAAATGATATCTCTCTCTCTGGAGTCCATACCTTTCCTTATACAAGAAAGGACTTTGCTCGCTTTGGAAACCGCAGCTTGGCATTGCATGCTATTATTGAGCTTATGATCTACCAAAACCCCCAGATCCTTCTCCACTATGGATCCCCCCAGTTGTACTTCTCCTAGTATGTATGATGCATATTCTTAGCCCCCAAGTGTATAACTTTACATTTATCAACATTAAACCTCATTTGCCACTAGAGAGGACATTGAGGTCGGCAAACAGGCGAACACCCGATGTTCGAGACAAACTTACACTCAACTCGAACATTGGGCTCATCCCTACTCCTCAGAAAAAGAAATCAGGTTTGTTTTTGTTTACAAACGATTTTTATTTTGTAGTAAAGAAAAAGACATGTAACAAGATACAACACATAGCCATATAAATCATATCTGATACCTTAAATGCCATGAGAACAAACTTGTAAAACAGTTCTAAAAGACATTTTAGCCACAAAGCGTGCTGTAGATGGTTACAAAAAACTTTTAGAAGGCTATCAACGCCCTATGGCTGTCAGAACCGGCAATTGGAACTAACATATACAGTATATATAAAAATTTTTTTTTGAGAAAATACATAAAATAAAGGGGAGGGGGATGGGGGAGGGGAACAAAGGCACTTAAGCTGTAAAATCCTCTGTGTATGTATATATTAAATCCAAAAATCCTCAATTTTCTTTCAAAACCAGCATAGTGTTCATAATCGTGTGGTAGACTCTTTCCATAAGCCGAATTGCTTCCATACATCTTAAGACTTGGTCCCAGGGGACTACCAAAGAGCGCCAATGTAGTGCTATTACCCAATGAGCTGCACTAAATAGTAGGGTTGTCCCGATACCGATACTAGTATCGGTATCGGCACCAAAACCGAGCATTTGCCCAAGTACTTGTACTCGGGCAAATGCTCCCGATGCTTCTGCCGATACCTGTACAGTCAGCAGTGATCGGCGCATGGGGGAGTTACAAGCTTCTCCCCCCCGCGGCTTTCAGCTGCTTAGTGACATACAGCGGTGATCGGTGCTTGTAACTCCCCCACACGCGATCACTGCTGACTGTCACCACATCCTCCTCCATGCCCCCTCCGTTCCTCTGTCCTCCTCTGCTGTCCCCCTCAGTTTCTCTGTCCCCCCCCCGCTGTCCCCCTCCATCCCTCTGTCCCCCTCCGCTGTCCCCCTCTGTTTCTCTGTCCTCTCCCGCTGTCCCCCTCCGTCCCCCTCCATTTCTCTGTCCTCCCCGCTGTCCCCCTCCATCCCTCTGTCCCCCTCCATTGCGCCGTTCTGCTGTCCCCCTCTGTTCCACTGTCTATCTCTCTTCCTCTGTCCCCCTCCGTTGTGCTGTCCCTCTCCGCTGTGTGAATGGACAGAGTCAGCTGACTCTGTCCATTCACATAACTGAAACATTGTAATCTCCTGTGATTACGATGTCTCAGTTTATGAATGGAGAGGAGCCGCTGTCTTCTCTCCATTCATTCTCAGTGCAGCTGAGGCTGCAGAGAAAGGGACTGGGGAATCTCTATCCTCTGTCTCTTTCTCTGTCTCAAGGGGGAGATATCAGGGGGGGTCTGTTAAGACCCCTGATATCTCACCAAAGCCCCCCAGCAGGGCTGATAAAAAAAAAATACATATTGCAATAAAGAATAAAGAAAAATATTATTGTAAAAAATAATAAATGTAAATAAAAAAAAAAACACACAGACACCGTTCACCCTCCCCTAAAAAAAAAAAAACCACTGTCATGTTGTCTTATTTTTTTATTTAAAAAAGTGAATTTTTTCCAAAAAAAGTGCGCTTATAAGACCGCTGCGCAAATACGGTGCAAAAAAAAGTATTGCAACGACAGCCATTTTATTCTCTAGGGTGTTAGAAAAAAAAAACATATATAATGTTTGGGGGTTCTAAGTAATTTTCTAGCAAAAAAACCTGTTTTAAACATTTAAACAGCTAAAATCCAAAACGAGGCTGGTCCTTAAGTGGTTAATGTATAGAATGCATCAAGATAAAAAGACTTGCGCTTTTACAACTCCTTAAAGCAATGTATTTATTGTAATACAAGAGGTGTAGTGCATGTGTTTGCCATGTGTTGGCCATGAGGTTACTAATGTGTGGGTCATAACACAAGAACTTTAGTGAAGTGGGATAGTGAGTGCATTTATAAAATAAAAAGGCATCTGTACAATAAAAAAGTATCATATTAACAACCCTAATGGACTTCAGTTTTGGGGGATAGAGAGGATTCAAGTAGGCTTGAGGAAGGAAGGGGGATGAATTGTATGATATTTGCAAGCAGAGAAAAAGTGTATTTATATGTTGGTCAGGCCACGCCCTACGCGTTTCATCATTGGAAGTCTACGGGACACATCTTTCTATGCTTGAATTGAACTTTTATAATGTGAGTAACACTGGAATAAGAAGACTGTTTTGAGCAATATTGTTTGTCAAGAGGAACAAACTTTTACGCACAACTATCACTTGTACAATTAAGACTATTTAAAGCAACATTGTTTTTCTGATTACCATTTTGAGCATAAGTCACTTTATCATCGATTGGATTTTTTCCCCTCCCCCTTCCTTCCATTTCCCCCTTTTTTCCCCCCTTCCCTCTCCCTGTTCCCCTTCCCTTCCCCCTCCCCCCTTTACTATAGCACTTTACATCAATATATGGTATCAATATATGAGCACAATTTGATATAATAGCATCACATGGTAAACAGTGAATTGCACAGGACCAAGCACTGTTTGAAACAAATTATATCCAAATTATTATTGTTTATTTTTATGCAAAACCATTTTGGGTAGCACTCCGGTTTTTTGAGGACAAAGTTTTTAAAGAATTTTTATTAAACAATATTTTCACACTTTCACCCACCCTTCAGAGGTGATTTTAATATGCTATTGCAATGTTATAACACCATGCCATAAGATTAAAATTAGAACAGCGCCGCACACACACTTAATTTCTTTCCAGCTCAGCTTTTACCACTTCGGTGGTGATCGCATTTGTGGAGGCAGCAGTTCTGAACCACTTTTTTACCTACCCCCATTGCGCGGATATAACTTTCTTTTCCAAAGTGATTTATATGCTTGACACTTTGATCCCCAGAGGGCTTAATGTTGATATAGGTTTACATTTTTTATTAATAATTAATGGGAAGATTTTTTTTTACTAGGACCTTGATTAAGTTTTTTTGCATTTGTAAAAGTTTTACATAACTCAACTTTTTAACCAGTTGCTGACCGCCCCACATACATATACTTCTGCGCGAAATCACATACAGGTACGTGACTTCGCTTTCCTGGGTTTGCGGCGCGCAGGCGCGCGCCCGGCGACCGATTAGTGGGTCCAGCGGACTCTATGTCTGCCGGGACCCACCGATCATTCCTGAGAGAGGCAGAATGACGGTCTGCCTATGTAAACAATGCAGATCACCATTCTGTGACAAGGGAAGACAGAGACCTGCTAAGCAGGAACACAAATCTCTGACGATAGATTGAGAAAGACATGTGGAGCTTCCAATGTGTTGAAAAGAATGGTGGCTGGTTCACGTCCTGTTAGGATTCTACCCAGAATTCCCTGCTTGCTGACAACTTCCTTAATTACACATACATTAAACAATTAAATAGAACTGCAGCAATACCAAAAAGGAACGCTAGATGGAGCCTGCACACCACATATGATTGTCTTAAGTAAACTATACATTTTGCATGTAAATTTAACAACACAGGTACAAATAACCAGTATAAAACATCTGGTGAACAGAACAGGAATCTGAAACAAAAATCCAGAAAATCACATTGTATGATTTTTAGGTAATTAATTTGCATTTTATTGCATGACAAAAGTATTTGATCACCTACCAACCAATACGAGTTCCAGCTCTCACAGACCTGTTATTTTTTCTTTAAGAAGCCCTCCTGTTCTCCCCTCATTACCTGTATTAACTGCACCTGTTTGAACTTTTTACCTGTATAAAAGACACCTGTCCACACACTCAATTAAACAGACTCCAACCTCTCCACAATGAACAAGACCAGAGAGCTGTGTAAGGATATCAGGGATAAAATTGTAGACCTGCACAAGTCTGGGATGGGCTACAGAACAATATGCAAGCAGCTTGGTGAGAAGGCAACAACTGTTGGCGCAATTATTAGAAAATGGAAGAAGTTCAAGATGACGGTCAATCTCCCTTGGTCTGGGGCTCCATGCAAGATCTCACCTCGTGGGGCATCAATGATCATGAGGAAGATGAGGGATCAGCCCAGAACTACAGGAACTGTTCAATGACCTGAAGAGAGCTGGGGCCGCAGTCTCAAAGAAAATCCATTAGTAACACACTACGCCATCATGGATTAAAATCCTGCAGGGCACACAAGGTCCCCCTGCTCAAGCCAGCACATATCCAGGCCCATCTGAAGTTTGCCAATGACCATCTGGATGATCCAGAGGTGGAATGGGAGAAGGTCACGTGGTCTGGTGAGACAAAAATAGAGCTTTTTGGTCTAAACTCCACTCTCCGTGTTTGGAGGAAGAAGAAGGATGAGTACAATCCCAAGAACACCATCCCAACCGTGAAGCATGAAGGTTGAAACATTCTTTGGGGATGCTTTTCTGCAAAGGGGACAGGACGACTGCACCGTAATGAGGGGAGGATGGATGGAGCCATGTATCGCAAGATCTGGGCCAACAACCTCCTTCCCTCAGTAAGAGCATTGAAGATGGGTCTTGGCTGGATCTTCCAGCATGACAACGACCTGAAACACACAGCCAGGGCAACTAAGGAGGGAGTAGCTCCGTAAGAAGAATCTCAAGGTCCTGGAGTGGCCTAGCCAGTTTCCAGACCTGAACTCAATAGAAAATCTTTGGAGGGAGCTGAAAGTCCATATTGCCCAGCGACAGCCCCAAAACCTGAAGGATCTGGAGAAGGTCTGTATGGAAGAGTGGGCCAAAATCCCTGCTGCAGTGTGTGCAAACCTGGTCAAGAACTACAGGAAACGTATGATCTCTGTAATTGCAAACAAAGGTTTCTGTACCAAATATTAAGTTCTGCTTTTCTGATGTATCACATACTTATGTCATGCAATAAAATGCAAATTAATTACTTAAAAATCATACAATGTGATTTTCTGGATTTTTGTTTTAGATTCCGTCTCAATAAAAAACGATTTGTGAATAAATACCACCAAAAGGAAGCTCTATTTGTGTGAACAAAATGCTAAAAATTTAATTTGGGTACAGTGTGGTTGCATGGCCGCTCAATTCTTATTGAAAGTGCAAGAGCGCTGAAAGCTGAAAATTGGCCTGGGAAGGAAAAGGGAGAAAGTGCCTGGTATTGAAGTGGTTAGAATAGAAAGTAGAAAATATTTTTTTTTTTCCAAAATTTTTTAGCTTTTTTTGTTTACTGTATTTTTCGCTCCATAAGACGCATCTAACCATAAGACTCACTTAGGCTTTAGAGAAGGAAAACAAAAAAAAATATTCTGAACCAATGGGTGTACTAAAATATTTACCAGTGCCCATGAAATGCACCCTGACCAGTGTCAATTAAATGCAGCCTTACCAGTGCCAATTAAATACAGCCTGACCAGTGCCAATTAAATGCAGCCTGACCAGTGCCCATGAAATGCAGCCTGACCTGTGCCCATGAAATACAACCTGACCTGTGCCCATGAAATACAGCCTGACCTGTGCCCAAGAAATACAGCCTGACCTGTGCCCATGAAATGCAGCCATACCTGTTCCTATGAAATGCAGCCAAACCTATGCCCATGAAATGCAGCCATACCTGTGCCCATGAAATGCAACCATACCTGTGCCCATGAAATTCAGCCATATCTGTGCCCATGAAATTCAGCCATATCTGTGCCCATGAAATGCAGCCATACCTGTGCCCATGAAATGCAGCCTGACAACATCACATCCACCTGTCACTCAAATAGAACACAGGGCAGCCTGTTGGGGAAATTTTTATCATGTATGTTTTCAGATGTCGCCCAGTGTCAGTTTTGCTGTAATACGCTCATGCAAGCGTATTCACACATACAGGCATTGGTGAGAGACCATTTGCTGCGACACCTTCCCGTAAACACGGCAGATCTGTTTGCTCTTTAAGGGATGTTTGTTTATGCCTCACCAAGAGACTGGCCACCTCATGGCGACTGCATTAATGCTCCTAGCAAACAGATCTGCGTACATGGGAACCATAGCATACCCATACAAAAATTATAGCCCACTGAGCCATGATAGAGTACGGCTCACATCATTGGTAGCAGTGGGAATGTGCACACAATCGTGTTCAGAGCCCTGTAAGTAGTGTTCAAATTGCGAGACACTTTGTGTCTCACAATAAGCTGACCGCATGGCTCTGCACACGACCATCTGCACACGTCACTACTGGAATTCTATTTGAATATATACATGTATGTGATTGGTTCTTTTGAAATAATACAAGTGTCTGATTGGCTGATTCTGAAGCCACCACCTTCCTTTGTTATTCATGTTTACAGTATAAATAAAAGCAGTAGATGATTCTAATGCAGGATTTTGCTAAGCTCATTGTGATACCAGCATCTGTCTGTGTTACTTGGAGATAAACAAGCGCGCTTTCCTGGCATTATACTAAAGAGCTATGATTGTTCTTATTAGTGCATTGAATTATTTGCCTATAGGAGAAGCTTTGATTAATCCACAACAGATGGCGAGCCAGGTAGGAGAATTAATCCACAGCACACCCCGAGTGGCAGCTGCGGCCGTACTTTTGTACCACCACGCCCTCCCTTTAGAATGTAAGCACTACAAGCTGGGCCCTCCTGTCCCTTTGAGCTGTACTGTAATTGTGCTGTCCCTCCTCTTTATTGTAAAGCGCTGCGTAAACTGTTGGCACTATATGAATTGTGTATTATAATAATAATAATAATAATGAGATGCACAGACATTTCCCCCATTTTTGGGGGGAAAAAGTACATCTTATGGAGGGAAAAATACGGTTTATGAGAAAAAAACCCAGTGGTGATCGAATACCAATAAAAAGAAAGCTCTATTTATGTGAAAAAAATTATACCAATTTCATTTGCATACAGTGTTGCATGGCAGCAGAATTGACAGTTAAAGTAGTGCAGTGCTGAATAACAAAAAATGCACTGGTCATTAAGGGGGAAAACCTTCCAGAAGTGGTTAAAACAATGAAAGTAGTACTGCTCGAATTCCCCTCAGACTTGTATCAGTTGGATCAGCATGTGTATAGACTAGTGCAAGACAGACAGGATTGGCTTGTCAGATTCCCATAGACTTCAACAAAATGGTGGTCATCTGCACACAGACACCAACTTCCTATTGCATAAATGTGAATGAAATGGATCAGAGATGGCTTCAGCTCCTGTTCTCCGCCTGTTGAGAACTCCTCAGATGGGTTCCACCCTTTTCAGGCCATGCTATGATTCATCCTCCAGATAGGGTGAAACCCATCTGAGGAGTTCTCTACAGGTGGAGAACAGGAGCTGAAGCCACCTCTTATCCATTTCATTCACATTTATGCAATTGGGAGTCGGTGTCAGTGTGCAGATGGACAGCATTTTGTTGACCCAGAGCTGATTGTCTAAGCAGTTTCGTTTCTGTCGTCTTTATACAAGAATTCCCGTAGATTGTCATTACTCTTCTCTATTCTAATTTTTCAGGTGATTTTCAGGTTCGGGGGCTGACAGTTACTGGGAAAGATGCTCCTATTAAAGCTCTTAGAGGGAATGATGTCACCATCCCTTGTCTGCTGTCTGGTGTCCCAATACCGCTGAATCTACAGAAAGTATCAGTTGTCTGGACACTCAGATTACAAAATGGAATTGAACATGAAGTTTATAGTTTTCAGAGTTCCAGCCATCAATCATCGAGGCCTGGATCTCATGTGAATGACAGAGACCTCCAACAAGGCAACGCCAGTCTTTCTATACCAAACATTCAGATTGAAGATGAAGGGGACTATATCTGCTTTGTTATCGTCACTCCTGAATCCGGCACTACTGAATCTACTCTGGATGTAACAGGTACACAGTAATATCAGGGATACTGGGAAATGTTGTGTCCTTCCTTCCAGAAGCCCGGTCCCATGGCTGGATATAATATACAACACTGATGATGTCTTACTTTTATAATCATTGCAATACTGATTGCGGAATGTATATGTTGCTGATGGTTAGAATTCCTGGTTGACAGTGGTCCCTTGTTGCTAATGACAGTTGCAGGCATTGAGGTTTGTCCCTGAAAATGTATCTAATATATAAAGCCGATCAAAGGCATCATAACAGCCATTTTGCTACATGTTAGATATATCAGTTTTTAGAACAAATTTCTCAAAAAAGGCACACACCAATAAACAGGTCCAGATCTAGCCTGTCTGATTTGGAGATACAGTAAAAAAAGTTGGGGGGAGGGGAGGCACTGTCAAGAAAAAAAGTCATTTAAAACTACTCGCAGCTATTAATGAATTGCCGGTCCGACAGTACACATAAAAGTTCATTGATAAAAACGGCATGGGAATTCCCCACAAGGGAACCCCCGAACCAAAATTTAAAAAAAAAAAATGACGTGGGCGGTCCCCCTAAATTCCATACCAGGCCCTTCAGGTGTGGTATGGATATTAAGGGGAACCCTAAGCCAAAATTTAAAAAATGGCGTGGGGTCCCCCCAAAAATCCATACCAGACCCTTATCCGAGCATGCAACCTGGCAGGCCACAGGAAAAGAGGAGGGGACAAGAGAGTGCCCCCCTACTGAACCGTACCAGGCCACATGCCCTCAACATGGGGAGGGTGCTTTGGGGTAGACCCCCAAAACACCTTGTCCCCATGTTGATGAGGACAAGGGCCTCATCCCCACAACCCTTGCCCAGTGGTTGTGGGGGTCTGCGGGCGGGGTAGCATATTGGAATCTGGAAGCCCCCTTTAACAAGGGGAGCCCCATATCCTGGCCCTCCCCCCTGTGTGAAATGGTAAGGGGGTACAAAAGTACCCCTACCATTTCACTAAAAAAGTGTCAAAAATGTTAAAAATGACAAGAGACAGTTTTTGACAATTCCTTTATTTAAATGCTTCTTCTATCTTCTATCTCCTTTCTACTATCTTCTATTTTCTATCTTCCCTCTGTTTCTTCCTCCATCTTCTGTTTCTTCTGGTTCTTCCTCCGGTGTTCTCGTCCGGCACTTTCCTCCGCTGCGTCTTCTTCCCTTCTTCTTCTCAGGCCGCTCTGCATCCACCATGATGGGAGGCTCCCGCTGTGTGACGCTTCTCCTTTTCTGACGGTTCTTAAATAACAGAGGGCGGGGCCACCTGGTGACCCCGCCCCCCTCTGACGCACGGGGACTTGACAGGGACTTCCCTGTGGCATTCCCTGTGACGTCAGAGGGGGCGGGGTCACCCCTGCCGTTTTTATCAATGAAATTTTATGTGTATTGTCGGACCGACAATTCATTAATAGCCGCGAGTAGTTTTAAATGACTTTTTTTCATTTGAAATGTCATTTTGCTGTCAGACTGTTCTAAACATGGGAAACATGCGCCCCTTTACAGGCATACTATAGACACCCCCAGGTACGAAATTTAAAGGAATATTACGCTTTTATTGTTTCACTTTAAGCATTATTAAAATCACTGCTCCCGAAAAAATTGACATTTTTAAAACTTTTTTTGCATTGATCTATGTCCCTTGGGGCAGGACCCAGGTCCCCAAACACTTTTTATGACAATACCATGCATATAAACCTTTAAAATTAGCACTTTTGATTTCTCCCATAGACTTTTAAAGGGTGTTCCGCGGGTTTCGAATTTGCCGCGAACACCCCAAATTGTTCACTGTTCGGCAAACTGGCGAACAGCCGATGTTCGAGTCGAACATGAGTTCGACTTGAACTCAAAGCTCATCCCTAATAACCAGTGGTGTAGCGTGGGTTGCCAGTGCTGAGGGCAGGGCAAGTATTGGGCCCCCTAACCCATGGAGTGTCAGTACTTCCTGAGTCACTTCCACTAGAATACAGTATACACTGGAGTTCAAAATTAGAGAACAATTTATGAACACTTGATTTTTTCGGAAATACTGTAATCTGCATTGTTCAACTTTTGATGGAATTTGGGTTGTGGTGATACCATGCTAACAGACCCATGTTTTTTAAAATAACCAAGGTGCTTCAACAAAAAAACGTAGTTTTGTAGAAAACACAATGATGAAAACTAGAGAACATCAATGACTAGAGCACAGAGAAAGAACACAACTAAAATTTCTGAAAAGGTGACAACAATTAGTAGGAAGTGGGGGGACCCTTGCTTGAATAACTTCAGCATATCTGCAGCCACAGAACATCACTAGTCTCTCAA
The DNA here is from genome assembly GCA_037952925.1 of Lithobates clamitans. Taxonomy (NCBI): domain Eukaryota; kingdom Metazoa; phylum Chordata; class Amphibia; order Anura; family Ranidae; genus Lithobates; species Lithobates clamitans. Next base: position 1,755,139 of record JBBGZY010000939.1, on the reverse strand, counting down.
CATGCTCTGGTGTGATTTTGTTCCCCTCTTCTTCCAGTCTCTTCCACAGTTTGGTGACTGGAATGGGTTTCTTGGCCATAACTTTGTCCTCAAGATTTTCCAGAGGTTTTCTATTGGGTTTAGATCAGGACTCTGGGCTGGCCATTTCATTATTTCAATGTTTTCAGCTTCAAGGAACTGCTTTACCTATTTTGCTGTGTGATGGGGCATTGTCATACATTAAACCTGCTGGCTGATGAATGCAAGGAAGGAACCGCATGTTGTCAAAGAAGGTTTTGATAAACATTTGTATTCACTCTGCCATGTAGCTGTAAAACAGGCCCAACTCCTGCTGTAGAAAACATCCCCCAAACCATGACGCTTTCCCCTCCACCTTTCACTGACTTCTTTACACACATCGGGATCTGTCTTTCCCCAGTTTGATGATGAACATAATGTTTCCCATCAGTAACTGATAATAATAAACTAAGCTTGCTTTCACCACTAAAGAGATTTTTGGACCAGTTCTCCTCTGCCCACACATGCTCCTCAGCAAAGGTTAGTCTGGCCTTTTGATTCTTTCTGCTAATGAGAGGTTTGGTCACTGCAGAGTGTGCTTTCCCATCCAAATTCTCTTACATTGTGAGACATTGTATGACGAGACAGATCCTTACTCTGTTCAGTGCTGAACTGGTGAGCATTTGAAGCTGCAATGTTGAACCGATTGCCGTTTGAGATGCTCTGCATTATCATGTCCTCTCTTGCATTTGTCTTTTATGGATGACCAGACTTCTTGAGGGACTTGAATGAGTTTGTGATGTTGTAAAGATGCAAATATTCTAGAAATCACAGATATAGTATGGCAAACTTCTCTTGCTATGGCTGAAAGGGTCATCCCTTTGGCCTTCAACTGGACAACCTACTGCCGGATTCCGATAAGCCCCCCGCCTGCAGACCACCACAACCAATGGCCAGGGTTGTGGGTACGAGGCCCTTGTTGAGGGCAAGTGCCCTGGTATGGTTCAGGAGGGGAGGGGGGCGCTCACTCGTCTTCCCCCTATCTTGGCCTGCCAGGCTGCTTGCTCAGATAAGGGTCTGGTATGGATTTTGTGGGGGACCCCACGCCAATTTTTTTGGGTGTGTGGAGTTCCCCTTAAAATCTATGCCAGACCCAAAGGGCCTGTATGGACGGGGGGGGCATGCCGTTTTTTTTTCTTAATTCTTTCATAGAGTTCCCCTTAACCACTTCAATACACTGTATTATATACTGTACACTGCCTGCACTGTATATATATATATATATATATATATATATATATATATATATATATATATATATATATATATTCTACACTGACTGCACTATATACTCTGAACTGCAGTATATATACTATATGGACTGGACTATATAATCTGAACTGCAGTGTATATATACTATGAGGACTGCACTATATACTCTGCAGAAAAATTGGGTGTTTTTGGTGCCAGAACACTAACTTCTCCTCACAGTTACTCTTGTTGGGCGCAGGAACGGGCCCTTTTGTTAAATATTATTTCAAAATTTGTAATTACATGCCCCAGTCAAACAGGTGCAGAAAAATTAGGCCTAGGGTGTTGGTGGTGCCAGAACAATGTAACCCCTCACAGTCAGAGGCGGCTCTCTAATTAGGAAAATTAAGCAGTCGCCTAAGGCCTCGCACACACAGGGGCCTCGCGACCAACTAATTTGCCTGATAATGGGAGAGGAGGAGAGCCCAGCATGCTGCCCGATGGGCGGGACCGATCTAGAACACCGGGACTCTGCACTGTCTGCTAACACCCTTCCCTGCCGCCTTCTCATCTCTTATACGGGCTGTACGGGGTGAGTCACTGGCCCCTGTGCCGCTATGATTCCTGGAAAGAAAAAGCCACACCAGTGATCACAGGGAAGGTGAGCAGTGTCAGCCTGTCCTGTACAGGTCCTGTCTATGAGGATGCTGAAAATAGCTCACACACCGCCTGCAGAAAATGCTCAGACCTCTGCACATCCTACAGATATGTGTGCTGGAGCGCTGACAGGTAGGCGTGGCCAGCGGAGGCAAAACCATCTCACTGCTCCTTAGCCAGCCAGGCGAGAAGCCTGCCTGTTTTTTTCCCCCTGCTCAAATATTCTCTGTGTTTGCGCTAGTTGTCGTTTATTTGCTTTGGCCACTCTGAGCAACATTACCTCCCTATAGGCTACCTTCATGTCTTGTGCTATAATAGGATTAGAGGTAAGAGTAAATATAGTCTCTAGGTCTCGGGCTTTAGCTTCCGCTTCCTCCAATAACAACTTATTGTTCCTGTGTTCCCTGGCTATAGATGACATATAACAACCTCTGATATAAGCCTTAAAGGTGTCCCATACAGTCCCTGGTGTGGCGGAGTTGGCATTAGATTACCAAAACTGTTTAATCTCCTTAACCATCTGGACTTCTATAGTAGGATGTTCAATCCAAAACCGAGACAGTCGCCATATTCTGTCTGTTTGTGGAGTGGTAGTTTGCAGTGTACACAACAGCGGAGAGTGGTCAGATATCCCCCTCAGGAGCATCTTAATACCTATAATTTTGGGGAGCATGGGTAAACTGACATACAGAAGGTCAATACGGGATAGTGTACTATAAGAGGAGGAATGACATGTGTACATGCAATCCGTTGGATGTTTCCAACGCCAAACATCCTCCAATCCCAGGACCTGAGACCAACGAGATAGCGCCGAGTCAGTGGCAAGGTCTGGGGACAATTTATCTAGAGAAGGGTTCGGAGGAATATTAAAATCCCCCGTAAGAATCACATTATCCGTGGGGAACTGAGCAATCAGAGTAATTATTTTCTGTAAAAGGGAAATGTTAGCCGGAGGCGGCAGATACAAACCCACCAGAACCATGGCTATCGTGTCTATGACAGCATGTATCAGCACATACCTGCCTTCTGGGTCTATAAGAACATCAAGGAATTCAAAGTTGAGAGATCTATGGATCAATATGCTAACCCCCCTAGCATAACTAGTGTAAGTGGCATGATAATGATGTCCCACCCACGGTCTCTTCAGACTTAATATTCTACCTCCCACTAAATGTGTCTCCTGGAGAATGCAAATATGAGGCTTATATTTTTTAAGATAATCAAAAACTAGAGAGAGCTTAATTCTATGGTTAAGTCCGCTGACGTTCCAGGACAAGATCCTTATCGGAGCCATATCACTGGAGGAGAGATAAAATCAATGGGGAACCATATACCATTGGGCCCCAAGGGTGACTTCCTTCCATCCAACCCCCCACCCACCACAGGGTTCATAATGAACCTGCAGGAAAGGAGCAGATTAGGAGACTTGACAGCGTAACCTAGTCTCTTGCTGATGCAAAATCGTCTGCCTTGAGATACTTTGAAGTAAGTGAAAAAAAAACAAAAAAAAAAAAGAACAAACAACAAAAAAAAAACAGAACTTCCCTCCCATCCCACCCCACACCCCGTTACCTGAACTTTGAGGTGTATGAGTACCCATAACAAACATAAACCAACTTAAACGTAGGAGAAGTCTCCTAGGGGGGCAGTGTGTATCAGTTGACAACACTAGGACCTGATCTCCTTACTGGAGTTCAGGGGACTCCGCTGCACACATTGCCTACAGGTATATATTTAAAAAAAAAAGTATTTGATTGTAGGGGGGACAGAACAACCAGTCAGCGTTTAACAGCTACTTACACTTAGAGTACTCTAAGGGTTCAAACTTATTTTCAAGAGCTACTATATTAACCTGTAGGAGTAAAACAAGGTTAGGCAGCAAGTATTAAACATTTATGCTTATAGTCAAAACCTAGCCAAGGGAGAAAACATTCCACCCTCAACCCCTTCATCTGGTCAGTATCTTCTTAGGCAGAGCACAGTTCCAATAAAGATATTAGTGTCCCTTACATGCTCGGGTCTCTGACTGCAGGGGCGTGGAGACAAAAAGAAAAGGTAACCAACAGCCCGCGACATCCCAATATCCACCTCCCTCCCACCCCAGTTTAAGTCAATAGCAAGGGGGGCCATGGGGGGGAACTCTCAACAGCAGATAATCAGATGTCTCAAGGCAACCAAAAGATAGTATGTCCCCCCCAACCCCTGAGCCTAGGCCCGCTCAGCAGAGTGGTATTCCAAATTCCATAGTAACACCCAGCATTGCATCTATGCCACAATAGAAATCCTGTCACCAGGAAGGTCCGGAGAGCCACTGTCACTGGTCATTCCATTTCATAGAGTGAGCAAGCTGCAAAAATAAAGGAGTGTGTTTCTTACCACCAGATAATACGAGTGAAGTAAAGGGGTATTTGTGGTGTTCTCCAATGTAGAGATCAGTGATTGCGTGGAAAGGACTCAAGCTACCTGGACGCGTCCTCCGGGGAAGTAAAAAATGTTGTAGTTTCACCGCCCACCACTCTAAGCCACACAGAGAATAGCATGTTATATTTGAGCCCCCTGGTGTGCATTTGAGCCTTGACCTGGTCGAATGTCCTACATTGCCTCTGCGTTTCAACCGAGTCAGGGAATAGCATAATCTTTGAATTGTCGGCTCTCAGCTCCCCTACTTTTCTGGCCTGAGGATTAAATCACGATCTCTAAAGTTGAGCATGCAAAAAAAAGGTACGTGGCGGTGCTCCAGGCGGGCCTCGAATTGATGGCATTCTGTGGGTGCGTTCCACTGCAAAATGGTTAGAAAATGGTGCCTGTGGAAGGAGGGTGCGTAGCAGTTGCTCTGTGTAGGCCTCCGGATCCCGTCCTTCCACTCCTTCTGGAAGTCCCACCAGACGCAGGTTGTTTCTGCGATTTCTGTTTTCCTGATCCTCAGCACGAGATTCCAGTGTTTTCATTTTAACTTGCAGTATACGAAGGTAGGCACTGTGATCCCGAATCGTATCTTCAGTGTCCCCCACCCTGCTTTCAGCTTCCGTCAGCCTATCTCGATATTTGTCAATGTCTCGTCTTATAAGGCCCATTTCGGATTGCATCTGCTCTATTTTCGTAGTGAGAGTAGTTTGGCAGCCTGTGATTGCCTGCATTAATGCTTGGAATTGGTCCGTTCCCAACTGAGATGACTCTGTACATGGTTCTGTGTGCTCCGCCTGGGACGCCATGTTTAAGCGTGTCGCTGCAAGTGTGTCTCGGGCCGGCGGCGATGTTTTTTGGGGGGGTTGCCGTTTCCTCTGTGCACCAGAGGTCCTTCTTTGCATGCCCGGTACCAGTCTCAGCCTATCAGCTAGGGCAGTGCAATTTTATATCACAGGGGGACCGGGGTATGGTGGCCGTGAATCTTGGAGCACCTGTCCCTCACTGCCTATCAAGACGCTTTACGTGAATACAGTCGGCGGCAGTGCCTGGAAAGCCAAACGCCGCCATCCCTGCTCCCCAAAGAGTCTCACTCACGTGTCCAGTCCCAGCCTCGGTATGGCGGGGTAGGCAGGGTGTCTGTAGGGCCCTGAGAAGATGTTGGAGCTTATCAAGTGCGGAACTTCCATCCCTCGGAGTCTGTGCAGCGTGGAGCGCCTGTCCCTCACTGCTTGTCAGGGTGCTCCACGTGGATACAGCCGGCAAGGGTGCCCGTAACGTCAACGGCGCTATCACTTTGCCCCAGAATGTTCCACTCATGCAGCCGGTCACATCTGCAGTACAGTGGGGCAAACAGGGTATCTGTAGAGCTTGTAGAAGTGGGTACTGGAGCCTGGTAGATGCGGATCTCCCGTCCCCCAGAGGAGTTTGTGAAGTCGGGACCTTCCACGTGGGTGCATCCGGCGGCGGCGTCCACAAAGCTAAATGCCACTATCCCTGTGCCTCAAAGTGTCTCAGTTATGTGACCAGTCACAGCCTCAGCACGGTGGGGCAGGCAGGGTGTCTGTAAGCCCTTCAAAGCGGATAATATGGCCTGTCAGGCACGGAGCTCCCTTCCCTCATGTCCTGCTAGGTTGCCATCTTGACCACGTCCCCCAGGGGGTAGAGTCTACCAGCTGAAAAGGCAGCAGTTGCAGTGCTAGCAAATGGGCCAAGCTAGCATTTAGACGCTGAGCATGTGGATGGCTGGAACATAATTTTTTTTAAGATTCAGCAACTGGGGTAGGGAAATTTGCCTGCTAAACTCAAATGTTGGTGTATTTCTAGCAGATTGCCTGCAAGTACTTGTGACACCTATTGCTATACCTTCATTCCTCTCAGTGCAGGTTTTTGAAAGGACTGGAAGTATAGCAAGGAGAAGTCCACCTTTTTCTATGATGTGGGTCTTTCAGGTGCTGTTGCCAATGGACTTCATGGCAAGTCGTCATATGTCTGGTCAAGCATGTGGTGCCCAAGCGGCTGCTGTTCTGGCCACGCTTGATCTGCTTCAGACATACATTGCAAACAGCAACAGTGCAATCTACTGCACATGTGTCCAAAAAAGTCCACACCAAGGAAATTTTGCAAGTCAGTGAGGAGTCATCAGCACCCTGCACCTGCGGAGCTCTGTGGTGTGATGCAATAGGGTGGCTGCCTTTAAGCTGACCCATGGAGGACATTCTGTCTCGTTGGAGTTGTGCCTCCTCACTTTCCTCCTGTCTTCTTTCAGGCACCCAAGTACAGTCAGTGACCTCATCATCCCCTCCCTCCTCATCACTAGAGCAAACGTGGAAGTATTCTGCAGCTGGGGGAACATGACTGCCAGTTTCTTGTCCTTCTGTGGCACCCCCTCTCTCTAGGCTCACGTTACTCCATTCCTCACCCTGGCAACCAACATCAGAGCCTTCAAATTGCTGCAAATTCTCCAGCAGCATGTAACCGACACTATGGTCAAATAATTCTGGTGACTCCTCCGTGTATGATGGTGGGATAAGGAAGGAGTAATAGGGCGTACACACGGTCGGACTTTGTTTGGACATTCCAACAACAAAATCCTAGGATTTTTTCCAACGGATGTTGGCTCAAACTTGTTTTGTCTACACACGGTCGCACAAAGTTGTCGGAAAATCTGTCGGCCATCTTTAATATTGATTGAACCCTGGGCAAAAAATTTAGGGCCCCTCCTCCATGCAATTTCGCTCTCCAGCTGCTCTGAGACATACAATAAATAGCAGCTAGACTCAAAATGTGTTTACTGAATCAGATCAGGCAGTGATTCCGATTGGTTGCCAGAGGTTACAGTGTATCACTACCTCTCACTGACTGGTTACTAGAGGTTGCAACACACATTACAGCCCACTGATTAGTTGCTAGAGGTTACACCACATGATTTCTGCTTGCTGACTGGTTGCTAGAGATTACTGTACATCAATACTGCTCACTGATTGGTCGTTAGAGGTTACTGCACATCATTAGTGCTTACTGATTGGTTGCTAGAGGTTACAGCACATCATCTCTTCACTGCCTACACACTATGGACTGGGGAGGTGAGGGGACCCATTAATAGAATACTCCTAGGGATCCTAGGATCAGTGGTAGTGCTGGGGGGAGGGTGTGATCAATGGCAATGCTGATTTTTTTTTTTACAGACTACCAATATAAAGAGGATTTTCAACACTGGACACCAATGTAATAGTGGTTTACACTGACCACTAATGTAATTGGGGTTTATACTGACCACTAATGTAATAGTAGTATTCACAGTAACCACCAAATTCAAGGAGGGATTTACACTGACCACCAGTGTAAGGGGGACATTCACACTGGCCACTAGTGTGAATGAAAGAATTCTACACCGAGCACCAATGTAATGAGAACATTTACACTGACCACCAATGTAACTAAGACATTTAGCCTATGTCCACATTTGTGTGTGTTGTGAACGCAAGCAAAATCACTTTCTTGACTCCACAGAAATGGGCTAACCTTTAGCAGATACACAGCAGTGCCATCAATTGCTAATGACACCCTCACGCATCTGCTGACATGTGCTGTGGCACCGTGTGATTTTAAAAAAGGGTTTGGGACTTTCTTCTGCATTTGTAGCGCATATACTGGCCTAGACATAGACTGATTGAAATGAATGGGCTGCCCTATACCTGACCTACATCTTTATCCACCCTGTCAGTACACCTTTGCATCCTAAAACCCCTGCTAATCTCTGCACCCCAAGCCTCCCCCATCCTTTCCACTCCAATCCTCCCCCTTTACCTCTACCTGCCTTTTCTGCTCATCTTTGCACCCACCTTCCTTACCTCCATACATCCCTTCCTTGCTCACCTGTGCACCCCAAACTGTAATTCCGTCTCTGCCTACCTCTGCACACCCCACACTACCCCCCTCCCACCACCACCAATTTGCTTAACTTTGCAGAACAGACTGATGGTAGGCTTAAAGACCACAGTTGTAGGCAGGACTTTTGAGCATACCCCTTTACCTCCCCAGTGGGCAGCATTCACTATAGGTGATGGTGGATATGACCTCAGGGGGGCATGATATACATTTGAATACCACCTCTATTTACATATGAATGCTTCTGGTCCGCCACTATTTACATATGAATTCTGCCGCTATTTACATATCAATGCCAATATTTACATGTAATCACAGGGTCTGCAGGTGATTAATCTGTACAAAACAATAGGGCAGAGCAGGGCAGCATTAGTAGCCGTTTGTTCACCCCCCCGAACCGACAACAATGCATTGAGGTGCTGAACAGTGCATTGCAAGCCCTGATTGACTGAAGCAGTGAAAGCTTCAGCCCATCATGGCTCATTCCCGCCCCACAGTATAAAAGTATTCTTTCAATGGCAGCCATTTTCAGTGTGATTTTGGCGTAGAGAGAGATATAACAGGGCTGTGTTTAGTGCTATTAGTGTGCTATACTGTGCTATTTTGCTTCAATTGTCAGTGTAGAATATTAGTAGTCAGTCTAGGGATAGTGTGAGTGTAGTGAGGAGCACCATCATTCAGCTTTGCATATTGTGCAGCTAGAGTAGGGACAGCTCATATACCGTATATACTCGAGTATAAGTCGAGGGTGGGAAATGCAGCAGCTACTGGTAAATTTCAAAAATGTCCATCATGTACAGCTTATCAGTGCCCATGACATGCAGCCTGCCAGTGCCCATCATGTACAGCCTATCAGTGCCCACGACATGCAGCCCGCCAGTGCCCATCATGTACAGCCTATCAGTGCCCATGATATGCAGCCTGCCAGTGCTCATCTGATACAGCCTACCAGTGCCTAGTAATGAGACGAGTTGTTCCACAGTGGGGAAGGCAGCTATGGAGTCAGGCTGAGGGTTTTGTATCAGCAGGGAAGAGGTTAATGCAATACTGAGACTCACCTCATGGCTGACTCCAGGCGCATTTTTGCCTATGCAGGGTTGCTGAAGATCAGGGTTCCCAGTGGAGACAGTGGGGGCTCCGTTCTGGCACTCAGGCATGTGTCCTGGCTCAGCTGGGAGAGAGTGGCGCTGTGCTGATTGCAGGGAGAGGAGAGCTGGATCTGAATCGCTGTGTAGCCGCGGTAATGATTTCCTGCCTCCTATGACACACGGCACAATGATTCCTAGCATTGGATCACTGTGCCGTCTGTCACAATAGGAGGCTGGACATTGTTATGCAGCCGGCTGAGCAGCGATCTGAAACAGCATGGGAGGGGGGGGCCAGGCCGAAGATTCACGAGCGTCACCCAACGGCGCGGCCCCACCCCTTTTTCTCCTCCATTTCAAACTTTTTTTTAACTCACTCGTGTATAAGCCAAGGTGGGTTTTTTCAGCCAAAAAATGGGCTGAAAAACTCGGCTTATACATGAGTATATACGGTAGTTTCACTGTAGTGTAGTGAGAACGTGTAAGTAATCTTTACATTAGTGTATAGCTAGGGTAGGGACAGTTCAGATAGCATCAGTGTAGTGAAGGTTAAACACCATCTCTTTGATTGCGTTACTGCCAGTTTAACACCATTTACGTCTGTGTGCGTTACTGGCAGTTTAACGCCATATACTGTATTAATTGGCGTATAACGGGCACTCTTTTCACCCTGAAAATCGGGTACAAATAGTGTGTCCGTGTTATAGGATGATACTGCAATTTGGGCTGCCTAGGAGGGAACCAGGAGAGGGATGGGACGAGCGCTGTCAGATTACATACAGCAAGAATCTCCTGTTTACTCAGCGGCCTCTTAAATAGGAAGTCCTGTCTCCTGGGTCGGCATTGAACCAGTGTTCTGTCTATCATAGAAGCCGGGCCAGGAGGCAGTGCTTTGCATTAAAAAGGCTGCTGAGTAAACAGGAGATTCTCGCTGTATGTAATCTGATAGCGCTCGCCCCGCCCCCCTCCCTGTCCCCTCCGAGGCAGCAGTAATCTGAGGTGAGGCTGCAAATGGGCATTGATCAGGCTGCATTCATGGCAATGGTGAGGCTGCATATGGGCATTGATCAAGCTGCATTGATGGGCAATTGTGAGGCTGTAGATGGCATTGATCAGGCTGCAGATGGGCAATGGTGAGGCTGCATTGATGGGCACTGATCCTTATTTTGCTTCAAAGCTCTTTATTTCAAATTTGAGTTTTTTTCCTGAAACCTCCCTCCTAAAATGAAGATGCGTGTTATATGTCTGTGCGTGTTATATGCCGATAAATACGGTAGTTCTGTGTTCGTTACTGCCAATTTAACGCCATATCATTTTGTGTGCGTTACTGCCAGTTTAACGCCATATAGTGTTGCGTGCGTTACTGCCAGTTTTACGCCATATAGTTCTGTGCATCACTGTACGTTTGGCGCATTATATTGCAGTATATTATAGTGTATCCTTGTCTGTGTAGTGTGGGTACTCAAATTAAAATGCACCAAACACCACTTTACATAGATTAAAGTGCATCTACGTACAGATTTCCACTTCTTCTTTACATTTGCTTATAAGCACCGCCCTCTCCCTCCCAATAATGTCTGGGAAGACAACAAGGAGTGGCAGACATTCCATTGGCAGTGTAAGGGGGCCAGCAACAAATGTGTCCACAGGCAAAGATGGATGTGGTGGTCAGTCCTCAGACAGGGCAGCATTTCCTCTGTTTAGTGAGTTTGCCCGTGCTATCCAGTCACAGCATGCAGAAGAGGGGGTGGACTGGCTAACTAAACTCATCCTCCTCATCCTCTGTCACACAGGCAGAGACAAGTGTGCAGTCCCCTGCAGTTGGCAGAGTGGATAAACCTGCCTCCTTGTCCACAAAGAGTATTTTTTCTGCAACTGTTTGACAGGTGCATATCATTGCAGTTTTTTTACAGCAAGGACAATTCTTGCTTTAATCAAGATTACCTCTATATGGTTACAGTGTGAAGGTGCCACCGTCACCCAAAGACAAATTTTTACGCACCCGTTACTTCTATCCAAAGTCAAAGTGACAGCAGAATGTATCCAAATAATCTCTAATCTTGTCCCCAGTGCACTACATTGTGGCCTCATCATACACACTGGCTCCCCAGCTGTTGATGAGCAAAATAAAGGCAGTTTGCAGGAAAAATGTCTTTTTTTGGCTTTATAAATGCAATTATTGCTACAGCAGATTCTAGACATGGTACAGATCTGCCACTTTACAGGTAGACTAAGGGGACCCCCAGGCACTATATTGTATATAATATTTCATTTCTATGCTTTCACTTTATAAATAAAAAAATTACTGCTCATTTAAAAACGTTTTTCACAAACTTTTTTTTCTTAATACATGTCCCCCAGGGCAGGACCCGACCCCTATAACCATTGTATGCCCAATTACTTGCATATAAGCCTTGAAAATGGGCACTTTTGATTTTTGACCTTTGAGTCCCATTGACTTTAATGGGGTTCGTTATTCGGGTCCGAACTTTCGCAGTGTTCGAAAGTTCTGGTGCGAACCAAACAGGGGTCCGTTCGGCCCATCCCTAATATATAGTCTTCACTGAATATATAGTCTCCACTGAATGCAGAGTATATAAATGTATACTATCTATCTATCTATCTATCTATCTATCTATCTATCTATCTATCTATCTATCTATCTATCTATCTATCTATCTATCTATCTATCTATCTATCTATCTATCTACACTGCCTGCACTGACTACACTAAATGCAGAGTATATATATATATATATATATATATATATATATATAATGCATATCTATATATATACTCTAGACTGTATATATATATTGTAACGACACCCCGAGTATGAAAGAGGTTAAAGTAATTTAGGACATTCCATACCCAAACACAAAGGCAGCTACTGAACACTTCCATCAGCCGAACAAGCAACCCATACAAATAATTCTCCCCCAAGTACGAGACGAGGCTCTGTCTTGAGGTTCAAGCAGGAATGAACCTTTATTCAAAAACATGTTATACAGATCCCACTTTAAAACACTCCCCCCCCCACCTTTGGAAAACAGGGCGGGTTAAACTGTCCAATGACAATGGACACAAAGGTCAGATGTGTTTAACGTCTCATCAGTACACAGTCTTATCAGCAGGGAGAGCTGTTGGAGGAATCCCCCCTCCCTCCATAGAAATACACATCCTGTGATATCCAAGGTAGACAGACACAAAAGAACATTGGAATACAGCCCCACCCCAAACTAGCACAGCAAATAGTACACAACAGCATGAGACAACACACAATATTTACACACAACATTGTGAAGCAGTCACTATTTATAATATGGCACATACGGGGTTCCCAGAGTTTTGTGTTTTGGGGGGACATGGACTTGAATCCAAAGTAACATTACTTCCAGTGTCCCCAGGTATACAGCTCACAACGAGCACCATTCCCCCAAATGCCAGGGCCCATAATCGGTCTGCAAGAGGCTAGCATTCAGTCCCCTCCAAAAAGCCTCTGTCCAGGCTAGGTCTGTCACATTTCTCCCCTTTCGGCAGGAGACTAACACAGAAGGAGACCCCAGACGGGTTGACTCCAAAGTTAATCAGTAGTTTCAGTCCTCTAATGCTGGTATCCACATAGTACCCCAAACAAATTGTTCCAAACAGAGTATTACTCACCCAGCCAACCTCAGAGAACACATCTGGTGCTGGGGAGAGGCCTGGACTGGCCCTTCTCCCTGGAGTCCTTTCATCCACTGGAGAGAAGACAGGGTGACTGAGCTCACTCCATCATGCTGTTGGGGATCTGGGCCGACTGCCAAGCATCCCTGGGGTATACAGGTTGGGACTGAAGCCCCATCCACCCTTACAGGAAATTTGTCCTCTGTTAGTTGAGGGCAGAGGCCAGCAGCACTCTGCCCTGTTGCCAGCCCTTCTGCTGGAAACCCCACACCATCTGCTCCGGCTAACTGTTGGGGAGGGAGGCCGACTGCCCCGGCTCCCTGGAACTCTGTAGTTGTTGCCGGTGCTGGGCAGAGGTTGGTAGCACTCTGCCTGGTTGACAGTGCTTCAGCTGGGTTGGTGTCATCATTCTGGGGTGCTGTCTGCTGTTGGAACTCCCTTTCACTGGTATTGTCTCCCAGGTGCACGGACCCTTGTTGGGGAGGGGAAATGGCTGCTTCTCCTCCCTGCATCTCTGAAATCCACTGGGAGAGAGGAACCATCACATTCTCACCTGGGGCCTCTAAAGCGGCCACGGGTGTAGAGAAGGGGTCTGCAGTACTCTGTCCTGCTGCAAGTACTTGAACAGGTAAGGCATAATCTATAACATCCTCTGAACAGTCCATTAAGTCCATACATTCTGTAATCTGTGGCTGGAGAGATGAGCCGACTGCCCCAGCTCCCTGGAACTCCACAGTTGTTGCCATTGCTGGGCAGAGTTTGGTAGCACTCTACCCTGTTGCCAGCACTTCTGCTGGGGACTCCACATCATCTGCTTCGGCTAACCGTTGGGGCAGGAGGCTGAATTTCTCCCCTCCCAAACTGTGCAGCTGCCATTGGGGAGTTGAGCTGGCTCCTTCTTTTTTCCCGTTCCCTCATCTGGCTGCTGGGAAGTGATTGCCACCTTCTCACCCTGAGCCTTCGGAACTGCCACAGGTGTGGGGCAGAGGTCTTGGACCCTCTGTTCAGTGACCAGCGCCTCAGCTGGGGAAGTTCCTTGCAACTCCACAGATACTGCTGTTGGTGCTGGGCAGAGCACACTGAAGTTTGGCCCTGATACCAGCTCTTCTGCTGGAGGCTCATCAGTTTGTTCTTCCTCAGCAGAAAAGTCTATCAAATCCCCTGTCTCTGCAACTGGTGTCTGGGGATAAAGGTTAACCATCTCCTGTCTGTGGAACCCAGAAGATGCAAACAGTGCTGGGCAGAGGTTCGCAGAACTCTGCCCTGTTGTCAGCACTTCAGCTTTGGGGATGGCAATCTCCAGATTTTCCACTGCCAATTCTTCAGCCAGGATTTCAGAGTTGTCAACTGGTATTTCCTGATAGTCCCAGGCAAAGGAAGCCCCACCCTGCTGCTGAGCAGAGTCTAGCAGCTGTCTGTAGGCGATCTCCAACTCCCATTCCTGAACGGTCAAAAACTCCAAATCTTCCTGTGCCCAGTGCCCTTCCGAGACATTCAGTCTTTGCTCTCTGTGCTCCATTATTTCCTCCAAACGCCACTTCCGATCACTCCCAAAGTCAGGGTCCCTGGACAGCCTCCAATACAACAATCCCAGGCCATCATAGTCAAAGCCTTCCGTGGGGCTGTCATCCGCTGACCACGGGCACTCTTGGGCTACATACCACCGGAGTGCTCTGTAGGTCTTGTCCAACCGTATCTCTGCCTGGATCAGCCTGCTTAACTCAGCTGTCCACTCCTGCTTCGGATGTTCCCCCAATAACAGCATTCGTACTTCATACTGCGACCAGTACCTTACATGGATGGAGGGGAGAACTTTTCCCTGGTGTCGCTGCTCAGGGGATAGCGCCTTCTTCCAGAGTTTGCATCAGATAGAATCAGACCATCCCAGCGGGAAAACAGGGTGGGTTAAACTGTCCAATGATAATGGACACACAGGTCAGGTGTGTTTAACGTCTCATTAGTACACAGTCTTATCAGCAGGGAGAGCTGTTGGAGGAATCCCCCCTCCCTCCATAGAGATACACATCCTGTGATATCCACGCCAAACCAGCACAGCAAATAGTACACAACAGCATGAGACAACATACAATATATACACACAACATTGTGAAGCAGTTGCTATGTATAATATGGCACATACAGGGTTCCCAGAGTTTTGTGTTTTGGGGGGACATGGACTTGAATCCAAAGTAACATTACTTCAAGGGTCTCCAGGCATACAGCTCACAACAAGCACCGTTCCCCCAAATGCCAGGGCCCATAATCGGTCGGCAAGAGACTAGCATTCAGTCCCCTCCAATATACACAGTATCTCACAAAAATAAGTACACCCTCACATTTTTGTAAATATTTTCTTCTATCTTTTCATGTGACAACACTGAATAATGACACTTTGCTACAATGTAAAGCAGTGAGTGTACAGCTTGTATAACAGTGTAAATTTGCTGTTCCCTCAAAATAACTCAAACACACAGCCATTAATGTCTAAACCGCTGGCAACAAAAGTGAGGACACCCCTAAGTGAAAATGTCCAAATTGGTCCCGAAGTGTCAATATTTTGTGTGACCACCATTATTTTACAGCACTGCCTTAACCCTCTTGGGCATGGAGTTCACCAGAGCTTCACAGGTTGCCACTGGAGTCCTCTTAAACTCCTCCATGAGGACATCACAGAGCTGGTGGATGTTAGAGACCTTGTGCTCCTCCACCTTTTGTTTGAGGATGCCCCACAGATGTTCAATAGGGTTTAGGTCTGGAGACATGCTTGGCCAGTCCATCACCTTTACCCTCGGCTTCTTTAGCAAGGCAGTGGTCGTCTTGGAGGTGTGTTTGGGGTCATTATCATGTTGGAATACTGCCCTGCGGCCCAGTCTCCGAAGAGAGGGGATCATTCTCTGGTTCAGTACGTCACAGTACACGTTGACATTCATGGTTCCTTCAATGAACTGTAGCTCCCCAGTGCCAGCAGCACTCATGCACCCCAGACCATGACACTCCCACCACCATGCTTAACTGTAGGCAAGACACACTTGTCTTTGTACTCCTCACCTGGTTGCCGCCACACAAGCTTGACACCATCTAAACCAAATAAGTTTATCTTGGTCCCATCAGACCACAGGACATGGTTCCAGTA
The DNA here is from genome assembly GCA_037952925.1 of Lithobates clamitans. Lineage (NCBI taxonomy): Eukaryota > Metazoa > Chordata > Amphibia > Anura > Ranidae > Lithobates > Lithobates clamitans. The sequence goes on along the minus strand of JBBGZY010000939.1, from coordinate 1,739,055 downwards.
ATCCATGTCCTTATTGTGAAAAAAGAATAGAATTGCACTAAATCTGTGAGTTTAAACAGATATAAACCATAAATTAATAAGTAAAACACATCAGTATTAAAACAATTCACAGTACTATGTGGGTAATAAACTGAGTGAACAAGTGTATAAACGTGGTAAATAATACAGTGGTCCCACAATACCAAAATTTACAGTTTGGTGAACCAAAAATTGAAAATTCAATGCAAAGTTATAAATAAATATTATGAGTTTATTTGCAAACAGAGCAAAAAGTCTTAGTGTAACAAGCTGTGAAATATGACATCCACCCGTGCCAAATTCAGAGATAAAGTCCATCCGTAAATGAATTTCTTCAATCAATGATGAGCGAAAAACTGTGTCGAATCCCCACTACTATAGAAAGAATCCCTTCTTACCAGATATCCGTGATCCCCCGTTAATCCATGTCCTTAGTCTGCTTGTCTTCAGCAGTTTGCGGGCTTTCTAGTGCAGCATCTTTAGAAGAGGCTTCCTTCTGGCACGACAGCCATGCAGACCAATTTGATGCAATGTGCGACGTATGGTCTGAGCACTGACAGGCTGACCCCCCACCCCTTCAACCTCTGCAGCAATGCTGGCAGCACTCATATGTCTATTTCCCAAAGACAACCTCTAGATATGATGCTGAGCATGTGACCTCAACTTCTTTGGTCGACCATGGTGAGGCCTGAGTGGAACTTGTCCTGTTAAACCACTGTATGGTCTTGGCCACCATGCTGCAGCTCTGTTTCAGGGTCTTGGCAATCTTCTTATATCTTCTATTGTAGAGCAACAATTATTTTTTTCAGATCCTCAGAGAGTACTTTGCCATGAGGTGCCATGTTGAACTTCCAGTGACCAGTATCAGAGAGTGAGAGTGATAACACCAAATTTAACATACCTGCTCCCATTCACACCCTGAGACCTTGTGACACTAACGAGTCACATGACACCGGGGAGGGAAAATGGCTAATTGGGCCTAATTTGGACATTTTCACTTAGGGGTGTACTCACTTTTGTTGCCAGCATTTTAGACATTAATGGCTGTGTGTTGAGTTATTTTGAGGGGACAGCAAATTTACACTGTTATACAAGTTGTACACTCACTACTTTACATTCTAGCAAAGTGTCATTTCTTCAGTATTGTCACATGAAAAGATAGAATAAAATATTTACACAAATATGAGGGTGTACTTACTTTTGTGATATACTGTATATAGATATATATAAATATATGAAATATACTATCTGCAATAAATAACCTGCCTGTCTAATTTAGCTCAATCTCTCTCTCTCTCTCTGTCCACGCCAACGACACTACTGTACACACGGCCGCTGTTGGAAGCAGCCTTACATAGTGTGGGGCGTGGACTTAGTACCCCTGAGCCATGATTGGCCAAAGGCACCCTGCCTTTGACCAATTATGGCTCTCGCAGGGAGCTGTGATTGACCAAAGCATGCAGGCCAGGTGCATGCTTTGGCCAATCATCTGACGTCAATGCACTGCGATCTTGCGATCTATGGACTTGTGTACACACGATCAGATTATCCTCCATCAGACATTTGTTGCCAGAAAGTTTAAGAGCATGCACGGCGAACATTTGTCCGTTGAAAAACCGAAAACAATTGTCCGATTGTCCGATAAAACAGGTCAGTCGGACTGTTGTTGTCAGAAAGTCTGATCGTGTGTATGGGCCTTAAGTTCAGAGGTCAGTAGTAGGTGAAGCTTAGTTGAGCGGTCATTAGTAGGTGACACAGAGTTCATAGGTCAGTAGTAGGCAGTGTTATTTTTGGCAGAAAATTTTGATTTATTTTTAGTCTAAAGCCTCGTACACATGATCGGACTTTCCGACAACAAAACCATTGGCCAACAATTATGAATGTAGTGACGTACAACATGGTTTTTCAGCTCTTTAGCGCCACTCTTTGGGCTCCTTCTGCTAATTTCGTGTTAGTAGAAGTTTGAGTGTTGATTCGCGCTTTTCTTTTTGCGTTTTTCATTTAGCACTTTTCAGTTTGTGTTTTTCAGTTCATTTCAGAACGGCCGTTCGTCAACCAGCCATGTTGCGGAATCGGAAAGAACGTGTTATTTATTATTGGCCTTGGAGTTATTGCTTTGACATTATTTTTTTGGTTGAGTATTAATTGATTTGGTATATTTTCTATATTTTTGAATGCACTTTTTGGTTAAGTTCTATTGGCAGATAGCATGTCTATTTTTTTTTAATGCACAAATAAAATAAAAAAACAAGCATAATATTATTCTTGATATCACTAGAAAAAAAAAAGCCTTTGAAAATTCATTTGCAATAACTCCATCAGTATCACCAGCAAAGCAGCTTCATTATTATGCCATTAAAGAAGAAGAGAATTGTGCGTTGCATTTTGAGATTTCATAATTTGCCACGTCACGAATGTTATTTCTCCATTACGAACGCTGGTCTACAAGAGCGACCGCTTCTGGCTTGTCCTTGCTTCCGAGCATACGTGTTTGTACTTTGGATTTTTGTCCGACGGACTTGTGTACACACACTCGGAAAGTCAGACAACACACATTTGTTGACGGAAAATTTGAGAACATGCTATCCAACATTTGTTGGCGGAAAGTCCGATAACAAATGTCCGATGGAGCATTATTTAAGCATTTCTCTACAATTTCCAAACTCCTTACTTACTGATGGAGTGAAAAATCAAATATGTTATTATTTATGTTATTGAGTAATGAACATGCACTAAAGACCAGTGTTAATTTTGACATCAAATTTCAATTTAGTTTGTCTTAGTCTTTGGACTAAAATGGCATTTTAGTTTTAGTCATATTTTAGTCATCTCAATTGTTTTAGTCGTATTTTAGTCAACTAAAATGGTAATAAGTTAGTCAACTAAAATGTTTTAGTTGGTTTTAGTCTAACGAAATTAACACTGGTAATAGGTGACGATCAGTTCAGAGGTCATTAGTAGGTGACGCAGAGTTCAGAAGTCAGTAGTAAGTAATCCTTACGGGAAAACAGAAAAGAGAGGGCGCACCAGCCTTGTGCATTATCCTTTGATACATTTATTAAGAAAAAACATTATTAAAAACTACTCACAAAGGTAGAAAGAAAATCATGCTTGTAACAATCTTTGACTTGTGACAGTCCGTCCACTGATAGCAGGCTCCAGGTCCTAAAGAGGACGTGCGAACCGCTGCTGTCTGACGCGTTTCAAAGGTTTTACTGTCTTCCTCAGAGCCTCTGACCCAGGGGACATGTATCAATGCAAAAAAAGTTTTCAAAACTGATGTTTTTTCGGGAGCACCGATTTTAAGAATGCCTAAAGTAAAACAAAAAAAATTAAATATTCCTTTAAATATTGTGCCTGTAAAGTAGCACATCTGTGTGATGTGTTTTACAATCCCACAGCAAAATTACATTTCTAAAGGTAAGAATGTCATTTAAACTTGCTCGCCACTGTAATGTATTGCCGGGTCCCCAGGGCTTTTTTTCTCAAATAATAGGTGCTGGAACTTAACCACGGCCCCACAAAACCCCTCCCCCAACACACAACCTCCAAATCACATCAAATAGTGGGTGTGTTCAGTCAAATTTCACAAAAACAGTAGGAGGGTCTTAAAGGGGCATTAAATACCAGGATTGCATTACATACAGAGTGCAGAGCTGTCACTTATAAACACAGAAACCAGACTTCTGTGTTTACAAGTGATTGTGGTGAGCAGGCACCAAAGGGTCTGAGCCAGAGGTGGTGGAACTGAGTTTCACCAAGTTCCCCCTGAAAAAAAGCCCTGTGGGTCCCTGCAATATAGATAAAAATCAAGGGAAAAAATGGCATGGGTTCCCCCCCAGTCCAAACCAGGCACTTTGAGGTATTTCAAAGGGGGCGCTTCCAGATTCTGATAAGTCCCCCGCCTGCAGACCCCCACAACCACCGGGCAAGGATTGTGGGGATGAGGCCCTTGTCCTCATCAACTTGGGGACAAGGTGCTTTGGGGGAGACCCCAAAGCACCCTCCCCATGTTGAGGGCAAGCGGCTTGGAGTGGGGGGTGCTCGCTTGCCCCCCCCGATCCTGAACCCCACTCCATTTTTTTTAAATATATATATATATATATATATATATATATATATAATGATTAAATACACTGCATGGCACTAACTAATCTATCTCTATCTATCTCTGTCCAAATACTGTACATGGCCTCTATGTAAGCAGCTTTATATAGTGTGAGGTGTGGACTTAATCCCCCTGAGCCATGATTGGTCAAAGGCACCCTGCCTTCGGCCAATTATAGCTCTCGCAGCAGAGTGTGCTGTGATTGGCCAAAGCATGCAGGTCAGATGTACGCTTTGGCCAATCATCAGACGTCAATGGACTGTGATCTCACAGTGCATTATGGGGCGTTCTGTGGAGCTCATTGCGAGCAAACGAGCACCCGATGTTCGAGTTGAACTTATGTTCAACATAAACTGCGGGCTCATTTCTAGTTAGTAGTAAGTGACGCTTAGTTCAAAGGTCAATAGTTAGAGACACAGAGTTCAGAGGTAAGTAGCAAGTGATGCAGGATTGTCGGAGATCAGTAGTGAGGTAAAGACTGATATATAACTACAATAAAGGTGGGGAATGGCCTATGTATGGCACTGGAAGGACGTGCCTGAGAAGAGCTCCGTCTAGCCATCGGCCTAAATACTATTAGCAATGCCATCCAAAACCCCGAAATCTCGCACAACACTGGGTAAACGTTCCGGACCTCCTCAGCATCACATCAAGCTACTGTGGGGTCTATAAAATGATTCCTTTCCACGGAAAGAGACAGCCACACGGAGCAGTAAGGCCAGAGCCTCGAGGTCGATTATCTCCCCATCCCGGCACGCCGCCTCTGCTCGTGAAAGTTCTCCGGCCTCATCTTGAGGCTCGGAGCTGATGGATGATCCCGGTTCTCCCACGGGCTCGGATATGTCCTCCCTGGAGAGTGAACTTAAATGGGAGATGGCGGGCATGTTTCACAGTATGGAGAAAGCTATTAAAAAAGAGATCTCCGCGGTGAGGGCTGATATGGCACATTTACTCGTCAGGGTAGAAGAGACAGAACAGTGCCAAGATTCACATGAGGCAGCCATTAAAGAACTACAGGAGACTGTTACTCAATTGGCTTATGCACATAGGGCCTCATTATATAACCTAGAGGATCTTGAAAATCGCAATCGCAGGAATACCCTGCGCATCCGGGGATTGCCTGAAGCAACCAGAGACAATGACCTAGAACCCTCGATTCGAGGCATCCTTAACACCATCCTAGGCAACCCAGTCACTGATGCTCTGCGATTCCATCGGGTTCACCAAGCCCTGAGGCCTCGCAACATCGCCTCTGACCAGCCCAGAGATGTGATTTGTCATCTCCATTATTTTGAAGATAAAAATGCTGTCATGTCCAAACTACGGAATACTCCTAACATAGACTTTGATGGGGCTGTTATCAATATCTTCCCTGACATATCCAAGGAGACCTCGGCCCTAAAGCCTCTTTTAGATCAACTGAAAGGAGATGAAGCTACTGACAGATGGGGCTTCCCTGCGTGTTGAATAGCCACTAAAAATAGTCGCTCCTCCATGTTGAGGTTCCCTGAGGAGCTCCCTGATTTTCTCCAGGATATGAACTTGCCGCACATGGAGCTCCCAGGCTGGCAGAACTGCATACCCACTTTCTCGGCTCCTCGGACCTCCTAATGGCGGAAGACACCGTCCAAGCAAAAGCGTATCTCCACCCCAGGCTCATCTCAGAAAAATGGGTGAGATGTCTCCTTCTACAAACTCATCTCCCTTGTTACCATGCTTCTTCACACCGAATTTAGTTTACATCTTAACTCCTTATTCTCCCACTCCATGGGTCTGATTCATTATGTTGAACACCTCCATGCCCATTCTTTCTAAAAATGCACCTATGATTATATTGGGTTAGTTTGTTGCTATACCCTTACTTTACATGATCGTTTTTTGCTGTTAACTGAACCGATTTATAAGGAGTGTTGTATTCATATTTAGCACATTGCTAATGTTTGCAGCTATTATTGCTTTATTATACAGGCCATTTGCTGACGGAGCCCACTGCTCCTTGCTCATGCTCTTACAATGGACTATGTCCCCTGCCCCTCTCCTCCTGGGGTTGGTGGGAGTTGGCAGCCATTATACTTTTTTTTTTATTGGTTTCCTCCTGGAATCCGCTCCGGCTGCTTGCTCCCCTCATCCCCATTGGAACCATCGCAGATTTCTGCGTGATTTTCCTCCTACTCCCATTTGTTTTACAGACTGGTACAGAGTTTACTGTATGTGTTTTTTCTCTTCCTTCTCTTTTCTGGATTTACCTTCTTCTCCTCTCCTTACCTTTCCCCCTTTTCCTTTTTTTCTTTCTTACTGGCACACATGGTTATATAAATTACTGGCACACTCACCACTGATGCATTGGCTACTATAAAGATCTTCTCATATAATGTAAGAGGCCTTAGCGTGGCAGCGAAGAGGCATCAAGTCCTTTGAGAACTGAAGAGTTCTTTTTGCTCAATTGCCTTCATCCAGGAAACGTATTTGATTCATTCTACGCCTGTTAAATTATACTCACAGCATTTCCCACAATGGTACTACAGTCTATCTGATACCAACAAAGCCAAAGGAGTAGCCATTGGGTTCAGCAAGAGTGTATCATTTCGTTTTACTGATATGTTAGTGGACGATCATGGTCGTTTTATTTTTATCAAAGGATATATAGCCAATACCAGATGTACTCTAGCAAATGTTTATTGCCCCAAGCACAATCAACCCGTTTTTTTTACCCAAACTCTCTCAAAACTTTCATAATTTGCTGAGGGCCTGATAGTTTTGGCGGGAGATATAAATATGCCTTTAGAACCCACTATTGATACATATCAGGGCCGCTCTAATATTCCATTCAGAAGATTAGCGCAGGTCAAAAAAAGACTCCTTGATTTCCAACTTATGGATGCCTGGGGTCTTCTCCACCCTAAAGAAAGAGACTACTCCCACTTCTCTAAAACACACAACTCATATTCCAGGATAGATAACATATTTTTAGATCACTTCCACCTTCCTCTCCTACTTTCAGCCTGCCACTCTCTCAGACCACGCGCCTTCTTTCTATATGCTTGACCGTGCCCAATCTGCCTCACCATCCCAATAACTGGAAGCTTAATGATTCTCTTGCGTGAAAGGGCTCCTGCGCTGTTGGCTGAATCCTATACTAAAGGGACACTGCTGAAACACCAAAAAACTGCTCCAAAACAGACAAAACAATAGTATAGGTAGGGGGTGGTAGTTGCGCTGTGATAAGGGAGGGGGGAGGGAGGAGGGGGGGAGCTAACCTATAATGGGTACAAAAAATACCCGATGACCTAAATACATGAGTGAAAGAGGGCACACGGATGCAAATATATAAATACAAAGGTGGAATACAGGCACAAAAAATACCACTTAGTAGTGCATAACAAAAGTGCTATAATCAAACAAAAAATACAATGAAAGTATATACCAGCAAGCAGTGTGCAAGGGTATGTGAATCTACTCCAAAAAATACATAAATCCAAAGTGTATCAAATGTCACATAAATTATCAAATAAAATTGCTAAGACCGTGTATAAATATGCTACTATTATGATCAGCTGATGGCATAAATAAACGAGTGACTACTTAATAACAACAAAAAATTAAAAAAATATTATAAACAATATAAAAAATACTTTTATAAAAGTACATAAAAAGTCCCATGTTGGTGACACTTGGCGATTTGAAAATATAATCCAAAAATGAAAAAAGTAAAAATAAAGTGACAACACTCCCACCACCAAATGTGACACTTCTAGATGCAGATAGAATGCTAATGGTGGACAGGGGGCGGGGGAAAGGAGAGTGTTTATCCAGTGGGGGCACCTCCGTGTTCCCAGGCCCCTTACCTTACAGCTGTAAGGTATACAGCATATGTTGTGGAGGCCCAGCAAATAAGGAAATCCAAAAGTACAGCGGATGGCGTTGATAGAGGATGCAGTATGTCATATGCAGAGACAAAAAACAAGCGGCATATAGTATAATTCCGTTTGGTTTGAAGGACACAGGAGGGGGGGATGGAGTGGGAGAGGGGGGGAAGAGGGGGGGTTGCACTCACTTGTAAGAAATGAGCGCACGCCTCAACCCACGAGCGCCGAGCTCGTATAATCCCAGGCTCTGGGTCTTCCAAAACTATCCCCGCTTCCTGCTCCTCACCGCCCGTTATGCAGAGTTAGGTTGTGCGGTATAGAAAACAAAACCGCACATAGCATGATCCCGTATAACATATACTTTATTAAATGAGTAACGAAATATCATACACTTACATTTAAAAAGCAGCACGAGCGCCGAGCTCGTCACATCCAGCTAGTGTGTGGCAGCTGGTTTCTTATAACTTTTTTATCGGTTAGGTCATCATTTTATAATATCATGTGAGCTGCTCCCTGTATTTATATATTGTTGCTATTTTAAAATATTTTTTTCCTGTTTTTAAGTATGCCCTTGTCCTAAGCCTTTTTTTTCTGCAGCCTTGGGCTTTTTATGTCTCCATCTGGCATGTTTTTTATTTCACAATTAGCTGCGTTTTAAAATCCTGATTCATCGCCTCATTTGATATTATACATGTAGATAAGCTCTGGGAAAATGGCCGCCAGTTGCCTATCCTATCCCTTACAATAGCGTCCTTCGGGAAAATGGCCGCCGTGTGTCCATCACACGGGGACCATTTATAAGCATTGGCTTTCTATCCTGTGCTATCCTCTGAAGAAGTCACGTGACGTGACAATACGCGTTAGGAGCACGGGACGCTGCCACACATTAGCTGGGTGTGACGAGCTCGGCGCTCGTGGATGTTTTACCCCCCAGCTGCTTTTTAAATGTAAGTGTATGATATTTCGTTACTCATCTAATAAAGTATATGTTATATGGGATCACGCTATGTGCGGTTTTGTTTTCTATACCGCACAACCTAACTCTGCATAACGGGCGGTGAGGAGCAGGAAGCGGGGATAGTTTTGGAAGATCCAGAGCCTGGGATTATACGAGCTCGGCGCTCGTGGGTTGAGGCGTGCGCTCATTTCTTACAAGTGAGTGCAACCCCCCCTCCTCCCCCCCTCTCCCACTCCACCCCCCCCCTCCTGTGTCCTTCAAACCAAACGGAATTATACTATATGCCGCTTGTTTTTTGTCTCTGCATATGACATACTGCATCCTCTATCAACGCCATCCGCTGTACTTTTGGATTTCCTTATTTGCTGGGCCTCCACAACATATGCTGTATACCTTACAGCTGTAAGGTAAGGGGCCTGGGAACACGGAGGTGCCCCCACTGGATAAACACTCCCCCCCCAACCCCTGTCCACCATTAGCATTCTATCTGCATATAGAAGTGTCACATTTGGTGGTGGGACTGTTGTCACTTTATTTTTACTTTTTTACTTTTTGGATTATATTTTCAAATCGCCAAGGGTCACCAACATTGACCACTGGGACTTTTTATGTACTTTTATAAAAATATTTTTTATATTGTTTATAATATTTTTTTTATTTTTTTGTTGTTATTAAGTAGTCACTCGTTTATTTATGCCATCAGCTGATCATAATAGTAGCATATTTATACACGGTCTTAGCAATTTTATTTGATAATTTATGTGACATTTGATACACTTTGGATTTATGTATTTTTTGGAGTAGATTCACATACCCTTGCACACTGCTTGCTGGTATATACTTTCATTGTATTTTTTGTTTGATTATAGCACTTTTGTTATGCACTACTAAGTGGTATTTTTTGTGCCTGTTTTCCACCTTTGTATTTACGGTATATATTTGCATCCGTGTGCCCTCTTTCACTCATGTATTTAGGTCATCGGGTATTTTTTGTACCCATTATAGGTTAGCTCCCCCCTCCCTTATCACAGCGCAACTACCACCCCCTGCTCAATGATTCTTTTCTATCCAATTCAACAGAGGTTTCTATGATATCTACTACTTTGTCTCAATACTTTAAAGAAAACGCATCCTCAGATACTTCCCCCTCTGTTTTATGGGAAGCACATAAAGCTTTGATGAAGGGTAGTCTCATTGAATTGGGTGCGAGGAGAAAGAGAGCACGGTCAACAGCTTAAACAGACTCTTGAGCAAATTGCTGAACTAGATAAACAGCATAAACTCTCGTTACATGTTTCACACCTCAAAGCCCTTACCCTTAAGAGAGAGGAACTTAAAACCCTCCTCGATCTTGACACTAAACGGAAGTTCCACTACATATCCCAAAAAATATACAAATGGGGCAACAAACCAAGCAAACAATTAGCTAGATCCCTTACGGCCAAAAAAACTCAATCTTTTATACCTAAAATAATATTGCCATCTGGGGAATTAGTATACACCACTCCCCAAATTTCCAAGGCCTTCAGGGAGTTTTACGCTGACTTGTATAATGTGGAGGGTGGCCTGGCAAACCTACCACTCGCAGAAAAACGTAAACGAATACTTTCCTACTTGAAAGAGGCTAACCTTCCTAAACTGTCACAGACTCCCCCTAATAACCTGGACGCTGACTTCTCCTTAGAGGAATTTCAATGTGCACTAAAATCCTCTCCCTTTGTTAAAGCCCCTGGCCCTGATGGTTTCTCCATTTTATATTATAAAACCTTTAGCGAAATTCTGCTTCCTCATCTCACAGCATACGCAGATTCCATTTCCCACAAATCTGGTTTGCGCCCAGAATCCCTCTCTGCTCACATCACTGTTATTTCCCAGCCTGACAAAGACCCTACCCTATGTGGTAGCTATAGGCCCATCTCCCTCCTAAATGTTGACACTAAGCTCTACGCCAAAGTTATGGCAAATAGATTGCTTCCCCTTCTGCCCCAATGGATTACAGCTGACCAAACCGGATTTATACCTAATAGGGAGGCCAGGGACAACTCTCTCCGCACCTTGTCCTTAATCCACTATGTTCATAGATGCTCCCAGTCCACCCTCCTTCTCTCCACAGACACTGAGAAAGCATTTGATAGTCCCAGTCCACCCTATCTTAAGAAAACCTTCTGTTATTTTGGCCTTGGCCCCAAGATGTTTCATCGCATCTCCTCTCTTTATTCAAATCCCACTGCAAAAATCTGTATAAATGGCTCCTTAAGTGACCCCTTTATATTACAAAATGGCACCAGACAGGGTTGTCCCTTGTCCCCCCTCCTTTTTGCAATATCTCTTGAACCTTTTTTGGCCACAATTAGACACAATAAGAATATTCATGGCATCCAAATCGGACACAGACTCCATAAATATGCAGCTTACGCTGATGACATTCTTTTCTTTATTCAACAACCACGCATCTCACTACCAAATTTAATGTCTGCTTTCTCCACCTTCCAAACATTATCTAATTTCAAAATTAACCTATCAAAATCTGAAATTTTAAACATTACGGTTTCCTAATCAGTAGCTGATCAATTAAAACCCCCTTTTCCCTTTCGTTGGGAAACCACACGTATGAAATATTTTGGCATATACCTTAGCCCCCACCTCCATTCTCTCTTTAGACATAATTATATCCCTCTCCTCAACAACATTCGAGCTGACCTCAGGAAATGGTCATCCCTGTCCCACTCATGGCTGGGCAAGGTAAATATAATCAAGATGAACATTCTTCCCCGCATCCTCTTTATTTTACAAATGATTCCTTTAAGGGTTCCAATAAGTTTTTTTGCTCTAATTCAGACCATGATCGCCCGCTTTGTATGGAGAAACAGCCACCCCAGAGTATCCAGGGAGGTTCTCTTTCGAGCCAAACACTCAGGAGGATTGTCGCTACCTAATTTTAAAGCTTACTATCATGCTGTAGTACTGTCACGCATAGCAGACTATAAATATGCTAATACTTCTAATGCCCCGTACACACGGTCGGATTTTCCGATGGAAAATGTCCGATCGGAGCGTGTTGTCGGAAATTCCGACCGTGTGTGGGCTCCATCGGACATTTTCCATCGGATTTTCCGACACACAAAGTTGGAGAGCAGGAGATAAAATTTTCCGATAACAAAATCCGTTGTCGGAAATTCCGATCGTGTGTACACAAATCCGACGGACAAAGTGCCACGCATGCTCAGAATAAATAAAGAGATGAAAGCTATTGGCCACTGCCCCGTTTATAGTCCCGACGTACATGTTAGAACGATCAGATTTTCCGACAACTTTGTGTGACCGTGTGTAGACAAAACAAGTTTGAGCCAACATCCGTCGGAAAAAATCCTAGGATTTTGTTGTCGGAATGTCCGAACAAAGTCCGACCGTGTGTACGCCCTATAAGATGTGGGTACAATTAGAACATGCTTTATGTGGCTCGGATCTTTCTATTGCTCCTTGGATACCACGCTCTTCTAGAAATCTTTCTCATAACACCTCGCCCCTCACTGTATCCTCTTTCAATGTTTGGAATGGCCTACATAAGAAACTTTTATGGTCTTTTGACTCTCCACTGAATGTCCTTCTGCATCATAACTATTTTATGCCTGACTCCATGGATCCAGGGCTCCAATCCTGGTCTCCTGAATGCCTGCTACTTTTACACCATGTCCTCAGCTCCAATAAACTTAAACCTCTATCAGAGATTTTGGGATCCAAACCAACTACATTTATGGACAAATGGAGGTATAACCAACTGAATTGCTTTCTTCAAACTCTCCCCCATCCACTACGGGGCATCTAAATGGAATTGAACATGTATTCCTTCATAAGGATCCCCCTATACAGTGTATTTCCCAGTTCTATAAGGCTCTTATTGAACTGCAGAGTCCTACATATTCGGCTTACCTGACTAAGTGGGAGTCTGACCTGGGCGCCAATATCACCGACAAGAAAAAGGACAAAGTTCTTCAACTCACACATTTATCTTCACTTGCCTCCTCTATGGCAGAAACTAATTTCAAACTTCTCACTAGATGGCACCATACACCGGTTAAACTTCATTGTATGTTCCCCACCAACTCACCATTATGCCGAAGTAAGCCTTATGGAAGAACTTACCCATGTTGCAAGAGACACAATTAAACAATATACTTTAACCTGGACCCCCTGGTCTTTGTTCCTCAACACCCCTTGTTACAAGGATATCATCTCCTCGACCTCCCGGGTTACCCAGGCTTCCTAAACTATCCTCCTACTTAACCAGCTGTTTCACTTTCACTGACAGTGGAGGGTCTATCCCCCTCTGAGATTTCAGAAAACTACTAATTGCTCTAAACTTAACTGTGCTGCCATGTCTGCCAGTCTACTTACCTGACCTTTTCTCCCTTTCTTCATACCCCTATCTCTTTTTTCCCATTCTTCTCATCTTTCCCCCACTCTTTTAGTTTTAAACTGTTGTCAATTTTACACTGTTTTGACTATTCAGTCAATTGTTAATATGAAACTTTAAGACTGAAGGACTCACCTATTAATTATACAAATCTCAGGGCCCAATGCCACTTTTCTTTTGGTTTGTTAATTTTGTCTTTTTATGTTACCACTAACTGCTGCTGGCCCTCACTATTATTCCTTGTAATGACTATACCTGATGTATTTGGAAATTCCTAGCGTTTGTCCTCTCTGATTGTTAAAACAATGACTTATTTTCTAAGTGCTTAATTTTCTGTATTTGCATTCTTTTTCCAATAAAAATATATTAAGCTATAACTACAAAAAAGACCCCCATCCCCCCAACATTCTATTCATAATACATGGAAAATAAAGAATGAGGCTGCTGTGACCACTGAAATATAACATATACACTTTACTAATATACACATTCTTAAAAACACACCATGGTGAAATTAAAAGCCAGCCCAACTATCACTATAAGATATGCAAAAATCATAATCTTCTATAAATACATACAAATCAAGCAGCAATATAATTTTTAAGAATATGTGTATTAACCACTCCGGCGGATTGTGTGTGTATTAACCGCCCTGGAGGATTTGGTTGCTCGATGACCAGAGCACTTTTTACAATTTGGCACTGCGCTGCTTTAACTGGTAATTGCGCGATCATGCAATGTTGCAACCAAACAAATTTTGTGTCCTTTTTTCCCACAAATAGAGCTTTCTTTTGATGGTATTTTATTGACTCTGCGATTTTAATTTTTTGCGATATAAACGGAAAAAGACCGAAAATTTGGAAAAAAATAATATTTTCTACTTTTTGTTAGAAGAAAAATCCAATAAACTCAATTTTAGTCATACATTTAGGCCAAAATGTATTCAGCCACATGGCTTTGGTAAAAAAAATTTCAATAAGCGTATATTTATTAGTTTGTGCAAAAGTTGTAGTGTCTACAAATATGGTACATTTTCAGGAATTTACGCAGCTTTTAGTTTATGACTGCCTATCTCATTTCTTGAGGTGGTAAAATGGCAGGGCGGTACAACCCCCCCCCCCCCCAATGACCCAATTTTGGAAATTAGACACCCCAAGGAAATTTCTGAGTGGTATGTTGACCCCATTATTATTAATATTTTTTTTTTTTGTCACGGTGATTGAAAAACGACAAAAAAAAATTACACAAAGTTGTCACTAAATTATATATTGCTCAAACATGGCATGGTTATATGTGGAATTACACCCCAAAATACATTCTGCTGCTTCTCCTGAGTATGGGGATATCACATGTGTGCGACTTTTTGGGAGCCTACCCACGTACAGGACCCCGAAAACAGATTACCGCCTTCAGGATTTCTAAGGGCGTACATTTTTGATTTCACTCCTCACTACCTATCACAGTATCGAAGGACATAAAATGCCAAGATAGCACAAATCCGCCCAAATGACACCATTTTGGAAAGTAGACACCCCAAGCTATTTTCTGAGAGGCATGGTGAGTCCATGGAATATTTTATATTTTGCCACAAGTTGTGGGAAGATTACAAACTTTTTTTTCACAAAGTTGTCACTAAATGATATATTGCTCAAACATGCCATGGGCATATGTGGAATTACACCCCAAAATACATTCTGCTGTTTCTGAGTATGGGGAACCCACATGTGTGAGACTTTTTGGGAGCCTAGCCATGTACAGGACCCAGAAAACCAAGCACCACCTGCAGGCTTTCTAAGGGCGTAAAATGGTGATTTTACTCCTCACTACCTATCACCGTTACGAAGGTCCTGAAATGCTCAGATAGCACAACCCCCCCCCAAATGACCCCATTTTAGAAAGTAGACACCCCAAGGTATTTGCTAAGAGGCACGATGAGTATTTTTCAGCTCTCATTTGTTTTTGAAAATGAAGAAAGAAAATAATTTTTTTTTTCTTTTTTCAAATTTCAAAACTTTGTGACAAAAAGCGAGATCTGCAAAATACTCAACATGCCTCTCAGCAAATAGCTTGGAGTGTCTACTTTCCAAAATGGTGTAATTTGGCGGGGTTTGTGCTATCTGGGCATTTCATGGCCTCCAAAACTGTGATAGGAATGGGGGAAGCTGCGCTAAAAAATGAAGTCCATAACGGTTAACATCAAAGAAAACAAAATGTCCATTGAAAACATGAAAAATGATAATAACACCACAGTGTGCATATACAAGCAGCGTGCCCAACCACCGTAGCTGTTGATTGAGCTTACCGGACAGTAAGCTTAAAAAAGCAGATGGCTATAGCCCAGCCAAGGCCTCTAAGCTTGCTGATGATCACAGTGTTCGGATGGCAGGGGATCGCTCACTACAGCCCACTTCTGGTTTCCACGTACTCAATAGATAGCCCAGAAGAGAAGAAAACTGGCCATAGTGTGGTATCTTCCAAACATTTTATTAAAAGACAAGTATTCACTTAGAGTTAAAACGGTGATATCTCGCATACAAGAGCCGGCCGTCATATACAAGAAAAGCGGAGCCCGTTCTTCTACTCTGATGGTGTGGTGACGTCAGTGCGTGCCTTCCCAGAATCGGTTCGTCATCATCTGACGTTGTCAATGGGGAACGGGCAGCGCAGTGACCCACCACCATAAATAGGGAACCAAGCCTCGTTCTGAGTCACGAGCATCTAGGCGCCATATTGGATATAAGAAAAGATTCCCTTACTTCAGGCAGTAATATAATAATTATACAACGCCACGTATACCGTTATTAAAAAAACGAATAAGATATATATATATATATATATATATATATATATATATATATATATATATATATATATATATAACATGTAAACATGGAGAAATAAACTCAGAGTAAATGTAAACATAATAATTTTGAAATATCATGTATAATACTAACAAATGAATACCAAGTAGTATATTATGTAAAAAACACTGTGTGTATTATTAAACAAACAGTGATAAGTATGGAAATATACCATAAATGAAATAAAAAGTGAAAAATATATATAGAAATGAACGGCAATTATAATAAAGAAGCCATTCATTGTGTATAGATGAAAAGTGCTAAGTGCCCAACTAAAATATATTGTACCTCAACTTAATTAGTATACAATGTCTCAAGGACTTTAAGGGTTTAATTTGCATTATTTGGCAAAATATGCCTTACAAATTATGATATGACATAAATCAAAAACTATAAGTTCATATTTAAAGGGGAATGGACCCTATGGTGGACGTCCCATACTCATGTCTCAGAACCAGTTCACAAACAAATTCCTTTTCCAAAAAATTTCTTTAGAAACCAGATAAAAAATATATCAAATAAATTATTATGAATTATCAATAAAAGCGTTGACATCAGTGTCAATATTCAACCCATAAGGTGCATATATCCTCAATCTTTGGATCCAGACCATCTCCAATTTGGATATTTCTCTCACTAATAAGCTCCCTCTCCAGTGGGGGCTGAACTTATCTATACCCAAAAAAATAGTTTTAGAGGGGTCTCTATTGTGTGCAAATAGATAACGCTTAGATACAAATTGGTTCCTAAACCCATTTTTAATGTTAGTGATATGTTCGTTGAGGCAGACCTGAAGAGGCCATTTGGTTCTGCCAACATATTGCAGGCCACACAGGCACTGCGACATGTACACAACCCCCTCTGTAGCACAAGTGATGAAGGGTATTATCTCATATGATTTCTGTGTGCTAGTAGAGGTAAAGTTTGTGGTCTGTCTATAAGGACAAGCACTCAATGAACAAACTCTGCATCGTTTGCATTGGTAAAATCCTGTTAAGTGGTTAAAAAAAACTGGGTTTTGAAATCGGTGGATTTAAAACATTTGGGGCTAACCGATTACGCAGCGATGGCAACCCTCTAAAAACAACCCAAGGTTTCTCTGGTAGCACTTTGTTAAGCACCACATCACTCCGTACAACATGCCAATGTTTATATATTAGGTTCTTGATAGTGCTGTGCTGCAAGGAATATGTGGTCAAAAAAGGGACACCAAGGGAAAGGTCGTCATTACTTCTTTGATGTTATCAAGGGTCACACTTAGGGATTCCTTTGAGTACCCCTTTTCCAAAAACGTGTCGGTAAGGACCTCCACCTGTACTAAAAATTCAGTTTGACTGGAATAGTTCCTTTTGAGCCAAAGATATTGGCTCTTCGGAACTGACAAACGTGACAAACTACATACATTTTTATAAGCCTTTAAAAGCCTTTACAGGTTACCATTTTAGATTTACAGAGGAAGTCTACTGCTAAAATTACTGCCCTCGATCTGACCTTCTCAGTGATACCTCACATGCATGGTGCAATTGCTGTTTACAAAGGACACAAGACCGACGCTTGCGTTCGCCTTTGCGCGTAAGCACGGAGGGACAGGGGTGCTTTTTCTGTTCCTTTCATTTTTATTTTTTTTTTAGCATTTTTATTGTTATCTCAGGAAATGTAAATATCCTCTATGATAGCAATAGTTAGTGACAGGTACTCTTTTTTGAAAAAATTGAGGTCTATTAGACCCTAGATCTCTCCTCTGCCCTCAAAACATCTGACCACACCAAGATCAGTGTGATAAAATGCTTTCCCAATTTCCCAATGGCGCTATTTATATCCGGCAAAACCTAAGTGATGAAATGCTTGTAGCTTCTGGTTTCTTAGGCCATAGAGATGATTGGAGCCATTTTGGTCTCTGATCAGCTCTATGGTGAGCTGGCGGAACAACCGGCTGCATTCTCAGGTTCCTGAGTCCGAAAAACTATGGAAGACGGTGGGGGGGGCATTCCCTCCCACTGCTTGTAAAATCAGTCTAGAGGCTAATTAGCTGCTAGGATTGCTTTTACATGAAAGCCGACCACTGCCTAAACAGAAAGATACCAAGATGATACCTAAACCTGCAGGCATCATTCTGGTATAACAACTCAAGGTCCAGCAACATACTAGTACTGTAACGGAACATCCCACACTCCGCTTGAGTGCTTCCGTCAGTATACCACTTCCTCCCAGTCTGAAAACAGATATCAGATATTCCAGCTCCCAAGCACAAAACAAGGTGAGACTTGCTTAGCTGCTCACATGGACTCATTTATTATCACACATGGACACAACAGATAAAATAACTCAGAGACTCTTCCCCTCCACCCTTGGAAAAGAGGGCGGGTTAAACTGTCCAAAGACAATGGACACACAGGTCAGGTGTGTTCAAACTTCTCCTCAGTAAACAGTCTTATCAGCAGGGGGGCTGCTGGAGGAATCCCCCCTCCCTCCATAGAGATACACATCCCAAATGATCACAGCAAAGAGTCCACAACAGAATGAGACAACATACAATATATACATATATACACGATTTAGTCTGATTAGTAGAGATTAGACTGGATTTCTCATTCACCTCGCAAAGAGTATTGTTCCCTTAAAATCCAGGGCCCATAATCAAAAGGCAAGAGGCTTGCATTCAGTCCTCTCCAAAAGCCTCTGTCCCGGCTAGGTCTGTCACAAGTACGTTGCTGGTCCTTGTTGGGCATACATTGTATGTTCTTTTTTTCATGCAGCCTGTGGGCTGCATGAAAAGAAAGAGATTGATCAGTGGGTTTGCCCACCATTAGAATACCGCCCTTCATCCACCCACTTCTAATGATGGGCATACATGCACCATTTTTTTTAACTGTGGTGGTGAAATCACCTCCTACAGCGCTAGAGTCGCTGATTTACGTATCGTGGGAGCAAACGTTGTTGCTGTCAAGATGGATGAATCAGTGCTGCAGCTGAATGGCGTACCTGCTAAGAAAAGGATGGTGTAACGAGCCCCTGCTCGCTCGGTTCCACTCTCCCGACACTCCTCTGCAGCTATAGAATCAGATTGCAGATCGCAACATCTGATGGTTCGGTCATCCGATGCTCCGGGACTAGAACTACAGCTATGTGCTGTTCTAATCCAATTGTGTAGCTCAGAACAAACACCAGGCAGGCTGTATGTAAGTTCAACCAGGTATCTCTTTTATTGAGGAATACAGGCTCTTTTATACAGTAAAAGAGGAGGTCTATACCTCCTGCTCATATTACTCTGAACATACACCTGTGACCTAATTAATCCTAATTAACATGAGCTAGTTTACTAACATGACCTTTTGCCCAGACTTGTCTGTCACAGATGGTTAACAATAAAACAAAGTAACATTACAGTATAACAGTAAGACTTACCATACCTGCAAAGCAAAAACAATAAAACATAGTAAAAATAAAACATTACAGTTATAAAATACAGTAACAGCAGAGAGAGAGACCAATAGATATAGAACATTAGTGAGCAAACAATAGAGCGGACAGTAGAAAGCGAAAATAAGAGAGGGAACAATAGAAAGAGAGAAGAAAAATAAAACCACAACTATTTTTGGCTTTTTTATTTTATATTTTTTGTGTGTTTTTTTTCACTTTTATAAAAACTGTAAACTGTGAACATTCCAGATTAGGGTCTCTCAAAATGTGATGGCCATCTCATCTTTCGAGACCCTGTGTTAGTGTGCCCTAGGACTGTGTAGTTCTGTACGCTACGCTAATACTCCACTAGTGTGTGGTAGCGTTTTAATCAGTCACCGATGCAGAGACCAGGTTGGTCAGGACAGGAGGGACAATAAAAGCGGGTATCACGTCTAAATCCTTGTTTTCTGCAGACACAACTTCTTCTTTGGGGTGTTCTTTGGGTAGGGGTACTAGGGAGGACTAACGGAAAATGCCTCTCATGCAGCCGGCTCACTGCATTTGCCTTGGGAAGGTGGGGCACAGCACCGTCTGGTAACAGAAGGGCTGTGACAATCACTTCCTGGAATTTAAGGAAGGATCCAGTTCGTCCTGAAGCTTTGTATAGCACAAAAGCGTTAAGCAGAGCCAATTGAAATAAGTATACAGACACTTTTTTGTACCAACGTCTGGCCTTACGGGCAATTAGGTACAGTGCCAACAACTGGTCATTAAGGTTCACCCCTCCAATTTTAAGGTTATAAACAGAGGGGTTTCTCCACAACACCAGTCGCAGTAGGAATTTGGATTGTCGTATCTGCGTGAAGGGAGGACAAAACAAAAACATTCCGTGAATCCCTCCACTTCACTGCTAACAAATTATTACACTTCAAGCAGGCTCCCCCCCGTCTAAGTCAGGATTCTTCAAGCCTTTGGGGTAAGCCCCGGCGATTAGATCGGACAGCGCCACATGCGCTAATTCCATAATCAAAAAGGTGACTAAAAAGCGGCACGCTCATGTAATAATTGTCCACCTACAAGTGGTACCCCTTTCCAAATAAGGGAAAAAACCAAGTCTCACACAATCTTACCAGCGCTCCCTATGTAGTTTGGGCAGCTCTCCGGGTTTATGTGACTATCTTTTCCCTCGTAAACCATAAAACTACATGTATAGCCTGTGGCCCTGTCACAGAGATTATACATCTTGACCCCATATCTGGCACGCTTGCTGGGAAGATACTGTTTGATAGACAAGTGGCCAGAAAACTTAATCAGGGGCTCATCAATGCAGACAACTTGATCAGGAGTTAATAAGGCTGAAAACTGTTGGTTGAAGTGGTTTATGAGGGGCCGGATTTTGTAGAGCCGATCAAATCTAGGGTCAACCCGAGGACGACAGAGTTCATTATCATTGAAGTGCATGAACCGCAAGATCTGCTCGTATAGTGTCCTTGTCATGGAGGCAGAGAACACTGGCATATGGTGAATTGGGTCAGTGGACCAATATGACCACAACTCACTCTTTTTAGTTATGCCCATGAGGAGGGATAGGCCCAGGAAGGTCTTAAATTCAGAGACCGTAATAGGTCTCCAATCTCTGGCAAGGGTCAACTGGGGATTAGCAGCGATGAATTGAATTGACCAGCAAACTGCTTTGGTCCACAATAGATCTATAGAGATCTTCCGTGAAAAACAGTGAATAAAAATCAAGTGACGTAAAATCAACTGTTTCCACCTGAATTCTGAATGGGGAAGGTACGGGTGCTGCAGAAGTGCTGGGCTCCCAATTAGGATTGGCAAATGCAGCAGGAAGGGCACTATGGGCTAGACGGGCCTGTGTTTGTCTTTTTCTTGGTGGCAGCGGGACACTACTGCTAGCCACCTCACCAGTTTGAACTGCAATTATGGGACTCGCCACATCACCAAGTGTTACTGCAGTGCTAGATGTATGACCAGGATGTACTAGGCCGCTGGTGCTTGCCAGTTCTCCAGATTGATGAGCAGCACTAGTGCTGGCTCTCTGCTCCATACGAGAGCCCTGCGGTTCTTGCACCTCAACGACAGCAGAAAAATGGGGTCTGGTACACCTGACCTTGGCAGGGACCACTACTCTGTCGTCAGAGCTATCTGCCAGGGTGCCACTGCTGTCGACCCGTTCGTATTCTGAGTCTGAATCTGACAGATGAGTGACTTCCTCTTCACTATCTGTCATGCTCAGAAACGTGTAGGCCTCCTCACTACTGTACCTTCGATTTGACATTTTGGTCTCTAAATTTACTGGTACAGTAGTGAGACCCACAGGAAAAAGAGCTCCTGACTGTCAGCAACTGTTTCAATTGCTACAAAAAAACCTGTTAGCGATCGCAGGGATCAGGCCTGACTCTGCAAATGCTGCAGTTATGTGTTTAGTGTTTTTGTTAGTGACAGTGATTGATTGATACTGCACTTGGGTGGGCTGGGCTGGGTGGAGGGGCTAAACACAGGTGCTAGCAGGTATCTGGGCTTATTCTGCTAGCACTGCATTTTTGGGAACCTTAAACTGCTGGAGACGCTAGTATAGATCTGATCAGAACAGATATTGATCCGTTCAGACACTATACTACTAAGGGAGGTGTATGGTGCGTGCGTGGGTGTTGGCGCTACTGGCACTAATCTGACACTGCCTGGGGCGACGCAGACCCTATCTGACGCTAAAACCTAATTGATATCACCCACCAGGTGATCAGGGGGTTAAACCTTTATTGGGCAATATACGGTGGATTCCCTGACCCTAAAAAAAAAAAACTAGCTAACCAGCATCACCTGTGACACTAATACAGTGATCACTGGTGACAGGGGGTAATCAAGGGGTTAAACTTTTATTGGGGGGGTTAGGGCATCTCTAGACCTATCTGGGCCTACCACTAAGTACCCTAACACTGATTTTTGTCACTAATGACACCAGTACAGTGATAAAAAAAAAATGAACACTGCACAGGGTGACACAGTGACAGGGGGTGAAGGGGTTAACTGGGGGGGCGATCGGGGGGTGACAAGTGTACCTACGTGAACTGGTGTCAGTGTAGTGTTGGTGCACTTACTCTGAGATGTCTTCTCTCCTCTCTCTAGAACGGAAAAGAGTTCCACGAGGAGAGATGACATCACTTCCCCTGCTGTGTTTACACTTATACATGCAAGGGAAGGATTAAATTCGCCAGGACCGATCACCAGGTCCTGGCCAGAAATCATTGGCCTGGGCCTGGAGACTGATTGGTTCCAAAGCGAATCCGATCATCGCAGCCCCCCAGGCGGCTGCACGCGCGACGTGTAGCTACAACGCTTTGCCCAGCCGGGCCAACCTGCCACAGTATAACTGCGGCAGCTGGTCCGGAACTGATTAATATGAAATCCTACTACAGTAGCAGCAATCACAGAAAAGTCCTCCACACACACGGAGAGAGATTCTCCATAGGCACTCCATCACCAGAATTTTCCTGAACTGAAACAGTTCCAGCATGTCTTCCCTTTGCAGACACTGTAGCACTGCTGCCATCTTAATCAGACTTAAGTAAATTATTACTTTTCAACAACTTTCTTCCTTACAGGCTGAGGGACGACTTCCTCCTCCTCATCTAGCGAGTCGGTGTAAAATCAAAACTTCCTGTCACTTAAGGGAGATTTCATTTCCCCAGTGGCTTACAGCAATCCACCCACCATTTTCATCAACATCCTCCTAAGATGACCCAGGCTGCTGGGGACGGAGGGGGGCAGATACTGACACAGATGCAACAGATCCTGAGACAGGGGTAGTACTGGGGGCACCATGTGAAAACACTTCTATACCCCCCATCCATACCGTCACCGTTGCTCTGGTGTCCATCCTCTGGCCTGTACTTGCATAGGCACTTATCTTTCAATACACTGCTGCTCTCCTTCAGAGAGGTGATTAACGTCTCCTGCTTCTTCAATGCCTCCTCCAGAGACTTCAGCTTGGAGTCTTGTCTCTTACTGCTCTCGGTCTTGCCATGCAGAGATTTTTTTTCCTGAAATCTACTTTCAGGACAGCAAGCTTCTGTTCCTCCTTAGTTATATGACGAAGTCCATTCACCACTCTGTCCTGGAAAGCTGGTATGGCCTCCCATTGCACAGGGACAAGTCCAGGGTCCATTGCAGATTGCTTGAGCATGTGATGTAGACCTCAGTTCCTCTGGAGAAGACCACCTTCATCCTCCTCAACCTTCTGCATGATGGTTGAGGTGGAGCCTGTAGGACAGGCCCCAGGCTTGATGTTTCTCCCAGCTTAGACCAACAGCAGAGTGAGCCAGCAGCACCTTGCAGAACAGCACCACCTGGTGGAGAGACTGATCTGACTGTCTTAGTGTTTTCTGTACAGTACTGAAATATATCTCAGAGCTACATAAATGTATATTAACCCCTTCACGCCGACTGTATGCAAATTTGCATTGATGGTATGAAGAGGTCATACCGGGGTGATGCCTGCTGGGGGGGGGGGGCGTTTTCTCCCTTACCATTTTTGGTGATCTGAATACTTTTAAGTGCAAAGGAGGGATTTGGGGTCTTTTCGGACCCCCGATCCCTCCATAAAGAGTACCTGTCACTGTCTGTTACTGTCACAAGGGATGTTTACATTCCTTGTGACAGCAATAAAAGTAATCAGATTTTTTTTTTTAAATGGACAATGTAAAAAAAAAATAAATAGAATAAATAATAAAAAGAATAAAAAATTTAAAGCGCCCCCGTCCCTGCGTGCTCGCGCAGCAAAGAAAATGCATACGCAAGTCGCACCTACAAATGGTGTTCAAATCACACATGTGAAGTATCACCGCATTCGTCAGAGCGAGAGCCATAATTCTAACAAAAGACCTCCTCTGTAACTCTAACCTTGTAACCGTTAAAAAAATTTGAAAGCGTTACCTATAGAGATTTTTAGGTACCGTAGTTTGTCGCCAGTCCACGAGGGTGCGCAAATTCAAAGTGTGACATGTTGGGTATCTATTTACTCGGCGTAACATCATCTTTCACATTATACAAAAAATTGGGCTAACTTCTTTGTTTACTTTTTTTTTTTTAATTAATGAAAGTGTAATTTTTACCCCAAAAATGTGTTGAAAGACCGCTGTGCAAATACCGTGTGACATAAAATATTTCAATGACTGCCATTTTATTTCTTATGGTCTCTGCTAATTATATATATAATGTTTGGGGGTTCTAAGTAATTTCCTAGCAAAAAATATGGACTTTAAATTGTAAGCAACAAATATCAAAAATAGGCATGAAAGGGATAATGGTGTGTAAGACTGATTTGGTGTGTTTTCTCTCTCTCTCAGTGTTTTAAAGTAGTTTAAAGTAGAATGTGATAATTTAATATGGAAATAATAAATAACAGTGTGTAATAAAAAATGTCTCTATTCATACAGTTAAACCGCAGGCTTTCATGCAAAATATGATGCGCATTAAAGATGGATTCCCGGGATCTGTGTTTTGTAATGTCATCAATTTTTACCCGGAAGAAGTGAAGATCCGGTGGGTTAAACACAGTAAAGGTATCATCACCAGCTCATCTTTGGATGAGGATGTTTCTCCCACAGAACAAATCAGGAACAGTGATGGGACATTTAATGTGACCAGTGTGCTGACTGTGAGGCCGGATAGTAGAGATGAACCCGGAGATGTATTCTTCTGTATTGTGAGCCACAGATCCCTGAAGAAGGACATTTCTTTCAAGTTCACTATGCCAAGTAAGTAGCCTATGACTCTAATGTCTGTAGAATTTGGATCCTACTGCTTCCAAGAAATCCCAGATCAGTCCGATTAGATCCAGAGATTGCTCAGCAAATTTATGAAACATTGGAAAGCAGAGGCTGCATGAGCACATACACATACATATTTTGGAGCAATGTTTTTCATGTGTATTCAGGCTTGGGTGTTTTTGTTTTAGCCAATGAAAAGGTAGTTACTAGGACCTATTTTTCAGGTGCTCCTATTTAGGTATTTGAAGCCAAAAATGCCCCATGCTGCTTTAAAAGTAGCTCATGTACCTATTTGAGTTTCATTTAGACATGTGCACTGCCGAAAAATTATTTCATTTTCGTTGTATTTGTTTTTTTGTTGGAAATTTGGAAATTAGAAAATTCAGAAAATCTGATTTTCGAAAATTCGGACTTTGAAAATTTGGATATTCTAAAATATGAAAATTTGGAAGAAAAAAAATCTGAAAATTTGAAATAACTAACTAATAAATTATACATATTGGAATTTCCTTTTAAATTTGGGTGAAAAGGCTCCTGCGCTGTCGACTGAATCCTATACTAAAGGGACACTGCTGCAACACCCAAAACTGCTCCAAAACAGACAAAACAATAATATAAATAGGGGGTGGTGGTTGCGCTGTGATAAGGGAGGGGGGGGGGGGAGAGGAGGGAAACTAAACTATAGTGAATACAACAAATATCAGATGACCTAGATATATGGGTGAAATAAGTGAAAAAACACTCACAAATGCAAATATATTAATGCAAAGGTAGAATATAAGCACAAAAAATACAGATTGCACATCCAGCCAGAGTTCAGTTTTATGGAAGCAAGTGGCCAAAATAGGAAGCGGGGATAGCTTTTTTGGAAGATCCAGAGCCTGGGATTATACGAGCTCGGCGCTCGTGGGTTGAGGCGTGCGCTCATTTCTTACAAGTGAGTGCAAACCCCCCCCCCCCACGCCCCCCTGTGTCCTTCACATCATACGGAATTATACTATATGCCGCTCGTTTTTTTGTCTCTGCATATGACATACTGCATCCTCAATCAACGCCATCCGCTGTACCTTTGGATCTCCTTATTTGCCGAGCCTCCACTACATATGCTGTATACCTTACAGCTGTAAGGTAAGGGGCCTGGGAACACGGAGGTGCCCCCACTGGATAAACACTCTCCTTCCTCCCCCTTGTCCACCATTAGCATTTATTCTGCATCTAGAAGTGTCACATTTGGTGGTGGGACTGTTATCACTTTATTTTTACTTTTTACATCTTTGGACTTTATGTTTAAATCGCCAAGTGTTGGCGTGTTACCAATATCGACCACTGGGACTATTTAATGTATTTTTATGTATATTTTTTATATTGTAGTCACTTTCTTTTTCCTGACTTATTACCCACGTGTTCTATTTACGCCATCAGCTGATCATAATATTAGCATATTTTTACACGGTTTAAGCTTTTTTATTTTTGATAGTTTATGTGATATTTGATATACTTTGGATTTACGTACTTTTTGGAGTTTATTCACATACCTTTGTACACTGTTTGCTGGTATACATTTTTATTTCATTTTTTAATCTTTTTATTTTTATTATAGCACTTTTTGTTATGCACTACTAAGTGATATTTTTTGTGCTTATATTCTACCTTTGCATTTATATATTTGCATTTGTGAGTGTTTTTTCACTTATTTCACCCATATATCTAGGTCATCTGATATTTGTTGTATTCACTATAGTTTAGTTTCCCCTCTCTCCCTCCCCCCTCCCTCCCACAGCGCAACCACCACCCCCTATTTATATTATCCTTTTAAATTTGGCTGTTAGAGAACGTAACAAATACAAATTTAACTAAAGTTACAAATTATCTGAAAAAACGACCGCCTATCGACTATATACGTCAACAGAATGGCACAGGCAGGCAAAATCACATACCTGGTACGTGATTGCCTTCCCGCGGGCGGGGGGTCCGATCGGACCCCCCCGGTGCCAGCGGCGATCGGCTTTGGTCTGGGAGCATTCAGAGATGAGGGGGAGGCCATCCGATCGTGCCCCCCCTCGCGATCGCTCCCAGCCAATGACAATCATCCCCTGCCTCTGTGTAGTACACAGAGGCAGAGGATGTGATGTCATCTCTCCTCGGCTCGGCAGTTTCCGTTCCGGCGCCGAGGAGAGAAGACATGTGAGTGCACAACACACACACACACACAGTAGAACATGCCAGGCACACATTACACCCCCAATCCCCCCCCGATCCCCCCCCGATCACCCCCCAATCACCTCCCCCCCTCTCACACTGACACCAAGCAGTTTTGTTTTTTTTTGTTTTCTGATTACTGCATGATGTCAGTTTGTGACAGTTAGAAGTGATAGGGCAGTTAGTGTTAGCCCCCTGTAGGTCTAGGGTACCCCCCTAACCCCCCCTAATAAAGTTTTAACCCCTTGATCACCCCCCGTCACCAGTGTCGCTAAGCGATCATTTTTCTGATCGCTGTATTAGTGTCGCTGGTGACGCTAGTTAGGGAGGTAAATATTTAGGTTCGCCGTCAGCGTTTTTTAGTGACAGGGACCCCCATATACTACCTAATAAATGTTTTAACCCCTTGATTGCCCCCTAGTTAACCCTTTCACCACTGATCACCGTATAAGTGTTACGGGTGACGCTGGTTAGTTCGTTTATTTTTTATCGTGTCAGGGCACCTGCCGTTTATTACCGAATAAAGGTTTAGCCCCCTGATCACCCGGCGGTGATATGCGTCACCCCAGGCAGCGTCAGATTAGCGCCAGTACCGCTAACACCCACGCACGCAGCATACGCCTCCCTTAGTGGTATAGTATCTGAACGCATCAATATCTGATCCGATCAGATCTATACTAGCGTCCCCAGCAGTTTAGGGTTCCCAAAAACACAGTGTTAGCGGCATCAGCCCAGATACCTGCTAGCACCTGCGTTTTTCCCCTCCGCCCAGCCCAGCCCACCCAAGTGCAGTATCGATCGATCACTTACAAAACACTAAACGCATAACTGCAGCGTTCGCAGAGTCAGGCCTGATCCCTGTGATCGCTAATAGTTTTCTTGGTAGCGTTTTGGTGAACTGGCAAGCACCAACCCCAAGCAGCATCAGGTTAGCGCCAGTACCCCTAACACCCACGCACGCACCGTACACCTCCCTTAGTGGTATAGTATCTGATCGGATCAATATCTGATCCGATCAGATCTATATTGGTGTCCCCAACAGTTTAGGGTTCCCAAAAACGCAGTGTTAGAGGAATCAGCCCAGATACCTGCTAGCACCTGCGTTTTGCCCCTCTGCCCGGCCCAGCCCAGGCCACCCAAGTGCAGTATCAATCGATCACTGACACTTTTCAAAACACTAAACGCATAACTGCAGCGTTCGCAGAGTCAGGCCTGATCCCTGCGATCGCTAACAGTTTTTTTGGTAGCTTTTTATTGAACTGGCAAGCACCAGTGGCCTAGTACACCCCGGTTGTAGTCAAACCAGCACTGCAGTAACACTTGGTGACGTGGCGAGTCCCATAAGTGCAGTTCAAGCTGGTGAGGTGGCAAGCACAAGTAGTGTCCCGCTGCCACCAAAAAGACAAACACAGGCCCGTCGTGCCCATAATGCCCTTCCTGCTGCATTTGCCAATCCTAATTGGGAACCCACCACTTCTGCAGCGCCCGTACTTCCCCCATTCACATCCCCAACCAAATGCAGTCGGCTGCATGAGAGGCGGTTTCTTTATGTCCTCCCGAGTACCCTTACCCAACAAACCCCCTCAAAAAAGATGTCGTGTCTGCAGCAAGCGCGGATATAGGCGTGACACCCGCTATTATTGTCCCTCCTGTCCTGACAATCCTGGTCTTTGCATTGGTAAATGTTTTGAACGCTACCATACACTAGTTGAGTATTAGCATAGGGTACAGCATTGCACAGACTAGGCACACTTTCACAGGGTCTCCCAAGATGCCATCGCATTTTGAAAGACCCAAACCTGGAACCGGTTACAGTTATAAAAGTTACACTTACAAAAAAAAGTGTAAAAAAAAAAGAAACACAAATAAAAATATAAAAAAAAAAAAAAAATAGTTGTCGTTTTATTGTTCTCTCTCTCTCTATTCTCTCTCTATTGTTCTGCTATTTTTTACTGTATTCTATTCTGCAATGTTTTATTGTTATTATGTTTTATCATGTTTGCTTTTCAGGTATGCAATTTTTTTACTTTACCGTTTACTGTGCTTTATTGTTAACCATTTTTTTGTCTTCAGGTACACCATTCACGACTTTGAGTGGTTATACCAAAATGATGCCTTCAGGTTTAGGTATCATCTTAGTATCATTCTTTTCAGCCAGCGGTCGGCTTTCATGTAAAAGCAATCCTAGCGGCTAATTAGCCTCTAGAATGCCCCCCCCCTCACCGTCTTCCGTGTTTTTCTCTGGCTCTCCTGTCTCAACAAGGAACCTGAGAATGCAGCCGGTGATTCAGCCAGCTGACCATAGAGCTGATCAGAGACCAGAATGGCTCCAAACATCTCTATGGCCTAAGAAACCGGAAGCTCCGAGCATTTTATGACTTAGATTTCGCCGGATGTAAACAGCACCATTGGGAAATTGGGGAAGCATTTTATAACACCGATCTTGGTGTGGTCAGATGCTTTGAGGGCAGAGGAGAAATCTAGGGTCTAATAGACCCCAATTTTTTCAA
Organism: Lithobates clamitans; assembly: GCA_037952925.1. Lineage (NCBI taxonomy): Eukaryota > Metazoa > Chordata > Amphibia > Anura > Ranidae > Lithobates > Lithobates clamitans. The sequence continues at coordinate 1,708,930 of JBBGZY010000939.1, read as the reverse complement.
AAAAGAGTACCTGTCACTACCTATTGCTATCATAGGGGATATTTACATTCCCTGAGATAACAATAAAAATGATTTAAAAAAAAAATGAAAGGAACAGTTTAAAAATAAGATAAAAAAGCAAAAAAAAAAAAAGCAAAAAAAAAAGCACCCCTGTCCCCCCTGCTCTCACGCTAAGGCGAACGCAAGCGTCGGTCTGGCGTCAAATGTAAACAGCAATTGCACCATGCATGTGAGGTATCACCGTGAAGGTCAGATCGAGGGCAGTAATTTTAGCAGTAGACCTCCTCTGTAAATCTAAAGTGGTAACCTGTAAAGGCTTTTAAAGGCTTTTAAAAATGTATTTATTTTGTTGCCACTGCACGTTTGTGCGCAATTTTAAGGCATGTCATGTTTGGTATCCATGTACTCGGCCTAAGATCATCTTTTTTATTTCATCAAACATTTGGGCAATATAGTGTGTTTTAGTGCATTAAAATTTAAAAAACTGTGTTTTTTTCCAAAAAAATGCGTTTGAAAAATCGCTGCGCAAATACTGTGTATGAAACACCCACCATTTTAATCTGTAGGGCATTTTCTTTAAAAAAATATATAATGTTTGGGGGTTCAAAGTAATTTTCTTGCAAAAAAAAATAATTTTTTCATGTAATCAAAAAGTGTCAGAAAGGGCTTTGTTTTCAAGTGGTTAGAAGAGTGGGTGATGTGTGACATAAGCTTCTAAATGTTGTGCATAAAATGCCAGGACAGTTCAAACCCCCCCAAATGACCCCATTTTGGAAAGTAGACACCCCAAGCTATTTGCTGAGAGGCATGTCGAGTCCATGGAATATTTTATATTGTGACACAAGTTGCGGGAAAGAGACAATTTTTTTTTTTTTTTTTCACAAAGTTGTCACTAAATGATATATTGCTCAAACATGCCATGGGAATATGTGAAATTACACCCCAAAATACATTCTGTTGCTTCTCCTGAGTATGGGGATACCACATGTGTGGGACTTTTTGGGAGCCTAGCCGCACACGGGACCCCGATAACCAAGCACCGCCTTCAGGCTTTCTAAGGGCGTAAATTTTTGATTTCACTCCTCACTGCCTATCACAGTTTCGGAGGCCATGGAATGCCCAGGTGGCAAAACCCCCCCCCCCCAAATGACCCCATTTTGGAAAGTAGACACCCCAAGCTATTTGCTGAGCGGTGTAGTGAGTATTTTGCAGACCTCACTTTTTGTCACAAAGTTTTGAAAATTGAAAAAAAAATAAAAATAAATAAATTTTCTTGTCTTTCTTCATTTTCAAAAACAAATGAGAGCTGCAAAATACTCACCATGCCTCTGAGCAAATAGCTTGGGGTGTCTACTTTCCAAAATTGAGTCATTTGGGGGGGGTTGTGCCACCTGGGCATTCCATGGCCTCCGAAACTGTGATAGGCAGTGAACAGTGAAATCAAAAATTTACACCCTTAGAAATCCTGAAGGCAGTGATTGGTTTTCGGGGACCCGTACGCGGCTAGGCTCCTAAAAAGTCCCACACATGTGGTATCCCCATACTCAGGAGAAGCAGCTAAATGTATTTTGGGGTGCAATTCCACATATGCCCATGGCCTGTGTGAGCAATATATCATTTAGTGACAACTTTGTGCAAATAAAAAAAAAATGTGTCACTTTCCCGCAACTTGTGTCAAAATATAAAATATTCCATGGACTCAACATGCCTCAAATCAAATAGCTTGGGGTGTCTACTTTCCAAAATGGGGTCATTTGGGGGGGGGTGTTATGCCATCTGGGCATTTTATGGCCTTCAAACTTGTGGTATCCCCATACTTGGGAGAAGCAGCTAAATGTATTTTGGGGTGCAATTCCATATATGCCCATGGCCTGTGTGAGCAATATATCATTTAGTGACAACTTTTAGTAATTTTTTTTTTTTTTTGTCATTATTCAATCACTTGGGACAAAAAAAATGAATATTCAATGGGCTCAATATGCCTCTCAGCAATTTCCTTGGGGTGTCTACTTTCCAAAATGGGGTCATTTGTGGGGGTTTTATACTGCCCTGCCATTTTAGCACCTCAAGAAACGACATAGGCAGTCATAAATTAAAGGCTGTGTAAATTCCAGAAAATGTACCCTAGTTTGTAGGCGCTATAACTTTTGCGCAAACCAATAAATATACACTTATTGACATTTTTTTTTACCAAAGACATGTGGCCGAATACATTTTGGCCTAAATGTATGACTAAAATTGAGTTTATTGGATTTTTTTTAGAGCAAAAAGTAGAAAATATCATTTTTTTTCAAAATTTTCGGTCTTTTTCCGTGTATAGCACAAAAAATAAAAATGGCAGAGGTGATCAAATACCATCAAAAGAAAGCTCTATTTGTGGGAAGAAAAGGCCGCAAATTTCGTTTGAGTACAGCATTGCATGACCGCGCAATTAGCAGTTAAAGCGACGCAGTGCCAAATTGTAAAAAGTGCTCTGGTCAGGAAGGGGGTAAATCCTTCCGGGGCTGAAGTGGTTAATAATAATCAAAAAATGTATTATTATTATTATTATTATTATTATTATTATTTTGTTACTATTAATTTAATCGTTTAGTAATAGTTAGGTTATTATTAGTTAGTTATTATTTCAGATTTTCAAATTTTCGGATTTTCGTTCTTTTGAATTTTCCTATTTTCAAATTTAGAATTTTAGAATTTCTGGAAAAATTTCCAAATTAATGAATTTAAAGAGTTTGTTGAAATTTGTTAAAAAACGAATTTGGAGCTAAACGAATTTCACATGTCTAGTTTCACTCATCAAGCTACAGGCAGCTGAGCATTCATAGGTGAACAGACACAATGCACAAGCATGGGGTTTTGGTTCTTCAGCATTTTGGAGCTTTGAGCTACAAAACAATCAGAGTTTATAGTGTTAGTCTACTTTTATAATAAAATTTGCATTACAATCGGGGAGTCCCACTAGATTAGAAATCATGGGACATTTTAGAGAAATTCAGTTTCCTTTAGATGACATAACTGTCAGTTTCCTTTAGATGACATGACCTCTTTTCTTTTGCAAAGACAAAAAATATTATTCTCATTGATCTGTGCCTTCCTGCATATAGGATAAGAAGGATGGTAAAAACAATCACATTAACAAGCACAGAGCCGCTGTATTCTCTGTCTGCACATGTGCAGTGTGCTCTCCCTCCCCCTCTAATCTCATAGTGCACGCTCCCTGCCCCTGTCACAGCAGCATTCATCTACATGAAGAATGAACCCATCCTACAAGAATCACATGTTAAAAAAATCAGCAAAGGTCCTTTATGTTCCTAAGCGAAAAAAAAGTTTGTCAATAATGTGATGAGTGAAAGTTTGGTTCACTGTTTGCCAAACCCAGCAGGAAATCTGCAAACCCCAAACAGAGCTTCTGAGGCCCATCAAGGTCTTTAGCTGCAAGCCTTTTCTGGCACTTTTTGTTTACATGTAACAATCAGTATTTTTTGCTAGAAAATTACTTAGAACCCCCAAACAGTCTATATATATTTTAAAGCAGAGGCCTTAGAAAAGAAATTGGTGGGTGTTACAATTTTTTTATGTCACACGTTATTTGTGCAGCATGTTTTCAAACGTAATTGTTTGGAAAAAAATACACTTTCTTAAATTTTTTTTTCTCATCAATAGTTTTTATTGTTTTATAGTGATGACAAGAATAACAAACAATGTATACATTGTATGTCGTTTACACATTAACGCACTTACTCTAATATAGAAGTACATGTTTATGGAAGAACTAACAGAAAATTCTGCACATTAAACTTATACAGTAAATATAGGCTATCGTATATTAGTAGTTTCCGCTCCTCCAGGCAACCCCATTGGGATCTCTTTTGTTGCCTGGGGGAGAGCTGCGTCGTGCTGCTGTTGTGTAACCCATAACTGGTGTAATTGATGATATCAAAGTCCAACTTATTGTTGAGTCATGACTATACTAAATGCAAACTTAACTTGTTAAAGGCATTTCACTGCCCCTGACCATATTTCCCACGGTAGCCACGCTTTCTTACTCTTTGCTAAATAACCACCACTAGACGCCATTGCTATTCCGTAGCTATAGTGAAGGTTTACCAGTTCAAGTGTTGGTTCTATGGAAGGCGTCTTTTCTGTTTTCCATAATCGTTTAATGGACAGTCTGGCCGCTAGTAAGATATGTGTTGTCACATGTCTGACATGTTGTGGCACTGCGTCTATGTTGAGATTTATGATTGCCAATTCAGGTGCTGGAGGTGTGTTTTGAGTTTATATATCCGTCAGGACTCTGAAAATGAGTTTCCGGTAGTTTTGGACGTGGTTACACTTCCACATTATGTGAAACAAATTGCCTTTGGCTGAATTACATCTCCAGCATGAGATGCCAGCCTTGAAGGGGCTAAATACCATCGGAGAGACAGTTTTTGGCTGAGCTCCCATAGTGCAGAGCATTTTGTTGCTTTTTAAATTGATTGTAAATCTCGTTGCCATTGGTGTTCTGTGTATATACGTATGTCCCAAATCTTTTTCCCAGTGAGTGTGGGGAGATGTTTTAGTGAAGTAGAGTTTTTGGTGAAGAGTATTATATAATATAGTTATCCCTTTCTTTTTTGGGGGACGTGGTTGTGAGGTTTTCCCAAGCTTTCGGGTAAACCGTGTATAGAGCAATTTGAGTGCCTCAATGCAGTGTTTTACTCTGATATAAGAAAGGAAGTCTGTAGGGGGTAGCTTGAATTCATTTTGGAGGGAAGGATTTCATGTTGATGCCCTTTCTGGCTCAGTGTTGCAAAGATAAGTCAGGTGAGAGGTGATGAAGGGATTCAATTGGGATTGGTATCTGTGGGAGATTGGCATAGGTAACACTATTTTGGGTCAGCTTTTTCCATGCGTTAGCTGATGCTATCATAGTAGGGGATAACGCCGCAGGTAGCTTGGATCCCAAGGGGGTGCTCATCAACCACCATTTCAAGTTGGGGCGTAGTAGTGATTGGCTTTCTATTGTGCTCCACAACTTAACTGGGCATGGCTGGAACCACTAAGTGAGTTGATCCAACACTGACACCATGTAGTAACCCTCAAAGTTAATGGTCCCTGATCCCCCCCGCTAGTTTATGTTTCATAAGTCTCGAATGTGCGCTCCTAGGTTTGGTTCCTTTCCATATGCATTTGTTGAATAGAGTGTGGAGAGATTTGAAAAAGTACTTGGGTATGGGGGTGGGGAGAGTCCTAAATAGGTAGAGAATTTGTGACAGATGAAGCATTTTGAATGCTGCTAATCTACCCAACCAGGAGAGTTCTTGTTTAAGTATTGGCTGGATTTCAATTTGCAACTTGGTGGGGAAATGTTTATAGTTGACCGAAAAGAGGTGTTTGACCGATCTGGTAAGTGGACACCAAGGTATGAAATACTTTTATCTGGCCAGGCGAAGGGATATTGAACCTGTAGTAAGTTTTTTATCGTGGCGTCTAGCTTTAGGTCTAGTATGTGTGATTTAGATGTATTTAGTTTATAGTAGGAGATCTTTCCGAAAGAGTCAAGCAATTTTTGGGCTTCTGCCAGAGATGAGGTTGGGTCAGTCAGGATTAGAATTACGTTGTTCACAAAGAGGCTTATCTTATGGGAGGTTCTACCTATCTTCAGGCCTGTGATCAGAGGATTCGAACGCACATGTTCCGCTAAAGGTTCCATCAGTAGGTTAAATATTAGTGGTAACAAGGGGCACCCTTGACGTGTGCCATTCGTTATGTTAAATGGTTGGGATAACATATCCGCTGAATACACTTGTGCTGATGGGCTGGTGTAGAGTGCCATTATGGTCTTTTATATGTTGTCATTGAAACCAAATTTAAGTAGTACCTTCTGTAGATACATCCAGTGTACCCTGTCAAACGCCTTCCCTGTGTCTAAGGAGAGTAGCAGAGAAGGCGTTCCGCTGGATTCAGCATGGTGTATTAAGTTGATCATACGCCTGGTGGCATCTGGTGCTTGTCTCCCCCTAGTAAATCCTGATTGATCCAAGAGTATGAGGTCTGGCATGATCTCCATCAAGCGTCTGGCAATGGATTTGGCATAGATTTTCACATCTAGGTTTAAAAGGGATATAGGACGGAAGTTCTGAGGGGAGGTTGGTTCCTTCCCTGGTTTCGGGAGTGTAATAAGAGCATTCAACAATTATTTGGCAAGCGTGGAAGAGGGGGCAGCGTTGTTACAAATTTCTGTTAGGTGTGGGATCAATTGACTGGAGAATTGTTTATAGTACTCACCGGTCAACCCATCCTGGCCTGGAGCTTTCCCTGATGGTAACGCTGATATTGTCACAAGAATTTCCTGGTCCATGAAGGGGGCATTTAGAGAATTCAGTTGTGGTTCGGTCAGCTTGGGGAGAGTGATTTGGTGCAGAAATGCATCAATGTCCTCGTTGGAGGGTTGAAACGTAGATGTGTCTTGTCTGATGTTATAGAGGTCACTGTAGTAGTCACTAAATGTGTTAGCTATGTCCTGTGGGTTCGTTAATATTTATTTAGTGAGGGGGTGAAATAAGTGAGTAATTTTAGTTTTAAGCCTTTTCCCCTTTAAGCGCTGTGCCAGTCTTTTGTCTGCTTTGTTAGAAGTAGAGGGCGGCACTGTGGTGCAGTGGTAGCACTCTCGCCTAGCAGTAAGAAGGGTCACTGGTTCAAATCCCAACCACGACACTACCTGCTTGGAGTTTGCATGTTCTCCCTGTGCCTGCGTGGGTTTCCTCCGGGTACTCCGGTTTCCTCCCACACTCCAAAGACATGCTGGTAGGTTAATTGGATCCTGTCTAAATTGGCCCTAGTATGTATGAATGTGAGTTAGGGACCTTAGATTGTAAGCTCCTTGAGGGTAGGGACTGATGTGAATGTACAATGTATATGTAAAGCGCTGCGTAAATTGACGGCGCTATATAAGTACCTGAAATAAATAATAAAAATAAAATAAAAGTAGAGTAGTAAGTGGCTTTGATTTTGTGCTGTATTTGTTCGAAGGAGTTGAGGAGTAGTGATTTCAATTCCTCTCTCAGGGATAGTATTTGGGCCAATAGGGTAGGGTTTGCGTTAGTTTTGTGAATGGTCTCAAGATTAGCAATTTGTGATGTCAGATCATCAACGCGCTGCGTTCTCTTTTTTTTACATAGTGAACTTAATTTCATTATGACACCTCGAATAACCGCTTTATGCGCATTCCACACCATGGCGGGATCGCCCACCGAACTGCTGTTAAGGTCAAAGTATTCTTTCAGGTGAGATTTAATTTCCTGGGAGTAGGTTGGGTGTTGCAATATGTAATTGTTGGCTCGCCAGAGAAATGTATTTAGCTGGCGTCCTGTGTCATTGATGGAGATTGTGATCGGAGCATGGTCTGACCACATCATGGTGTGGATCACAGATGCGCTGATTGTTTGCAATAACCACTTATCTGTAAGGATCATGTCTATTCTCGAGTAAGATTTATGATATGGGGAAAAGTAGGTGTAGTCCTTTTCAGAACACAAATGTGACATCTCCATACATCATATACATCCTGTGAGTTGAGGAATTGTTTCAGCGGGGACTCTCTTCTTTTTGCTGCTGAGGTGGTGTCCATATGGATATCTGCTACTAGGTTGAAATCTCCACATATGAGCAGATGTCCTTGTCTGGCTGCTTGGACTTTATGCATGGTTTTCCGAAAGAAGGTCATCTGGTGGGTATTGGGGGCATATACATTTAAGAGTGTGTATTTGGTCTTGTTTAGGGTGCAGGTCAGAATTACATATCTACCATGAGGGTCTGAGATCTCTTGAAGCAGGTGGAATTCTTTTTAGAGAGGTCTGGGTATAGCTGTACCCCTTTGTAGGGATGGGGTAGTGGCATCTTTGACCCTCCTACCATCAATCTTTCCTTGATATGGAAGAAATGAACCCGCATAAGTACATCTCTTGGTATGGAAGCTGCTAGGTGGGGAGGCTTTGCTACTCTGTGGATCCTGCGTCATGTAAAATGGAGTGCATGAGGTCTTTGGCACATTTTTGAAGATCTATCGTTTACTGTGGTTGTACATTCTGACATACCCTGTTCAATGGGATGCCAAAAATATGCCAAAGATCTCATGCACTCCATTTTACATGACGCATCGCCTAGAGATTTAATCGTGGACAGGATCCACAGAATAGCAAAGCCTCCCCACCTAGCAGCTTCCATACCAAGAGATGTACTTATTCAGGTTCATTTCTTCCATATCAAGGAAAGATTGATGGTAGGAGGGTCAAAGATGCCACTACCCCATCCCTACAAAGGGGTACAGCTATACCCAGACCTCTCTAAATATACGCTACAACTCAGGAGGAATCTGAACCCGATCACTAAGGGCCTCCACAATCACAAAATCTTATACAAATGGCACTACCCTGCAACCCTCCTTATACCTAAGAATGGCACCACTCGCGTAGTTAATGACCTGAAGAAAAGTATGCGACTTCTGCATGAATGGGGCATCATCCTGGAACCCCCCAAAGATGGGACCCCTCCCTTGCAGCACCAAAGGGACTCGGAAACACGTTGCTACCAAGGACCCAAGGGGTACCAACAAAACCCCCATACTTGATCTTGATGGGCCTACTACACCAACAACGTTTCTCCCTCACTGCTCACTGTTCATTGTTCATTAATTAGTTCTTCTCCGTTACTGTTTCCCCCACGGCGGCATAGCTGACTCAGCTTTCTTTGTACTATCCTACTCTGCCTCCTAATCTGCAATTGTACAGACTGTCTAACAGGACATTCCCAACACTGTAACTGTCCACAAACGTTACTCTGACTTATTGTTTGGTTTTTTTCCGCTGCTATAGTGCCAAACTCACATATCCGCATCCTGGCTTTGGCTGGGCTGCTAGTGAGGGGGTCTGCTCCCTGGTTATGTGTAGGAGACAGGGGTAGTGTTGTGATGCCCATTTCTCCTTGATTATCATCCGGGAGGTCCGTGTATGCCTCCCGCGGCAACATCTTGGATGTCACTGACCTCAGTCTCTGGCGGGAACATGAAGGTTGTTAGCTTGTTAGGCTTATGTTCCCTCATCCTTTTGCAGGACATTGTCAGCAGAGGTGTGGTGAGTCTCTGGGTTGAGGATGGCAAAGGATGGCTGTGTGCAGTGGGCCTGAGTCGCTCTGTAATTTTCCCTCACTAAGGAGCTGTCCCGCTATGCGTCAATCTTCCTCGGCGGTTAGCCATGCCCCCCCCCCCCACTTTCTTGAATTTTAATTAAAAAACAAACAAACTATATAACCAAATTTTTTTGTAAAATATAAAAGATGATGTTACACTGAGTAAATAGATACCTAACATGTGATGCTTTATAATTATGCACGCCCATGCAACAGCAATAAATTATGTAAATTTTACTATCCATAGGCAATGCTTTAAAATCCTGTTAGATTTACAGAAGAGGTCTGGTGCTGGAATTACTGCTCATAATCTGACATTTGCGGTGATACCTCACATGTGTGGGATAATTGCTGTTTGCAGGACTGACACATGCATTTGCCTTTGCACATGAGCATGGGAGGGGGCACTTACAATTTTTTTTAAATTATTTATTTATGTATTTATTTTTTATTATTTTTATAGTGTCACTTTCATTCTTATTTTTTTTTAATCACACTTATTTCCACCACAAGCAATGTAAACATCCTTTGTGACAGCAATACGCATGTGACAGGTGCCCATTAATGGAGAGATACGGGGTCTATAAGACCCCAGATTCCTCCTCTGACCTTAAAAGCATCTGATAACACCAAGATCGGTGCGATCAAATGCGTTTCAATTTTTTAAATGGGGCCATTTACTTCCAGGGAAACTGGAAGTGATGTAAGGCCATTACTTCCGGGTTCCTATATCATAGGGGCAATCAAAGACAATCCGGTCTTTGATCACTTCTATGATCAGCTGGCGGAAGTTCCATCTGGTTGATTGGGGCTCCCGGTGTGACGGGAGATCTGGGTAAAGCCAGGGGAGGTGGCGGGAGGGAGAGGATGTCCCATCCCACGTCTTGTAAAAGCAATCCAGTGGCTAGCTAGCCGCTATGATTGATTTTACAAGAGAACCAATCATTGGCTCTAAAAAAACGGTACTGGGGGGATGCTTGCATTATCCTAGTGTAACCACTTGAAGTCTAGCGATGTACGGGTACATCGCTGGTTGGACAAGTGGTTAATGTAATTTTTTCTGGCTTTTTTAAATGCCAGTTTGTGAGCTTTTGTTTAAAAAATAAGGGCACAGGGACCCTACACCATTTTTTTTTCTAACAGAACAGTATACTTTTTGTAAAAAAAAATGTGTTCTGGCTCTTTTAGACAAAAAAAATCCATACTAGAACCATATGCATTATTATTATTATACATAATTTATATAGCATCAACAGTTTATGCAGGAGGATTCAGAGCGCCCTGCTCGTTAGAGGAAGGGTTAAGTGAAACAACAGGTAATAACTGTGGGGGATGAGCTGATGGAGAAAAATAAAAGGCAGTTTATTAGGTAGAGACAGGATAGGCTTCTCTAACGGGATAGTTTTTCAGGGATCACCTAAATGTAGGATAATAGGAGATTGTTGGACAGATTGAGGTAGGGAGTTCCAGAGGATGGGAGAGGCTGTGGAGAAGTCCTGGAGTATGGGAGGAAGTGGCAAGGAAGCTAGAGAGCAGGAGGTCCTTGTATGAGTGAAGAGAACAATTTGATTGGTTTTTGAGACTAGGTTAGTGATATAGCTGGGGGCCGAGTTGTGGAGGGCTTTGTAGGTTGCGGTTAGTATTTTGAACTTTATTCATTGGGTGACCGACAGCCAGTGGAGGGATCGGCAGAGAGAGAGGTAGCAGACACTGAACGGTTGGTGTGGTGGATGAGTCTGGCAGCAGCATTCATTATGGACTGAAGTAGGAAAACATAGCAATAACAAATGAGTCTGTGCTACAGATATCAACCAGTACACTAAATACAGCTGCAGTCACTAAAATACCACTAAGGTGCAGAGAAAATCTATGTCAAAGAGTATGTGACCTCATTCATAAAACACAATAACAACTACAATAACTATATAAGAAACATTTCACTTAATTTGATCTAGCTGTACGTTATAGAAGAAAAATTTGAATCATTACATTAGAAGTCATAACAAATTCAATGTGAAACAACCGTCCACCACACAAAAATAAAAAGTGCCACATAGCATAAAATCCTTTAAAATATATTAAGAATGCATGCTCCTCCCGGATTTGAATGACGTCATCCCGCACAAGCCTGTCTACTTGCAGTCAGAGGCTGCGGCTGCAGCCGACAGTCTAAAGCAATGTTTCCTTAGTGTCAGGCATTACACAGGAATATGTAAGTGCAATGTAAATTATAAAGGATTTAATGTTATGCGACACTTTTTCTATTGTATGGTCGATAGAGGCAGTGAAGGGCGAGGTACAGAGTTAAAGGAAAAGAAAAAGAAAAGAGTTGACAAGGACTGCATGAGCAGATGATAGCAAGAGTGATCAAATAGTTTTTTTTGGCAGTGAGGAGGGATGTATACTGGGTTTGGTCTTGCTAGGGCTTAGCTTTATGTCACAGACAATAAAGAGTACAGCTATGTTTAAGACTTCCAGTATCATCTGTTTGCCAAGGTTGTAGTGATCGAGGCCTGATTCTTTGTGTAGTGAGGGCGAGTGTGTCCGGGTAGGATTACAGGGAACTCTTATAGTCATAAATAACTAGGTCGGGAAAGAACAGGGGTGAGACTTTGTCATAGAGGTCGTCTGTTGCAGAATAGAGAAGAGAAGGGTTAAAATGGTGACGGTTTCTATAGGTAATGGTTTGGAGATTGGAAAGAAATGAGATGGAAGACTGGGAGAGAGTAAAGCTAATAAGGTGGTGATGGATTTCTGGAGAGGTTTCAAGGAGTTCAGAGGTAGGAGAAAACAAGGTCAAGGGCGTTCCCATTAGTAGATGAATGTGTCCATTGAATTGGGTCAAAAGAGGAGGTAAGGCTGAGAAGTTTATAAGTAGCTGGAGTGTTAGTATTAACTGGGATTTTGTGGGAATTTCAGAAGAGAGAAAGGTAGCCAGGCAGAGGAGTTTCCAGGGAAGCTTGATATTGGTCCAGGGGCTGATAGATCTATAAGAATGAGCCGAACACCCCTAGTTCAGTTTGCACCAGAACTTGCAAACAGGCAAAAAATTTGGACGAACACCGTTAAAGAACATGAAAAATCAAAAGTGTTCATTTTAAAGGCTTATATGCAAGTTATTGTCATAAAAAGTGTTTGGGGACCTGGGTCCTGCCCCAGGGGACATCAATGCAAAAAAAGTTTCAAAAATGTCTGTTGTTTCGGGAGCAGTGATTTTAATAATGCTTAAAGTGAAACAATAAAAATGAAATATTTCTTTAAATTTGGTACCTGGGGGATGTCTATAGTATGCCTGTAAAGTGGCGCATTTTTCCTGTGTTTAGAACAGTACCACAGCAAAATCACATTTCTAAAGGAAAAAAAGTAATTTAAAACTACTCGCGGCTATAATGAATTGTCACGTTCTTGGCAATATAGATAAAACTCATTGAAAAAAACGGCATGGGTCCCCCCCAGTCCATTACCACGCCCTTTGAGTCTGGTATGAATATTAAGGGGAACCCCGAACCAAAATAAAAAAGAAAAATTGCGTAGGGGTCCCCCAAAATCCATACCAGACCCTTATCCGAGCACGCAACCTGGCAGGCTGCAGTAAAGGAGGGGAGGATGAGAGAGCACCCCCCCTCCTGAACTGTACTAGGCCACATGCTCTCAACATGGGGAGGATGCTTTGGAGTTGCCCCCAAAGCATTTTGTCCCCATGTTGATGAGGACAATGGCCTCATCCCCACAACCCTCGCTCGGTGGTTGTGGGGGTCTGCGGGTGGGGGGCTTAACAGAATCTGGAAGCCCCCTTTAACAAGGGGAGCCCAAGATCCTGGCCTTCCCCCCTATGTGAATTGGTAATGGTTACATAACGGGTGCAAAAACTTTATGGCAATAACTTGCATATAAACCTTTAAAATTATCACTTTTGGTTTTCCATGTTAGTGTCCCATTAACTTTAACGGGGTTCCACGGCTTTCGAATTTGCTGTGAACACCACATATTGTTCGCTGATTGCCGAACGCCCGAACAACCAAAGTTCGGTTCGAACTTATGCTCGGGCCCAACCGTTCCCATCCCTATAGGTCACTGCAGTTAAAAAAAAACTGGAGGAAAACAATGAATACAGTGAGTTTAAAACAAGGAGAGGGACAGAGAGGGAGGCAAATGAAGAATGTAAAAGGTGATTTGTGGGTTCAGAATGATTCCAACTCCACCTCCATTCCACCTACTGGGTCTAGAAGAGTGAATCCAGAGGAGGCCACCATAGAAGAAGGCAACAGGAGAGGCAGAGTCAAATTCTTGAAGCCATGTTTCAGTAACAGCAAGTAGGTTAGAGCTAGGGATGAGCCGAACACCCCCCTGTTCGGTTTGCACCAGAACTTGCGAACAGGCAAAAAATTTGTTGGAACACGCGAACACCGTTAAAGTCTATGGGACACGAACATGAATAATCAAATGTGCTAATTTTAAAGGCTTATATGCAAGTTATTGTCATAAAAAGTGTTTGGGGACCTGGGTCTTGCCCCAGGAGACATGGATCAATGCAAAAAAAAGTTTTACAAATGGAGCAGTGATTTTAATAATGATTAAAGTGAAACAATAAAAGTGTAATATTCCTTTAAATTTTGTACCTGGGGGGTGTCTATTGTATGCCTGTAAAGGGGCGCATGTTTCCCGTGTTTAGAACAGTCTGACAGCAAAATGACATTTCAAAGGAAAAAAGTAATTTAAAACTACTGTACTCGTGGCTATTAATGAATTGCCGGTCCGACAATACACATAAAAGTTCATTGATAAAAATGCCATGGGAATTCCCCACAGGGGAACCCCCGAACCAACATTAAAAAAAAAAAATGATGTGGAGGGTCCCCCTAAATTCCATACCAGGCCCTTCAGACCCCCACAACCACCGGGCAAGGGTTGTGGGGATGAGGCCCTTGTCCCCATCAACATGGGGACAAGGTGTTTTGGGGGGCTACCCCAAAGCACCCTCCCAATGTTGAGGGCATGTGGCCTGGTACGGTTCAGGAGGGGGGGCGCTCTCTCATCCCCCCTCTTTTCCTGCAGCTTGCCAGGTTGCGTGCTCGGATAGGGGTCTGGTTTGGATTTTTGGGGGGACCCCACGCCATTTTTTAAAAAAAATTTGGCGTGGGGTTCCCCTTAAAATCCATACCAGACCTGAAGGGTCTGGTATAGATTTTGAGGGGGACCCTACGCCATTTTTCTTTTATTTTGGCCGGTGTTCCCCCTTAATATCCATACCAGACCTGAAGGGCCTGGTATGGAATTTAGGGGGACCGCCCATGTCATTTTTTTTTAAATTTTGGTTCAGGGTTCCCCTGTGGGGAATTCCCATGCCATTTTTATCAATGAACTTTTATGTGTATTGTCGGACCGGCAATTCATTATTAGCCGCAAGTAATTTTAAATGACTTTTTTTCCTTTGAAATGTCATTTTGCTGTCAGACTGTTCTAAACACGGGAAACATGCGCCCCTTTATAGGCATACTATAGACACCCCCAGGTACGAAATTTAAAGGAATATTACACTTTTATTTTTCACTTTAAGCATTATTAAAATCACTGCTCCTGAAAAAACGGCCGTTTTTAAAACTTTTTTTGCATTGATACATGTCCCCTGGGGCAGGACCCGGGTCCCCAAACACTTTTTATGACAATACTATGCATATAAGCCTTTAAAATTAGCACTTCTGATTTCTCCCATAGACTTTTTAAGGGTGTTCCGCGGCTTGCGAATTTCGTCGCGAACACCCCAAATTGTTCGCTGTTCGGCGAACTGGCGAACAGCCGATGTTCGAGTCGAACATGAGTTTGACTCAAACTCAAAGCTCATCCCTAGTTAGAGCAGTTAGTGTTAAAAAAAGGTTATGGACAGAGTTAACTTTGTTACAGACTGAGTGGGCATTCCAAAGGGCACATGAGAAGGAGAGGCTGGTTCTGGGAAGAAGGGGAATAGGAACTAGATTGTGTGGATTGCAGCTGCTGCCAGAGGACAGGGGATGCCAGGTGTGTTGGTTAATGTTAGGTGATGGAGGCCCAGAATTAGGGAATATATCTCCAGAAGCTGGGAGAAGCAAAAGGGTGAGGGAGAAATTATGAAAGTGTAATATATATGAAGGGACATTACCTATGGATGTTTTGTAAAAATGGGTTCAAAGTTAGCAGGAGTTGAGTGCAGTAACAAGGAGAGGACAGGAACAATGGTGAGATATATATATGGTTATATATATATATATATATATATATATATATATACACACTTCACCCCTCCTCTCCACCCCACAGCATATACAGTATTTCACAAAAGTGAGTACACCTCTCACATTTTTGTAAATATTGTATTATATCTTTTCCTGTGACAACACTGAAGAAATGACACTTTGCTACAATGTAAAGTAGTGAGTTTACAGCTTGTATAACAGTGTAAATTTGCTGTTCCCTCAAATTAACTCAAACACACAGCCATTAATGTCTAAATCGCTGGCAACAAACGTGAGGACACCCCTAAGTGAAAATGTCCAAATTGGTCCCAAAGTGTTTTGTGTGGCCACCATTATTTTCCAGCACTGCCTAAACCCTTTTGGGGCATGAAGTTCACCAGAGCTTCACAGGTTGCCACTGGAGTCCTCTTCCCCTCCTCCATGCTTAATAGGGTTTAAATAAGCAATCAAGGGGTTAATATGGTGCACACTGGATGTAGCTAGGTACATATAACTGAAAAGGTGGGGGGGGGTTATTGAGATCCTGGGAGGGGGAACTTGGTGGTAAATGTTAATGTTTCACAGCAAGTTCAGGTTTAGTCCAGGTAAGAATGAAGAGAATGCTGAGTATGTAGAAGGCAGCCAGTCTGTAAAAGCTAGAAGGAGCTCTGAAACAATAGAAGAGAGAGAAGGACGGCGCCCTCTAAATGCAGCATGTATGATAAAAGTTTTATTACAATGGATAAAAAACACTCACATTTGAGTTGATCAAAGCCAGCATATAGAATAGTAAGATGGGTTAATTCGCATGTTCCCGGGGGATGTGGGTTTCATGGGCCAGTGGAGGGGATCCTGGGTTCTGGATCCTGTGTCCTAGGTCCTAGTAGCTCTCCGGTGGTGCTCAGGGCCTCTGGGCAGCTTGGACGTAGGCCGTGGATCCTCCATGGAGCTCCGTGCTGTCCTGTGTCTTCACTTCCGGGAACGGGGTCAGGCGGGTGGTACTTCGCGTTCAGAGCATGCGTGCTCCTTCATCAGGCTATGCTGGTGACCATATTAAGCATTGGAAGTTATACCATAGGCGAGGGGAGGGGTAGAGAGGTGATTGGGTGGAGGGCGGAACTGAGTAAAATGACAGGGTCCATTGGTAACCATCGGAACTGGGTGTACACAATACAGAAAGGAAGTCTGTGTCACGGGAGAAGTATGAGAAGCATGGAGGGACGGAGAAGTGGGAGAGGGAGGGGGGGGGGGAATGGAGGGATGGAAATCAATTTTATTATGGCTATTTATAATGATATAATTAAGTGATAATAAATTATGTGGTATTAATGCTAGAAGAATGAACAATTGAGTATATTATGATAAAACGGAAGGATTAATCAAATATATCACCAACATAACTATAGTAATAACTATTTATACGACTATATACTTACTGAGATTGATAGAAATTGATTGGTGGGATAGGGGAATGAAGTCTATATAGAAGGAAATGACAACGATAGTTATGGATGGGAAAACATATACAATTATAAAATATGTAAATATATATATGCATACGTACATATATACACGGGATTGTGTATATACATAATATATATATATACACACATGGTAGCTGTAAACTTCCAGACGGGTATTAGGACTATGGAGGGGGCGGGGATTTTTATATAAAGTGGGGGGGGGGTTAACCAGTATATACCCCTACGCGTAGGGGAAGATGTTTTTTACATATGCACACATGTACACGTACATATGTATGTACACAAGTAAATATACAAACACGTCTCTCAGGGTGTATGTATACAAAGGGCCTGTGGTAAGGAAGTGAATTATGATAAATGAAAGAATGGGATGTGGATAAAGATAAAAATAATAATAATAAAATAAAAATAGAAATAGTAATAAAAATTAAAATAATAAAAAAGTAATAATGATAATAAAAATAAGGATACGAATGACTATAAAAATAAAGATAGAAAAATCATAATAAATAAAATGGAAATAAGGATAAAAAGTGTAGACAATTGTTATTAGCATGTATGTCCTTATTGGGATGTGGAGTGGAATTGGGCTGGGGGAGGAGGGGGGTAAGGGGGAGAGACTAGAAGCTATGAAGGGATGGCTAACCATGATCCTGGAAGTATACAGGAGAGGGCCAAGGGGTACATATGTATGTATACACAAGGTGCATAGTGCGGAGTAAGAGGAACAATGTGGATTAGGGTAACGTGTGTACATATGAATGGGATACAAGTATACACTTACACACATATCTCTTAGTCAGTGAATAAATGAAACAATGAGTAAAACAATGAATAAAACAATGAATAAAACAATAAAATAAAACAGAGTGGGCATGCGTTTAGGGTCACAACAGAATAATAATTTCAATGCTATCATTAACCACTTGACAACTGGGCACTTAAACCCCCCTCGCGACCAGACCAATTTTCAGCTTTCAGCGCTCTCACACTTTGAATGACAATTACTCAGTCATACAATACTGTACCCAAATGAATTTTTTGTCTTTTTTTTCATACAAATAGAGCTTTATTTTGGTGGTATTTGATCACCTCTGGGTTTTTTATTTTTTGCGCTATAAATGAAAAAAGACCGAAAATTTTGAAAAAAAATGCATTTTTCTTTGTTTCTGTGATAAAATTTTGCAAATTAGTAATTTTTCTTCATAAATTTTGGCCACAATTTATAATGCTACATATCTTTGGTAAAAATAACCCACATTAGTGGATATTATTTGGTCTTTGTGAAAGTTATAGAGTCTACAAGCTATGGTGCAAATCATAAAAAATTGATCACACCTGAAGTACTGACGGCCTATCTCATTTCTTGCGACCCGAACAAGTCAGGAAAGTACAAATACCCTTTTTTGAAAGTAGACATTCCAAGGTATTTAGTTAGATGCATTGGGAGGTTTTTGATGTTGTCATTTTTTCACAAAATTATTTGCAAAATGAAGATTTTTTTTTCCTACAAAATTGTCATTGTCATAGGTTATTTTTCTCACATGGCATGTATATACCACAAATGACACCCAAAAATACATTCTGCTACTCCTCCTGAGTATTACGATACCACATGTGTGGGACTTTTTCACAGCCTGGCCACATACAGAGGCCCAACATGCAGGGAGCACCATCACGTGTTCTAGGAGCATAAATTACACATCTAATTTGTTGACTACCTATTACACTTTTGAAGGCCCTGGAGAACCAGGACAATGACATGTGACACTGACGTGACACTGATGACAAATGGCACTGATACGTGGCACTGATGTGGCACTGATAACAGATGGCATTGATATGTGGCACTGACACTGATGTGGCACTGATGACAGATGGCACTAATACATGGCACTGATGACAGATGGCACTAATACGTGGCACTGATGACAGATGGCACTAATACATGGCACTGACAGATGGCACTAATACGTGGCACTGATGACACGTGACACTGATGACACGTGGCGCTGATGACACGTGGCACTGATGAAAGATGGCACTAATACGTGGCACTGATGGCACTGATGACACTGATGACAGATGGCACTGATACATGGCACTGATGACATGTGACACTGATGACAGATGGCACTATGTGGCACTGATGACAGATGGCACTATGTGGCACTGATGACAGATGGCACTTATACGTGGCACTGGGGACAGATGGCAGTGGGGACAGATGGCACTGGGGACAGATGGCAGGGACAGATGGCAGGACAGATGGCAGGACAGATGGCAGGGGCAGATAAGAGTGCTGACACTTTTTTTTTTTTTTTTTTTTCTGTTTACTTACCGCTGCAGCGGTTCGCTCTCCCTCCTCACACGCTGTCTCTGTGTGAGGAGGGAAAGCCGGCGATGAGAGAGGATCTCATATGTTTACATATGAGATCCTCTCTCATTGGCAGAGTGATCGCACTGTAAACGGCCGCTGTCATTGGCCGTTTACGGTGATCTGTGACTGGTTGTGTCCGAGGGACACGGCCAGCACAAAACTTCCCAGATGCGCGCCCGCGGGAGCACGCAACGTGGAAGTAAACAGGAGGACATCCAGGGACGCCCTCCCGGCAATTGGAGTCCGCGCTGTAGCCGTCTTTTGGCTATAGGGTGGACGCCTAGTGGTTAAGGCCTCCTAGCGATAAAGTGGCTAGTGTGTTTATCCAGTAATTTTCTCTTTTGCACAACCATTTGTAGCGTTCAGCGGTGGGGAGGGTGTGTGGAATAGACTCTATAACCCAAACGCGTAACCCTGAAGATGTTTGCCCGTGACATTCTTTGAAATGTCTCGGTACATTGTGCTTTTCAATGCCCTTCTCTACAAAGTTGCGATGCTCACCAAACCGTTTGTGGAGTATACGTATGGTGCGGCCTACATATAGTAGGCCGCAGGGGCGTGTGAGGCAATAGACCACATAATCTGAACCACAGTTGAAAAATAAATCGGGAATAACGTACTGTTTTCCCTTATGATGGAAATCTTTTTGCCATGTGTGACATGGGCACATGTGAGGCAAAGGGGCTTCCTGCATTGATACATGCCTTTAATGTTAATAAAAGGTTAAGGGAGTACTGGTTGTGGGGCATGCTGATTTAATTTTACTAGGTGCTATTTGGGCCTTTATATTCTTGGCCCGTCTGTAGGTGACTAGTGGTTTATCGCTTATGGTAGGTTTTAGATGCGGATCCTCACGCAGAATGGACCAATGTTTAGTGAAGATTTTTTCCATTTTCTTAAATATGTTGTGGTATTGTGTCACAAATCTGACAGGTTGGCTAGTGTCATCTGTATTGGTTTCTCTCCTATCCTTCACATTTCCACGGAGATAATATTGAAAGGCATCTTCTATGATGTGATCTGGATAATCCTTGTCTTTAAATTTAGCTTTGAGTAATTGGCCATGGGTTTCGTAATCCTGTAAGCGCGTGCAGTTGTGTTGACAAAACTGACTTTTTGGGATATTTTTAACCTATCATGGGTGGTGGCAACTGTTACAGTGCAAGTATGAGTTCCCTGAGGTAGATTTTGTATAGTTCTGGGCACAAATGGTATTCTCATGGTAGAAAAGTTCCAGATCCAAAATGGCCAATTTCTTGCTGTCTGGGACTGAGGTAAATGATAGACCCATAGTGTTGCTATTGCAATGTTGGACAAAAGATGGGATGGAGGTTTCTGGGCCATCCCAAATAATAACCACATCATCTATGTAGCGCCCATAGTAGAATATGTGCGGCACATGTGGGTTATTGTTTTGTATGTGTTGAAACTCCCAAAAACCCATAGTCAGGTTTGCATAGCTGGGGGCAAAATTGATCCCCATAGCTGTTCTTTGTTTTTGAATGTAGAAGTCCCCATTTGATTCGAAATAATTATGTGTTAGGAAAAATTCTAAAATTTCAAGTATAAATTTATTCTGATGTGGGTTGAGTGATGGCTCATTGTTGAGGTAGTATTGTACAGCTTGAAGTCCAATATTGTGAGGAATGGATGTATATAAGGAGACCACATCTAGCGAGAGCCAGCGAGACGTGGCCCCCAAGAGTAGTATTGTAGCGTGTTCAGAAGGTGAATGCTGTCTTTGATGTAGGAAGGTAGATTCTGTACAATACTTTGCAGAAAATTATCAATGTAGATAGAGAAGTAGCTGGTTACGTTTTCCATGGCCACCACTATTGGTCTACCCGGGGGATGTGTGGGATCTTTATGCACCTTCGGAAGATGGTAAAAGTATGGCCTTTTATAAAAGTCATGTTTAAGAAATGTGGCCTCTGGTGCTGTAACTATACCGTCTGTTTCTGCTCGGTCTATTATATCATGTGCTTCAATAGTGAATTTGGGTAAGGTATCTCCAGGGAGTTTTTTGTATGTGCAAGTGCCGGATAGGAGTCTAGTTGTTTCTAGAATATAATCTGTATGGTTCTGGACTACTATACCTCCTCCTTTGTCTGTGGGCTTAATGACCAATTGTCTATTGTAGGTAAGTAATTTGAGGGCCGTGCGTTCTGCGGAGGTTAAATTGGATGGTGAATTAGTGCGTGAGTTGGACATTTGACACATTCGTAAAATATCAGCATATACAACCTGATAGAAGCTTTGGACATATGGTCCTTTAGCAAAAGTGGGATAAAAAATGGATTTCGGTTTAAAATTCGTACTTAGAATGGGTGGAGAGGTAGGTGGATGTTGAGTTAAAGATTCAACCAGGTCATCAGAAGGGATGAGCCGAACACCCCCCTGTTCGGTTCACACCAGAACATGCGAACAGGAAAAAAGTTCGCTCGAACACCGTTAAAGTCTATGGGACACGAACATGAATAATCAAAAGTGCTAATTTTAAAGGCTAATATGCAAGTTATTGTCATAAAAAGTGTTTGGGGACCTGGGTCCTGCCCCAGGGGACATGGATCAATGCAAAAAAAAGTTTTAAAAACTGACGTTTTTTCAGGAGCAGTGATTTTAATAATGCTTAAAGTCAAACAATAAAAGTGTAATATCCCTTTAAATTTCGTACCTGGGGGGTGTCTATAGTATGCCTGTAAAGGGGCGCATGTTTCCTGTGTTTAGAACAGTCTGACAGCAAAATTACATTTTGAAGGAAAAAACTCATTTAAAACTACCCGCGGCTATTGCATTGCCGACAATACACATAGAAGTTCATTGATAAAAACGGCATGGGAATTCCCCAAAGGGGAACCCCGAACCAAAAAAAAAAAAAAAAAATGACGTGGGAGTCCTCCTAAATTCCATACCAGGCCCTTCAGGTCTGGTATGGATATTAAGGGGAACCCCGGCCAAAATTAAAAAAAAAAATGACGTGGGGTTCCCCCTAAATTCCATCTGGTATGGATTTTAAGGGGAACCCCGCGCCAAAAAAAAAAAAAAAACGGCGTGGGGTCCCCCCAAAAATCCATACCAGACCCTTATCCGAGCACGCAACCTGGCAGGCCGCAGGAAAAGAGGGGGGGATGAGAGTGCGGCCCCCCCCTCCTGAACTGTACCAGGCCACATGCCCTCAACATTGGGAGGGTGCTTTGGGGTAGCCCCCCAAAACACCTTGTCCCCATGTTGATGAGGACAAGGGCCTTATCCCCACAACCCTGGCCGGTGGTTGTGGGCGTCTGCGGGCGGGGGGCTTATCGGAATCTGGAAGCCCCCTTTAACAAGGGGACCCCCAGATCCCGGCCCCCCCTGTGTGAAATGGTAAGGGGGTACTTAGCCCTACCATTTCACTAAAAGACTGTCAAAAATGTTAAAAATGACAAGAGACAGTTTTTGACAATTCCTTTATTTAAATGCTCCTTCTTTCTTCTATCTTCCTTCATCTTCTGGTTCTTCTGGCTCTTCTGGTTCTTCCTCCGGCGTTCTCGTCCAGCATCTCCTCCGCGGCGTCTTCTATCTTCTTCTCCTCGCGCCGCTCCGCACCCATGGCATGGGGGGAGGCTCCCACTCTTCTCTTCTTCTCTTCTTCTCTTCTTCATTTTCTTCTCCGGGCCGCTCCGCAACCCATGCTGGCATGGAGGGAGGCTCCCGCTGTGTGACGGCGCTCCTCGTCTGACGGGTCTTAAATAACGGGGGGCGGGGCACGGTGACTTGACGGGACTTTCCTATGACGTCACGGGGAATGCCACAGGGAAGTCCCATCGGCCCGGAGAAGAAAATGAAGAAGAGAAGAAGAGAAGAAAAGAAGAAGAGAAAAAGATGAAGAGAAGAGCAGGAGCCTCCCCCCATGCCATGAGTGCGGAGCGGCCCGAGGAGAAGAAGATAGAAAACGCCGCAGAGGAGATGCTGGACGAGAACACGGGAGGAAGAACCAGAAGAGCCAGAAGAACCAGAAGAGGAAGAAGAAGAAGATGAAGGAAGAAGCATTTAAATAAAGGAATTGTCAAAAACTGTCTTGTCATTTTTAACATTTTTGACAGTTTTTTAGTGAAATGGTAGGGGTAAGTACCCCCTTACCATTTCACACAGGGGGGGCGGGATCTGGGGGTTAAAGGGGGCTTCCAGATTCCGATAAGCCCCCCGCCCGCAGACCCCCACAACCACCGGCCAGGGTTGTGGGGGTGAGGCCCTTGTCCTCATCAACATGGGGACAAGGTGTTTTGGGGGGCTACCCCAAAGCACCCTCCCAATGTTGAGGGCATGTGGCCTGGTACGGTTCAGGAGGGGGGTTCACTCTCGTCCCCCCCTCTTTTCCTGCGGCCTGCCTTGTTCCGTGCTCGGATAAGGGTCTGGTATGGATTTTTGGGGGGACCCCACCCCTTTTTTTTTCTTTTTTTTTGCCGCGGGCTTTCCCGTAAAATCCATACCAGACCTGAAGGGTCCTGTTAAACAGGGGCTGTTTTTTTTTAAATTTTGGTTCGGGGTTCCCCTGTGGGGAATTCCCATGCCGTTTTTATCAATGAACTTCTATGTGTATTGTCGGCAATGCAATAGCCGCGAGTAGTTTTAAATGGGTTTTTTCCTTCGAAATGTCATTTTTGCTGTCAGACTGTTCTAAACACGGGAAACATGCGCCCCTTTACAGGCATACTATAGACACCCCCCAGCTACAAAATTTAAAGGGATATTACACTTTTATTGTTTGACTTTAAGCATTATTAAAATCACTGCTCCTGAAAAAACAGCTGTTTTTAAAACTTTTTTTGCATTGATCCATGTCCCCTGGGGCAGGACCCAGGTCCCCAAACACTTTTTTTGACAATAACTTGCATATAAGCCTTTAAAATTAGCACTTTTGATTATTCATGTTCGTGTCCCAATAGACTTTAACGGTGTTCGCGTGTTCGAACAAACTTTTTTCCTGTTCGCATGTTCTGGTGCGAACCGAACAGGGGGGTGTTCGGCTCATCCCTATTAGGCAGGACAATCAGTGAGTTAGCTGCACTTACAGTGTATTGTGTATATATATATGCATCACAGGTGTTGCATATATATATATATATATACACTGTATTCAGTTTAGCTAGATCCGTTCCTGTTATCATCTTACTGACAGGCAGGCTTGTCTTGTTACAGTATTTACAGCTACCTGAAGAAAATTGCTGGTGTTCTTTTGATCCTATTAGTACCACAGTCAGGCAGCTAGACTATTTACAGTGTTCATCCAAATCTACAAGTTAGTGCAGTGCGTCCTGCTCACAGTGTTCAACTAAAACTACAAGTTAGTGTAGTGAGACCTCTGCACAGTGTTCAGCTAAAACTACAAGTTAGTGTAGTGCGTCCTGCTCACAGTGTTCAGCTAAAACTACATGTTAGTGTGGTGCGTCCTCCTCACAGTGTTCAGCTAAACCTACAAGTTATTTTTTTGCGAGCTCTGCACAGTGTTCATCTAAAGCTACAGGTTAGTGTAGTGCGTCCTGCTCACAGTGTTCAGCTAAAACTACAAGTTAGTGTGGTGCGTCCTCCTCACAGTGTTCAGCTAAAACTACAAGTTAGTGTAGTGAGACCTCTGCACAGTGTTCATCTAAAAATACAAGTTAGTGCAGTGCGTCCTGCTCACAGTGTTCAGCTAAAACTACAAGTTAGTGTAGTGAGACCTCTGCACAGTGTTCAGCTAAAACTACAAGTTAGTGTAGTGCGTCCTGCTCACAGTGTTCAGCTAAACTACAAGTTAGTGTGGTGCATCCTCCTCACAGTGTTCAGCTAAACCTACCTGTAGAAGGTTGGTGGTGTTTTCCTGATCCTATCACTACCGCAGGCAGCTAAAAAAGCTACAAGTTATTTTTTTGTGAGCTCTGCACAGTGTTTAGCTAGAGCTACCTGTAGAAGGTTGGTGGTGTTCTCATACTACAGGCAGGCAGTTGATTTTGCTAGCTGCAGTATCAGTACTTATATACATACATATTATATATATATATATATATATATATATATATAATATATTATATTATATTATATTATATTATATTATATTATATTATATTATATTATATTACATTATATTTATTTACATAGATATATATATATATATATATATATATATATATATATATATATATATATATATATATCCCAGATTAGTGCAGCTACAGTAAATTAGTATGTCTGGAAGGCCAAGAAGGAGAGGCAGACAGTCATCCTCATCCTCTCTCACCCATGCTCAGGGTACTTTGTCTGGCAAAGCAGCGGCCTCTTCCCTCGGCTCAATGTCATCAGTGACTCCTTCCCTAGCCCCACCATGTCCTCCTGAGGAGTCCCTCGAACTGTTTGACCACAGTGTTGGGTACATGCTCCAGGAGGATGCCCAGCGTTTGGAAGGCTCTGATGATGATACTGAGCTCGATGAAGGCAGTAACATGAGCACAGACAGAGGGGCTGCCCAAGAAGGACAGCAATCTGGCAGTCATGCTCCCCCTGCTGCAGCATACTGCCAGGTTTTCTCCAGTGATGAGGAGGGAGGGGATGATGAGGTCACTGACTCAAGGTGGGTGCCTGATAGGAAGGAGGAGGAGGAGGAGGCGGCACATCACCAATGAGGCAGGATGCCCTCCAGGGGCCAGCCTAAGGGCAGCACATTGACTGCATCACACCCCAAAGCTCCACATGTGCAGGGCACTGCAGTCTCTGCGCGTTATTCAAAAAGTTCTTTGGTGTGGGCCTTTTTTCAGACGAGTGCATCAGAACCCACCGCTGCTATTTGCAACATATGTCTCAAGCGTATCTCGCGTGGCCAAAATATCTCCCGCTTGGGTACCACATGCTTGACCAGACATATGTTGACCTTCCATGCAGTTCGTTGGCAAGCGTATCTAAAAGACCCACACCAAAGAACAAAGAGGACCTCTGCATTGAGAAGAATGAAGGTGTAGAATTAGGTGTGTCACAGCCAAGTACTTGTGGGCAATCTGTTTTTGGTACACCGACGTCAGATTGTACCAAGCAAATTTCCCTGCCCCAGCTGCTGCACCGCCGAAAGAAGTTTGCTCCCAGCCATCCACAACAGCGGTTGAATGCTAGCTTGGCAAAATTGCTAGCACTTCAACTGCTGCCTTTTCAGTTGGTAGACTCTGCCCCCTTCCGTGAGTTTGTGGAATGTGCGGTTCCTCAGTGTCAGGTACCCAAACGCCACTTTTTCTCAGGAGGGCGATTCCGGCTCTCTACCGGCATGTGGAAGGCAATGTCCATGCCTCGCTGGACAGGGTGGTCAGCGGTAAAGCGCATATTACCGCTGACTCATGGTCCAGCAGGCATGGACAGGGACGTTACCTAAGTTTCACGGCGCATTGGGTGACTCTGCTGGCAGCTGGGAAGGATGCAGGACAAGGTGCAGTAGTGTTGGAGGTTGTTCCGCCACCACGCCTCTAAAATGCCACTACTGATTGTGACACACCTCTCTCCTCCACCCCCTCCTCTTCTTCTTCCTCCATGGCCTCTTCCTGTGCTTTTTCCTCGGAATCAGCGGTGCTCTGTAGCCGTTCAAGGGGCTACGCAAGTACGCAGGCCAAAAGATGCCATGTGGTGCTTGAGCTGGTATGCTTGGGGGACAGGAGCCACACTGGGGCAGAGGTTCTGTCAGCTCTGCAGGGGCAGGTTCAGAGGTGGTTGACACCACGCCAACTTAAGGCAGGAATGGTGGTTTGCGACAATGGCACCAACCTCCTCTCTGCCCTCCGACAGGGACAAATGACCCATGTGCCCTGTTTGGCTCATGTCCTTAACTTGGTGGTGCAGCGGTTCTTGGGCAGGTACCCGGGCTTACAGGATGTCCTGAGGCAGGCCAGGAAAGTCTGTGTGCATTTCTGCCAGTCATATAATGCCAGTGCTCGGCTGGCGGACCTCCAAAAGGAGTTTAACCTGCCCAAGAACCGCCTAATCTGTGACATGCCCACCAGGTGGAACTCAACGTTGGCCATGCTGCAGCGGCTGCACACGCAGCAGAGGGCCGTCAATGAGTACCTGTGCAACTGTGGCACCAGGACAGGGTCAGGGGAGCTTGTTTTTTTCCCCAAGCCAGTGGGCCATGATCAGGGATGCATGCACTGTCCTGTCACCATTTGAGGAGGCCACGAGGATGGTAAGCAGTGACAGTGCATTCATCAGTGACACTGTCCCCCTTGTCCACCTGTTGGAGCACACGCTGCGTGGAATAATGGACAGGGCACTTGAGGCAGAACAGAGGCAGGAAGAGGACTTCCTTAGCTCTCAAGGCCCCCTTTATCCAGACAGTGTTCCTGCGTGCCCGCCGATCACACAGGAAGAGGACAAGGAGGTGGAGGAGGAGGAGGAAGATTGTGTCAGTATGGAGGTGGAGCCTGGCACTCAGCATCAGCAGCAGTCTTTAAGGGATCAGTCCCAAGAAACACATGGACTTGTACGTGGCTGGGAGGAGGTGGCTGCGGACCATGTCGTCCTTAGTGACCCAGAGGACCCTGGACCTTATGCCTCAGCAAACCTATGCTACATGGCCTCCCTGATCCTGCAAAGCCTGCGTAAGGATCCTCGTATTTGTGGTATCAAGGAGAAGGACCAATACTGGCTGGCAACCCTCCTTGATTCACGTTACAAGGGTAACGCAGAGGGAGCAAAGGATGAAACATCTTCGGGAGGCCTTGCAGAAAGGTCTGTGCAACGCGTTCCCAGAGACTAGGAGGTTACAAACTCCTGTTTCTGGACAACGTGTTGCTGAGACTTCGGTCAGTCAATGAAGGAGTGGTGGAGAAGGTGGCCGTCTGACCGATGCGTTCAGACAATTTTTTAGTCCACAGCCCCAAGGTATGATTGGTTCCAGCAACCATCGCCAGCGTCTGTTTTACATGGTGCAGAAATACCTAGGGGCAAGAGCTGACTTGGACACCTTTCCCACCGAAAATCCTCTGGGTTACAGGGTCTTGAGGATGGATCACTGGCCAGAGCTTGCACACTATGCAATTGAGCTACTGGCCTGTCCTGCATCCAGCGTTCTTTTGGAACGCACATTCAGTGCTGCTGGAGGCTTTGTAACCGATCACAGGGTGCGTCTGTCCTACGACTCGGTCGATCGACTGACCTTCATAAAAATGAATCAGTCTTGGATCACCACCAGCTACCAAGCACCGGATGCTGATGTAACCGAATAATTTTTTTTTTTAAATCTCAGATCCCTTCAAAGACTGCCTATGCTGATGTTGAGTGACTATCCTGAGTAATTATCCTCTTCCTATTCAATGATCACGCTGATAGCTTGTAAGAACATTTTTGGTTCTGGCCGCCGTCACCATTGCCTAAGGCCCAATTTTTCAGCCCCTGTTTAACAGGGGCGTGTAATTACAATTTTTGATGCAATACTTTGCAGCAGGGCTCGTTCCTGCGTTCCAACTAGAGTATCTGTGAGGGGTTGCAGTGTTGTGGCACCAGCACCAGTGCCTAAGGCCTAATTTTTCAGCCCCTGTTTAACAGGGGCATTTAATTACAATTTTTGATGCAATACTTTTCAGCAGGGCTTGTTCCTGTGTTCCAACTAGAGTATCTGTGAGGGGTTGCAGTGTTGTGGCACCACCACCACCAAAAGCCCAATTTTTCAGCCCCTGTTCAACAGGGGCATGTAATTACAATTCTTGATCTAATATTTCACAGCAGGGCCCATTTCTGCGCCCACCAAGAGCGAGTGAGGACTTACAGTGTTGTGGCACCAGCACCACCACTACCAAAGGCCCAATTTTTCTGCCCCTGTTCAACAGGGGCATGTATCTACAATTCTTGATCTAATATTTCACAGCAGGGCCCTGTGAGGGCTTACAGTGTTGTGGCCACAACACCTAAGGCCCAAATTTCTGCTGAGTATATAGGGCAGGCCCCTACTTTCAAACATCTAACTTACAAACGACTCCTACTTGCAAACGGAAGGAGACAACAGGAAGTCAGATGAAATCTACCCCATGGAAGGGAAATTCTCTTCTGTAATAGTTAATATGGGAAAAACATTTCTCCTTTCCACTGATGATTTATCACCAATCCATGTTTCACAAAAAAACCCACATTTTCAAAAAACATTTGTCATTGGGACAAAAAGTGAGGTGAAATCTTCTGAAGAGGAGCACAGACAGCAAAACAAATGTCACAGGGGTGATAACCCTTCCCTGTGTTTTCCAAAAAGCTTAAAAAAGATTTTTTGGCTGGAGCTAAACACGTTAAAAATGTACCCGTTCAAAATTACAAACGGATTCTGCTTAACAACAAACCTACAGTCCCTGTCTTGTTTGCACTGCCTGTATACTGCTGTTCAGAGTATATAGGGCCTGGTGGCCCCACACCTTTCCTTTTTTTTAATTTGGGTGCGGGGTTCCCCTTAATATCCATACAAGACCCAAAGGGCCTGGTAATTGACCCAACATTACATTAAAGCCACAAGCAGTTTTAAATGACTTTTTTTCCTTTAAAAATGACATTTTGTGCAGGGACTGTTCTAAGCACGGGAAATACGCGCCACTTTACAGGCATACTATAGACACCCCCCAAGTACGATATTTAAAGGAATATTTCACTTTTTTTTTTTTTACTTTAAGCATCATTAAAATCACTGCTCCCGAAAAAACGGCCGTTTTTAAAAGTTTTTTTTTGCATTGATACATGTCCCCTGGGGCAGGACCCGGGTCCCCAAACCCTTTTTAGGACAATACCATGCAAATTAGCCTTTAAAATGAGCACTTTTGATTTTGGACATTCGAGTCCCATAGACGCCGATAGGGTTCTAACGTTCGTGCAAATTTTCGGTTCGTTCGCAGGTTTTGGTGCGAACCGAACCGGGGGGGTGTTCGGCTCATCCCTAGTTAGTAGTTAAGAGATGTTAATGATAATTGGCAAGGCAGATCTATAAAACTATTTAAGCAAAAGCCTATAATGATATATTCACTTAGTATGTATTTTCAAACTTTTGAGGGCATAGGTAATGACAATCCACAAAGCAATTTTTTGCAGTGTTTGCAAGCAAGAAAGAGCGAGGTAAGGCAAGATAAGACAATATCTGCAGTAATTGTAAGTTATAGGTTGAAACTGTTCCACCACAATGATTACCTTCATGCATCTCTTGCTGAGATCATTCACATTGTTCACTCAGAGTATGGATAAATATAAAAAGTAGATGTAAATATGAGCAAGTATACTGAAGCTTACCAATTAGTAGATAAATAATTACGCAGATGATGGTGGAAGTAGATTTTCAAGTAAAAAGTATGTAAAGATGCAAAGTAGATTTTACAGGTTAAGTTGTGTTTACTGTTCAGACTGTTATTTCAATTGTTGTTCAATTATTCAAGTTCCAGGTTTCCTCAAAAGTACCTTCAGATGCATAACTTACATTTGCATAAAATAGTCTCAGTAAAAAATATCTAAGCAGGATAAGCAATGGCTAGCAAAGCAGAAGCAGAGCAGAAGCAGACATAGAATGCAAGTATAAACTCGGTGTGCAGATGTAAACAGTCACTAGGAGAGCGAATATAGAAATTTTATGCAGACTCGAGCCTTCACATGCACAGTTCATACTTGGACCTAGCCGTCCATATATTGAGTATAGTGTGTATTTGCTAAAAGCAGAAAAGGATAAACGACAGCTAGCGAGCAGAAGAAGCAGATCCGATATGCAGGTGTAGACTCAAGTTTCAGGCTTCTACCAATATAAATTTTCTATATATATTTGTATAGGCTTTATCGGCTTTAAAATACAGTCCATAGAGCAGTGGCGGCCCGTCCATAGCGGGCTCCTGGGCGCCGACACCCCTCCAGGCAGTCTAAAAAAAAAAAAAAATGTAAAAAAAAAATATTTTTTTTTAAAGCTGGCCCTTTAAAAAAACAAAAAAGGTCCTTAAGTGCACTGTGTTCGGACGCCAGATACAGTGCGACGCCAGACACAGTGCACTTATGGGAAGCGCCACGTCTATGCAATCACGAGATTGCATACGTGGCGCTTCATTTGCGGGCGTTTAGCCCGCCTTGCGGCGCTTTCTGAAGTGCCGAGTAGCTTCTGCCCAGCACTAGTATCTATTACTATGGCCGGGCAGTTTGATTGACATCTGAGTATGATGTCACTTCCTGTTTCTCTCCAAGTGCGCCCAGGAGAGAGAAGCAGGAAGTATGAGAACAATGGAGCTCTCCAGGAGACACCGCTGGAGAGGACAACACACAGCAAGGTAAGTAACTGGGGTAGGGGGGTTTGATGGTGACATATGCTGCAATCTGGTGACACATGCTGCAATCTGGTGACACACGCTGCAATCTGACGACACACGCTGCAAACACGCTGCAATCTGGTGACACACGCTGCAAACATGCTGCAATCTGGTGACACACGCTGCAATCTGGTGACACACGCTGCAAACATGCTGCAATCTGGTGTCACACACTGCAATCTGACGACACACGCTGCAATCTGACGACACATGCTGCAATCTGACGACACATGCAGCAAACACGCTGCAATCTGACGACATACGCTGCAATCTGACGACACACGCTGCAAACGCGCTGCAATCTGGTGACACACGCTGCAATCTGGAGACACACGCTGCAAACATGCTGCAATCTGGTGACACACGCTGCAATCTGGTGACACACGCTGCCATCTGGTGACACACGCTGCCATCTGGTGACACACGCTGTAATCTGGTGACACACGCTGTAATGGGTGTCGCTCGCTGCTGCAATTTGGTGACACATGCTGCTGCAATTTGGTGACACATGCTGCTGCAATTTGGTAGTGACATACGCTGCTGAAATTTGGTGACACACGATGCTGAAATTCGGTGACACACTCTGCTGCAATTTGGTGGTGACACAAGCTGCTGCAATTTGGTGGTGACACATGCTGCTGCAATTTGGTGGTGACACACGCTGCTGCAATTGGTGGTGACACATGCTGCTGCAATTTGGTGGTGACACACGCTGCTGCAATTGGTGGTGACACATGCTGCTGCAATTTGGTGGTGACACATGCTGCTGCAATTTGATGGTGACACATGCTGCTGCAATTTGATGGTGACACATGCTGCTGCAATTTGATGGTGACACATGCTGCTGCATTTGGTGGGACACAGGCTGCATGTTATGTGACACCGGCTGCATGTAAGGAGGGACTCCGCTGGGGGCACCTGATGTAAGGAGGGACTCCGCTGGGGACACCTGATGGCATCTGGTGGCAGGCGACGTGGCTAGTGACAAGCTCAGGCTCCCACTGATTCTGCATTATGGTGAGTTGATTGATTTCATTTTATATTACAATGTAATAATAGAAATAATGCGCTTCAATCATCCTGACACCATAACAACCATGGTGCCGGAATGATTAAAGCGGTAACATCAGGTGTTTGGAGTATCTTTATCTGCTGATTGTTAAACTTTCTAGAATACACATATTTCTGTTGTTGTGTAGGATCTGGGCCTGTTGTCCCTCCATCCCTCTCCCCCCATCCCTCGTTCATCGCCCACTATTTCGCTGAAATCACGCACATTTTCACCAAGTGGGAGGGGTCGAAAATGAAGGGCGGTGCCTGGCGCCCCCCATCCTAAAACTTCACCAGCCGCCACTGCCATAGAGCAATCTTTGCACACAGGTAAAGACAAGATGAAACAGGACAAGCAATAGCTACAACAGCTTTTATAATAGCTTTAAACTAAAAGTTCTTATTAATCTTATTAATCCTATTAATCATCTTACTGCTGCATCCAGACATAAAGTCCTCCAATTTATCCAGAAGCACTTACAAGATGGGTAAGCTCTATAACCTATAGTTTACTCTGAAAATTACTTTACTTTAATTTATTTAGACAATTTTTTTCCAATTGTTCCTACCCGGTCTTCGGTCCTCCTTCAATCCTCCTCCTGTTGTGTCCTCCTGTCAGCACTGCTAGTGGGTCCCCACTGTAAACTTCTCCCCTCCTCGAGTTTTTGTTCACCTCCAGACCTCTGTGGTGAATCTTTCAATCC
The DNA here is from genome assembly GCA_037952925.1 of Lithobates clamitans. Lineage (NCBI taxonomy): Eukaryota > Metazoa > Chordata > Amphibia > Anura > Ranidae > Lithobates > Lithobates clamitans. The sequence continues at coordinate 1,675,630 of JBBGZY010000939.1, read as the reverse complement.
AGGGCTTCTGTAGGGACGCCTGTCCCACTACACTGCATCCGACCGGCTACTCTGCTGTCTCAGTCACGTCTCGTCTCAGCTGCGTGACACCTTCTGCACCACACAACCACCTCCCCCTAGCCTCTCTCACAGGCAGGAAGGGGGACTACATTCACCGACTCCATCGGGCTCCCCAGCAGCTTCCCTCCTTGCTTACTCCGGTTTTGATCAACAGGCCATGCCGCCTGCAAGCAGGCATACCCGCCCACCAGCCTCTCTCCCAGGCAGGGAGCTGGATCAGCAGCCAGAGCCACTGGAGCAACTCCAGGTTTCTGTCACGCCTCCAGTGTACACTGGTGTGTACCCAGCGGAAGAGGATCTCACCTAAAGCGGAGGGAAAGTCTAGCCAGAGACCTGTAGTAACAGGTGAGAAGTCTCAGTCTTTTTGTATTAGGTTGGTGCAGCTTCACTGCCTCCGATCCCAAGTGGCATGTACAGCGTAAGAGTGTTATAGGAGAGTTGTCAAAACGGCAACATACGCCGGCTAAAATAGGGTGAAATGGATATTGCATACGTTCTCATACTCGCTCGGGGTGATGCATGAGGCCTCACAGCAAGTTCCTACTTGGCGCCATCTTGTGGCTCCACCCCCAGTCCTAACTGCAAACCTTTGTATTAAGCTTTGTATATGTTATGTTTAAAACTCAATAAAAACTCATTGGAATTAAAAATCATATATATGTCTCCTGATGTAAATCCAAGTAAGTTCTGTCATTTGGAGATAAGGATTAAGCATCAATCGTGATGAATGAGTGTCAACCAGTCACAGCGACAATCCACCACAAACGACAGTCGATGGCCAGATGCCAGATGCTGGGTGATGTCATTGATCAAATATGATCGTGGCAATTTTTTGGTGAATGTCACTACCCAGAATCCCCGCCAACGTGCTTACAGTTTGAAACAAGTCATCAGCAAACTTTCATTCAGTGACAGTAGAGATTCCACAGCTAAATAAATGTCTTACAGCTGCATTAGCCAGAGGTTTGAGCAGGTGATTTGGTTTTATCTGCCATTTTGCTCACCTATTCTTCAAACTGCAGACAACTGGTTTTGGGTTGAACTCATGGTTGACCCAAACAGAAAGCTCATTCTTACGTGCGAAAATAAATGTGCAATATTAATGGATTATGGAGAATTATATAGTTGGATCATATTGTTCAGCTGGTAATAATAACATACATGTTACAAATGCAATTATAAATGTACAGCCAGTATATGTAGAAGTATTGGGGTTCTCCAAACATGCAGGATTCAAATTATGTCTATTGTGTGTTTCTTTTACAGGATGGAGTCCAGTAAAGGGTATTACGAATGCTTTGTATTTTGTATGTTGTATATTAGGACCCGGAGCACTCATTTTGGATAAGTTTGTTGAACAAGGTAAGTTACTGACATTTGGTCTATAAGTCGGTATGTAAGCGTGTATTAGGAATATTATACAACCCTCAGATACCAGAACATGTGATATCAGATTGGTTGGGGACTAGAGGATCCTCAAGACCACCAATCCTTGGTCTCCGGGAAATGCAGAGTGTTCAATAATACCGGCCATACACAATAGATTATCATTTTTCAAATAACAATTTCCCGCTATCATTTGTTTGTTCCTTTTGATACTGACAAACATCAGCCTCCTTTTATCTGACCGATTGATTTCAACAAACAAATAAAAGAGATACTGATGAGCTCACAAATGATTATAGGAAGTAATGCATGCTTATTATGATCACAGATTGAAAGCAATCAGATTTTTAGTACCTAAAAAGTAGGGATGGGCCAAACGACCCCCTGTATGATTTGCACCTGAACTTTCTAACATCTCGAAAGTTCGGAACCGAATAATAAACCCCATTGAAGTCTATGGGACCCGAACTGGAAGAATCAAAAGTGCCCATTTTGAAGGCTTATATGCAAGTAATTGGGCATACAATGGTAATGGGGGCCCGGGTACAGCCCTGGGGGTCATATTTACTGATGCTTAACCACTTCAATACCAGGCACTGGCAGGCATTGAGGGATTCCCGACATGGTAGCAGCGCAAGCTGTCCTTACTCGGCGTCTGTGCTGCTACCAAGTCAGGAATCCCTTAATGCTATATGTATAAGGTCTCCATCAGGGATTATACCAGCAGCAATTCCACTAATACTGTATCTGGGATGCCCTTGACTGATCCAGTTTATATTTGGTCACACTGGATGATACCAATTACCCTGGGACAAACTTATTGACAATCTCCTACCGGACTTGGCTGTCTCTGGACTTGCTGGATCGCACTATACAAATCTGGGGACTCCCATTTGTAGACGCCTATCGAGGTTGAGGACAAGCACAACTCATCTAACTCATTTTATTACTTTTATTGCCTTTTCCTTTATGGAAAATAATATGCCAAAAGCTCCTGAGGAAGCGTTACTGAATGCGTAACATGTAGAGCAAGTCGAGCAATTTTGTACACGGTCTCCTTTGAAACCTATTATGATTGAACAAGTCAAATGATCGAATACTTTGTTTAAAGATATACTTATTATATAGATAGTGTATATAATTTGCTCCCAGGTATTTTTCTGTGAAAATATGTAGGTCTATGTATATGCTTTTTAACCACTTGCCGCCTGCCCTATTACAAAATGACAGCGGCAAAGTGGTTTGATATTCCTGACAGGACGTCATATGACGTGATCAGGAATATCGAGCCGCTGCGCGCCCCCGGGGGCGCGCATCATGGCGTTCGTTGTTGCGGGGTGTCACTCTGACACCCCGCAACACCGATTTAGGTAAAGAGTCTCTGACGGAGACTCTTTACCACGTGATCAGCCGTGTCCAACGGCTGATCACAATGTAAATAGGAAGAGCCGGTAATCAGCTTTTCCTCACTCGCGTCTGACAGACGAGAGTAGAGGAGAGCCGATTGGCTGCTCTCCTGACAGGGGGGTCTGTGCTGATTGTTTATCAGCACAGCCCCCCCTCGGATCCTGCCCAGGACCACCAGGGAAGCCGCCCAGGACCACCAGGGAAGCCATCCACACTGGACCACCAGGTATGCCCCTAGACCCCCAGGGAAATACCACTATGTGCCCAGGCAGCTGCCAATCTGTGCCCAGGCAGCTGCCAATCAGTGTCCACTCCAATGCCTACCACTGCCAGTGCCACCGGGGATGCCTATCAGTGCTTCATATCAGTGCCGCGTATCAGTCCCCATCAGTGCCACGTATCAGTGCCCAGCAGTGCCGCCTATCAGTGCCCATCAGTGCCCAGCAGTGCCGCCTTTCAGTGCCCATCAGTGTTGCCTATCAGTGCCCATCAGTGCCAACCAGTGCCACCCATGAGTGCCCATCAGTGCCGCCTATCAATGCCCATCAGTGCTGCATATCAGTGCCACCTATCAGTGCCGCCTACCAGTGCCCATCGTCAGTGCCGGTCAGTGCCCGCTCATTGGTGCCACCTCATCGGTGCCACCGTATCAGTGCCTGTCAGTGCTGCCTTATCAGTACCCATCAGTGAAAGAGAAAACGTACTTATTTACAATTTTTTTTAACAGAAAGAAAAGCAAAACTTTTATTTTTTTCAAAATTTTCGCTCTTTTTTTTTATTTGTTTAGCAAAAAATAAAAGCCCCAGAGGTGATCAAATACCACCAAAAGAAAGCTCTATTTGTGGGAACAAAATGATAAAAATGTAGTTTGGGTACAGTGTTGCATGACCGCGCAATTGTCATTCAAACTGCGACAGCGCTGAAAGCTGAAAATTGGTCTGGGCAGGAAGGTGTCTAAGTGCCCTGTATTGAAGTGGTTATTAACTTCTGTAATAAATATTTAAACTCTAAGGGGGCGTGGCTTGATGGTGGAGCGAGCGGCTGCATAGACACACCGCTCCGGCTCCTAACTGCCATCCTACAGGCATCCTGTGTCCTATCCTTTCACTGAAGGTCTCTAATTGCTCCCCACGGCTGTAGGCATCCGACAGGCTGGCAACTATGGTGAAATACGGGCCGGCTTGGGCCACATCCACGTCGGACCGGCTGGCGGGCTTTCGGAGGCAAGATGGCGCCGGGATACAGGCTCCTCAGACAGACACGCTGCAGACATGCTCTCCTGCTGACCAGAGCTCTGCTAGTGGGGTGAGTGCCTCTACTCCAGCTATATTTCAGTCACAAATAGACCCCCAGCAACTCCATAACCCCTATTCAGCACAGGACTCTCAACATTTTGCTGATAATGATTTAGAGGAAGCTTCTCCCTCTGCTGAGCCAACCTTAGCCTCCTTTATGCTAGCAATACAAGATTGCAAAGCCTCACTCACTTCCCAGATAGCCTCTATAAGGATGGACTTTTCTCTCCTGAAACAAGACATCCAAAACCTCCGTGACAGGGCTGGGGACATGGAAGAACGCATTAGTTCCATAGAAGATAATAGACATCCCCTTTCTGTTAAAGTGCGTGATCATACTGGGGAAATGGCGGCCCTCAGCGCTAAAGTTGATGATTTGGAAAATCGTTCCAGATGGAACAACCTTCGCTTTTTAGGATTTCTTGAGCGTGCAGAGGGCACACACCCTGAAAAATTCCTTTACTCATGGTTAAGGGACATTTTTGGCACTGATGCATCCTCGTTCTCCTATGTGATTGAAAGGGCACACCGTACCCCTCCACGTCCTCCCCCAGAAGGGGCACCTCCACGTTCCCTTATAGCACGCATTCTCAACTTCCAAGACAAGGTGGCTATCCTGCGCATTGCAAGAGAAAAAGGTCCGCTCAAATACAATGGCAATAATATTTCAATCTATCCTGACTTCTAGGCTGAAGTTCAACGCCAGCGTATCTCCTTCTCAGCAGTGAAGAATCGGCTACGTGAAGAGGGACTGAAATACGCCATGCTTTTTCCTGCCAAGCTCCGTATCATCCATGATGGTACAGCTCAATTCTACACTAGTCCTAAAGAAACCATGGCCTGGCTGAATGATTGCCACGGACCCACTGACAGAAGAAGAAGTAACAGACAGCAAGCCCATTGACTCCTTGATGCCTTCCATCGTGTAGTAGCACTACGATCCCTTATTTATAACGTGCCTGACCCATATTGGATGGTTGTTTACCTTTAATACTTGCACTATAAGTCCCAAGATAACATTTGATTTTTCTCCTTTTATATTTTTTTCCTTTCCCTTTGAATGGCCTACTGTTTTTTCTCTACCATGTAGAAGGACTACCTATTCTCTAAACCTCTACACATTTACAGAGATGAACATCCTGGACCGGGACACATACAATTTTTTCCTTTTTTCGGTTGGGAGCCACACCGAACTCCACAGTACCCCCTCACCGGTTAGTGGCGTGGCCACGGAATAGTTGAACCCTCGAGAATATTCCCCTTTTTTTGCTTAGGAGGTAAGAGGGATTTCATCAGGTTTAGGGATCCAAGGCTCGCTAAGTTGGGGAAGGCCGAGCTGGGGTAGGGGATACGGGTTTTCAAGCAATGTTCTGTTTGGGTTCATTTTTTTCCCCTTTTTTTTCTTTTTCTGTTTTTTCCTTTTTTAAAAAAAAAAATTTTCTTCTTTAATTGCTGCTCAGAGCAGCTTATTGGTATTCTCTGCCTTATCGATCAATGGTGTATATCTCTGTAAAAGTTATTTGCAATGCAATATGGATGTGATTGAGTGGGGGTGGAGTGGCACGGCCTGTGAGGTATTAGGGATGAAAGTATTTACATATATATGTGATTATGGTATAGAATCTGTTTTAAAATGCCCAGGTCACTGAAAATAGTGTCATGGAACACTAGAGGCATGAATGCACCTCAAAAAAAGGTCTCTGGTCTTTTCAGTCCTCAAAAAATACAGTCCCCACATCATTTGTCTTCAGGAGACTCACCTGACTGATGCTAGGGTGAGGGCCCTCAAGCGTCCATGGCTGGCTCAATGTTACCATGCCACCCATACAAATTATTCTAGGGGGTTTCTATTTTATTAGCTAAATCCCTTCCAACTGAAATTATACAAGTTAAGACAGACCCAAATGGGAGATGTGTTATACTCTCCTTACAAATTTCTTCTGTGACACACTCTGGTAAACATTTACATTCCTCCCCCATTTTCGGTGGAAATGCTATCCAAACTGTCACTTCACTTGTTGAATAGACCCCCAGGGCCTTTACTCTATATGGGTGATTTTAATGCGGTACTGGATCCAGCCATGGACCGCTTGGGGGGTGGGGGTAGATCCTTTCCCTCACTTCTGGATTGGATACAGGTTCATGACCTTACAGAACTTTGGCGGTGGAAACACCCAGACGATAAACAATTTTCATGTCACTCGGACTCTTTTCGCACCATGTCTAGGATCGATATGGTCTTTGCCCCTACGGACACTCTTCCCCTTGTCTCTGCGGTTACATATTTGCCCAGAGGAGTTTCAGATCATGCTCCTCTCTCTGTGGACCTTGACATCCCTCCAGGCTCTGGTCCGGCCATTTGGCTACTAAATTCTTACTGGCTGGAGGATGAGATGGTGCAAGAGACCTGCAGGAAGGGTATTGTGGAATACTGGAGAGACAATGTGGGAACGGCGGACCCCTCTATGGAATGGGAAGCCTTTAAGGCCACACTGAGGGGCACTTTCATGTCCATCACTGGGGTTTTGAGGAAAAATAATCAACAACTTACTGCAGAACTAGAGACCGCTATGGTGCAGGCAGAGTCTAGCTATAGCACTGACCCGTCCCCTGACAAGAGAGAGAGTTATGGTTACAGAGGCGTAGAGAGTATGAGATTCGTTTACTAGATCTTACACAAAAACAACTACTACACACTACACAGAAAGCATTTGAACACGGTAACAAAGCTGGACGTCTCCTGGCATATCTTACGTGACCAGACCGACCTCCTGTATCTATTCCACGTATCCAGACCATACAGGGCCAAGTTAGTGATGTTCCTGGAGATATTATGGAGGCTTTTCTTAACTTTTACAAAGACCTTTATACCTCCAGTGCTGAATACACTGAATCTCAGCTGACATATCCCTCTCCTCCCTGTCTTCTGAGAGGGAGGATGAGTTGGAGGCGCCCATATCGGTGGAAGAGATTGCTGCAGCCATCTCACAAATGCCAGCCCATAAAACCCCTGGGTTGGATGGTTACCCCACCGAATGGTACACACAGTTTAGGGAATTACTATGCCCACATTTATTGCGTACATATAATAAAGCTTTAGGCACTGGGGTCCTTCCCCCCACTATGAGGCCTTGATTGTACTTCTGCTGAAACCTAGAAAGGATCCACTTAAATGTGAATCATACCGACCAATATCCCTTATAAATGTGGACGTTAAGATACTGGCTAAAGTACTTGCAAATCGTTTAAATAAGGTGGTCACCACTCTGGTTAATAGTGACCAGGGGGGCTTCATACCAGGAAGATCCACTAGAATGAATATTCGTAGATTATTTCACAATTTGCAATATCCACATGATTGCCCCCCAACGCGGGCCATAGTATCCTTAGATACTTGAAAAGCATTTGACAGTGTGGAATGGCCATATCTTTTTCGGGTGTTGCAGTTGTATGGTTTTGGCCCATGTGTGGTGGCATGGATAAGACTCCTTTATGCCTCCCCCCAGGCCAAGGTTCAAGTTAATTCCTCGGTCACTGAGACATTCCCCATTACCAGAGGTACAAGGCAGGGTTGTCCGCTGTCCCCGCTCCTATTCGCCCTAGCCATGGAGCCCCTAGCAGCACGTATTCGCTCCTCTTCATCTATTAAAGGACTTCCTATTGCCACTATAGAAGAGCGAATTTCACTCTATGCGGACGACACACTGGTGTATTTGGCAGATACTAACGGGTCACTTCAGTCTTTGCTAGCCGAAATTAATATATTCGGAGATTTCTCCAGTTTCTGGGTGAACTGGGATAAATCAAGTCTTTTCCCCTTGGATACAGCAGCGATTCCCCAGATTCATCCGGATTCTAAACTACAAGTGGTGTCCTCTTTCCGATACCTCGGGGTCCTGGTACAATCGCCCTTATCCACTTACATTACTAATAATTTAGATCCCCTATTGAATCGCTTACAGGAGCAAACTAAACAATGGATGGATCTGCCCCTTGACCTTATGGGAAGAGCAAATCTCCTCAAAATGGTCCACCTCCCGAAATTGCTATATGTTCTGGCTAATTCCCCATGTGCAATCCCTAAATCTATTTTTAAACGTATTGACACGATATGTGTGACGTTCCTGTGGCACTTGAGACACTAAGGCTGCCGTCTCACATGGCCGGCCTGGCATTTCCAAATTTCTTTCTTTATTACTTAGCGTCACAACTGGTGCATATACATGACTGGTTACATCCAGCCCTGACAAATGCATGTACTACCACTGAAGGTGCCATCGCGACTTCCATGGAAACTCTCCACAATATTATTTATAGGGGCAGAGTCCCAAATAGACCAGGTACTTCCATGCTGGCAACTACACTCTCAATCTTTCAACACATAGTCAAAAAAATTTCTCGACATATTGGTCAGCATCCCCGAACAATCCTCTGTGGTTTAACCCCACTTTACAGGAACTAAACTCCTTACCCGACACTAAACATTGGTACTCCAAAGGGGTAAAGTATTTATGCCATCTATACAATGACCAAGGCTTTAAAACTTTTCAACAACTGAGACTTGACTTTGACTTACCGAGCTCCTACCTGTTCCACTATTACCAGCTTAGACATGCTATCCGAGCTCAGTTTGGCTCCCTAAATGACCCCATAGACTTGCGCCAATTGGAGAGACTGCTGAGACAACCTGATCCTAATAAACTTGTCTCTGCCTACTACGCTGCCCTAATGACAGATTTTAACCCCAGATTCAGTAAAGCGCAGAAAAAAATGGGCGGACATGGACATTTCACTTACGGAGGAAGACTGGACTGAATTTAGTGACACATACAAAAATACTGTTATCTCATCTAAGGACCGGGTCATACAGATTAAGATTTTCCATCAATCTCATCTTACCCCAGCTAGGCTGTGTAAGATGGGGTTGAAGCCCACTGCTGAATGTTTCAGAGGATGTGGGGGAGATGCTGAATTCCTACATTGCTTCTGGACTTGTCCGGTGGTTCAGGACTTTTGGAGGGAGGTGGGTTCTTTCATTTCCTCTGCTCTAGGACTCCCCAATATTATTCACCCTAAGAATGGCTTACTGGGGGTCTTTGGTGATTTACAGATACCAACACAGGCTAAGAGACTGTTAGGTATCCTTTATTTTTATGTTAGAAAGTCTATACTGCTATCCTGGAAAGGTATACAAACACCTTTGAAATCTCTGTGGCTAAAACTAATTAATGATGTCATACCGTTGTATAGACTTACCTTTGAACTCAGGAAACAAAAAAAATGTTCCACAAAATATGGGACAGGTGGCTGGCTAGCCCCATGACCCTCCCTATATAATGTGTGCTTAATCTGTACCACTCACAGGTCGTGCCAGAAAATGCATCATATATATGTGAATTACTATAACTCATATTCGTTAATAAGTGGTTATGTATAAACTTATGTAATCAATCTCAGATCGCAGTTTTTTTTTCTCCTCTCCTCACATATAGACAATGTACTTGACAAGGTATGCCAATGCTTAACAGGGATTTACTTGGTGACTGTTTGTTGTGCTTGTTTTTTTTTTTTGTACAACTGGTTTGTATTAAAATAAAAAAAATCAATAAAAATCTCTTTAAAAAAAAAATATTTAAACTCTTTTTTAATTTTTTGTGTTATGCCTATAAAGTCCATCATTCCAACTATCTTCTAATTTCATGGGTCAGATGGTAAATGCACCAACAAGAATCAATGCGTTACTAGACCTACTAATTACAAACAATACAGACCTGATCACAGATGTGCAAATGCAGGCCAATTTAGGTAACAGCGATCACAGGTCAATTAGTTTCAGCATAAATCACACAAATAGGAAACACAAGGGTAATACAAAGACACTGAATTTCAAAAGAGCCAACTTCCCTAAACTGGGCTCCTTGCTAGAAGATATTAAATATTAGATATTTTTGAGGGGACCCCATGCCATTTTTTTTTTTAATTTTGGCCGGGGTTCCCCTTAATATCCATACTAGACCTGAAGGGCCTGGTATGGTATTTAGGGGGACTCCCCACGCCATTTTTTTTTTCAAATTTTGGTTCGGGGTTCCTCTGTGGGGAATTCCCATGCCGTTTTTATCAATGAACTTTTATGTGTATTGTCGGACCGGCAATTCATTAATAGCCGCGAGTAGTTTTAAATGACTTTTTTTCCTTTGAAATGTCATTTTGCTGTCAGACTGTTCTAAACACAGGAAACATGCGCCCCTTTACAGGCATACTATAGACACCCCCCAGGTACGAAATTTAAAGGAATATTACACTTTTATTGTTTCACTTTAAGCATTATTAAAATCATTGCTCCCGAAAAAACGGCAGTTTTTAACACTTTATTTTTAATTGATACATGTCCCCTGGGGCAGGACCCAAGTCCCCAAACTATTTTTATGACAATACCATGCATATAAGCCTTTAAAATTAGCACTTGTGATTTCCCCCATAGACTTTTAAAGGGTGTTCCGCGGCTTTTGAATTTGTCGCGAACACCCCAAATTGTTCGCTGTTCAGCAAACTGGCGAACAGCCGATGTTCCAGTTGAACGTGAGTTCGACTCGAACTCGAAGCTCATCCCTATTGAGGACCTGTGGGTAGGTTACGATATTTCTCAAAAATTGTGCCATTTATCTGCAAAAATTGGGTTCCATCTGATAGAAAATAATTCTGATTGAGGCAAAACTGTAATGCCTCAAGGATGAAGCAGGCTTGTCGTGGGTTGGTTTGGGTGTCCTTGGCCAAAAAAATGTTCAATGGCCATTATGCCTATATCATGAGGTATGGAGGTATATAAAGATGACACATCTAGATCACTGATTTTGATTCCATTAAAATGGATGTATCAATGTAAAAAAAACCTTTGCTTGACCTGCCAGTTTATTTACCATGGCCAGAAATCCTTTACAATTAAAAGGGAAGATCTACACCTACACCTCAGAAGAACCATCAGAGCCCTCAGGGCACGTTTTGGCAAACACAGGCGCTTTATTGAAAAAGGCTGTGATCACCATAGCATCCCAAAACATTTTCTAACACACCACAACAAATCTACAGCTGGTCTTAGGGTGTGGGTCGTTGAGTCCATTCCAGCAACGTTTCCTGTTGCTGAACGTTTTAAACATCTGTGCTAGCAGGAAACGTTCTGGATCTACTCCGTGGGTACCCTCACACTAAGAGGGTTAAACGTGGAAATTGAGGCACATACAGTGTTGTGAACAACCCCCCCTCCTCTTCTTCCCCATTAAATGTATATCCCCTCCCTTTTTGCTTATCTATGTATATATACTTAAATTCTGCCAATATATCAACCGGACTAACATTCTAATGTGTTCTCTCTCTCCCCCCCATCCTATTTTCTTTACAGCTATGTTCGACAGCCATAGTAAGTATACTAGTATTAAGGCCCTTAAGGTATTTTTATATTTATTATTATTATTATTATTATTTTTATTTCTATTTCTATTTTTATTTTCATGTCCTATTACACTGTATTATATTTAATGTCATGTCTGGCCATTTGTGTTCCTTTGTTTTTATGATTTTATTATCCCAAGTTTTGCTGCCATTCTATAAATGTCCCCCATACACTGTTTTTCCACACGTTCGTTCGCGCTGGGACCTGTTGTCCCACAGCATTACCATATAACAAGCACGATCTTGACACTCCCACCCCAGGCCAATAGAAGGAGCTTAAGCTCCGAGCGCGTAGCCTGTCAGTTCTCCTCTCCCTCTCTGTGGACGTTCCCCCGGATGCACTCCTGTGATTCCTGTGACCCGTGACGTCATCCACGAGTGTCCGATGCTGAGTTCAGGCTCCATCCTGGTGGCCACAGGTCGTGCAGAGCCACCGGAAAACACCTTACCGCCACACACAGTGATCGGATCCGGACCAAGGGACCTTCAGACAGACTCCACACATCCATACAGATGAGCTTTTTATGTTCTTACTTCTTGTAAGTGCATTACGATACCCTGCCATTAAAGCAGCTTTTAATACTACACTCAGGTGGCGCTTCCTGCTTTCTCCCCTTTGTCTTCCTCTATACAGAATCAGCTCTCTGAGAATAGCAGCCGCCGATGTCCCTGCCATTATTTTATCATTTTCTATCCTTTTATCTGGAAACTTTTAACCCCCGACCTCACTATGGACCTATGATATATGAATTGTGATTTTCCCTGTTTATATTCACCTGTATTTGCGCTGTTAGTTATTGTTATCCTTGTCTATGTTCTAGCTCCAACTAAGCTGCATTACAGTGTGTTTTGTATGTTTTCTATATTGCATTGATTATTGCTATTATGGATCCCTTCGCGGCCATTGAAGAAAATATCATGTCATTTTGGAAAATGTTATGCTTTGTCCAATTGTTGGCTCCAAAATACCTATCCCTGATCTCTGCATCCATTTCAGAAGATTAGAGGACGTAATCTCCACTGCTAACCAGCAGTGGTGGGATAAATTCTTCCTCCAATTATATATATCCTGCAAAATTTCCCCTAGGGGACTCAGAGTACTCAAACAACGTGCTTTACTTGACCCAGATTTCTATTTGGAGGGGAAACACATATCTGAGTTTTGTACTGCAAAATGGATGGGCATCATCTCCCAGCAAAGAGAAAGTACATGGCTCTCAAAGATAAGATCACCACTCTATGCAAAACTATTTGTAATACTATTCCACACCTACCCTACACCTGGTTTAGTATGCTTAACCACTTCAGCCCCAGAAGAATTTACCCCCTTCCTGACCAGAGAGTTTTTTTGCGATTCGGCACTGTGTCGCTTTAACTGACAATTGCGCGGTCGTGCAACTGTGTACCCAAACAAAATTTATGTTCTTTTTTTTCCCACAAATAGATTTTTCTTTTGGTGGTATTTGATCGCTTCTGCAGTTTTTTTTTGCGCTATAAACAAAAAAAGAGCGACAATTTTGAAAAAAAAAACCACAATAGGGGTTATTTACTAAAGGAAAATCCACTTTGCACTGCAAGTGCACTTGGAAGTAAAGTCGCTGTAGATCCGAGGGGGACATGCAAGGAAAATAAAACAGAATTTTAGCTTGCACATGATTGGATGATAAAATCAGCAGAGCTTCCACTCATTTCAGATCTACCCCTTAGATTTAGAGCGACTGCACGTCCAAGTGCACTTTCAAGTGCACTTGCAGTGCAAAGTGGATTTGCCTTTTGTAAATAACCCCAATATTTTGTACTTTTTGCTATAATAAATATGCCCATTTTTTTTTTTACAGCAAATTTTTTTCTCAGTTTAGGCCGATACGTATTCTTCTACATATTTGTGGTAAAAAACGCAAAAAGCATATATTGATTGGTTTGCGCAAAAGTTATAGCGTCTGCAAAATAGGGGATAGATTTATAGCATTTAAAAATTTTTTTTTTTTTACTAGTAATGGCAGCGATCTGCAATTTTTATCATGACTTCGACATTATGGCGGACACATCGGACAATTTTGACACATTTTTGGAACCATTGGCATTAATACAGCGATCAGTACGATTAAAAATGCACTGATTACTGTAAAAATGTCACTGGCAGTGAACGGGTTAACACTATGGGGCGGTGAAGGTGATAACTATGTTCCCTGGGAGGTGATTCTAACTGAAGGGGGAGGGGACTAACTAGAGGAAGTGACGGATCGTGGTTCCAAGCTATTAGGAACACACGATCTGTCACTCCTGTCAGAACAGAACAGGAAAGTGTGTGTTTACACTAGGGATGAGCTTTGAGTTCGAGTCGAACTCATGCTCGACTCGAACATCGGCTGTTCGCTAGTTCGCCGAACAGGGAACAATTTAAAGGGTGTTTTAAAAAGAACACCCTTTAAAAGTCTATGGGAGAAATCAAAAGTGCTAATTTTAAAGGCTTATATGCACGGTATTGTCATAAAAAGTGTTTGGGGGCCTGGGTCCTGCCCCAGGGGACATGTATCAATGCAAAAAGAATTTTTAAAAATGGCCATTTTTTCGGGAGCAGTGATTTTAATAATGCTTAAAGTGAAACAATAAAAGTGTAATATTCCTTTAAATTCCATACCTGGGGGGGTGTCTATAGTATGCCTGTAAAGGGGCATGTTTCCCGTGTTTAGGATAGTCTAACAGCAAAAAATTTCCCCACAGGGAAACCCCGAACCAAAATTAAAAAAAAAAAAAATGGCGTTGGGGTCCCCCTAAATTCCATACCAGGCCCTTCAGGTCTGGTATGGATATTAAGGGGAACCCGCGCCAATTATTTTTTTTAAAAATGGCGTGGGGGTCCCTCAAAATCCATACCAGACCCTACAGGTCTGGTATGGATTTTAAGGGGAACCCCGCGCCAAAATTAAAAAAAAAAAAATGGCCCTTGTCCCCATCAACATGGGGACAAGGTACTTTTGGGGCTACCTCAAAGCACCCTCCTAATGTTGACGGCATGTGGCCTGGTACGGTTCAGGAGGGGGGGCGCTCTCTCCCCCCTCTTTTCCTGCGGCCTGCCAGGTTGCGTGCTCAGATAAGGGTCTACTATAGAGATTTTTGAGGGGACCCCACGCCATTTTTTTAAAAATTTTTGCGTGGGGTTCCCCTTAAAATCCATACCAGACCTGAAGGGTCTGGTATGGATTATGAGGGGGACCCCCACGCCATTTTTTTTTATTTTGGCTCGGGGTTCCCCTTGATATCCATACCAGACCTGAAGGGCCTGGTATGGAATTTAGGGGGACCCCCACGCATTTTTTTTAATTTTGGGTTGGGGTTCCCCTGTGGGGAAATCCCATGCAGTTTTTATCATTGATCTTTTATGTGTATTGTCGGACCGACAATTCATTAATAGCCGCAAGTAGTTTCAAATGACTATTTTTCCTTTACAACTGTCATTTTGCTGTCAAACTGTTCTAAATACGGGAAACATGCGCCCCTTTACAGGCATACTATAGACACTCCCAGGTATGAAATTTAAAGGAATATTACAATTTTAGTGTTTCACTTTAAGCATTATTAAAATCACTGCTCCCGAAAAAACGGACGTTTTTAAAAATTCTTTTTTGCATTGATACATGTCCCCTGGGGCAGGACCGAGGTCCCCAAACACTTTATGACAATAACTTGCATATAAGCCTTTAAAATGAGCACTTTTGATTATTCATGTTCGTGTCCCACTGTTCTACTTTAATGGTGTTCGAACAAATTTTTTGCCTGTTCGCATGTTGATTTGATTTGATTTGATTTGATATGGGATTTGTATTGCGCCGAATGCGCTCCATTAGGATGTGAACCGAACCGGGGGGTGTTCGGCTCATCCCTAATCGTAACCTACCCAAAGGTCCTCACATAAGCCCACCACCCGCAAAAAACAGCCCACGAGATTCATTACACAATTCCACAATAAATACAAAAAAATGGAAAAAATATTTGCCACACATTGGTCTATATTATTGGAAGATCCCCATTTAAAGACCACTGTTGACACCAAACCCAAAATAGCATACAGAAAATCCAGACACATAAAAAGTAAAATTGCTCCCAGCAATATTAATCTGCACAACCCTCATCACCACTGATTTTGATTCCATTAAAAGGGATGTATCTATGTAAATAACTTCTTTGTGTCACGTGCGGGTATGGTGCAGCACGTTCCTGGATTTGGGAACAGGAAGCGCGGTGCCCAAAGAAGTATGGTTGGCCAGGTGCTTGTTTGCAGTCCGATGAGCTCAGCCACTGAGGGATGGTCAATGCTGGCAAAGCAGAATTTGGTAAAAGTTCAGGTAAAAGGAGAAACCAGGAGACAGGCCAGGGGTCATACACGGATAAATCAGTCTAGAGAGAATACAGGGGCGAGCCAAGGTCATGCACAGGCAGGGTCCAGGTACAAGCCGAAGGTCAAGCCGGTAGATCAGGATGCAGAAGCGGAGTCCAGAAGCAGGCCAGGGGTCAAACCAGGAGATCAGGAAGCAAGGTCAAGGCAAGCCAGGTCACAACAGGTATACACAGATCAGGAAGCAAGGTCAAGTACACAAGGAAGCTGAGAAGATAATCCAGCAACGTCCTTTGGTCACAGTCCTGTGGTCACGTCATATGTGCACTATTGCGCTGCCTGATGCATACCGGCATGTGCTAATGCACGCTGATGCACGGTGCACGCTCGTGTACGTCTCAGGATCCTCCATGGGCGTCCATGGAGGGTCTGGGCAACATTGCTAGTACTGGGACGGCCATGTCCCTGACAGTGCCCCCCCCCAAGGGGCAGCCTCTGGATGTCCAACCTAGACCATTTTTCAGGGTGCCTGTTATGGAAATTCTGCAAAAGTCTTGGAGAATGAATATTAGCCAATGGTTCCCAAGAATTTTCCTCTGAAGGATACCTCTTCCATTTGACAAGAAATTGAGTCTGCCTGCCTCTTTTCCGGCAGTCCAGGATGGCTTCGACTTCATATTCAGTGTCATTACTTACGGTGACTGGTGCAGGTGGCAACTCCTCTCTTCCTTAAAATGGACTTGGCAGAGCTGGTTTCAGTAGGGAGACATGGAATACCGGATGGATCTTGTAGGAGGCTGTCAAAGAGTTCAAAGGCCACAGGGTTCACTTCCCTCTTGATTTCGAATGGACCCACAAACCTTGGACCAAGCTTCCCGGAAGGACAAGAAAGTTTGAGATTAACAAAAGACAGCCGTACCTTGTCACCCACCTTGTAGATGGGATTCTCCTTCTTCCTTCTATCATAGTGTTTCTTGAAGTCTTTCTGAGCCTTTTGCATGGTTCTTTGGAGAACTTGGTAATTAGTTTGGAGAAAAGTTATTCTATCCTGGACAGCTGGTACTGGAGATTCAGGAATGGTGTTGGGTAGAAAGGACGGGTAGAAGCCATAGTTTGCCCAAAAGGGTGACTGCTTGGTGGCTGTGTGAATGGTGTTGTTATAAGCAAACTCGGCACAAGGCAGTAAAGAGGCCCAGTCATCTTTGGAGAAGGAGCTGAAGCATTGTATATACTGTTCCAGGGTTTTGTTTGTCCTCTCCGTCTGGCCATTACTCTGGGGATGATAAGCAGAGGGGAGGCATAACCCAATTGACAAGATTTTGCAAAGATTTTTCCAGAAGCCGGAGGTGAATTGTACCCCTCTATCGGATACTATATTGTCAGGAAGTCCATGTAGTCTCTAGATCTCTTTGTTAAGAATTTTGCAGTATCCATGGCAGAAGGTGTACCGAGCATGGAAAGTCTGTCCACTACTACCAAGATAGTAGTGAACTTCTCTGATGGAGGGAGATCAACTATGAAGTCCATAGATATATTCTTCCAAGGCTGCTCTGGGACTGGTAAGGGTCTTAACAGACCCCAAGACTTGGTTTTGGGACCCTTGTTACATTGACACACCAGACAGGAATTGACATATTTTTCGCAGTCAGACCTTAGAGAAGGCCACCATAGGTAACGTTGGGTGAGATCAATAGTCTTCTGGACCCCGAAATGCCCGGCCAGCTGATGGTCATAAAATCTTTTTAAGACCTGTAGTCGGACTTCCTGGGGGACAAAAATTTTGTCCTGATGCCACAAGAACCCTTCATGTCTCCTTAAAGTTGTACTACCTGGTTCCGTATACTGGAGAGAGGCTTGAACAATAGATGCTCTTAGGTCAGGCTGAATCAGAAGAAAGTTCTGAGAAGACAGAATTGTACCAGGAGTGGTTTCTTCAGGAGTATCTGGAAACATCCGAGACAGAGCATCCGCCTTACCATTCTTTGATCCCAGACGATAAGAATAATGAATATTAAATCTTGAAAAGAATAACGCCCACTGCGCTTGGCGCGGTCTTAAACGTCTGGCAGTCCTAAGGTATTCTAGGTTTTTGTGATCTGTGAAAATCATGATAGGATGTACTGCACCTTCAAGTAAATACCTCCATTCCTCCAAGGCTGTTTTAATGGCCAAAAGCTCCCGATCTCCAACATCATAATTCCTCTCCAGTTGCGTCAGTTTCTGAGAGGAAAAGGCTACAGGATGTAATAATGATTTAGGGCCTTGACGTTGAGAAAGGATAGCTCCCGTGGCCACTTCAGAGGCATCGACTTCTAGCACGTAGGGTAATGTGGGATCAGGATGCTGCAGGACTGGTGCTGAGACAAATACTGCTTTAAGTCTGTCAAAAGCTGCTGGAGCCTCTGGGGTCCACTGGAACCTGGAATGCAAACGGGTTAGTTGGGTAATGGGAGATATAATGGCTGAAAAGTTCTTAATAAATCTTCTATAGAAGTTTGAAAAACTGATAAATCTTTGGATGCCCTTTTTGTCTGAGGGGGCAGGCCAATCCAAGGTCACTTTTACTTTCTGGGGATCCATGGCCACTCCTTTAGTGGAAATGACCAGACCTAAGAAGTGGATAGTTTCCTTTTGAAAGTCGCCTTTCTCGGCTTTCACGTACAGTCCGTGCGTTTTTAGAATAGTTAGTACCTTTTTCATGTGAACTCGATGGATCTCCAGGGTGACTGAGAAAACAAGGATGCCATCCAGATATACAATGAGGAAGTTGTCAAGATGGTCTTGAAAAATATCGTTCACGAAGTGCTGGAACGTGGCTGGAGCATTGCAGAGACCCAACGGCATTACCAGGTACTTGAAATGTCCGAAACGAGTTCGGAATGCAGTTTTCCACTCATCCCCCTCACGGATGCGCCCCAGATTGTAAGCACCTCATAAATCCAGTTTGGAGAAGACTCGGGCAGAACGGAAACGTTGGACGAGTTTCGGAATGAGGGGGAGAGGGTAGCGATTTTTGACGGTAATCTTTTTCAACTCTCGGTAGTCTACACAAGGTCTTAGCGTCTTTTTTTTTTCTTTTCTTTTTATTATGCTTTTTGTTTGTGTAACTGATCCCATATCTTTAGAGTGCATTGTGTTATACTATGTGCACCAGGGCCTAACTTCCTAATATGTGGGGGATTCCGAATTAAGTGGTGTAGTTTTGCGTTGCTTAAATCTTTTTCTAGTTTTACCCATCTTTTATCAATCGGATCCTTTCCCCAGTCTAACACCCGTGCTAATACCTTCGCTCTGTGGTATTTTTTAAAATCTGGGAGTGCCAAACCACCCAGGGCTTTATCCCTACACAGGACCTTATAGGCGATCCGTGGCTTCTTATTTTTCCAAATAAATCTAATGATAATATTATTCAATATCCTAAAAAAGTTTGTGCCAGCGGGATCGGGAGTAACTGCATTATATACAGGATCTTCGGGGCTAAAGACATTTTGACCGTATTTACTCATAAGATCCATGAGATCGGAAGGTGCATACTTTTTTTTATTTCCTGTTTGATCACATCAAGGAGTGGGATATAGTTGAGAAGGTACATTTTCCTTAAGGAGTTTGCAAGAGTAATTCCCAAATAACTTATTTTTTTACTCCAAGAGAAGTGAAATGTTTCCTTGAGTTTAGATACTTCTTGTCCATCTATGTTAATATTTAGAACCACTGATTTAGTAAGGTTAACCTTATAATTGGATAGCTCTCCGTATCTCCTCAGAATGGCCAGGAGATTGGGTAGCGAAATCCTCGGTTTCACGATATAGAACAATATGTCATTGGCGAAAGCCGAGAACTTATGTTCGTCTCTCTCCACTACGCAACCTCTTATATCCAGGTTATTACGGATCGAGGCTAGTAAGGGTTCTAGGGTCAAAACAAACAGAAGGGGAGACAGGGGGCAGCCCTGCCTAGTCCTATTTTCCATCTTGAACTCCGCCGACGGGATACCATTCACCCTAACAAATGCCGAGGGAGTTTTTTACAAGGCATTAATCCAATTCACCATGGTGCCACCCAAGCCAACTGCCCTCAATGTTCTTACCATGAAACTCCAGTCTACTCTGTCGAAGGCTTTCTCTGCATCTATCGACAGAAGTAGACCGGGGCTCCCTTCGCTTTCATCGCCTCCATAACCAGGAGCGTCCTAACGCCATTGTCCCTCCCCTCTCTCCCTGGTATGAAGCCTGTCTGGTCGGGGTGGATCCAATATGGCATTTTGTCCTTTAGTCTGCTGGCCAAAACCTTAGCGTATAACTTGATATCTGTGTTCAACAAGGCTATCGGCCTGTAGCTCGAACACAGCGAGCAATCTTTTCCTTCTTTTGGTATTAATGTTACTGATGCAGTCAGTGCCCAGTCACAGAACTCCTCCTGACCCCCTATTCCATTCCAGATCTGACAGAGCTTGGGGATTAAGGACTTCCCAAATTTTTTATAGAGATGGACCGTGAAGCCATCCGGCCCCGGACTCTTACCGGAGGGAGATGCCCTCACGGCCCTCTCAATCTCTTCTACAGTAATCGGACCATCTAGTTCTTTTGCATCGCTGTACGAAAGGGTAGGTAAGCCTGCCTCTCTAATAAACTCGTCCATCTTCTCCTCTCTTTCCAGGGTGCCTATCCCGTCGTGCCTAACCTTATAAAGAGATGCATAGTATCTCCGAAATTCTTCCGCTATATCTCGGGAGGTGTGTTTTAATATCCCCTTTTTATTCTGGATCTTGTCTATAAAGTTGGTGCCTCCCTTCCTTTTCAAAGTAGTTGCCAGATGTTTCCGCACCTTATTACTCCATCTAAATCTCTCTCTAAGGTTTTTGTTTAAGGTATGCTTAGATTCGATCTCCATTAAGTCTTTTAGTTCTTCTCTTTTAGTTATTAATTGGTTTAGGAGCCGATTTTGATCACCATTAGCAGCCTTATGCAGATATTCAAGATGGTGTATTTCGTCCAAGAGTTCTAGTTTATTTCTTGAGCTTTCTTTTTTCTCTTTGGCCCCTATTGAGATCAAAATGCCCCTTAGATGAGCTTTGAACGCCTCCCACAGAACTGATCCTGAAGTCTCTCCATTATCATTTATCGAGAAAAACCCTTCAATGTCCTCCCGAATGAATTTTACTACTTATGATAGGGCTATCGAGGAGCTTCTCATCCAACTGCCATGAATGTGGGGGCCTCCTACATCCCGGTAGCCCCACCCTAATTAGGACTGGGGCATGGTCGGAAAGCATGGTAATTCCGATCCTCATCTCCTTAACAAAATCTAATAGTCTGTGATCCACCATAAAGTAATCGAGCCTTGAATAAGACCCATGGACTGGAGAAAAAAAAAGTATAGTCCCTGTCCTTCGCGTGCAGAACTCTCCACGCATCAATCATTTGGCAGCTATGCAATTTCTGTCCTATTTTTTTCTTAGGAGTTTCCTACTTACTCCCTGTAATCCAGAAGTACTGTCCAATGTTGGATCTAGGCATTGAGATCTCCTGCCAGTATAACCTCTCCTGCCCTAAAATCCATCAACTTGGTCAGAACCTGAGACAAGTATTTGATTGGATTTTTATTAGGGCAGTAAATATTTGCTAAGGTAAAAATCCTATCACCCACCTTCACTTTCAAGAAGAGATAACGGCCCTCTTGGTCTGTACTTCTCTCCAGGATTGTAAACTTGATCCTTTTTGAGAACCCAATTGCCACCCCCTTGGCCCTTTTAATGGGGTAGTCGCCATAGAACCAACTTGGGAGGCAATTGGAGAACAGTCTGATGTGGGTATCCTGCGAGAGGTGGGTCTCTTGAAGAAACACAACATCAGCCTTGAGATGCTCTAATTCTTTCAACACTTTGTGTCTCTTGAGAGGGGAATTCAACCCTTTTACATTATATGTCAAGCAAGTGAATTCTGTCATTTAATCTTTGAGTAGGCCTACTTCACAATGGCACATGTTTTCCTTTAAACTCCTATTCGGTGCGTCTGCAGAACCAGCTCCTGCCCCACTCCCCCCAAACCTCCCTCCCCTCCCCCAACTACCCCCACCCTCTCCATCCCCCCTCTCCCTGCCAGCAAGAGCCTGGCTACAGGTCCGCGGTAGAGAAAGAACATTAATCTCCACCTACGACCAGCCAAAATAGTGGAGTGTGGCAGCGGGTCACCACAGTCGCCCTGCCCCCCCCCAAGGGGGGGGGACAGGGCGAGCAGGCGGCCGACGGACTTCCCCCTCCCCCACCACCCCAAGATCGCCAACCCAGCGACAACATGCAAGGTCTCTAGAGTCCTAGTAGCAATCAGGAACCTCAGCTTTCTACTTGGGCATAACAGGAACAGGAATTTCAAGCTCTCTACAGAAGTCCTGTAAGTTCTCTATATATTTCAATCTAAATGTTCTGCCCTCTTTCACTACATTCAGTGAGAAAGGGAAACCCCAGCTGTATTTCATGTTTGCCTTCCTCAATTCATCCAATAAAGGTCTAAGCTGGCGTCTCCTGGCTAGGGTCCCTGCCGACATATTGGGGAATATCTGTATCCCTACCCCTTCGAATTTTACAGGCTGAACTTTCCTAAGATTGCTCCATATTCTTGCTTTCTCTTCAAAATGGTGGAACCTGATAATAACATCTCTTGGTATATCATCACTGACGCTCAGAGGTTTCCTTAACCTATGGACCCGGTCAATCTTCAGTTCTTCATTTAAACCTCTATCTAGGATTGGGTTGAAGATAGCTTTCATTTTGGAAGATAGATCTTCGCTGTGTTGTTCTGGTAGGACACGCAGTCTCAGGTTTTGTCTGCGACTTTGATTTTCATGTTCTTCTGTTTTATAAAGAATATCTCGTTGAGCCAACTGCAGGTTTCTTACTTGAAGTTTTAATGCAACTATTTCCCGATCCTGACTCTCTGAGGCCTCCTCAATTATTTCCACTCGCTTCAGCAAATGGCCCAGGTCCGATATAACGTTAAGTATTTCTGTTTTGATTACATTTTCCAGTTTGGCGAACATTTCCGAAAATTCAGTTTTTGTTGGCAGTGGTTCCATGGTGATATCTTCCGCTGGGCAGGTGTCCTTCCTTTCCTCCTCAGATGTTTCACCATGAGCGCCTTGATTCCTTCCTGTTTCTTTCTTTTTATCCTTCCCACTCTGCTGTTTGCTTTCTTGGGCAGGGTTCTTTGGGCTTCCTAGATTTGGTTCCTTTAGATACTTTTGAATAGAACTTGAATTTAGGCTTTCTCTCGGCTGCTTCACTTCTACTCCTCTTTGAGAGCGCCCTCTCATTTTCTCCTCACCCCTCGGGCCTCCTCTCCCTCTCCCGGCCTGCAAAATTGTTCTCTTCTCTCCTTTTCTCTTATTTGTCCGCTCCCCGCTTCTAACCTCTCCACTGTTCCTTTAAGTAAATGTATCACCGAGCCCTGGGTTACCCATCGATCTGTGGTTCTCTCCCAGACCTTTAGCGTGTAGTTGGTCAAACTCAGATAGGTTCACAGTTGTCTGCAAGTATACCTCTCTTTATCAGTAATGCTCAAGCAATGATCACGTCATTCTGCCTGCTGTGGTGTGTTTATTAAAGTAGGTAGTATATAAATAATAAGGTGATTCTGCGCAGATATTAAAATAGTGCCAAAATAATGAATTAAAATATTTTAGGAGAGTATTTAAATTATGTCCATATCGTATAGAACCACGTGGTATTTAGGAAAAAAATATATAGAGTATATGAAAAATATAAAAAGTATATACAAATATTTAAAAATATTATCTCTCAAATGGGATATATTCAATCAATAATCTATATGGCAATAATAATGTCGATATGTGAATTCTCAGTGCCTGGCAGGCAATAGTATCAACAATAAACAAATAAATATATATCCAAACATATGGAATTAGATAGATGAAATAAGTATAGTCTGGTCTTGATAAGTTTCACTTTAAAAGTGTATGACAGTGATAAGGGGCAATCTGTAGGAAGTCCAACCAGTATTATAGTGGGCAGAGGATAATAAAGTCCTATGAATATAGGATGAGGTAAGGATGATTGTTCCAAAAGTTTCTGCTGCAGCTCCTTTATGTGTCTGGTCTCCCAGAACTCTTACCTCGAGATTAGTGATAGCATGCAATTACCACCGTCACCACTGTTATTCTCTTTCTACTGACAGGCAGGCAGGTGTTTTTACAGTATTTACAGCTACCTGAAGAAAATTGGTGGTGTTCTTCTGATCCTATTAGTCCTATTAACTACAGTATTTACAGTTAGTGTAGTGCATCCTCTGCACAGTCTGCACCTAAAGCTACCTGAAGAAAATTGGTGGTGTTCTTCTGAACCTATTAGTACCACAGGCAGCTGCAGTATTTACAGTTAGTGTAGTGCATCCTCAGAAGAAAATTGGTGGTGTTCTTCTGATCCTAATAGTACCGCAGGCAGCTGCAGTATTTACAAGTTAGTGTAGTGCATCCACTGCACAGTGTGCACCTAAAGCTACCTGAAGAAAATTGGTGGTGTTCTTCTAATCCTATTAGTACCACAGGCAGCTGCAGTATTTACAGTTAGTGAAGTGCGTCCTCTGCACAGTGTGTACCTAAAGCTACCTGAAGACAATTGCTGTTGTTCTTCTGATCCTAATAGTACCGCAGGCAGCTGCAGTATTTATAAGTTAGTGTACTGTGTCCTCTGCACAGTGTGTACCTAAAGCTACCTGAAGAAAATTGGTGGTGTTCTTCTGATCCTATAAATACCACAGGCAGGCAGCTACAGTATTTAGTTAGTGTGCTGTGTCCCATGCACAGTGTGCAATTAAAGCTACCTGAAGACAATTGCTGTTGTTCTGCTCCAATTAATACCACAGGCAGGCAACTACAGTATTTACAGTTAGTGTACTGTGTCCTCTGCACAGTGTGCACCTAAAGCTACCTGAAGAAAATTGGTGGTGTTCTTCTGATCCTATTAATACCACAGGCAGGC
Organism: Lithobates clamitans; assembly: GCA_037952925.1. Lineage (NCBI taxonomy): Eukaryota > Metazoa > Chordata > Amphibia > Anura > Ranidae > Lithobates > Lithobates clamitans. The sequence goes on along the minus strand of JBBGZY010000939.1, from coordinate 1,650,708 downwards.
AGCTACAGTATTTACAGTTAGTGTACTGTGTCCTCTGCACAGTGTGCACCTAAAGCTACCTGAAGAAAATTGGTGGTGTTCTTCTGATCCTATTAATACCACAGGCAGGCAGCTACAGTATTTACAGTTAGTGTACTGCATCCTCTGCACAGTGTGCACCTAAAACTACCTGAAGACAATTGCTGGTGTTCTCATACTAATAATACTACAGGCAGGTAGTTGATTCTGCTAGCTGCAGTATCAGTATATACATACATCCCAGTTTTGTGCAGCTACATCTCACTGCAGGCCATTAGTATGTCTGGAAGGCCAACAAGGAGAGGCAGACAGTCACAAGCGAATAAAAGAGTCAAGCAGGCTCTGTGTCTAGAGGCAACAGTGCTGGTCGTAGAGACGGTGCATCCTCATCAGCACATGGCCGTGGGACACGCTTGTCCTTTTTTTCAGCAGCTGGCCGCAACATGCGGAAGACTTGGTAGAGTGGATGACCAAGCCATCCTCATCCTCCTCATCCTCTCTCACCCAGGCTCAGGGTACTTTGTCAGGCAGAGCAGCTGCCAACGCAGCCTCTTCCCTCGGCTCAATGGCATCAGTCACTCCTTCCCTAGCCCCACCATGTCCTCCTGAGGAGCCCCTCAAACTGTTTGACCACAGTGTTGGGTACATGCTTCAGAAGGATGCCCAGCGTTTTCAAGGCTCCGACGATGGTACCCAGCTAGAGGAAGGAAGTAATGTGAGCCCAGAGAGAGGGGGTGCCCAAGAAGAACAGCAATCTGGCAGTCATGTTCCCCCAGCTGCAGGATACTGCCAGGTTTGCTCCAGTGATGAGGAGGGAGGGGATGATGAGGTCACTGACTCCACGTGGGTGCCTGATAGGAGAGAGAAGGAGGAGAAGGAGACGGCACATCACCAATGAGGCAGGATGCCCTCCAGGGGCCAGCTTAAGGGCAGCACACCAACTGCATCACACCACAGAGCTCCGCATGTGCAGGGCGCTCCTGTCTCTGCTCGTTATTCCAAAAGTTCTTTCGTGTGGGCCTTTTTTGAGATGAGTAAATCAGATCGCACCGCTGCAATTTGCAACATATGTCTCAAGCGTATCTCATGTGGCCAAAACATCAACCGCTTGGGCAACACATGCTTGGCCAGACATATGTCGACCTGCCATGCAGTTCGTTGGCAAGCGTACCTAAAAGACCCACACCAAAGAACAAAGAGGACCTCTCCTTGCTCCTCATCAGCTGGGATCTCCAACCCCACTATACCTTCAGTCCTCTCTGAGACCTGCAATGAGAGGAATGAAGGTGTAGAATTAGGTGTGTCACAGCCAAGTACATGGGGGCAATCTGCTATTGGTACACCGACGTCAGATAGTACCAGGCAAATTTTCTCTGCCCCAGCTGCTGCACTGCCAAAAGAGGTTCGCTCCCAGCCATCCACATGCCCAGCGGATGAATGCTAGCTTGGCAAAATTGCTAGCACTTCAACTGCTATCTTTTCAGTTGTTAGACTCTGCCCCCTTCCGTGAGTTTGTGGAATGTGCGGTTCCTCAGTGGCAGGTTCCCAAAGCCACTTTTTCTCACGGAAGGCGATTCCGGCTCTCTACCGGCATGTAGAAGGCAATGTCCATGCCTCGCTGGACAGGGCAGTCAGCGGTAAGGCGCATATTACCACGGATTCATGGTCCAGCAGGCATGGACAGGGACGTTACCTATCTTTCACCGCACACTGGGTGACACTTCTGGCAGCTAGGAAGGATGCAGGACAGGGTGCAGTAGTGTTGGAGGTTGTTCCACCACCACGCCTCCAAAATTCTACTAGTGGTGATTCTGCCACACCTCTCTCCTCCACCCTCTCCTCTTCTTCTTCCTCCATGGCCTCTTCCTGTGCTGATTTGTCCTCGGAACCATCGGTGCTCCGTAGGCGTTCAAGGGGCTACGCAAGCACGCAGGCAAAAAGATGCCATGCGGTGCTTGAGCTGGTGTGCTTGGGAGACAGGAGCCACACTGGGGCAGAGATTCTGTCAGCTCTGCAGGGGCAGGTTCAGGGGTGGTTGACGCCACACCAGCTTAAGGCAGGTATGGTGGTTTTCGACAATGGCACCAACCTCCTCTCCGCCCTCCGACAGGGACAATTGACCCATGTGCCCTGTTTGGCTCATGTCCTTAACTTGGTGGTGCAGTGGTTCTTGGGCAGGTACCCAGACTGACAGGATGTCCTGAGGCAGGCCAGGAAAGATTGTGTGCATTTCCACAGGTCATATAATGCCAGTGCTCGGCTGGCTGACCTCCAAAAGGAATTTAACCTGCCCAAGAACCGCCTAATCTGTGACATACCCACCAGGTGGAACTCAACTTTGGCCATGCTGCAGCGGCTTCACACACAGCAGAGGGCCATCAATGAGTACCTATGCAACTATGGTACAGGAGAGGGTCAGGGGACCTTGTTTTTTTTTTCCACGCCAGTGGGTTATGATCAGGGATGCATGCACTTTCCTGTCACCATTTGAGGAGGCCACAAGGATGGTGAGCAGTGACAGTGCATGCATCAGTGACACTGTACCTCTTGTCCACCTGTTGGAGCACACACTGCATGGAATAATGGACAGGGTACTTGAGGCAGAACAGAGGGAGGAAGAGGAGGACTTCCTTACCTCTCAAGGCCCTCCTTTATCCAGACAGTGTTCCTGCATGCCTGCCGATTACACAGGAAGAGGGGGAGGAGGAGGAGGATTGTGTCAGCATGGAGGTGGAGCCTGGCACTCAGCATCAGCAGCAGAGCAGTCTTCAAGGGATCATTTACAGTCCCAAGAAACCCATGGACTTGTACATGGCTGAGAGGAGGTGGCTGCGGATCATGTCATCCTTAGTGACCCAGAGGACTCCGGACCAAATGCCTCAGAAAACCTACGCTGCATGGCCTCCCTGATCCTGCAAAGCCTGCGGACCCTCATATTTGTGGTATCAAATTGAGAGGGATCAATACTGGCTGGCAACCCTCCTTGATCCACGTTACAAGGGTAAGGTTGCGGACCTTATCTTGCCATCGCAGAGGGAGCAAAGGATGAAACATCTTCAGGAGGCCTTGCAGAAAGGTCTGTGCAACGCGTTCCCAGAGACTGGGAAGTTACAAACTCCTGTTTCTGGACAACGTGTTGCTGAGGCTTCGGTCAGTCAAAGAAGGAGCGGTGGAGAAGGTGGCCGCCTGACCGATGCGTTCAGACAATTTTTTAGTCCGCAGCTCCAAGGTATGATCGGTTCTAACAACCATCGCCAGCGTCTGTTTTACATGGTGCAGGAATATCTAGGGGCAAGATCTGACTTGGACACCTTTCCCACCGAAAATCCTCTGGGTTACTGGGTCTTAAGGATGGATCACTGGCCAGAGCTTGCACAGTATGCAATTGAGCTACTGGCCTGTCCTGCATCCAGCGTTCTTTCAGAACGCACATTCAGTGCTGCTGGAGGCTTTGTAACCGATCACAGGGTGCGCCTGTCCACCGACTCGGTCGAATCGACTGACCTTCATAAAAATGAATCAGTCTTGGATCACCGCCAGCTACCAGGCACCTGATGCAACTGAATATTTTTTTTTGAAATGTCAGATCCCTCTAAGGCTGCCTATGCTGATGCTGAGTGACTATCCTGTTATGCTGAGTGATTAACCTCTTCCTCCTCAATGATCATGTTGATAGCTTGTAAGAACATTTTTGGTTCTGGGCGCCGCCACCAGTGGCTAAGGCCCAATTTTTCAGCCCCTGTTTAACAGGGGCATGCAATTACAATTTTTGATGCAATACTTTGCAGCAGGGCTTGTTCCTGCGTTCCAACTAGAGTATCTGTGAGGGGTTGTAGTGTTGTGGCAACAGCACCAGTGCCTAAGGCCCAATTTTTCAGCCCCTGTTCAACAGGGACATGTAATTACAATTCTTGATCTAATATTTCACAGCAGGGCCCATTCCTGCGCCCACCAAGAGTAACTGTGAGGGCTTACAGTGCTGTGGTAACACAACCACCGCCACCATAACCACCAAAGGCCCCATTTTTCTGCCCCTGTTCAACAATGGCATGTAATTACAATTCTTGATCTAATATTTCACAGCAGGGCCTGTTCCTGTTCCCACCAAGAGTAACTGTGAGGGCTTACAGTGTTGTGGCAACATCAACACCTAAGGCCCCAATTTCTGCAGAGTATATAGGGCAGACCCCTACTTTCAAACATCCAACTTACAAACGACTCCTACTTGCAAACGGAAGGAGACAACAGGAAGTGAGATGAAATCTACCCCTAGGAAGAGAAATTCTCTCTTGTAAGAGTTAATATGGAAAAAACATTTCTCCTCTCCACTGATGCTTTATCACCAATCCTTGTTTCACTAAAAACCCCAAATTTTCAAAAAACATTTGTCATTGGGACAGAAAGTGAGGTGAAACCTTCTGAAGAGGTGCACAGACAGCAAAACAAATGTTACAGGGGTCATAACCCTTCCCTATGTTTTCCAAAAAGCTTAAAAATAGATTTTTTGGCTGGAGCTACACTTTAAAAATGTACCAGTTCAAAATTACAAACAGATTCTACTTAACAACAAACCTACAGTCCCTGTCTTGTTTGCACCGCCTGTATACTGCTGTTCAGAGTTTATAGGGCCTGGGGGCCCCACTCCTTTCCTTTTTTTAATTTGGGTACGTGGTTCCCCTTAATATCCATACAAGACCCAAAGGGCCTGGTAATGGACTGGGGGGTACCCATGCCGTTTGTCTCACTGATTTTCATCCATATTGCCGGGATCCGACATTACATTAAAGCCGCAAGCAGTTTTAAATGACTTTTATTCCTTTAAAAATGTCATTTTGTGCAGGGACTGTTCTAAGCATGGGAAACATGCGCCACTTTACAGGCATACTATAGACACCCCCCAGGTACAATATTTAAAGGAATATTTCTCTTTTTTTTTCACTTTAAGCATCATTAAAATCACTGCTCCCGAAAAAACGGCTATTTTTAAAACTTTTTTTTGCATTGATACATGTCCCCTGGGGCAGGACCTGGGTACCCAAACCCTTTTTAGGACAATATAATGCATATTAGCCTTTAAAATTAGCACTTTTGATTTTGAACGTTCGAGTCCCATAGACTTTAATAGGGTTCTAAAGTTTGCGCAAACTTTCGGTCCGTTCGCAGGTTCTGGTGCGAACCGAACCGCGGGGTGTTCAGCTCATCCCTACTCAGCATAGGCAGTCTTCAAGGGATCCCACATCCATAGAAAAATCAATCAGTTCCATCAGTATCAGGCGCTTGATAGCTGCTGCTGATCCAAGACTGATTCATTTTTATGAATGTGAGCCTATCAACGGAGTCTGTAGACAGGTGCACTCTATGATCCGTTACAAACCCTCCAGCAGCACTGAATGTGCGTTCAGAAAGAGCACTGGATGTAGGACAGGCCAGTAGCTCAATTGCATATTGAGCAAGTTTTGGCCAGTGGTCCATCCTCAAGACCCAGTAACCCAGTGGATGGTCTGTTGAAAAGGTATCCAAGTCTGCTCTTGCCCCAAGATATTCCTGCACCATGTTATTCAGACACTGAAAAAACATTGAAAAAAGACACAAGTCCATCAAGTCCAACCTATGTGTGTGATTGTATGTCAGTATTACATTGTATATCCCTGTATGTTGCGGTCATTCAGGTGATTACCTAATAGTTTCTTGAAACTACCGATGCCCCCCACTGAGACTACCGCCTGTGGAAGGGAATTCCACATGCTTGCCGCTCTTACGGTAAAGAACCCTCTACGTAGTTTAAGGTTAAACCTCTTTTCTTCTAATTTTAATGAGTGGCCACGAGTCTTGTTAAACTCTCTTCTGCGAAAAAGTTTTATTCCTATTGTGGGCTCACCAGTACGGTATTTGTATATTGAAATCATGTCCCCTCTCAAGCGTCTTATCTCCTGAGAAAGAATACGTTCAGTGCTTGCAACCTTTCCTCATAACTAATATCCTCCAGACCCTTTATTAGCTTTGTTGCCTTTCTTTGTACTCGCTCCATTTCCATTACATCCTTCCTGAGGACTGGTGCCCAGAACTGGACAGCATACTCTAGGTGTGGCCGGACCAGTCTTGTAGAGCGGTAGAATTATCGTTTTATCTCTGGAGTTGATCCCCTTTTTAATGCATGCCAATATTCTGTTTGCTTTGTTAGCAGCAGCTTGGCATTGCATGCCATTGCTGAGCCTATCATCTACTAGGACCCCCAGGTCATTTTCCATCCTAGATTCCCCCCCAGAGATTCTCCCCCCAGTGTATAGATTGCATTCATATTTTTGCCACCCAAATGCATTTTTTTACATTTTTCTACATTGAACCTCATTTGCCATGTAGTTGCCCACCCCATTAATTTGTTCAGATCTTTTTGCAAGGTTTCCACATCCTGAGTAGTTCTTGCCCTGCTTAGCTTAGTATCGTCTGCAAATACAGAGATCGAACTGTTTACCCCACCCTCCAGGTCGTTTATGAACAATTTAAATTAGATTGGTCCCAGCCTAGAACCCTGGGGGACCCCACTACCTACCTCTGACAATTCCGAGTACTTAGTACGAGTATTTATCACCACCCTCTGAACTCGCCCTTGTAGCCAGTTTTCAATCCATGTACTCACCCTATGTTCCATGCCAACGGACCTTATTTTGTACAGTAAACGTTTATGGGGAACTGTGTCAAATGCTTTTGCAAAATCCAGATACACCACGTCTACAGGCCTTCCTTTATCCAGCTGACAACTCACCTCCTCGTAAAAGGTTAGTAGATTGGTTTGGCAACAACGATTCTTCATGAATCCATGCTGATTACTGCTAATGATACTGTTTTCATTACTTAAATTTTGTATATAGTCCCTTATCATCCCCTCCAAGAGTTTACATACTATTGATGTTAGGCTAACTGGTCTGTAATTCCCAGGTATGTATTTTGGGTCCTTTTTAAATATTGGTGCTACATTGGCTTTTCTCCAATCAGCTGGTACCATTCCAGTCAGTAGACTGTCTGTAAAAATTAGGAACAATGGTCTGGCAATCACTTGACTGAGTTCCCTAAGTACCCTCCCTCGAGTGCAAGCCATCTGGTCCCGGTGATTTATTAATGTTAAGTTTATCAAGTCTAATTTTAATTCTGTCCTCTGTTAACCATGGAGGTGCTTCCTGTGATGTGTCCTAAAGATAAACACTGCAGTTTTGGTTACTGAAGCCCCCCGATTCCCTCGTAAAGACTGAGGAGAAGAATAAATTCAATACCTTCGCCATCTCCCCATCCTTTGTAACCAGATGTCCTTCCTCATTCTTTATGGGGCCAATATGGTCTGTCCTTCCTTTTTTACTGTTTACATACTTAAAGAATTTCTTGGAATTTTTTTTGCTCTCCTCCGCTATGTGTCTTTCATGTTCTTTCTTAGCTGTCCTTACTGCACCCTTACATTTCTTGTTGCATTCTTTATAAAGTCTGAATGCTGATGATTATCCCTCAACCATGTATTTTTTGAAGGCCTTCTCCTTTGCTCTTTTTTTTTTTAATTTAATAGAAAGTTTATTAAAGGTAACACATGTTACATATAATCACTGTTAAACATGAACATAAGTGAAATAATATCCATTGAGACTCGTACACAGTTATCTGAAGCCAAATTAACAGGATATGAGTAATGCCCCGTACACACGGTCGGATTTTCCGATGAAAAATTTGTGATAGGACCTCGTTGTCGTAAATTCCGACCGTGTGTAGGCTCCATCACACATTTTCCATTGGATTTTCCGACACACAAAGTTTGAGAGCAGGCTATAAAATTTTCCGACAACAAAATCCGTTGGCGGAATTTCCGATCGTGTGTACACAAATCCGATGCACAAAGTGCCACGCATGCTCAGAATAAATAAAGGGATGAAAGCTATTGGCTACTGCCCCGTTTATAGTCCTGACGTACGTGTTTTACGTCACCGTGTTCAGAATGATCGGATTTTCCGACAACTTTGTACGACCGTGTGTATGCAAGACAAGTTTGAGCCAACATCCGTCGGAAAAAATCCTAGGATTTTGTTGTCGGAATGTCCGATCAATGTCCGACCGTGTGTACGGGGCATAAGAGTTTAGAATTAGACATTGCATGTGTAATCTAACAGGAATACAATCACTTTGTCATTTCGTTGACTCTTTAGGGTCACCTTAAAGCTGCTTCTTAAGTGAACTATTGGTAAGTGAAGGTATAGATAAGAGATAGCAATGTAAAGAAAAGATAAATCATGATTAGAGAAGGAGGAGGATGCAGTAGGAGTAGAGACAGTATAAGAAGAAATATAAGGGTGTGGAGAAATTAGCGTTAAAGAGTGGCCGGGATGTTTCATCAGGAACATATCAAATCATCAGTTCAACAAAATCATATGGTAATCTACTATCTGATTTAAGCCAATAAATGTTATAATTTAATTTCAACTTGAAAAGGAGTTCTACAGTCATGGACGTTTCAAACTTAATTCTTTATGTCATTAAGCTTATAGTCTGAAGCAGGGTTAAGTGCCATAAACAGTATAGGTTGAAACCAGAGGGCCCCTAGGAGGGGTGTATGGGATATCATCAATCTAATTCAAGTGATTTTAGTTTCTCATATTCTTGTGAATATCTTAAAGTAAACCAAGGAGACCATGTTTTGTGGTATCTCTCAATCGCATCATTAGACTGAGCGATCATCTCCTCCATGTCACGGATATCTGTAATCCTGTGTAGGCATTCTTTAATAGAAGGCACATTTGTAGAATGCCAAACAAAACCAAGCTGGATCGAACTTTGTGGTATTTTTATGGGTCGGGCTCTGAAAAGGTAAAGAATTCTGGGTAATATGGACATTTTACAGATGGCAGCGCTACCAAACCATGAAAAGTTTTTTGTGTGCCAGGATAATAATTATTTTCCTATAGTTTTCAAAAGGGGTGGAAAGTTCTTTTAAAAAATCTGGGAGAGTTGGGGGGTCAACCAAACACCCAAATACTTGAGTGCCGAGGTCTCCCATTTGAAGGAGCTTTGAAGTTGTGCAGTCTTACATATTTTCTCGGGTAAAGTGATATTCATTGCTTCTGATTTTGCATAATTGATTTTCAGATAGGAAACATATCCATATATTGAGAATTCCTTTAATAATGTGGGGATCGAAGTGAGAGGATTAGTCAAGAAAAATAATAAATCATCAGCATAGGCTGCTATTTTAAATTCTGTATTAGTAATCCTAAATCCCTGGATATCTTGTGTGGCCATTACTCTCCTAATAAAGGGTTCAAGTGATAAAATAAAAAGAAGTGAGGAGAGTGGGAAGCCTTGCCTAGTGCCGTTGGTAGTGGTTACCATATTAGACAGAGAGCCGTTTATTCTTAGTTTAGCTGAGGGATTTTTATATAGTGCAGATATCCATGCCATCATGTGTTTGCCTAAGCCAACATACGGACATGTTGCCAGCATGAAGTCCCAAGCTACTCGATCGAAGGCCTTCTCCACATCCGTAGACAAGAGAAGGCCCTTGATCTTTCACAGTCTGGCTGCATAAATTAAATTCAATGATTTTGTGACGTTGTCCTTTGCTTCCCTACCGGGCATAAATCCTGCCTGTTCCGGACTAATTAAAGTGTGAGGTAGGGGCTTAAGTCTGTTGGCTAGTATTTTGGTTAAAAGTTTTACGTCCAGATTCAACAATGGGATTGGTCTGTAGCTGGGGCATTGCGTAGGATCCTTATTCGGCTTAGGTATGACAGTTAAGTGTGCTAAGAGAAATGTCGGAGGGACGTCTCTAGGTGTGGAAAAGGAATTTAATGCTTTCGTTAGGGGATTTGTCAATATTGCCATAAAGGTTTAATAGTAGATGGACGTAAAGCCATCTGGGCCAGGGCTTTTCCCCGTCTTTAAATCTTTGATCACTAATTGTATTTCGGAATTGTCAATCGGTTGTTCCAGAGCCTCTATGTCTGCTTCTGATAGTTTAGGGAGTTTAGAGGAGGTTAGGTAGTTTTGGATGATTTGCGACCTGTTGCCTTGCATCTCTGCTGGTTTATGTGGAGCAGGTAAATTATATAGGTTTGAGTAATAGTCGTGAAAGTGTTGGGCGATCAGCTCGTCAGATAGGTCCAAAGTCCCTTTTGTATGCCTAGAATTCTTTTATGATGTCGGGGTCCTCTCAGGGCTCTAGCTAGAAATTTGCCTGTTTTGTCCCCAAATTCATAATATATTTTTTTCCTAAAGAATAAGAAGCATTTAGTTGTAGCGTCTACTATTTGCTGTAGGGTTTTCCTGGTTTCAAGTAGTTCAGTCGCCAGTCTCGTTGTCAATGACTGTTTATGTTGGGATTCTAAGCTCAAAATTTTATCTGTCAGTTTTGTGATTTCTCTTTCCCTTTCTCTCTTTCGCTGAGCCCCCATCCTCATTAACTCCCCCCTGACAGAGCATTTATGGGCCTCCCATATCACCAGGGGGTCCATTCCTTGAGTTTCATTACGAATGAAAAACTCTTTCAAATGTGATGTGATTTTTTGTAGCAACACATGATCTGTCAGAAGTGAGGAGTTCAGTCTCCAATTTGGGGCCTTAGTAGAGGAGATATTTGAATCCAGCGCAAGCGAGACAGGAGCATGGTCAGATATGGATTGGATACCTATGTTAGTTTCCGTGTGTAAATCTTTGCTCGATATGAAGATATAATCTATCCGTGAATATTTTGCATGCGGGACAGAGTAAAAGGTGAAATCTCTCCCTTCTGGGTGCATATAGTGCCATGTGTCAATAAGATGCAAAGAATTCAGCAGTACTTTTAAGCTTTTCAGAATTCGGTAAGTTATGTATGATTTGCCGGAAGATGTATCCGTCAGAGGATTTAAGGGGAGATTAAAATCTTCTCCCAAGATTATGCGTCCCGAGCAAAAACCCTCAAGCTCCTTTATCATGCATCTACAGAAGGTTAAGTGTGATGTATTTGGGAAATATACATTAGCCAAGGTTGTTGGAATACTATTGTGTTTCCCCTTGATTAAGAGATATCTCTCTTCTGGGTCAGCTAGTTTGTCGGTCAGTTCAAAGTTGGCGTCTTTGCTAATCAATATGGTGACCCCTTTTGATTTAGTCTGTGTATTCGTGGCATGGTGTGCCTCAGAAAAATAGGAATCACTGAGCCTGGGTATGTTGTGTGTTTTAAAGTGCGTTTCTTGTAAAAATGCGAAATGAGGCCTACCTTTCTTTAGCTCCCTTAAGAGGGTTGAGCGCTTTTTTGAAATATTCAATCCTCTGATGTTATAAGAGACTACTGTAAGGTTACGACCTAGCGAAGAGTATGCCATTGTACAACCGTGGACAGATCCAGAGGACTGTATCCTGCAGACAACACTAGTCAAGTAGAACGTGAGTATTGGTGAATATATCTCTGATACACGTTTATATGAGAACAAATAGCCACTGCTAGGAAAGAAAAGTACAGAAAGATGGAGAATAACAGCAATAATAAAGTAAGTCATCAATTTTCACCTTTTTAAATAGATAAACTTTCGTTAAGGTCTTATGTAGTACCCTCTCCTGTGGCCAAGGTCTCACTGGGAGCTACTTTGTGGGGAGAGTTGGAGGTATTGACCGATATGGATATTACCGGGCAAAAAGACTGCTACGCCGTAAGGGAAGTAGACTCACCTAACGGCGATAAGAGGCCCACAGCCTCATTGTGTAGCTAATTAAAGGGTTAAAATTAAGTCATTCTGCATCATATCGTGAAGGATAGGAGAGAGGTGACTAAAAAGCGACATAATAGACAGGGGATACTATTAGCTTCTGAGGGTGATCTTATTCCTGTCTCTCCATCTCATCAGTGTCAGGCTTTCTGAGACATAACCATAGCACTGGGGTGCCCCTATTTCCAAACTATATATCTTCATCGTGGGAATATTACTAATAGATTTTAAACCAGTGTTTCTAATATAGGCATAAGCAACATAAACTGTATGTTAAAGTTCTGAACTCGTGATCCTGTAAAGAAAAAAGAGATATTAGGTTTAGTCGTGAGATCAGTAGGTAAGAGCCCATCACTACGGACAAACACACGCCCAATCATGATAGTCAGCTTTTGTCCCTCAATCTCAACCAATGCTCTTCCTCAGGATTAGGGATGAGCCGAACACCCCCCTGTTCGGTTCGCACCAGAACATGCGAACAGGAAAAAAGTTTGTTCGAACACGCGAACACCGTTAAAGTCTATGGGACACGAACATGAATAATCCAAAGTGCTAATTTTAAAGGCTTATATGCAAGTTATTGTCATAAAAAGTGGGGACATGGATCCAGGGGACATGGATCAATGCAAAAAAAGTTTTAAAAACGGCCGTTTTTTCAGGAGCAGTGATTTTAATAATGCTTAAAGTCAAACAATAAAAGTGTAATATCCCTTTAAATTTTGTAGCTGGGGGGTGTCTATAGTATGCCTGTAAAGGGGCGCATGTTTCCTGTGTTTAGAACAGTCTGACAGCAAAATGACATTTCGAAGGAAAAAACCCATTTAAAACTACTCGCGGCTATTGCATTGCCGGTCCGACAATACACATAGAAGTTCATTGATAAAAACGGCATGGGAATTCCCCACAGGGGAACCCCGAACCAAAATTTTTTAAAAAAAATGACGTGGGGGTCCCCCTAAATTCCATACCAGGCCCTTCAGGTCTGGTATGGATATTAAGGGGAACCCCGGCCAAAATTAAAAAAAAAAATGATGTGGGGGTCCCCCTAAATTCCATACCAGACCCTTCAGGTCTGGTACGGATTTTAAGGGGAACCCCGCGCCAAAAAAAAAAAACGGCGTGGGGTCCCCCCAAAAATCCATACCAGACCCTTATCCGAACCCGCAACCTGGCAGGCCGCAGGAAAAGAGGGGGGGATGAGAGAGCGCCCCCCCTCCTGAACCGTACCAGGCCACATGCCCTCAACATTGGGAGGGTGCTTTGGGGTAGCCCCCCAAAACACCTTGTCCCCATGTTGATGAGGACAAGGGCCTCATCCCCACAACCCTGGCCGGTGGTTGTGGGGGTCTGCGGGCGGGGGGCTTATCGGAATCTGGAAGCCCCCTTTAACAAGGGGACCCCCAGATCCCGGCCCTCCCCCTGTGTGAAATCGTAAGGGGGTACCCCTACCATTTCACTAAAAAAACTGTCAAAAATGTTAAAAATAACAAGAGACAGTTTTTGACAATTCCTTTATTTAAATGCTTCTTCTTTCTTCTATCTTCCTTCATCTTCTTCTTCTGGTTCTTCTGGCTCTTCTGGTTCTTCCTCCGGCGTTCTCGTCCAGCATCTCCTCCGCGGTGTCTTCTATCTTCTTCTCCTCGGGCCGCTCTGCACCCATGGTATGGGGGGAGGCTCCTGCTCTTCTCTTCATCTTCTTCTTCTCTTCTTCAATTCTGGGAACGGGATCTCTGATGGGCTTTCCTAAACTGCAGTGTAGGTCACTTACACATACATAGCTATTCAGGGCCCCGCCCCCCTCTGGAAGCACAGACCTTGGCCCTCCCGCTGGCACTGCTGTGTCAATCCAAGCTTCAAGCTTCCCTGACAAATACACTGCTTATGCATGGCGCTTGCCCCCTTTCTCTAGAGCAGCCTAGGGGTGTGTTGGGGGCAGGGCTGGATACGGTGTTGCCACTGACAGTATTAAGCCAACAGAGTTCTTCCTTACGTCAGTGTTCCCTGCGGAGTTCTCCCTTACGTCAGTGTTCCCTGTGGAGTTCTCTCTTACGTCAGTGTTCTCTTTCCGCGCGCTCCCGTGGCTTGCCTCTCGTCGAAAAATGCATACGACGAAGTGCGCATGCCCAGTCGATACGTCACGCCACAGAGAGCAAGGCAGAATCTTACATTTAAAGCGGAGGTTCACACAAAAATTGAACCTCCGCTTTTCGGAACCCAACCCCTCCGGTGACACATTTGGCACCATTCATGGGGGAGGGGGGTGCAGATACCTGTCTAAGACAGGTATTTGCACCTACTTCCAGCGTAGACTCCCATGGGAGTCTAAGCATCCTCCCGTCCCCTCCCCCCATGCTGTCTGCTGGGACACACACAGGTCCCAGAGGCAGCAGGGACCAGTAAGGAAGCGCAGCGCGATTGGCGTATGCGCAGTAGGGAACCAGGAAGTGAAGCCGCAACACTTCACTTCCTGATTCCCTTACAGAGAATGGCGGTGGCAGCACCCGAGGACCGAGGAACGATTCAGTCTTGGGTGCCGACATCGCTGGACCCTGAGACAGGTGAGTGTCCTTATTTTAAAAGTCAGCAGCTGCAGTATTTGTAGCTGCTGACTTTTAAAAAAATGTTCGCGGGACTCCCTCTTCCAGATTCTCTCCCTCCACACGCTCCCCGTGGCCTGCCTCCCGTCGGAAAATGTATATGACGAACTGTGCATGTGCAGTCGATACGTCACGCCAGCTGATCGGGAAATCAGCTGGAGTGATGTGACGTACTGCGCATGAGGGTCGGTCTACCTGGATCTTGTGTCTAAAATCCACCGGTACCGACCTGCCAAATTTGGGGTCTCTAGCTCAAAGTATGGGGGAGATACGGACTTCCAAAGGGGACCGACCCATGGTGCCCACCAAGGCCGAGGGGGCAGCGAGATCAGAACCGGTCCCTTGGTGCCCCATGGCCGGTCTGAACTTTTCGCTTTACCGGTCCATATCTCCGGAACCGTAGGTCACAGGAACTTCAAACTTGGTAGTTTGGGTTCATAGAGGCCCCCTAGCTGCAGACCAAATTTGAGGTCTCTGGAACGAAAGGTGCCCGAAATGACTTTTCTGAAAACCACCATGCATGCTTTGTGTCGACCTAACTTTCAAACTCAAGCATTTTTTGGGCTACAGGAAAGTCATCTTCCGAACCGTTTGAGCTAGGAGTTCAATTTTTGGATATGTTGTAGATCTAGATCCCCTGAGTCGGCACACCAAATTTGGGGTTCCGGAGATAGGAGTCCTCAAAGACATCCGACCGGTAGTGGCCAGAACCTAAGTCCGAATTTTCTGGGTAGCAGAACCGGTTTTACCGCCCTAGGGGTGCCTTCTTTGGGAGACGATTATGGGCCAACTGTAGGGTCTAGGAACCCCAAATTTGGATCACATGTAGTGCATCGTCTCCCCTAGAAGTGTGCCAAGATTGGTGTTCCTAACCCCAACATCTGAGGAAATATCAGCCCCCCAAGTTGACCGAGTTTCCTATAGACTTCAATGTTAAACGTGCGGTTTCTACCGGTTGACCCTTTGGGGTGTCATCGGCCTGCCAAACGTTCCCTGGACTCTAAACTTGGTCAGTGAGTACCCGAAGAGCAGCCTCCCAGTGTCGGTGTATTTTTAAGACCCATAGAACCAGAAAGCGCCACGCACGTCTTTGCCGGTGTTGTGTGAGGAGGCCACCAGTCCCCGAAAGTCGAGGGGGGTGTCATACCATGGAAAAGGCTTGAAATATTACAATGAGACCCCCCTGAGCTTTCTAGGGTTAACCAGATCCGAGCTACACCGTTTCAAAGTGCCATTTTCTAGTTACCGGAAGGTTCCAGTTTGAGTACCGGGCCCCGGTTTGATGTGGGGGTACCCATAGAAGGCTTTTACATCACCCCTAAGTTTTGTAATTTTGTGACCCATGGTCAGGGATCACCGGTACCGTGAAGATGGTCAACATTGTGGCCCCGGTAAATCCCCGGTAAAAGGTCCCCGAACCTCAAAATTTTTATGAGGTGCAGCTGTGCTATTTGGGAAGAAGGAGTGCAAGTTTAGTGTCACTAGCCCATTCGGTCCTCGAATGGTTGAGCGATAAGTGTCATTCGCCACAATTTGGCCTGATTTTCACATAAATTCCCATGTTAAGTGAGGGGCCTACTTTAGGGAGTCGGTACCGGCCTTCCTTTGGTTCTCTGGACCCAAAATTTCTTCCACGTATAGCCATGCCTAATCCCCCTACAAGTGTGCCAAGTTTCGTGTGATTTGACTCGGTGGGTCCCCAGAAACTGGAGCTCAAACTTGCCCCAATATCGGCAGTTTTTCCCCTAGGCGGCAAAGTGAAGGGAGGGGTGCCGTCTTTGGGAGACGGTTACAGGCCAACCGTAGTGTCTAGGAATCCCAAATTCGGATCACATGTAGTGCATCGTCTCCCCTACAAGTGTGCCACATTTGGTGTTCCTAACCCCAACACCTAAGGAAATATCAGCCCCCCCATTTGACTGAGTTTCCCATAGACTCCAATGTTAAACGTGCGGTTTCCAACGGTTGACCTTTTGGGGTGCCACTGGCCTGCCAAACGTTCCCTGGACCCCAAACTTGGCCAGTGAGTACCTGAAGAGAATCCCCACAGCCTCCTGATGTCGGTGTATTTTTAAGACCCATAGAACCGGAGAGCGCTGCACACGTCTTTGCCGGTGTTTTGTGAGGGGTCCACTGGTCCCCGAAAGTGGAGGGGGTGCCATTCTGTAGAAAAGACCTGAAATATTGAAATGAGACCTACCGGAGCCTGCCGGGTCCAAGCTACACCATTTCAAAGTGCCATTTTCCGGTTACCGGAGGGTTCCGGTTGGGGTACCGGGCCCCGGTTCAGTGTGGGGGTACCCATAGAGTGTCTCTACATCACCCCCAAGCTTTGTAATTTTGTGACCCATGGTCAGGGAGCACCGGTACCGTGAAGACGGTCAACATTTTGGCCCCGGTAAACCCCCGGTAAAAGGTCCCCGAACCTCCAAATTTTTATGAGGTGTAGCTGTGATATCTGGGGTGCAAGTCTGGTTTTGCTAGCTTATTCGGTCGTCAAATGGTTGAGCGATAAGTGAAATCAGCCACAATTTGGCCTGGTTCCCCTATAGACTCCCATGTTAGGTGAGGGGCCTACTTTGGGGAGTCGGTACCGGCCTTCCTTCGGTTCCCTGGATTGCACGTATAGCCATGGCTCTCCACTACAAGTGTGCCAAGTTTGGTGTGATTTGACCTGGTGGGTCCCCGGAAACCAGAGCTCAAAGTCGCCCCAATATCGACAGTTTTTTCCCTAGGCGGCAAAGTGAAGCGAGGGGTGGGAGATGGTTATGGGCCAACCATAGGGTCTCCCCTACAAGTGTGCCAAGTTTGGTGTTCCTAACTCCAATAGCCGAGGAAATATCATCCCCCCAAGTTAACCAAGTTTACCATAGACTCCAATGTTAAACATGCGGTTTCTACCGGTTGACCTTTTGGGGTGCCACTGGCCTGCCAAACGTTCCCTGGACCCCAAACTTGGCCAATGCGTACCCGAAGAGCATCCCCACAGCCTCCCGGTGTCGGTTTATTTTTAAGACCCATAGAACTGGAGAGCACCATGCATGTCTTTGCCGGTGTTGTGTGAGGGGGCCACCAGTCCCCGAAAGTCGAGGGGGGTGCCATTCTGTAGAAAAGGCCTGAAATATTCAAATAAGACCTACCAGAGCCTTCCTCGGTGAACCGGGTCCGAGCTACACCATTTCAAAGTGCCATTTTCCGGTTACCGGAGGGTTCCGGTTGGGGTTCTGGGCCCTGGTTCGGTGTGGGGGGTACCCATAGAGTGTCTCTACATCACCCTTAAGTTTTGTAATTTTGTGACCCATGGTCAGAGAGCACCGGTACCGTGAAGACGGTCAACATTGTGGCCCCGGTAAAGGGTCCCTGAACCTCCACATTTTTATGAGGTGTAGCTGTGATATCTGGGAAAAAGGGGTGCAAGTTTGGTGTCGCTAGGCCATTTGGTTGAGCGATAAGTGAAATCCGCCACAATTTGGCCTGGTTTCCCTATAGACTCCCATGTTAAGTGAGGGGCCTACTTTGGGGAGTCAGTACCAGCCTTCCTTTGGTTCCCTGGATCCGAAATTTCTTGCACGTATAGCCATGGCTCTCCTCTACAAGTGTGCCAAATTTGGTGGAATTTTACCTGGTGGGTCCCCAGAAACCAGAGCTCAAAGTCGCCCGTTTTTTCCCCCAGGCGGAAAAATGAAGCAAGTGGCCCACTTTGGGGAGTCGGTACCGGCTGCCTTTTGGTTCCCTGGACCCGAAATTTCTTCCACCTGCAGCCATGGGTCGTCTTAACTACAAGTGTGCCAAGTTTGGTGGGTTTTCATCAAGTGGGTCCCCGGATACAGGAGCTCAAAATATCTCCCGAGCCTCTCCTACACCACTGTTTTCTCTTCCTCTGCACGGAAAAATGAAGCAAGTGGCTCACTTTCGGGAGTCGGTACCGGCTGCCCTTCAGTTTCCTGGACCCGAAATTTCTTTCAAATGCAGCCATGGGTGTTCCCTACAAGTGTGCCAAGTTTAGTGGGTTATCACCAATTGGGTCCCTGGATACAGGAGCTGAAACTATCTCCTCTAGCCTCTCCTACACTGTGCCTCTCCACTGTTTTCTGTTTCTCCCGTCGGAAAGTGTCTTTGCCGGTGTTGTGTGAGGGGGCCACCAGTCCCCGAAAGTCGAGGGGGGTGCCATTCTGTAGAAAAGGCCTGAAATATTCAAATAAGACCTACCGGAGCCTTCCCCGGTGAACCGGGTCCAAGCTACACCATTTCAAAGTGCCATTTTCCGGTTACCGGAGGGTTCCGGTTGGGGTACCGGGCCCCGGTTCAGTGTGGGGGTACCCATAGAGTGTCTCTACATCACCCCCAAGCTTTGTAATTTTGTGACCCATGGTCAGGGAGCACCGGTACCGTGAAGACGGTCAACATTTTGGCCCCGGTAAACCCCCGGTAAAAGGTCCCCGAACCTCCAAATTTTTATGAGGTGTAGCTGTGATATCTGAGGTGCAAGTCTGGTTTTGCTAGCTTATTCGGTCGTCGAATGGTTGAGCGATAAGTGAAATCAGCCACAATTTGGCCTGGTTCCCCTATAGACTCCCATGTTAGGTGAGGGGCCTACTTTGGGGAGTCGGTACCGGCCTTCCTTCGGTTCCCTGGATTGCACGTATAGCCATGGCTCTCCACTACAAGTGTGCCAAGTTTGGTGTGATTTGACCCGGTGGGTCCCCGGAAACCGGAGCTCAAAGTCGCCCCAATATCGGCAGTTTTTTCCCTAGGCGGCAAAGTGAAGCGAGGGGTGAGAGATGGTTATGGGCCAACCATAGGGTCTCCCCTACAAGTGTGCCAAGTTTGGTATTCCTAACTCCAATAGCCGAGGAAATATCATCCCCCCAAGTTAACCAAGTTTACCATAGACTCCAATGTTAAACGTGCGGTTTCTACCGGTTGACCTTTTGGGGTGCCACTGGCCTGCCAAACGTTCCCTGGACCCCAAACTTGGCCAATGCATACCCGAAGAGCATCCCCACAGCCTCCCGGTGTCGGTTTATTTTTAAGACCCATAGAACTGGAGAGCACCATGCATGTCTTTGCCGGTGTTGTGTGAGGGGGCCACCAGTCCCCGAAAGTCGAGGGGGGTGCCATTCTGTAGAAAAGGCCTGAAATATTCAAATAAGACCTACCAGAGCCTTCCTCTGTGAACCGGGTCCGAGCTACACCATTTCAAAGTGCCATTTTCCAGTTACCGGAGGGTTCCGGTTGGGGTTCTGGGCCCCGGTTCGGTGTGGGGGGTACCCATAGAGTGTCTCTACATCACCCTTAAGTTTTGTAATTTTGTGACCCATGGTCAGAGAGCACCGGTACCGTGAAGACGGTCAACGTTGTGGCCCCGGTAAAGGGTCCCTGAACCTCCACATTTTTATGAGGTGTAGCTGTGATATCTGGGAAAAAGGGGTGCAAGTTTGGTGTCGCTAGGCCATTTGGTTGAGCGATAAGTAAAATCCGCCACAATTTGGCCTGGTTTCCCTATAGACTCCCATGTTAAGTGAGGGGCCTATTTTGGGGAGTCAGTACCAGCCTTCCTTTGGTTCCCTGGATCCAAAATTTCTTGCACGTATAGCCATGGCTCTCCCCTACAAGTGTGCCAAATTTGGTGGAATTTTACCTGGTGAGTCCCCAGAAACCGGAGCTCCAAGTCGCCCGTTTTTTCCCCCAGGCAGAAAAATGAAGCGAGTGGCCCACTTTGGGGAGTCGGTACTGGCTGCCTTTTGGTTCCCTGGACCCGAAATTTCTTCCACCTGCAGCCATGGGTCATCTTCCCTACAAGTGTGCCAAGTTTGGTGGGTTTTCATCAAGTGGGTCCCCAGATACAGGAGCTCAAAATATCTCCTGAGCCTCTCCTACACCACTGTTTTCTCTTCCTCTGCACGGAAAAATGAAGCAAGTGGCTCACTTTCGGGAGTCAGTACCGGCTGCCCTTCAGTTCCCTGGACCCGAAATTTCTTCCAAATGCAGCCATGGGTGATCCCTACAAGTGTGCCAAGTTTGGTGGGTTATCACCAATTGGGTCCCTGGATACAGGAGCTGAAAGTATCTCCTCTAGCCTCTCCTACACTGTGCCTCTCCACTGTTTTCTGTTTCTCCCGTTGGAAAGTGTCTTTGCCGGTGTTGTGTGAGGGGGCCACTAGTCCTCGAAAGTCGAGGGGGGTGCCATTCTGTAGAAAAGGCCTGAAATATTCAAATAAGACCTACCGGAGCCTTCCCCGGTGAACCGGGTCCAAGCTACACCATTTCAAAGTGCCATTTTCCGGTTACCGGAGGGTTCCGGTTGGGGTACCGGGCCCCGGTTCAGTGTGGGGGTACCCATAGAGTGTCTCTACATCACCCCCAAGCTTTGTAATTTTGTGACCCATGGTCGGGGAGCACCGGTACCGTGAAGATGGTCAACATTTTGGCCCCCGGTAAACCCCCGGTAAAAGGTCCCCGAACCTCCAAATTTTTATGAGGTGTAGCTGTGATATCTGGGGTGCAAGTCTGGTTTTGCTAGCTTATTCGGTCGTCGAATGGTTGAGCGATAAGTGAAATCAGCCTCAATTTGGCCTGGTTCCCCTATAGACTCCCATGTTAGGTGAGGGGCCTACTTTGGGGAGTCAGTACCAGCCTTCCTTCGGTTCCCTGGATCCGAAATTTCTTGCACGTATAGCCATGGCTCTCCCCTACAAGTGTGCCAAATTTGGTGGAATTTTACCTGGCGGGTCCCCGGAAACCGGAGCTCAAAATCGCCCATTTTTTCCCCCAGGCGGAAAAATGAAGCGAGTGGCCCACTTTGGGGAGTCGGTACTGGCTGCCTTTTGGTTCCCTGGACCCGAAATTTCTTCCACCTGCAGCCATGGGTCGTCTTCCCTACAAGTGTGCCGAGTTTGGTGGGTTTTCATCAAGTGGGTCCCCGGATACAGGAGCTCAAAATATCTCCCGAGCCTCTCCTACACCACTGTTTTCTCTTCCTCTGCACGGAAAAATGAAGCAAGTGGCTCATTTTCGGGAGTCGGTACCGGCTGCCTTTCAGTTCCCTGGACCCAAAATTTCTTCCAAATGCAGCCATGGGTGTTCCCTACAAGTGTGCCAAGTTTGGTGGGTTATCACCAATTGGGTCCCTGGATACAGGAGCTGAAAGTATCTCCTCTAGTCTCTCCTACACTGTGCCTCTCCACTGTTTTCTGTTTCTCCCGTCAGAAAGTGCATCCGACGAACTGCGCATGTGCAGTCTTACGTCATGCCAGCTGATAGGGAAATCAGCTGTTGTGACGTAGTGGAGGCATGGTTCTACGGGAGGCACTAATCGACAAGACACCGGCAATGCAAAAGCCGCGAGTAGTTTTAAATGGGTTTTTTCCTTCGAAATGTCATTTTGCTGTTAGACTGTTCTAAACATGGGAAACATGCGCCCCTTTACAGACATACTATAGACACCCCCCAGCTACGAAATTTAAAGGGATATTACACTTTTATTGTTTGACTTTAAGCATTATTAAAATCACCGCTCCTGAAAAAACGGCCGTTTTTAAAACTTTTTCTTGCATTGATCCATGTCCCCTGGGGCAGGACCCAGGTCCCCAAACACTTTTTACGACAATAACTTGCATATAAGACTTTAAAATTAGCACTTTTGATTTCTCCCATAGACTTTTAAAGGGTGTTCCGTGGCATTCGATTTTGCCGCAAACACCCCAAATTGTTCGCTGTTCGGTGAACTTGCGAACAGCCAATGTTCGAGTCGAACATGAGTTTGACTCGAACTCGAAGCTCATCCCTACTCAGGATCATAACCGCAGTGAGAAAGTACAAACGCCAACTACATCTTTTACCTCCGGCCGTGTAAAGGAGATCCCAAAACCCGGCCCGCCAAGTCCCAGACTTAGGTTTATACCTGCAGAAATTTTAAGTCAGTTTCTCCTTATGTTGAGTATGGGTAAATTAGCAAAAGTTCAGTTCCCACACTGGGTTTAGTGTATCCCATTGTTTGTTGTTTGGGGGACTTCTGTTCAAAGGGGGAGGAAGAAGAAATTCTCAATACCAGACCGGGAG
The DNA here is from genome assembly GCA_037952925.1 of Lithobates clamitans. Classification (NCBI taxonomy): domain Eukaryota; kingdom Metazoa; phylum Chordata; class Amphibia; order Anura; family Ranidae; genus Lithobates; species Lithobates clamitans. The sequence continues at coordinate 1,628,315 of JBBGZY010000939.1, read as the reverse complement.
TTCAACCGGACCAAGTTGTAAGGAGTCGCAAAACTCTGGAAGGTCCTCTCGTGAGCGTAAAGAGTATTGTCTGCCATTGTGCGTCACAAGTAGGGCGAACGAGAAACTCCATGTATAGCGTAGGTCTTTCTCACGAAGCTTGTCTAGGAGTTGTCGCAGGGCAGGGGTGATTTGATCATTGTCTACAGTCTCTGGGGTCCCCCGTACCCATATATTACTTCTTCTCCCCCTATTATCAAGGTCCTCTAAGTGTCTATTCATTTCTATGAAATGATTAGAGTGTGAAGAAGTAACCTGTTCAAGCCTGCAGATAGCTTTCTCCCTCAGTTTTCCAGTAGCCTCAGCCGAGGCCATTTTCTCAGTGAGCACCAGCAGGTTAGATTTGAGATCAGTTATTGCTGCTGAGAATGTGGACTTAATGTCTGCTGCAAATATGGACATGTCTGCATAAGTGAGGGGGTGGTTAGAGTTTCAAGGTCCCCTACCATTGTTCTCCACAGCAGACTGAGTCTTCACTGTAATCCTCCTCTGTGTGTGTCGGCGCCATCTTAGCTCAGCCACGTTGCTCCTGGACAGTGACTGATTCCGGAATATTTCTGATATATTCATGCCCTGGGAAGCCGTCGCCGAACGGCGGGATCGGGTGTGTGGCGTTCTGTTATTCTGCCTGCTCATTATCGGGAGCTGAGATGCAGAGTGATGGGCTTAAGGCTGCGGGTCCTCCGGGGCTACTCTAGCAAGCAGCTATATCCGCCGAGCGCCAAGCCACGCCCTCCTTCTCCTTTGCTTTTATATGCATTTTTACATTGGAGTTAAGCCATCCAGGACTTTTTTTCGCTCTTTTAAATTAATTACCCAATGGGATGCATTGGCTAATGCCCTTATTTAATATGCTCTTAAAGCAAACCCATCTCTCCTCCGTGTTCTTTGTTCCTAAGATTTTATCCCAATGTATGCCTTCTAGCAAGGTTTATAGTTTAGGGAAGTTGGCTCTTTTGAAATTCTGTGTCTTTGTATTCCCTATTTCCTATTTGTGTGATTTATACTAAAACTAATTGACCTGTGATCGCTGTTACCTGAATTGCCCCGTATTTCCACATCCGTGATCAGGTCTGTATTTTTGGTAATCAGTAGATCCAGTAATGCTTTATTTCTAGATGGTGCGTCTACCATCTGACCCATAAAATTGTCCTGCAAGACATTAAGGAACTGGCGAGCCTTAAATGAATGTGCGGTTCCCTCCGCCCAGTCTATGTCTGGATGATTAAAATCCCCCATTATGAAAACACTTCTTATCCTTGCTGCTAATCCAAATTGTGATAGGAAATCTCTCTCCCCTTCCTCCCTCAGGTAAGGGGGCCTATAGCATACTCCGAGTATTATTTTCCCTTTAGCTTCATCCCTTTGGAGCTCTACCCATATGGATTCCACCTCCTCCCTAGCTCCCTTAGTGATGTCATCTCTCACATTCACTTGTACATTATTCTTGATATATAGGCATACCCCTCCCCCTTTTTTACCCTTTCTATCCTTGTGATAAAGGGTATACCCTTGAATGCTTGCCAGCTAATCATGAGAGCTGTTGAACCAGGTCTCTGAAATTCCCACAAAATCCAAGTCCTCCTCATACAACAGTATCTCTAGTTCACCCATCTTGTCTGCCAGGCTCCTGCCATTGATGAACATGCCACGTAGTTTAGACCGGTCACATATTATCCTCTTATTGGGTGTTCCGAGATTGCAACTAGGACTTGCTACTATACTTGCCTTGGGTTTTTGTGCTTTCATCAACCTACCACTAATGCCCCCAATACTGCCCTCTGGAATATGTTTCGCACTGACTATCTCTACCTCTGGACCCTCCCCCCATCACCTAGTTTAAAAGCCCTCTAATTTTTTGACCATCTTCATTCCCAGCTGATCTGCACCCTCCTCATTTAGGTGCAGTCCATCCCTTCTATAGTACTGGTTATCGACTGAGAAGTCGGCCCAGTCCTCCAGGAACCCAAACCCCTCCTTACTACACCAGCTCTTCAGCCACTTGTTTACTTCCCTAATCTCCCTCTGCCTTTCTGGTGTGGCTTGTTGTACCGGTAGTATTCCTGAGAATACTACCTTGGAGGTCCTTTTTCTCAATTTAGCTCCTAAGTCCTTAAAATCATTCTTTAGGACACTCCATCTGCCTCTGACTTTGTCATTGGTGCCAACGTGCACCATGACAGCTGGGTCTTCCCCAGCCCCTCCCAGTAATCTCTTCACCAGATCCGGGATGTGCCAAACCCGATTGCCCGGTAGACAACATACTATTCGGCGCTTCAGGTCTTTGTTACAGATTGCCCTCTCTGTCCTTCTAAGAAATGAGTCCCCTACCACCAGAATCTGTCTTTCCTTTCCCTTCGCTTCCCCCCCACTCTCACTGGAGGAGTTCTTCCCCGGCAGCTAGGAGAGTCCCTCAGCTCCAGCAGTGCTGGTCCCTGACTGATTTCACCAATGTGACTCAATGGAGCGTACTTATTGGGATGCTCCAGCCCTGGATCGGTCTCTCTGGCACTTCCCCCTCCACCCTTCCTGACTGTCACCCATCTACTCTTTGCTAGTGCCTGTACCTCTTTGTCTCCACCCGCCTCTGTGCTAGCCCCTGCCGGCATCTGCCGTGTACGTTCCTGGCTCTCCTTTAGTATGGAGGGACTTCTCAGTGCTGACAGTTGCTTCCCCAGATTCAGTACCTGGGCTTCCAGGGAAACAATGTGCTTACATTTTGCACAGCAGTATTCACCCTTGATCTGATGATCAAGGAACGCATAAATGCCGCAAGATGTACAAAGAGTCACCTCTCCACACCCGCTGGGCATCGTACCTATTAAATTTAATGAGGATTTGGGATTATACCCTGTTCAAATTACCATGTAATACAGACGTTGGCAATGGTTGCTTGAACCGATCATACCTTAGTGCTGAGGACTAAAAAATTGTCTATAGGCATCGGTCAGCTGGCCACCTTCTCCACCGCTCTTCCGCTGACTGACCAAATTCTCAGCAACACATTGTCCAGCACCAGGAAATTGTAACCTCCCAGGGTCTGGAAACGCATTGCACAAACCTTTCTTCATGGCATCCTGAAGATGTTTCATCCTCTGCTCCCTATGCGAAGGCTGGATAAGTTCTGCAACCTTACTTGGATCAAGAAGGGTTGACCGCCAGTAATGATCTCAATCCTTGATACCACAAATCCTAGGGTTCTTTTGCAGGCTTTGCAGAATCAGGGAGGCCATGCAGCGTAAGATTGCAGACGCATTCGATTGTGAGTCCTCGGGGTCACTAAGGATGATGTTGTCGACAGTGATGGATCGTATAAACCTATTTAAAATGATTGTCCTGCCAAAGCTGTTGTACGTTCTATTGAACTCGCCTGTATATGTTTCGGTGAAAACGTTTAAACGCATAGACTCCATTGTGGTGGATTTCTTGTGGGGAACCAAGGCTCCCAGGTTATCCCTAGCAATCCTGAAACTACCAATAACTCGGGGGGGGTTGGCTATGCCGGACATGAGATCCTATTTCTTTGCATCCCAAATGACATTCTTGCATTGGCGATGCTTCCCCCAGATACCTAATGCCACTACTCTACTGGAGGCGGCTGTTGCCACATCTCAGGAAACATTACTGAACATCCTGTTTAGAAAAGAGATACCAGGGAGAGGGATGGGATCTGTTATGGCACTACCAGGTAAGGTATTCCATCTTTGTGCGCAGAAAATAATGGATGACCCGCTATGGTTATCACCTAATTGTCCCCTCTGGTATAATAAATCTCTAAAAGAGTTCTGCAAAATAGAGGATGGGCATGGATGGGCCAAATTTGGGATAAAATATCTACATCACATATACCAGGAAGGCAGGCTAATATCCTTCGCACAACTGAGGGAGCAGTTTGGTGTACCTAGGACATGGCAGTTCAGATATACCCAACTGCAGCATGCAGCGACAGCCCAGTTTGGGAGGAGGGAGGTGAAGGTACAAAACACAACCCTGGAAAAGGTCCTGATGGACCCGGAACCGGCCAAGCGTATATCTAGATACTACAAGGAGATTAGATTGGGAGGACCTGACCTGACCGCTAGGACTAGAAGTAGGTGGACGACTTTCATTTCGGAACTGACTGAGGAATTGTGGCAGGAGGTACTCGATACATATTTCGTATCGGTGATTTCCTCCACGGATAGAATGATACAGCTTCGATATTTACACCAGATGTACTACACTCCAACTAGACTATTTAAAATGCACAGAAAAGACAACCCAGAATGTCATAAATGTAGGGGAGATGAGGGAACTTTCCTTCATATGGTGTGGGATTGCCCTAAGGTAAGACCTTTATGGTCTCAGGTGACTGAGTTCATATCTGACCACTTTGGTCTTCCAAACATATGCTCTCCTATGAGGTGCCTGTTGGGGATTTTTGATCAGGAAGAAATGAATACAAATACTAAATTGTTCCTTAGACTTCTCTATTTTGGGGTGAGAAAACTGATCGCTCGACGATGGATTCATGGTGAACAACTCACCATGGGAATGTGGATAAAAATAATAAATGATGATGTACTTATGTATAGAATGACATACGAGGCGAGAGGAGCCCCCAAAAAATTTAGGAAAGTGTGGGGTAGGTGGACTGAATCCAAAAATACCTTATCGGTAGAAGAGGAGGAGAGCAATGGCGCAGAAAGAATCTAGGCGATGATGAGGGTGGACAGTAGAGTGTTGAAAGAATGGATGCATACAATATTAGGGGCAGATAAATAATGAGGGGGGGTGGGAAGGGAGGGGAGGGAGTTCATACAGGGAGGGGGTCTTTTGAGAGTCTGTTTCTCTCTGGTTGAAACCAAAGTTCCAATGTTTTATGTTGACTGTCCAGGCGCTCTTCTTTCTGAGCGGTTTTCTAGTGAAATATGATATGCATATAAATAAAGATTTATTAAAAAAAAAAAAAAAAAAAGAGCAAAACAATTAGGTTGAATGAAGTAAAAGGTGGTCTTAATATTGAAAGCAATAACTACAAAACATGTGAAACTGGATGTGCCATATGTGTAGAGGTAACATGTTATCTTTAATGAGATGTAATGTGATGTAATATGTCAATATGCTCAATAAAAATCTTGTTTAAAAAAAAAAAAAAGGATGATGTTGTCAGAAACTACCTCCTCCCAACCACGTACAACTCCTTGGGTTTCTGGGGACTGAAAAACACCCCTTGAAGACTACTGCTAAGTGTTATCCTCTACATTCCTACTAACACAATCCTCCTCCTCCTCTTCTTCCTGTGTGTTTGGCGGGCCCACAGGAATGCTATCTGGTTAAAGGGGGCCTTGAGAGGTAAGGAAGTCCTCCTCTTCCTCCGCTGTTCTGCCTCAAGTGCCCTGTCCATTATTCCACAAAGCATGTGGTCCAACAGGACAAGACAAGAGGGACAGTATCACTGATGCATGCATTGTCGCTGCTCACCATCCTTGTGGCCTCCTCAAATGGTGACAGGACAGTGCATGCATCCTTGATCAGTAGCCACTGGCATGGCGAAAAAAAGCCAAGCTCCCCTGACCCTGTCCTGGTGCCATACTCACACAGGTACTCATTGATGGCCCTCTGCTGCGAGTGCATCTGCTGCAGCATTGCCAACGTTGAGTTCCACCTGGTGGGCATGTCACAAATGAGGCGGTTGGTGGGCAGGTTGCATTCCCTTTGAATGTCAACCAGTCGAGCACTGGCATTGTATGACCGACGTAAATGACCATAGACTTTTCTGGCCTGCCTCAGGAGATCCTGTAAGCCTGGGTACATGCTCAAGAACCGCTGCACCACCAAATTCAAGACGTATGCCAAACATGGGACATGGGTCAAGTGTCCCTGTTGGAGGGCGGAGAGAAGGTTGGTGACATTGTCGCATACAATCATTCCTGGCTGAAGCTGGCATGGCATCAACCACCTCTGAGCCTGCCCCTGCAGAGCTGACAGAATCTCTGCCCCAGTGTGGCTCCTGTCCTCTAAGCAGACCAACTCAAGCACTGCATGGCATCTTTTTGCCTGAGTGCTTGCGTAGGCCCTTGACCGCTTACGGAGCACTGCTGGTTCAGAGGAGAAATCAGAACAAGAGACCATAGAGGAAGAAGAAGAGGTGGGAGTGGAGTAGAGAGCTGTGGCAGAATGACCACTAGCATTTTGGAGGCGTGGTGGCGGAACAAGCTCCTGCATCTTTCCCAGCTGCCAGCAGAGTTACCCAGTGCACCATGAAAGAAAGGGAACGTCCATGTCCATGCCCGCTGGACCATGAGTCAGCAGTAATATGCACCTTACTGCTGACCGCCCTGTCCAATGAGGCCAAAAAAATTACTTTCCACATGCTGGTAGAGAGCCGGAATGGCCTTCCGTTAAAAGAAATAGCATTTTGGAACCTGCCACTGAGGTACAGCACATTCCACAAATTCATGGAAAGGGTCAGAGTCTACCAGCTGAAAAGGCAGCAATTGCAGTGCTAGTAATTTGGCCAAGCTAGCATTCAGACGCTGAGCATGTGGATGGCTGGGACCGAATTTCTTTTTCCGGTTTAGCAACTGGGGTAGGGAAATTTGCCTGCTAAAATCAGATGGAGGTGTACTGATAGCAGATTGGGTGCAAGTACTTGGGACACCTATTGCTATACCTTTATTCCTCTCAGTGCAGGTTTTTGAGAGGACTGGAGGTATAGTGGGGTTGGAGATCCCAGATGAGGAGTAAGGAGAAGTCTGCCTTTTTCTTTGATGTTCGTCTTTCAAGTGATGTTGCCAACGAACTGCATGGGAGGTCGTCATATGTCTGGTCAAGCATGTGGTGCCCAAGCGGCTGCTGTTCTGGCAACGCTTTATCCGCTTTAGACATAGGTTGTAAACAGCAACGGTGCGATCTGCTGCACATGTGTCAAAAGCCCACACCAAGGAACTTTCCAAAATCAGTGGGGAGTCAGCAGTGACCTGCACCTGCGGAGCTCTGCGGTGTGATGCAGTAGGGTGGCTGCCCTTAAGCTGCCCCCTAGAGGAGATCCTGCCTCATTGGAGTTGTGCCTCCTCCTCCTCCTCCTCTCTTCTATCAGGCACCCAAGTAGAGCCAGTGCCCTCATTATCCTCTCCCTCCTTGTCACTGGAGCAAACTTGGCAGTATGCTGCGGCTGAGGAAACATGACTGACAGTTTCTAGTCCTTCTTGGGCACCCCCTCTCTCTAGGCTTACGTTACTCCCTTCCTCAACCTGGGTACCAACATTGGAGCCTTCTAATCGCTGCGCATCCTCCATCAGCATGTACCCGACACTGTGGTCAAATAGTTCAGGGGACTCCTCCATGCATGATGGTGGGGCTATGGAAGGAGTGACTGTGGACAAGGAGCCGGTGGAATAGGTCACTTTGGCAGCTGCATTGGAAGGCAAACTACTCTGAGCCTGGGTGACAGAGGATGAGGAGGGTGAGGACGGCTTTGTTATCTACTCCACCAACTCTTTTGCATGTTCTGGCTCAATAACACAGCCAGCAGCAGGAGAAAAGGACAAGCATGCCCTACGGCCACCTGCAGAGGATGCACCATGTCCGCGACCAGCACTGTTGACTGTAGACACAGAGCCTGTTTGACCTCTTTTAGTGGCCTGTGAGCGTCTGCCTCTCCTTGGTGGCCTTCCAGACATGATGTATATTTTGTTTTGGCAACATCACACTGCGCTGTATTATGTGCTGTGTACACCACCAGAAAAGTAGTAGCAACTGCACTACATTTGCACTGTATTGTGTAAAGATATATATGTGAATGACTCCCGCTCTGTCAAAGGGTCTGTACTAAGGGACACTGCTGCAACAACCTGTGATTCTGATCCCAACAGAAAATAGATAAAAGGTGAAATGGTGATGGTAATTGCGCTGTGAAAAAAAGAAAAAAATATGTAAAGGAATAGACACGTGTAAACAAAACAAAAAATGTATAGCAAACATGTGTATCATATAACTACATGATCATTGAAAAAATGTCCAAGAAAACTGTCAAAGTATATGAAAAATTGCAAAATGACAGAAAAAAATATCAGAAAAAATGTATAATAAAACTGTCCATGTAAGGTGAATGTAAAACAATCCCACCACCAGAAAACATTTGTGTACCAAAAAAAAAAACCTGTATTGTGTGCTGTGTACACCACCAGAAAAGTAGGAGCAACTGCACTACAGTTGCACTGTTTTGTGTGCTGTCTACACCACCAGAAAAGTAGTAGTAACTTCAATACGGCTGCAGTGTATTAAGTAATGTGTACACCACCAGAAAAGTAGTAGCAGCTGTGCTACGGTTGCACTATTTTGTGTGCTCTGTACACCACCAGAAAAGTAGGAGCAACTGCACTACGGTTGCACTGTTTTTTGTGCTGTGTACACCACCAGAAAAGTAGTAGTAACTGCACTACGGCTGCAGTGTATTAAGTAATGTGTACACCACCAGAAAAGTAGGAGCAACTGCACTATGGTTGCACTGTTTTTTGTGCTGTGTACACCACCAGAAAAGTAGTAGTAACTGCACTATGGCTGCAGTGTATTAAGTAATGTGTACACCACCAAAAAAGTAGTAGCAAATGCACTATTGTTGCATTGTTTTGTGTGATGTGTACACCACCAGAAAAGTAGTAGCAACTGCACTATGGTTGCATTGTTTTGTGTGATGTGTACACCACCAGAAAAGTAGGAGCAACTGCACTATGGCTGCACTGTATTGTGTTCTGTGTACACCACCAGAAAAGTAGTACAAACAGTATATCACGGAATGCACTGTAGATATACGCTACACTGGATGCTGCGGAGTGTGTATATATATATATATATATATATATATATATATATATATATATATATATATATATATAATGAAGACGATGGGACCGATGCTTTGATGCAATTTTTCCTTGTCAAAAGAAGTTTATTGAGTATACAATATTATAAAGATACATAAAGTAAGTTTACAAGGATCTATAAAGTAAGCTCATTGTTTTACAGTAGGGTTTATATAGGTAAATATAATGAAATTTCAAATATTAAACATTGGGTTCACGTAAACCTAAATTAAAGATATATATAATTTCCTTAGTTACTTTTGTAGGTATTTAAATGATTTATACCTACTATACATATTGTTTACAAGTAGAGTGTATATAGGTCAAATAAATTCTGATAATGAGCTTTAATCGTAAGGTGGAGAAAAGGAAAGAGAAAGAAGAAAAAAGGTTGAAAGGTAGAGGTATGGTCCACAAGGTTGTCCCGCTCGTCAGTTTATTATTCTTTTTAGTTCTCTTTGAAGCCTTAGAATGGGTGTCTCTGTAAATCATTTAATCTGTTACCATGGCAACAGGACAGAGTCATTGAAGTTTGACAGGAACTGTTGTTTTATCCAAGGGTGCCAAAGTTTTTCAAATTTTGGAATTTGATTTTGATTGATGGCTACCATCTTAGCATGGGACATTGTATTATTCATTCTGTGAATTGTTTCTGCTAGTACCAATGTAGGGGATCTCCATGCCTTGGCCATTGTTTGTTTTGCAGCCGTTATTAGTTGGATCATAAGTTTGAATTGAGAGAGTGTTAACCATTCCGGTTTTAGATTAAGTAAAGTTAAATATGGATCTGGTTGTATTATTTTTTTAAATATTTTAGATGCAATCACGAAGACTTCCTTCCAGAAGGTTTGGATTACTGGGCACGTCCACCATATGTGTAAATTTGTGCCTATTTCTGGGCATCCTCGAAAACAAAGAGCTGAGGTATTAGGTGAATATTTTGCCACTCTAGCGGGTACAAGGTACCAGCGAGTTAGGACTTTATAATTTGTCTCCAGTGCTAAGATGTTGGGTGAAGATGACTTAGATGTGAGCCATATGTTAGACCAGTCCGTGTCTTCTAAAGTTCGTCCCAGGTCCTCCTCCCACCGCTGAACGTAAGAGGGTCTATTAAGATTTGCTACTCCATATAATTGATTATAAAGTGATGAAATTGTACCTTTAGCAAATGGATCTTTTGTACAGATTGATTCAAAAATGGATAATTGGGATAATGGTGTATCCCCCTTTAGGAATGGTGTATAGAAATTTTTGATTTGGAGATATCTAAATATCTCAGAGTTTGGTAGATCATATTTTTCTCTAAGCGATGGGAATGAAAGGAATGATTTAGATGCTATGAAGTCATTTAGTGTCTGAATGCCTGATGTTGTCCAAGCTTTAAAAGAATTTGGGTAGATCCATGTCGGATAAAAGGCCGGATTTCTGATAAAAGAAAGGAGAGGATTGTGTGGAGATTGTAACTGATATTTGGTTTTTAGTTTATCCCAGAGAGATAAGAAGTGTTTAGGGATAATGGGATTATGAATTTTAAAGCGGTCTTTAGGATCAAGCCATAACAAGTTTGATATTAATAGAGGGTCATTTTCTGAAGCCTCTATAAATACCCATAATGGGATTTCCTGTTTTGCATGGTATTTGGACAGACTGGCCAAATGTGCTGCTCTGTAGTAGTTAGTAAAATTAGGGTATCCCAGGCCTTCTTTATTTTTGGGAAGATGTAGTGTGTGTATAGGTATACGTGGTTTAGAAGAGCCCCATATAAACGAAGTTGCTCTTTTTTGTACTATTCTCAAAAAATAGGAAGGAATTGGAATAGGGAGGACTCTGAATAGATAAAGCAATTTGGGTAGAATAGTCATTTTGATTGCATTAATCTTCCCTATCCAGGATAAAGGAAGTTGCGACCATTGTTTTATTAGATTTGTGATCTGTCTTAATACAGGAGGATAATTGGTTGAGAATAAGTCAGAATGAGATGCTGTTAAATGAATTCCAAGATATGGGATTGATTTTTCTGCCCATGTGAATGGGAGTGCAGCCCTAGCCGGGATCAATTCCATGTTTGTGAGTGAAATATTAAGCACTAGGCATTTCTTAGGATTAATCATAAGGCCGGATAGGGCTGCAAATCCATCAAGAGCTGGTATTAAGTTAGGACCAGAGACCTGTGGTGATGATAGAAAAAGTAATATATCGTCTGCAAATATACATAATTTGTGTGTAATACCTTCTACTTCAATGCCAGTTATAGTTTGGTTTGTTCTGATGTATTGGGCCATGGGTTCGAGTATAAGGGCAAATAATAAGGGAGATAATGGGCAACCCTGTCGGGTACCTCTTTCGATATTAAAGGCTTCAGATTTGTATCCAGCATATTTTATATAGGCTTTGGGTTTATTATATAATGCTTTGATCCATGTTAAAAAGTGGGGTCCAAAACCCCATTTTTGTAAGGAATATTGCATATATTGCCAGGATACTGTGTCAAATGCCCTCTTAATATCGAGAGATAGAAAACATAAAGGGATTTTCCGTTTTTTAGCAATATGTGCCAATAACACTGCCCTGCGTATATTATCGCCTGCCTGTCTATTTGGCATGAAGCCTACTTGATCTCTATGTATTAATTTTCCTATAATGCTATTGAGGCGTTTTACTATTATTTTTGCTAATAATTTAATATCGAGGTTTAACAGAGAGATAGGCCGATAATTCACACAGGAAGTATCATCAGAAAGGGGTTTTGGGATCATACAAACAATTGCCATTAGTGTTTCTTGCCGAAAAGAATGTCCATCTAGAAGTTTGTTAAAAGTTTCAGTGAGAATGGGAGAGAGTATTTCTGAGAATGTTTTATAGTATAAAGCCGAGTAGCCATCTGGGCCTGGTCTTTTGTTAAGTTTTAGGTCTTTTATGGCGTTAGCAACTTCATCTATAGTTATAGGCTCATCCAAACTGCTTTTTTGATTCTGAGATAACTCAGGTAAGGTTATTTTTGAGAAGAAGGATTCAGCCTCTGTAGGATTCAATTCATTGTTTGTCTTGTATAAAGTTGCGAGATGTGAGTGAAATTTATGAACTATTTTAACTGGATTACAAGTGTAAACATTTTTTGATAATTTCAAACGTATTGGTTTGAAAGATTTGTTAGTTGAATTTAATGCCCGAGCCAAATATGTACCTGGTTTGTTTGTATTCATGTAGAAATTGTGTTTGGAGCGTTTGAGGGATTTATCAACTGACTCAGTGAGAAATAGATCGTATTCCAATCTAGATTTTTCCAGATGAGATTTTGTACTCTGAGATGGATTATCTTGAAATGATATGTAGGCTGCATTAAAATTGAGTTCTAGTTTTTTTGCTAGATTTTTGCGTTCCCGTTTAAATAGTGCCATTTGTCCTGGTATTGTACCACGCAAGACAGGCTTATGAGCTTCCCACAGTGTTATTGGGGAGATGTCTGTTGTATTATTAATTGATATGTATTCCTTTAAAGCTTGTTCAATGGCCATCTGATGTAGTGGGTGTTTGAGCATTATGTCCGGTAAGTACCACGTTGGGTCATGCGCTTTTGGTATGGCTGAGGCTATAGTAGTGTATACTGCATTATGGTCAGACCACGGAATCGGAATTATATCTGATGCAATAATTTCTGGTATCATTCCTATTGTTAGAAAATATGATCTATTCTGGTGAAGGTTTGATGAGGGTGCGAGAAATAAGTGAATTTCTTTTTCATTGGGTTACTTTCTCTCCACGAATCTACCAGATTGTATTTGGAAAGAAGTTGAGAAAAAGGTAATCTAGAGGTTATTTTGGATGGTGTAAAAGGTGATTTATCTAGAAATGGGAGGAGAACCTGGTTCAAATCCCAACACATTATCACTGTTCCTATTTTGTGTGTATTAATCACTTGTAATATATGTGAGAGGAATGGTGTAGGTTGTTTGTTAGGAGCATAGTAGGAAATCACCGTGATTGCTGTATCCATTATATAACCCATGAGTATCAGGTATCTACCTTCTGGGTCTTTAATTTCTGATGATAAGGTGAATGGTGTGGATCGGTGAAATGCAATTAGAGTTCCCCTTTGTTTGGTACAAGCAGAAGCCGTGTAAATTTGTTGATAAAAAGGAGAAATATATTTTGGAGTAGAATCTTTGGTGAAGTGTGTTTCTTGGAGGCATACTATGTGAGCCTTCTTGTTATGAAAAGTACGGAAGGCTTTGGTCCTTTTTTGAGGGACATTTATTCCCTGAACATTCAGGGAAAGTATATTCAGTGGTGCCATGGCAACAGATCAAATAGTTTTGACTTACTTTTTGTTATGCAGAGCTGACTGCGCAGATCAACCTGTGTGGACTGAAGAGATGAATAGATAGAAAAGAAACCAGTGAATTCTGGAGTAAAGAGTAAACAAAAAACATATGAGATTAGATGATACATTGTATAAATTATTTTTTGCAAGTAATCACAATTTACCCGTGAAAGAGAGTAAATATCTCTCTCAAGGGAATAAGTACCTTCGTCACACTCCCACATAATATGGTTGGGAGAATTAGGAGGGCTAATGGGGGTACACGGATCTTCCGCTTACAGGAGAGAAGTGCTATGTCAAAAGACATCAAAATGATGTTTCATTAATTGGAGTGCAGAATATAGTTTTTGTTGAAATTATTTATTCCAGGGTGGTTGTATATGGTTAGTCTTGCCCTAGGCTAAATAATTCAGTTAGAAAGGTACTGTTAATAACTTTGGTATTGATGAAGATAGTTTGAATTATTTTGGGATTTTAACCCTTTTAGAGTAAACAATTACATATTTTATTCATATGTAACTGTTTAGATATGTTAACTCATAAAATTGAGGTTGTATTGCTTCAGATTAGAATAAACAAAAACATAATTCTAGGAACTAGTTAGGTAATAATATATTTGTTTTAAGAAAAGAAAGAAAAAGCTTCCATTACTTCTGGATTATTGAACATATTTGTCCTAAAAAGTAATAAATCTATTGTTATTACCTGATAATATATAACTGAACAAGAATTTCCTTATTTCACTTATATATTCTAAGGCTATATGAATCAGAAGTAATAATAAATATAACTGGAATGTAACATGATCCCACACAGTGTGTGACTATCAGAATGCAGTTACATTCAGTTATAAATACAGGTTTTTTATAGAGAACCATCTCTTAGTATAATAAATGAAGAGATATCAGGAATTAGGATGTCAGTCCATTGAATCTTCTTGGTCCATGGATAATGTGGCATAACGGCCTCTTTTGTGAGAATGATGATTCCCATTTTGTTCTGAAATTTTCTGAGTGCTGCCTGAAGGTGAAGATGATGCCATTCTTCTGCGTGTGGGAGAGTTGCTGCTTGTGGGTTCTGTCAGATTTAATTTTAAAAGGGTTTGTTGTAGTTCATCTGCTGATCTGCTTCTGTTGATTGTACCTTGGTAGTTAAATCTGACTGAAAAGGGGAAGCCCCATTGATACATAATGTTGTGGCGTTGCAGTTCCATTAGTTGGGGTTTCATGGATCGTCTTTTAGTAATAGTAAGTTGGGATAGGTCAGCAAAAATTTGATAATTGTGTCCTTGAAAATTAAGTTCATTTTTTTTCTCTTGCAGCAATTAGTATTTGTTCTTTCCTTCTGTAATAATAAAATTTTGTGATTATATCACGTGGGGGTCCATCTTTCTTTTTGGCTGTGAGGGCTCTGTGTACTCTGTCCAGTTCTAAACGTTCAATAGGGATATCTGGCTTTAGTTCTTGTAATAGAGCAGTAATAGTAGATTGCAGGTCTGTCACAGTTTCAGGTATTCCCCTTATGCACAAGTTTGAACGTCTGGCTCTATTTTCGTAATCTTCGAGCTTAGTTTGAAGTATTAAATTCTCTTCTTTTAATTGTTCCAATTCTGTTATATTTACTTCGGTTGTAATTTCAATTTCATCCATTTTTATTTCTAAGGCTGCGGTGCGGTTTCCCAGCTCTCTTATTTCTTTGGTTAGGCTTTTTGTTATTTGGTCTGAGGTTTGTTTTAAAGCCTTATGAAGCATCTTTTCAAATTGTAATAATATTGCTGGGGATGCTCAGGAGGCTTGTGGAGAAGTTTGTGAGAGGATTTGTTCTGTATCTAACTCAAATGGAGAGTCTTGCTGTGACATTTTCTGTCTGTGAGAGCGCCCTGATGCTGTATCTTGTGAGGTGACAGGAGCTGCTTTAGTTGCAGTGAGTGCCTGTGAGCTCTTTGTGACGTGATTTTTATTTCTGCCACGATTTCCTCCCAGTACCATATTTCCTGCCCAAACTTTCACAGTTTGTTCCCTGGGGCAAAAAGGTTCAAATGGATACCTTTTGAGCCTGCAGGCTTCGCTTTGTCCTTCTCTTCTCTCCTCAGCGGTGCAGAGCTCTAACAATGCATGTCTGCTCCGCTAGGCTCCGCCCATCTCCTCCCTTGATGCAATTTTTCTTTTACTTGAAGTTTCCAAAAAACATGAAAGTGCAAACGTGCAAGCAGCAGCAACTGTACAGTATCGAGCATAGATCTCTCTTCCTCAGGCTACTCTGGCTGTGTGTGAAGACCCTGATACAATCCCTCTCCTTTATCCACACCTAACAAGTTACCACACATGTATACAATCTAGTCATCACCACCAATAATTAATGGCATCCGGAAGGTTTAACCCCCTCCAAAAAAGAACAAAAGTGACATTGTGAATCCATAGACAAACATATGTACAAAAACAGACCTATATACATCTAATTATAATTAGATATAATATCATTTGAATTTCATTAGGATATCCAAATCAGCAACATGCAGTATCATCAATGGTTTCGTTTATATGCTGTTTATTTATCCAGTTCATGATAGTACAGTCTCAGATTTCTTTGCATGCTGAGCAGATAATTAATTAACCAATTTCTCAAACGGGGATTTATTCCACTCGATCTAAAGGGAAACATGAGACATATATATGTATCTATTACTAGGATCCCTGTATGTAATTTCTATAAAAATAAGTATAGATCATAGTCTCTGTTCATCCCACCGGGATGCAGAGACTGTAATCTATTAATCCACCAGACTTCGCGCTTCTTCAGTTTCAAAATTCTGTCACCCCCTCTTTTGTCACAGAGCACTTCCTCCAAGACCATAAACCGCAATTCAGTTTCCTTGTGTCCCATTTCAGAAAAATGACGTGACACAGGGAGACCAGGCTGAAAATGTCTAATCGTGCTACGATGTTGCGCTATGCGATTCTTAATTTTTTGAGTTGTTTCCCCCACATAGAAAAGATTACAGGGACATACAAGGATGTATACCACATAAGAAGTCTGACAGGTATAGAAACCATTAACCATTATTTTTTCTCTAGTTGTAGTATGAATGTAGTGATTACCCTTGAGCATAGGATTGCATTGAATGCAATTAAGGCATGGAAAACATCCATTTCTTTTTCTGCCAAGGAATGTCATTTTGGTTTCTTGGGTGTTGGATCTGAATTCAGATCCCACCAAGGAGTCACGTAATGTTTTGTTTCGCCGATATGCCTTCATGGGGATTTGCTGAAATTTGTGTCTCTGAGGGTATGATCGCGTTAGGAGTCTGGGAGCGTCTCCGCTCGCCGGGCTCCAGTTCGCATGCGTGGTGGACTGGCGCTTCGCCGTACACCCGTCCGCGGCCTGATAGTGCGGCGCGCGCGGGTGCACGGCGGTCCCCGTGTGCGCGGTGTCGCCCGTGCGGGTGCCCGGTAGCACGTCACGCTAACGCGCTCGCCGGGCGGGGAGACTATTTCTGACCGCTCCAGTGCCCAGTCGGGTTGCTGGTTCGTCGTCAGCTCTCCCAGATTCCCTGTGCCTGAATTATCCTGTTTATCTGCCTGCTCTGTGTACTGAACCCTTGGCCTGTTTAACCACTACTCTGCTGGATTGTCATGTTTATCTGCCTGCTCTGTGTACTGAACCCTTGGCCTGTTTAACCACTGCTCTGCTGGATTGTCCTGTTCACCTGCCTGCTCTGTGTACTGAACCCTTGGCCTGTTTAACCATTACTCTGCTGGATTGCCTGATACCCTGACCTCTGCCTGTGTAACGGACTTGCCTCTGCCTGATTGCCTGATACCTTGACCTCTGCCTGTGTAACGGACTTGCCTCTGCCTGATTGCCTGATACCCTGACCTCTGCCTGCATAAACGGACTTACCACTGTCTAACTGCCTGCTACCCATCTGACCCCTGCTTATCATTACAGTCTTGCCTCTGCCCATACTCAGTGCTGATCTTTGGTCCCTCCTACAGATTCCAGTGCACACGTTTCCAGCCTTCAGATCTCTTGCCTACCGGAAGCCCGTGCCGCCGCGTGCCCCCAGCTCTCTGTACCCACTTCGGGGGTCCGGGTGCGCGTGGTCGTAAGGGCGAGCCGCTCTCGGCATCTCGGCCTCGGTAAGTATTAGTCCTTGACAGTACGAACCAGCCAGATGTCCGAGGCCAACAGAGCGCGCTCTCCTCTGGAGATCCTGTGCCAACAGGTATCTACTCTTGCTGACTTAGTACAGAAATTACAGGAAGGTTATACCCAAATTGATAACCATCTTCAGCAGATCACAGGGTCACTACCCTCTGCAGCCGCAGCTCCCGCACCCAGCAGTGGGGGTCCACTCCCTCAGGCTTCCACCAACCCCACCGTCGTCATGGCACTTCCGGAACCCAGGGTTCCCACACCGGAACGGTTCTCGGGGGACCGTAAGAAGTTTAGGGCCTTCAAAAATGCATGCTCCCTCTATTTCGCCCTCCAGCCGAGAACCTTTTCTTCAGAAATCGTTAAGGTGGGATTTGCGATTTCCCTACTATCCGAAGAACCCCAAGCCTGGGCCCACGGTTTGATGGAACAAAGCAGTCCTGTTCTGAATACAATTGAAGCCTTCTTTGAGAGTATGTCCCAACTCTTTGACGACCCACAGCGTATGGCGACAGCGGAGGCCATCTTGCACCACCTGTCCCAAGGAAGAAGGCCTATTGAGGACTATACTGTGGAATTCCGTAAGTGGGCGGCCGATACAAATTGGAACGAGCTATCAGTACCGCCAAGGCTTGTCCGAGTTACTCAAGGACGCATTAGCTAGGATGGAAACCCCTGCTTCCTTGGAAGAACTCATTCAAGCTGCCACGAAACTAGATAGGCGACTGCGGGAGCGACGCTCAGAGCGTTTCCAAGGCCCACGCCCCACCTGTGCGTTACCAAGACCCCACTCAGCACAGACCCTGACCTCAACTTCGGCTGCTGCTGCACCAGTCCCTGAGGTCGAACCAATGCAGCTCAGCCTGGTTCGGGGCCCGCTAACCTCCGAAGAGAAGCAATGCAGGCGACAGTCCAACCTATGTCTCTACTGCGGAGGAGCCGGACATTTCCTGCGCAGCTGTCCGATAAGGCCCAGTAAGTCTCCTCAGCCAAAAGTGTTGAACTATCCAAACAATAATATTCCCAAGACTTATGTGATGTTGTTTATCTCCCTACAGCTTCCGGAAGGGGAGACCCACTTGCAGGCCATCATTGATTCCGGAGCGTGCAGTTGCTTCATAGATTCTGCTTTGGCGCACAGTTTGAATATTCCCCTGCAAACTAAAGATCAAGATTTACGGGGGGCGTGGCCAAGATGGCAACCTGAGAGGAAGCAGGTTTCAGAGCTCTGCTGGAGATCCGTTACAAATCCTTTTTCCTGGTGGGTTTTTTTCACTATAAAGTGGACAGAACAACTCCGGATGCCATACAAGACAAGATACAGGGGAAAGAAGCTTCGTTTTCCATCAGACGTGGAGAAAACAGCCCCACAGGGGACTCCCCACGTGCAGGCCTCTCCTGGCCGTGCAAGGAACATGGCGTCCCAAACGGACATGGAGGAGCACTCCGACGCGCAGAGACTTGGCTTTCAAGAGGTGATGGCTGCAATAGCATCATGTCAAACTGCCCTGACTAACAAAATTGAGGCCGTCCAGCTTGATGTCAGCCTCATTCGGTAGGACTTTGATAAGCTTCGTGCTCGGGTGTCGGAAGCGGAGCAACGTGTGGGGCTGACGGAGGATACGGTAACGGAGCACACAGCCTCGATCCGCACCTTACAAACGAAGGTCAGGGCGCTGGAATTTAAGGTCGACGACGCCGAGAATAGGAATAGGAGGAACAACCTCCGCCTCGTGGGTATACCGGAGGGTGCGGAGGGAAAGAACCCTACGATCTTTGTAGAAGGGATCCTAAGAGAAATACTGCCGACGGCCCAGTTCTCGCCATACTTTACGGTGGAACGCGCCCACAGGATCCCTCCAGTACCGGGACCACCAGGATCTAACCCCCGTACTCTGATCTTTCGGGTTCTTAATTTCAGGGATCGCGACGAAATACTCCGTGCAGCCCGCAGAGCCGGTGAGTTGAAATATCAGAATGCCACCCTGATGTTTTTCCCCGATTTCTCATTGGAAACCCAGAAGCTACGCAGGTCCTTTGACCAAATCAAAGCGGGGCTACGGGCGAGAAATATCAAGTATAGTATCCTTTTCCCTGCCAAGCTGAGGGTGCAGGATGGGGAAACAGTAAAATTCTTTACCGCGCCTCGTGATGCTGCCGCATGGTTGGACTCTTTACCTCCACAGCGTTAAGTGTAAGTTCAAACACACTGCTATATGATCAAGCAACTTATGATATACCTGTGGTACTTTTTCTCTTTTGAGTCCTTGAAGCAGGCTAATTACTGTGTCTTTTACATGGAATGAGGCTCAGACTTTGATATTTAATAGTTGCGGTGCTGAAATCTACTGTGCACTGTGCTGTGTGGGGGAAACAGTGGGATCACCCTTGTACAAGCTGATTACCGGATGCCAGCTGCAGCTCAACAATGCTGTCTGGAAGATATAACCTGTTCTATAGAATTGGAGCGGTGGAAAGTGATCGATGTACCTTGTGATGCCGTCACATGTTCACGTTCTTTGTCAGTGCTCAGCAAAGCACAAATTCTAAGCCCGCTGGTCATACACGCACGCAAGCTACAACACCTCTCAAGTCTATAACTCTACAGAAGACCTACTTGGCCTTACACCGCTGCTGTTTTGACTTGGGGTGTTTGGCCCCCTGATGCGGGGAATATCGGCTATCAGAAGAGAACTATCCTCAACCACCAATGCATAGGTTATGCTGAGGTACTGCAACCAGGGAACTGATCTACTCCGATTCCAGTTATAACGCACGTGACAATCCACAGGCTACTTGTGTTAGGAGGCATGATTGGGGAGATCTTAACTGTGTTGATACTATGGACAACAGGTATCCCTGCGAATCTAGGAATAGCTTGCCTTAATATGACTGAAGTACAGTGTTAATGGTTATACACAAGTCCCACTTTTTTTCTTTTCTCTCTTTTTATTCTTGTTTTATAAAAAACGTTTTGTAACTAAGATAAGTACCCCTGGGGGCTCCCAGGAGATAAGTTATGCATAATGAACCAGCAACTCTGGTGCCTTGCTAGGTAACACTTCACGCTACAAGTGCTCGCCCTCTTTTAAAAATAGATGTTGGGGGTTCAGGGTGTGAAGCATCCTCGGTTCCGGAGGGGGATGTGGGGAGGGGGGGGAGTTATCTGCCGTTGCAGTTTTTTGAAGTTGCAGCAATTGCAAGTTTTATAAAGGAGTGGCTTAATTGTAGCTGGAATGTTATTGGCTCACACATACCTATGCATGTAACCAATTCATGTGACGCCTCTTTAGGCCTAAGGGGGACAATGCTGTGGATAGAGTGTCTGTATCTGGGGGGCTGGGGTGGGGGGGGGGGGGGACGTGCGGATCCTGCTTATACAACTGAGAATGGGAAATGATGGCTGAGATATCTATTGTTTCCTGGAATGTCCGGGGTCTAAACTCAGCCACAAAGAGGTCACTGGTGTTTAAATACTTACAAAAGTACAATCCACATATTTGTATACTTCAGGAGACCCACTTGATAGGCAGACGTGTCTTAGGACTCCGGAGGCCATGGGTGGGAGCTCATCATCATTCCACCTACTCAAATTATGCTAGGGGTGTGAGCATTTTGATCCGCAGGTCCCTACCTCTACAGATCCTAGATGTTAAGATTGACCCGGAGGGCAGATATGTGATTATTAATGCCTCACTTTATGATAGAGGATTGGTACTGGTAGGCCTATATCTCCCACCTCCAGCTGATGCACAATTGCTAAACGATATTATGCACTTGATAATGAAATTTAATGTGCCTGAAGTCCTTATTTTTGGTGATTTTAACATGGTCCCATCACAGGATCTGGACAGACTACACATAGTGACCCGTAATGTAATGGCCTTGGGGGGATGGGCTGACACATTTGCTCTTACAGATGTGTGGCGTCACTTCCACCCAAATAAAAGAGAATATACGTGCCACTCGGCCTCCTACCGAGCACTCTCACGTATAGACCTCATATATGCTTCATCCGGGGCCTTGCGATGGGTAGGGGCAGTGGAGCATCTGCCCCGTGGTATATCAGATCATGCCCCTGTCCACCTTAAAATCTCACTGCTTAAATCTCCCGGGTTTAGATTGTGGCGTCTGTCCGGATTCTGGGCTAAGGATGATAGAGTCCAGGAGACAATGACAGAAAATATTTGCAACTTCTGGAATGAAAATGGCGAATCTGCTAATGCTAATGTGTTATGGGATGCCTTTAAGTCAAAAATGAGGGGGGATTATATTGCCCGTATCTCCTCCTTGCAAAAAGAGGCCTCCAGGACTCGGGAGGTACTGGAGGAAAAGGCCGCTAGATGTGAGTCAGACTATATCCAATCCCTCAATGATAACAATTACTATTTATGGCAGAACTCCCTACGTGAATTATCTTTGCATAATGTAGAACAGACTAAAAAATCTATGTTATATACCAAGCAAAAAATATTTGAGCATGGAAATAAAAATGGGCGTCTGTTAGCTTGGCTAGCAAGGAACCAGGCAGCCTCCACCCACATAGCTAATATCAGGCGCACCGATGGACAATTGCTATCATCACCTGAGGAAATAAATGCTGAATTCCTGAAGTTTTTCAGGGAAGTATACACCTCTAGAGCCCAGTATGCGTCAGTGGAACTACAGGAATATCTAGATGCAATTCCTTTCCCGTCCCTCTCAGAGGAACATAAAAATTTATTAGAGGAGGATTTCTCCCTGGAAGAGGTCCAGACTGCGATTGGTAGTTTGCAATGCGGGAAAACTCCGGGTGCAGACGGCCTTCCCACAGAGTTCTATGCACAACACGTAGAAGTGCTTGCCCCTAGACTGAAGTCCCTCTTTTCTGGACTGGATCAGACAGGTGCTCTCCCAGAGTCTATGGAGGAAGCTATTATAGTTTTAATACCCAAACCTGGTAAGGACCCGCAGGAATGTGCATCCTTTAGGCCAATATCTTTACTTAATGTTGACGCAAAAATTCTAGCAAAAATTCTAGCTAATCGATTGTCGTCGGTTATCTCCACCCTGGTCCATGTCGACCAAACAGGGTTTATGCCGGGCAAAGGTACCGACATAAATCTTAGACGCCTTTTCCTAAACCTTTCGTTCGGTCATGATACTGTGGGTCTCGGGTGATTGCCTCCCTAGACGCCGAAAAGGCGTTTGACTCTGTAGAGTGGTTGTACCTTTGGGGAGTGTTGCAGCACTTTGGGTTTGGACCCAGATTCATACGCTGGTTGCAATTACTCTACAGATCTCCCAAAGCTAGGGTACGCACTAATGACCGAGTGTCGGACGCTTTCTCTCTACACAGGGGCACCCGCCAAGGATGCCCCCTATCCCCTAGTTTGTTTGCCTTGGCCCTGGAACCATTAGCAATTTTAATTCGTGAATCACAAGAAATTAAGGGAATTTGGATTGGCAATTTGGAAGAAAAAATATCCCTATATGCGGATGACGCGCTACTCTATCTAAATGACCCTGGACCCTCGTTGTCTGCCGCTCTGGTGTTATTTGATGGATTTGGTGCGTTATCAGGCATCCGAATTAATTGGAACAAATCAGTCCTCTTTTCACTGGATGTGCAGTCCCAAGGCCCTCACAACCACACATCACTACAGTGGGTTAGCGAATTCAAGTACCTTGGGGTCAAGGTATCTAGGGATGTTGCCCAATATTATGCACTGAACCTGCTCCCGTTGCTTAAACTCCTAAGGGAGAAATGTCAGTCTTGGTCCGGACTCCCATTGAACTTATTAGGCCGCATAAGTATCCTCAAAATGGTTATCCTACCTAAGTTTAATTATTTTTTCCGGAACAGTCCGATTTGGATACCACAGAGCTTCTTTCAAGAAATTGATAAATGCATTACCGCTTTTATATGGAATGGTTCCATACCTAGACTGGCAAAAACCACACTCCGCGCACCGACACAACTGGGGGGACTGGCCCTCCCGGACTTCCGGGTGTATTACTGGGCAGCTATGCTGGTCACTGTGTACTGGTGGTTTGCGGCGAGCAAATCTAACGCTGCGGTTTGTGTAGAGGCAGCCTGGCTAGGCTCCCTACAGGAACTACAAAATTTGGCGTATAGAGGAGTGGGAGCTTATAAAAACCTCCCCGCCCCAACTAAGGCAACGATAAAGGTATGGATTGCAGCTAGACGTCGGTTCCTCATAGCGGGTCAATGGTCACCGGTTCAGCCTCTCTGGGGAAATCCCAACTTACCTCATTTTAGGTCAATACCAGACCCCCAGGTGTGGGCAAGATTCGGCATTAAGACACTAAGGGATATCATGCCCACAGGTATACTGATGTCATTTTCGCAACTAGCAAGGAAATACGAGCTACCTGGGTGGATGTTCTTCCGCTATGTTCAGCTGAGGCATGCGGCCAGGGCCCAATTCCAGACGCAGCCTACTCTGAAATTGGATCCCGTAGAGAATCTACTGTCCTGTGAAGACCTAACAAAGCCACTTTCGGCTTTATATGGTATTCTGCTTCCAATTAACAACGCAAAAATGGATAAACTATGGGAACAGTGGAAGGCCGATATCCCAATGTTAGAAAGAGAGGATTGGGAGGACAGTCTTGAACAGGGTCCCAAACTGGTTATAGCTGCAGGAGATAAACTTATACAGACCAAATTCCTCCATAGGGTTTATTTTACCCCGGTTCGTATGTCTAGAATATATCCAGATAGAGATCCACAATGCCCCAGGTGTTTGATACATCCGGGATCATACTTACACATGTTCTGGGAATGTCCTAGGCTGTCAAACTTTTGGGAGGGAGTATTTGATCATTTAAACGTCTGCCTGGACTTGAATGTTCCCGTGACACCTGAATTAGCCTTACTGGGCATACATGAAGATGATCAGAGATCGCATCACAGTAAATTATTAATTTCATATTTGCTCTTTTATGCTAAGAAGGAGATACTGTGTAAATGGACCTCCTCTGTCCCCCCTGATGTAGCTACATGGGAAAATAAAGTAAACGCTGCTCTGCCACTATATAAATTGACGTACATTAACAGGGGATGCCCATGGAAATTTGACAAAGTTTGGTCATCATGGACATCGATTTAGACAAAGGGACATTATCAGTAGAGTGGAGGATGAGCTGAATGACCTTTGCTTTCTTCCGGTGTTCTGGTTTCCGCTGTCTTCCCTGTCCCCTCCTCGTCCCCCCCCCACCCCCGGCTATGTTCCCTACTGATTTCTCCCCTTTCCTGCCTCCTTTCCTGTTCTCTCCTTCCCTCAATACTCAAATATATAACCCCTGAGCAGGGAATAATGAATATACTGCATTTGACAATGTTCGTGGTCTCAGATATCCTCTTTTCTTGACATTGGTTCACGGTATATACTTTGTGTGAAATCCTGACAAACCTGTACTAAATATACTTTTTTTGTGTAACAAAATGTGATTACATAATATTGTAAATATTGATTCTACAATAAAGCACTCCTGGTTGTAAAAAAAAAAAAAAAGATCAAGATTTACGGGTACATCTGGCCGACGGATCCCTTCCTCGCTCAGGCCCCATCACCCAGGAAACCCAACCTAATCCGGTAACCACTGATTCCAGCCACCAGGAGTTTTTACAGCTCGACCTGATTCATTCACCTATCTTCCCCGTTATACTAGGCTTGCCCTGGTTACAGGCTCATGACCCACAGATTAAATGGAGCACTAAGGCGGTATCCTTCTCTTCTCAGTATTGCTCTCAACATTGTTTGCTCCCGGCTCCCAAAGTCTGTGCTACAATGGCTGCGCCATCAGGCAACCTCCAACATGTTCCCTCCGAGTACCTGGAGTTTCAAGAGGTCTTCAGTAAACAGATGGCTGACCGCCTACCACCTCATCGGTCCTACGACTGTCCGATCAACCTCCTTCCCGGATCCGAGATTCCATTTGGCCGGATATTCCCTCTCTCAGAAACTGAGCTAGAAGCTCTTAAACAATATATAGATGAAAATCTCAAGAAAGGCTTCATCCGTCCTTCATCTTCACCCGCCGTAGCGGGTATCTTTTTCGTTGGGAAAAAAGACGATACCTTAAGACCCTGTGTAGATTATCGACAGCTCAATAACATCACGATTAAGAACCAGTATCCTCTACCACTCATTCCCGAGCTATTTCAGAGGTTCCGATCAGCTAAGGTGTTCTCTAAACTTGATCTCCGGGGGGCCTACAATCTCGTCAGGATCAGGGCTGGGTACGAGTGGAAGACGGCTTTTAGGTCCAGATTCGGGCATTTTGAATACTTAATGATGCCATTCGGACTCTGTAATGCCCCGGCCACCTTTCAACACCTGGTGAATGACATATTTCAAATATACCTGGGTGACTTCCTTGTTATATACCTGGACGATATTCTTATCTTCTCCCCCACTCTGGAGATACACAAAAAGAAAGTTCTTACCATACTTCAACAGCACAAGCTATACCTGAAAGCTGAAAAGTGCGAATTTGAAAAATCGACCATGCAGTTTCTGGGATTCATCCTTTCAACCAATGGGGTCGCAATGGACCCACAGAAGATTCAGGCAATCAAAGAGTGGCCGGCTCCATCTAACAAGAAAGGGGTACAGAGGTTTATAGGGTTCGCCAACTTTTATCGAAAATTTATTGTTGGATTCTCTGCCATTGTGGCACCTATCACCCAATTAACTCGTCAGCACAGTTCTTTTCAGTGGTCCTCAGCCGCTCAAGAGGCTTTTCTAAAATTGAAGAAGTTGTTCAGCTCCGCCCCGATTCTCTGTCATCCTGATCTGACTCAACCTTTCGTATTAGAGGTAGACGCATCTGAGATCGCAACTGGAGCAATTCTCTCCCAGAGACAGGGCCCTAAGGCCATTCTACATCCGGTAGCTTTCGCCTCCAGGAAACTCAGTCCACCGGAACTCAACTATGATGTGGGTGACAGGGAGCTGCTGGCTATAAAGTTTGCTTTAGAGGAGTGGAGGTATTTGCTGGAAGGTGCAGTACACCTGGTCATGATCTTTACGGATCACAAGAATCTGGAGTACCTCCGAACAGCAAGACGACTAAAACCCCGCCAAGCCCGTTGGGCCCTCTTCTTTTCCCGTTTCAACTTTCATATAGCCTACAGACCTGGAGCAAAGAACGGAAAGGCCGATGCTCTCTCTCGGATGTCCTCCGCAGACTCTCAAACGTCAGCACCAAGCACGATCCTCTCTCCACAAAACTTCCTTGGATTAACTCAGGCGGACTTAATGTCATCCATTAGATCCTCATCTAGCTCATGCACTGAACCAGTAGTACACTCCTTGAGGAAATATGAGGATCTTTTTGGATTAAAGGAAAAATATTCGTACCACAAATGACACGGCCCTTAGCCCTTAAGATGTGTCACGACCATAAGATGGCGGGACACATCGGGATTAAGAAGACGTCTGAGCTACTTTCTCGCTCTTTCTGGTGGCCGGGATGGAGACGGGACTGTAAAGAGTATGTGGCGTCCTGTTCTCTGTGCCAGCGGAACAAGGGCCAAAACACTAGGTCCTGGGGTCTGCTCAAACCATTGCCCATCCCGGAACGGCCATGGGCTGATGTGTCCATGGATTTTATAGTCGGCCTACCTACATCAGAAAATTTTTCTACCATTCTTGTCGTTGTCGACCGCCTCTCCAAGATGGCCCATTTCTTGCCCATGAGGGGCACTCCCTCTGCCGTAGACACAGCCAACATCTTCCTAAAAGAGGTCGTTAGGCTCCATGATGTACCAAGAAGCATTGTGTCGGATAGGGGCGTACAATTTACGTCCAAATTCTGGAGGGAACTCTGCAAGTCCCTGGGCATCAAAGTCTGTCTCTCTTCAGCTTATCACCCCCAAAGCAACGGCCAAATGGAGAGGACAAACCAAACGTTAGAGCAATACCTCCATTGCTTTTGCTCAGGTTCCCAGGATGATTGGGCGAGTCTTCTTCCCTACGCTGAATTTGCATATAACAATTCAATTCATGCCTCTACCAACCAGACACCCTTCTGGGCAAATTGTGGGTTCCATCCCACGTCCTTTGCTAACGACATTCCCGAAATGACAGTCCCCGCAGTCCAGGACAGGATAACCTCGTTGCAATCCAACTTTCGGAAAATCCAAGATATGTTACACAAGGCGCAGGAAGACTACAAGAAACAGTACGATCAGGGCAGAAAGGCAAACCCAAAGTTTGACTTAGGAGAAGAGGTCTGGTTGTCCACCACTAACCTTAGATTACCGTTGCCATCTCGAAAACTTGGACCCAAGTTCATCGGTCCTTTCCAAGTCAAGAGAATCATTAACCCTGTGGCTGTTGAGCTAGCACTTCCCAAGACATATCGGATTCACCCTGTTTTCCATGTGTCATTATTGAAGCCTGTGGTGCCTAGCCCTTTTCCGGGAAGAAGAGAGCCTCCTCCTCCGCCAGTCAGAATAGATGGCGAAAATGAGTTCGAAGTGGAGTCCATTCTGAGCTGTAGGAAGAAAGGCAGGCAGCTACAGTATCTGATTCAATGGAAGGGTTACCCACCTGAAGATAATTCTTGGGAACCCGCTAGGAACCTGCATGCTCCACGGTTAATTCAAACTTTCCACCAAGATCATCCAGAATTGATGGCTAGCCTAGGCGTCCAGTGTCCGCCTTTAGGAGGGGGCACTGTCAGGAGTCTGGGAGCGTCTCCGGTGGACTGGCGCTTCGCCGCACACCCATCCGCGGCCTGATGGTGTGGCGCGCGCAGGTGCACGGCGGTCCCCGTGTGCGCGCCATCGCCTGTGCGGGTGCCTGATAGCGCATCACGCTGACACGCTCGCCGGGCGGGGAGACTATTTCTGACGGCTCTAGCGCCCAGTTGGGTTGCTGGTTCGTCGTCAGCTCTCCCAGATTCCCTGTGCCTGAATTATCCTGTTTATCTGCCTGCTCTGTGTACTGAACCCTTGGCCTGTTTAACCACTACTCTGCTGGATTGTCCTGTTTATCTGCCTGCTCTGTGTACTGAACCCTTGGCCTGTTTAACCACTGCTCTGCTGGATTGTCCTGTTTACCTGCCTGCTCTGTGTACTGAACCCTTGGCCTGTTTAACCATTACTCTGCTGGATTGCCTGATACCCTGACCTCTGCCTGTGTAACGGACTTGCCTCTGCCTGATTGCCTGATACCTTGACCTCTGCCTGTGTAACGGACTTGCCTCTGCCTGATTGCCTGATACCCTGACCTCTGCCTGCATAAACGGACTTACCACTGTCTAACTGCCTGCTACCCATCTGACCCCTGCTTATCATTACAGTCTTGCCTCTGCCCATACTCAGTCCTGATCTTTGGTCCCTCCTACAGATTTCAGTGCACCCGTTTCCAACCTTCGGATCTTTTGCCTACCGGAAGCCCGTGCCTCCGCGTGCCCCCAGCTCTCTGTACCCACTTCGGGGGTCTGGGTGCGCGTGGTCGTAAGGGCGAGCCACTCTCGGCATCTCGGCCTCGGTAAGTATTAGTCCTTGACAGATCGCTTCAAAAGTGACCAATGTTTTCTCACTATATTAAAGATCTTATCACTGTAACTGTGGAATTGGAGAATGAATGGTACCCTTGGTTTAGTTTGTTTGTGTTTTCTACAACTGTGTGTCTTATCTGGCTTTAGGATTTTATATAATTCCTGTGTAATCAGACCATCGGGGTATCCCCGTTCTCTGAACTTGGAGCATGTTTCCTTCAATCTGTTGTCTCTAATTGTTCCATTGCTGACAATCCGTGTGACCCTGAGGAGCTGACTTCTAATAATGAACCTGAAAACATGGGGGGGATGGTAATTGTCAAATCTAAGGAGTTGATTTCTATCAGTGGGTTTGGTGTATAAATCTCAATTTGGCCATGTTCTAGATATACCCGTGTGTCTAAAAAGGGAACCGAATCACCACCCACATGCATTTTAAATTGAATATCCAAAGAGAACCCATTGAGTGTTTCATCAAATGCCTTGAGGGATTCAGTGTTGCCCCGCCATATCGCAAACATATCATCTATATAGCGCCACCAAGTGGCGCAGTTCCTCTGAAAATTTTCATTGATAAAAATATATCTTTGCTCAAAATCGCTCATGAATGAACATGCGTATGGCGGGGCAACATTGGAGCCCATCGCAACTCCAGTGAGCTGCACAAAAAATTGTTCCTTGAAAAGAAAATAGTTGTTAAACAAAATAACATTAAACAGTTTCTCAAAAAATGAAATCGGTGCATCAGAATATTCATGGCAGTCTCTAATCAAGCCAATCACAGCCTCAATGCCTGTTCTATGTGGGATCGATGTATACAGGCTTGTTACATCCCAAGTCACAAGGATCAAGTCCTCCTGGATTCGAGGTAACTCCCTAATTTTTGATAGAAAATCATTCAAGTCCTTAATATAGGATCTGGTATTTTTCACAAGGGGTGACAGTACCTTGTCTAATAGTTGTGGTACTGTCACCCCACCAAATGTTTCCCCTAGCAGTCTGTGTGGGTAAACTGTGTGGGTGAACTGGAAGTGACCCCCTAGAGTTCCCACATGTGCAGGTGCTAGAGGTCTTTCGGGACAATCATGACATTTTGTATTGGGTTGACAAAATTCTGGGTGAGATTGTGGAACAATTTGTGGTGCCTAGCCCTTATAGGAGGACAGTGTTGTACCTGGCCCATACACATCCTATGGGGAGGTCACCTGGCCTATGAAAAGACCAAGGAATGTATCTTACAGTGTTTCTTTTGGCCTGGGATACATGTCGATGTAAAAATCTATTGTGAGTCAAGCCCTGAGTGTCAAAAGGCAGCCCCCTGTGCCCCATTACCAAAGCCCACAGGTGCCATTGCCTGTGACTAAGGTTCCCTTTGACAGAATTGCCATGGATCTGATAGGGCCAGTAGTTAAGTCTGCTAGTGGCCATCATTGTCCTAGTGGTCATGGACTATGCCCCCCCAGTATCCCGAGGATGTTCCCACCTCCTCTAAGATGATCCCCAAACAGTTATTCCACATCCAAAAGAAATCCTAACCGACCAAAGTAATGAAAGAGTTGTGCAAATTGTTCAATATTTAGCAGCTGCATACTTCAGTTTACCACCTTTGGTAGAATGGTTTGACAAAAACCCTAAAAAGTATGCTCAAAAAAGGTGGTTGATAAAGACGGGAGAGACTGGGATTGTCTTCTGCCATATTTGTTGTTTACAATTGGAGAGGTCCCACAGACTTCCACTGGGGGTTCTCACCCTTTGAACGTCTGTATGGGAGGCAACACCAAGGGTTGCTGAATATTGCAAAACAAACCTGGGAAAATGAAACCACTCCCTACTGGAGTGTCATAAAGCATATCTCAGCCATGCAGGATATAATTGCCTCGGTAATGACCCTTGTTTGAGAACAACTTGCAGCAAGCCCAGGAAGCAAAGAGTCAAGTGTACAATAGGTCAGCTAAGGTTTGAACTTTCTATCCAGGGGATTGCATGCTTGTTTTAATTCCCATGGTGGAAAGTAAGTGCCTTGCTAAATGGCAAGGACCCTATGAAATACTGGAAAATATTGGGGAAGTAAAACTATAAGGTATACTAACCAGACAAGCAGAAGAAGAAACAGATCTATAATGTGAATTTAATCAAAGCCTGGAAAGATAGGGAAGCCCTCCTAGCCCTGGGTGATCAGCCACTAAAGAAAGAGGAAGGCATAAGTGAGTTTCAGATACCTGAGTCTATGTCGGTGTCACAACAGCAGGAGGTGAGAGAGTTTCTACAGTGTAATGAAGGTTTCTTCTCAAAGTTGAAGGCTGCACAAATGTAATTAAACGTGATATTGTCACTGATTCGGGTGCAGCTTAAGCCGTATCATATTCCCAAGGCCCACAACAGGCAGTTGCCGAAGTACAGAGGACATTCAACCTCGGGTTGATAGAGAAGTCCAAAAGTGAATGTTGTAATCCTATAGTCTTAATTCCTAAACCAGATGGGTCCTTAAGATTATGCAATGACTTCCGGAAACGGAACGAAGTGCCAAAGTGTGACACCTATCCCATGCCCTGAGTTGATGAATTAGTGGAGAAGTTGGGCCCCGACAGGTACATAACTACCCTTGATCTCACTAGAGGGTATTGGCAGGTTCCTCTGACAGAGGAAGCAAAAGAAGAAACAGCTTTTGCAACTCCAGAGGACCTGTGGCAGTATGTCTGGATGCCTTTTGGGTTAAATGGAGCTCTTGCTACATTCCAGCGGATGATGGATGAAATTCTTAGCCCACATTGATGCTATTCAGCAGCCTATCCAGATGATGTGGTTATCTAGAGCACAGATTGGGAAAGATTGTTGGTTATACATGCTTACCAATAAAGGCAGGAAGCCCTTAACCCTACA
Source organism: Lithobates clamitans (assembly GCA_037952925.1). Taxonomy (NCBI): domain Eukaryota; kingdom Metazoa; phylum Chordata; class Amphibia; order Anura; family Ranidae; genus Lithobates; species Lithobates clamitans. The sequence goes on along the minus strand of JBBGZY010000939.1, from coordinate 1,596,554 downwards.
GGCAGCTTGCATTACCTCTCTGAGAACTCTTCTCTTGAAGCTGAACCCCACAATGATAATTACACATGGAGTACAATATACAGTGCCTTGCAAAAGTACTCACCCCCTTGGCATTTTTCGTGTTTTGTTGCCTCACAACTAGGGATGGGCGAACGGTTTGGGCCGAGCATAAGTTCGGGCCGAACTTTGGTTGTTCGGATGTTCTGCTAACACCGAACAATATGCGTTGTTCGGGGCAAATTCGAATGCCGCTGGAACACCGTTAAAGTCTATGGGACATGAACATGAAAAATCAAAAGTGCTCATTTTAAAGGCTTATGTGCAAGTTATTGTCATAAAAAGTGTTTGGGGACCCGGGTCCTGCCCCAGGGGACATGTTTCAATGCAAATATTTTTTTAAAAACTGATGTTTTTTTGGGAGCAGTGATTTTTTTAATGCTTAAATTGAAAATATAAAAATGAAATATTCCTTTAACCACTTGCCACCCAGGCCAATTCTGATATTTCTCTCCTACATGTAAAAATATGTATACAATGATTATATGTAAAAATCATCATTTTTTTGCTAGAAAATTACATAGAACCCCCAAACATTTTATATGTTTTTTAGAAAAGACCCTAGAGAATACAATGGCGGTTGTTGCAATTTTTTATCTCGCATGGTATTTGTGCAGCAATTTTTTGAACGCGTTTTTTGGGAAAAAAACAGTTTTGTGCTTTAAAAAAAAACAAAACAGTAAAGTTAGCCCAATGTTTTTACATATTGTGAAATATGAACGTACGCCGAGTAAATAGATACCTAACATGTCACGCTTCGAAATTGCACACACTCATGGAATGGCGCCAAAGTTCGGTACTTAAAAATCCCCATAGGCGACGCTTGAAATTTTTTTACTGGTTACATGTTTTGAGTTACAGAGAAGGTCTAGGGACAAAATTATTGCTCTCGCTCCAACGTTCACGTCAATATCTCACATGTATGGTTTGAACACCATTTTCATATGTGGGCGGGACTTACGTATGCGTTGCTTCTGTGTGCGAGCACACGGGACAGGCGCACTTTAAAATTCTTTATTTTTTTATTGTTAATTATACTTTCTTTTTTTTAGTTTGACACTTTTTTGAAAAAAAAAATTGATCACTTTTATTCTTAATACAAGGAATGTAAACATCCCTTGTAATAGGAATATGGCATGACAGGTCCTCTTTATAGTGAGATATGGGGTCAATAAGACCCCACATCTCACCACTAGGCTGGGAAGCCATGGGAAAGTCCCCATGCAACAGAGGGGGTGGGGTCACCCGGAAACGTCACTGGTGGCCCTGTCCTCAATTATATAAGTACTGTCAAAGGCGATGAAGCGGCACACGGCGGGAGCCTGCAATTTTTTTCTTTTTCGGTCCATCGGCGGAGCGATATAAGAAGATGAATGGACATTGTGGGACATTTTTATTTTTTTATTTTTTAATAAAGGACTTGTCCCAAGCTGTGTCTTGTTTTTTTAACATTTTGACACTTTTTTTGTGAAATGGTAGGAGTAAATTTGTACCCCATTACCATTTCACACAGGGGGAGGCCGGGATCTGGGGGTCCCCTTGTTTAAAGGGGGTTCCAGATTCCGATAAGCCCCCCGCCCGCAGACCTCCACAACCACCGGGCAAGGGTTGTGGGGATGAGGCCCTTGTCCCCATCAATATGGGGACAAGGTGCTTTGGGGGGCTACCCCAAAGCACCCTCCCTATGTTGAGGGCATGTCGCCTGGTATGGTTCAGGAGGAGGGGCGCTCTCTCGTCCCACCTCTTTTCCTGCGGCCAGCCAGGTTGCGTGCTCGGATAAGGGTCTGGTATGGATTTTGGGGGGACCCCTATGCCATTTTTTTATTTTGGCGCAGGGTTCACCTTAAAATCCATACCAGATCTTAAGGGTCTGGTATAGATTTTGGGGGGACCCCATGCCATTTTTAAAAAAAAATTGGCGCAGAGTTCCACTTAATTTCCATATCAGACCTGAAGGGCCTGGTATGGATTTTAGGGGGACCCCCCACGCAATTTATTTTTTTAATATTAAAGGAATATTTCATTTTTATTGTTTCACTTTAAAAAAAAATCACTGCTCCTGAAAAAACAGCAGTTTTAAAAAAAAATGTTTGCATTGATACATATCCCCTGGGGCAGGACCCGGGTCCCCAAACACATTTTTTGACAATAGCTTGCATATAAGCCTTTAAAATGAGCACTTTTGATTATTCATGTTCGTGTCCCATAGACTTTAATGGTGTTCGCGTGTTCTATCAAATTTTTTGCCTGTTCGGTATGTTCTGGTGCGAACCAAAACGAGGGGTGTTCGGCCCATCCCTACTCACAACCTGGAATTAACATAGATTGTTTGAGGATTTGCATCATTTAATTTACAGAACATGCCCACAACTTTTAAGATGTTTTTTTTATTTTATTGTGAAGCAAACAACAAATAGGACAAAATAACAGAAAAAGTCAATGTGCATAACTATTCACCCCCCTAAGTCAATACTTTGTGGAGCCACCTTTTGTGGCTATCACAGCTCCAAGTCACTTTAGATAAGTCTCTATGAGCTTGCCACATCTTACCACTGGGATTTTTGCCCATTCCTCCTTGCAAAACTGCTCCAGCTCCTTCAAGTGAGATGGTTTGCGCTTGTGAACAGCAATCTTTAAGTCTGACCACAGATTCTCTATTGGATTGAGGTCTGGGCTTTGACTAGGCCATTCCAACACATTTACATGTTTCCCCTTAAACCACTCAACCACACAATATACTTTCAGCTCTTTGAAACAAAGAAAATCATAATTATAAGAATACATTGACATACATAAGACAAATGAATACTTATTCATTTTTGTACGTTCTGTTTAATACATGTTTGCTTCATGGTGAACATCCCATTGTTCCGCTATGTCTCTCTCTGCGGCCCTGGGTGTATGTCCCCCCTTTTCCATCTTGGCTTCCCGGCACGGTGGGGAAACGCAAACCCTTTGTGGTTCTCCACAGTTGGACCTTTCACCTTTGGCTGCTGGAGGGAGCATTCTTCGTGCCGGCGGCAGAGGCGGCTCTCTAATTAGGCGAAATAGGCGGTGGCCTCAGTCCTCGTAGTCATATTGGCCTCGCACAGCTGGCTAGTTTACCTAATTAGAGAGCCGTCCCTTCCAGTAGCAGAGATCTCCGCCATCACACAGTCCTGTATCCCCTCACTTTGCTACAGGGAGAGATACGGGCTGCGAGTGAGACATGTGATCAGAGCTCCGGATCACAGACAGGGAGAGCCGCTCAGTAGAGCTCTGACAGATCTCCCCCCTCCCCCTGCTGCCCGCACAGCCAGACAGAAGAGGAGAGAGAGCTTCTGCTCCTCCTCCTCCCGCCCTCTCCTCCTGTGTCTGCCCCGCCCACTCTCCTCGGCAGTGTTCTCTGTTCTGCCTCAGAGAAGGGGATGTGTGGGCGGGAAGATTCAAGCTGAAGCCCAGCAAAGAGAAAAGGAAAAGGGGAGTCTGATCCATCCATCCAGCCCCTCCTGCCTCCCAGTGAGTACACTGATGTAGGGGATGCTCTTCCTTCCCTTCCGTCTCCACCCCCTTCTCTTTCTTTCCTTCCATCTTTCTATCTTTCTTTCTTTCTTTCGTTCCTTCCATCTTTCTTTCTTTCGTTCCTTCCATCTTTCTTTCTTTCTTTCTTTCTTTCCTTCCATCTTTCTTTCTTTCGTTCCTTCCATCTTCCTTTCTTTCGTTCCTTCCATCTTCCTTTATTTCGTTCCTTCCATCTTTTTTTCTCTTTTTTTTCTCCTTCCTTCCTTCCTTCCTTCCTTCCTTCCTTCCTTCCTTCCTTCCTTCCTTCCTTCCTTCCTTCCTTCCTTCCTTCCTTCCTTCCTTCCTTCCTTCCTTCCTTCCTTCCTTCCTTCCCCATCCCCCTTTTATTTCTCTCTTTGTGACAGCCTACCAGAATAGGTAGGATCTGTGAGAGCAGCTTCCCTGTGCAGCTCTGCTTGAGGAAAATATATCTTTATTATGCCCACTCACCTACCCCCTGTACTGTCCACTCCCCTATACTGTACCCTCCTAATACAGTTCATTTTCATCCCTTGAATTTTTTTTTCCCATTATGGGAGTGAGTGGGGCCTCATGTCTAAGTTTTGCCTAAGGCCTCACAAAGTCTAGAGCCGCCTCTGGCCGGCGGTGTCCCTTGATCGCCACCGAATGATCAGAGACATCGCGCAAGGGGGCCACACAGACGCCGCAATCATGGCGGCAGGGACTGTGTAAATGGGGAGGTGTTTGGGGAGGAGATTAACACCTACCATCAATGGATACATAATTTAAATACTATTTAAACCTACAGTTTCCAGAGGATCCTGAGGTGACCTCTGGAATGCCGTTAACACACACAGGAAGGATTGCAGCTTTTAGTAAGTGCAACTTTTGGATTCTTTAGACTGGCTGTTATTTGTATCACACTGACCAACTATTTATATTCCTCACTATTCAGGCTCTTTATAAATCAACCAACACATTTCAACTCAATACAGATATGGTCTCACCCTTAACACTTTGAACACTTGTTATTAGTGCCATACATCTTTTTTTTGTCTGGCACTACAGATCTCATTTATGTTCACCCAATACGGAACTCCTCTTATTAGCAAAGGTAATAACGTTCACCAATTTGTGTTTTGCACACACTTTTGCACTTACTAGCATTTTTGGTTTTTCACATATCATTTGAATGCCATCACCACATTAGTTTTTATTACCCATTCATCTTCATACACATTACCTCACCACATTGCACAGTCACTTTTAAACTAATTAGGTAACATCATCACTTCTTATCTTATCATACGAATGGTAATACAAATTGATCGAAAAAGAAACCTTATAAATAAACATACTATAACATTAAATAAATGGGTAATATCAGTCCATATAATTCTAATATTTGATTGAGTACCGACCAGTCTATGGTCACATAATAGTACTGTATACTTATAGAATACTTGCTGATTACTTATTGAGATTTCTCAATACCAAACTGCAGGTGTCTCGCCCCATATCCTCCTCTCTAGGTCCAAAAGCGTGGCTCTTTGTAAGCCTTATGGCTTGTGGACTGTGGACTCTCCTGGAGGGTGCGGGGGGGACATGCGGACATTTTGGGACCATTGAATGCAGCTGTTTTTAGCAATCCTGATTGTGCGATACATTCTCATCTGTCCATCTCCGCAATGGTAAATTTATTACCACACAGCTGGAAATGTACTTTTAAACACTATGAAATGTCCAATGATGTTTTGTATACTGCAAAATGTTAACAATGTTGTCCATATAATTAAAATTTTTATAAAATATTTCCTAGAATTAAAAAAAGACTAGAAGTGAAAGGGTCAAAATGCATTGGGGTTATTCATGTGGTTATTCATGTGGATAGTAATGTCACAATGTAATTGATAAACTATGGTTTCCTTGGTGCATTGTTTGCCATTGGTGATGATCTATTTTGTTGTTTGTGTCGCTTACCACAATTTATATTTTCATTGTATTATTGAATTCATTCTTTGCCTGAATAAAGGATTTTTAACTAATCATTTTTCTCATAAAGTTTTCGCTGCTTAACCACTTCCCGCCCGCCCTATATTGACGTCCGGGAAGTGGTTCTGTTATCCTGACTGGACGTCATATGACGTCCAGCAGGATAACATGCCGCAGCGCGCCCCCGGGGGCGCACATCGCGGCGATCGGTGGAGCGGTGTGTCAGTCTGGCACACCGCTACACCGATCTTGGTAAACAGCCTCCGGCGGAGGCTCTTTACCACGTGATCAGCCATGTCCAATCACGGCTGATCACGCTATCAATAGGAAGAGCCGTTGTTCGGCTCTTCCTCACTCGCGTCTGACAGACGCGAGTAGAGGAGAGCCGAACGGCGGCTCTCCTGGCAGGGGGGGTCTGCGCTGATTGTTTATCAGCGCAGCCCCCCCGCAGATCACCACACTGGACCACCAGGGATTGCCACTAGGACCACCAGGAAAGGGGCAACATGTGGATGGCCAGGTATGTACCCCATGGCCATCCACATGTGCCCAGTGTGCCAAATCTGTGCCAATCAGTGCCCACAAATGGGCACTGATTGGCACCATTATGTTGCAGTGATGCCCAGCAATGCCACCCTTAGGGGCATCACTGCAAACAAGCAGTGCCATCAGTGCCACCCATCAGTGTCCATTCATGCCACCTGTCAGTGCCCATCCGTGCCCATCAGTGCCCATCTATCAGTGCCCATCTGTGCCAACTATCAGTGCCACCCATAAGTAACCATCAATGCCACCTATGAGTGCCCATCAATGCCACCTATGAGTGCCCATCTGTGCCGCCTACCAGTGCCCATCAGTGCCGCATACCAGTGCCCATCAGTGCCACCTATCAGTGCCCATCAGTGCCACCTATCAGTGCCCATCATCAGTGCCCATCAGTGCCACCTCATCAGTGCCACCTCATTGGTGCCACCTCATCGGTGCCCATCAGTGCTGCCGTATCAGTGCCCCTCAGTGCAGCCATATCAGTGCCCGTCATTGAAGAAGAAAACGTACTTATTTACAAAAAGTTTTAACAGAAACAAAGAAAAACTTGTTTTTTTTCAAAAATGTTGGTCTTTTTTTATTTGTTGCGCAAAAAATAAAAACCGCAGAGGTGATCAAACACCACCAAAAGAAAGCTCTATTTGTGGGAACAAAATGATAAAAAAATTTGTTTGGGTACAGTGTAGCATTACCGCGCAATTGTCATTCAAATTGCGACAGCGCTGAAAGCTGAAAATTGGGCTGGGCGGGAAGGTGTCTGAGTGCCTGGTATTGAAGTGGTTAAAAAACCCAGGGGAAACTCTTCCATTTTCTGTATACTTTTGGAGTGTGCAGCCTGGTCGACTCTTATATATGTCTCTTTCCATTTTGTATAGGTGAAAAAAATAAAATACCCCCAAATAAGGTTGTGGGACTTTAACGGCAACAGCGTAATGTAAAAACAATTTTATTCCATAGAAAAATGTATATATGTATACAAAACATTAGCATAATTAATAAACATAACACAGTGAACACAATAAAAAGCTGAAACACAGCTGTACTGATGTGCATTGGATAAAGATGCTTGTAATGTCTTCCACGAAGGCCTACGCGTTTTGGGACTGAAACTGACCATCCCTTCTACAAGGGCGACTCGTGGGACAAGCTCTTACTGTATGGTGAAATACAAGATTGGAAAAAATATAAATAAATGCAACATTTTCTATCGCATAGTATTGTCATAGCATTGCTAGAGAACATGAAGTCTATGAAACCAAAACAAAAGAAACAGCCTACCCAAACATGACAGTGTTGGAGCACCCATTGCCCAAATCATGGTGGCGGATATCAAAACCACCTACGGATCCAAAAACCGGAGCCTGTGTGTGTGTGGTTGGCCCCACTCTGCCCACACTGATCCACCCCCAAAAAAGAGACACCAAATCACGGAGCCCGTCCAAGAGGGTACTGTGTCAGGATGGCACAGACCCAAGTGCATGTCTGAAAGGGATAATAAAAAATATGGTATTCAATTAAAGATTATCTAAGTCAAAAATGTCAGTCCAAGGGTCATAGTCGGCTCAGTAAATAGTATCATACCTGAGTGCTAGAAAGTATACAGTGGTGAATCTAGGGCGAGTAGAAAAAAGGGGCTATATGAAGGGAGTGTGGGGTACCAATTGAATGGTCATTGATCAGCTCGCATGAACATATTGATCTTCACACCAGCAGAGTCTGCAAACAAACAGAGAGAGTGCTGTGTGAGAGAAGGTAAATCAATATAAAGTAAGTAAAGTGCCTGGACTTATATAAAGCAACAAGGCAAAAGCTTACATACCGGTATTAGGCTCTTTAGTTAGTGGGCGTCAGATCTTGCAGCATCTATGTCCAAACGGGTCGCCTCCATTCAGGGCAATGACAGACTGACACTGATCACTGCAGCATTTAAAAGACTGAGAGGGGAGGGGTCGGGCGTGACACTGATCTGTTAATTAGCATGGATCACGTCAATTAGCATGGAAGAGGGCAAAGAAAGAGGAACCTCCAGGTGAAAGTGATTTCGCAGCGACACCGTACTGTCTGCGGCATCCCCACATTCTCACTCCAGCCAGGATTAGCCCAGAACTCCTCCCACTCTTCTGTGAGAGGAGACAGAGCGCAGCCAACTGTATTTTAGCAGCCAGGAGCGTCGTAACAATATAATAGCCGGCTACATAGTAAGACCACAAGATAGGAGGATCATGTCAAGCACAGATGCATCCATGGTTCTCCATGTTTACTATGTGAACATATCAAACAAAAAAGGGGACCTACTGTGTATTCAGAGCTTTTGGAAATAGGGGGCAACATGTAAACGGTGTCAAACAGGACGGGGGGGACCCCGAGCCATCACTGCACGGCGCACCCCACAGGGATAAGCCTGAGAGGTGGGTCATGCAACGGCGACCCACTGACGCAGAGAGGGTGGCCGAGCCAGGCATCTAGATGCCCGCAAGGACGCCACATGAAAAAGGCCCCCCTAGAGGGACACAGAGTCCCTGGGATGCACCCCTGCGCTGGGCAGGGCAAAGAGGGGCCAACAGATGTACACAAACATATAGTGCGCCATAACCGGACATGGCAATGAGAAATCCAACAACTGCAGGGCATGAAAACAGGTCAAATGTACATCATCAAGGAACTAAAACACGATGAGCAGGTCAGGGGTAGACAAATCTAAGTAGATGGTTTAAACATAACATTACACAGGTGACCAACCTAGATTGGACGATCGGGCAGTGTGTTAGATCAAAGGAGGGGGGGAGAGGGGGAGGAACCATGGTATAGGAGACTATAGATATTTCTCACATTCTCCTGATGCAAACCCCTCTAAAAATGGCCTATAGCTAAGCTGTTCATTTAGGCCCGGGGGCGAGGTGGCAGCAAGGTCAACAATCCAACAGACTTCCCGTTGTAAGAGGACCTTGTTCCAGTCCCCGCCCCTGGGGTTGGGATGGATTCTATCCAGGATCAAAAATTGAATTCCTGGAAAGATCCCATGATGTTCATGAATTACGTGCCTTTCCAGAGGGAGATCTGGGTTTTCCTTTTTCATGGAAGTGATGTGCCTGGAGGCTCGCAGGGAGAACTTCAGTTTGGTCTTCCCAACGTAGAAACGTTGGCACTGACAGGTAAGAAGGTATATCACCCCCTCGGTCTTGCAGTTGAAAAAGTGATGGGGTTGGTATGGTCAGCCATTGGGGAGAATGATATTTTTACTGGTGTTCATGTATCTGCATATAGAGCAACCACCGCAGGTGAAGGTCCCAAACCTTTTACATAGATCGTTTTGGAAGTCGCCTACAAATTCACTCTGGACCAAATGGTCTCTTAGTGAACTAGTGCGTCGATATGTAATGGCCGGTCGTGCAGTTAAATGTGGGCGTAGCATGGGGTCATCATATAAGGTATGCCAAAACTTGTTAAGAATTAATTTAATGGATTTGTGTTGATTGCTAAACCTCGTAATGAGCCTGACTGTAGGGTAGTCATCGGACTTCCTTCGATGGCTAAACAGTAGCTCGCGTCTGGTATGTCCATTGGCTCGCTTGAATGCCTTTTTCAGAGAGGAAAGAGAGTAACCTCTACGAAGAAGTCTGTCTCTCAGTGCGGAAGCCTCGCGTAGGTATGATTCCTGATCGGAGCAATTCCGCCTTAACCTCAGATACTGGCTGTAGGGGATGGCACAGAGAAGGGGCCGAGGATGGGCGCTCGAGGCGTGCAAAATAGTGTTGCCAGCCGTGGGCTTCCGAAACAGCCCACTTGATAGGCTGCCATCCTCATTTTTTGTAATGGTAGTGTCTAAAAAGGTGACACAGGTCTCACTATAGGTGAAAGTGAACTTCAAATTGAGAGTATTTTGTTGCATGGAGCAAATGCATTCCTCCGGCTCCTTCTCCGAGCCATCCCACAGCATCAAGATGTCGTCAATATATCGGAACCAAGCTAGTACATGTTGTGTATGAGAGACTCGTCAGCAAGAAACGACTTTTCCCATTCCCCCAGGTACAGATTGGCGTACGATGGGGCACATGAGGTCCCCATTGCAACGCCCTGTACCTGGAGGAAATAGGAGCCGTCGAAGGAAAAAGCGTTGTGGTGGAGAATGAACTCCAATGCCATGATAATGAACTCACATAGTTTTTTGTCGTCTCTATGTGTCTGCGTAATGACGCGTCTAATAACGGCCAGGCCTAACTGGTGAGGAATGGAGCTGTATAAAGCTTCTATGTCGAAAGCCACCAACAAGGAGCGCTGTGGAACATGAAGCCCATCTAGACTTTGTAGGAGATGGATAGTATCCCGTACAAAGGAGGGTAAGTTTTCAACAAAGGGTTTAAGGTACGAGTCGACATACAAGCTAAGGTGTTTAGTAATGGCCCCATTCCCCGATACGATGGGTCTTCCTGGTTGAACCAAGGGATTCTTGTGGACCTGGGGTAGGCAGTAGAATGTTTTGATCTTAGGATGTTTTATGCGCAAGAATTCCCAGGTATCTTGATCTATGATTCCCTGAGAGAAGGCTCCATCCACAAGAGCATAAAACTGAGTTTCAAATCTGATGATACTCGCTCTGGAGATGGATTTATACCAGTCTCGATTTGCCAAAACTTTTTGGCACATTGTTCTATATTGGTCATTGGACATAATGACTATGTTGCCCCCCTTATCGGAGGGCTTGATTGTTAGAGAGTGGCATTTTTTAAAATTTTCAAGCGCTAATCGTTCTGAGGGGGATAGGTTGTCCGCCTCTTTGTGTATTTTCAATTTCCTGATTTCAGATGTCACCGAGGAGACAAAGGACATCAGGTTCGGATTTGAACTGATAGAGGGAAATGTATCTGATTTGTGCCCATCAGTGCCCAACTTTATAGACCGAGGGGGGGATGGTTCAACCGTCAGTTGCTCCTGAAGTAAGGATTCTATATCAATAGAATCTATTAGGTCTGTTGGGTCCTGCTCATCAAGCAGGGACAACAGCACATTGAGATCTTTTTCGTGCTGGATATTAGGAGTTTCGCAGTTATCTTTGTTCTTAGAGTACATTGTCTTAAGCAGTAATTTTCTCGCAAAAAGATTCAAATCTTTAATAACCTCGAATGTATCGAGGATTGGATTGTTGACCTTGCTGCCACCTCGCCCCCGGGCCTAAATGAGCTTAGCTATAGGCCATTTTTAGAGGGGTTTGCATCAGGAGAATGTGAGAAAGATCTATAGTCTCCTATACCGTGGTTCCTCCCCCTCTCTCCCCCCCTCCTTTGATCTAACACACTGTCCGATCGTCCAATCTAGGTTGGTCACCTGTGTAATATTATGTTTAAACTATCTACTTAGATTTGTCTACCCCTGACCTGCTCATCGTGTTTTAGTTCCTTGATGATGTACATTTGACCTGTTTTCATGCCCTGCAGTTGTTGGATTTTTCATTGCCATGTCCAGTTATGGCGCACTATATGTTCGGATACATCTGTTGGCCCCTCTTTGCCCCGCCCGGCACAGGGGAGCCTCCCAGGGACTCTGTGTCCCTCTTGGGGGGCCTTTTTCATGTGGCGTCCTTGCGGGCATCTAGATGCCTGGCTCGGCCGCCCTCTCTGCATCAGTGGGTCGCCGTTGCATGACCCACCTCTCAGGCTTATGCCTGTGGGGTGCACCGTGCAGTGATGGCTCGAGGTCCCCCCCGTCCTGTTTGACACCGTTTACATGTTGCCCCCTATTTCCAAAAGCTCTGAATACACAGTAGGTCCCCTTTTTTGTTTAATATGTTCACATAGTAAACATGGAGAACCATGGATGCATCTGTGCTTGACATGATCCTCCTATCCTGTGGTCTTACTATGTAGCCGGCTATTATATTGTTACGACGCTCCTGGCTGCTAAAATACAGTTGGCTGCGCTCTGTCTCCTCTCACAGAAGAGTGGGAGGAGTTCTGGGCTAATCCTGGCTGGAGTGAGAATGTGGGGATGCCGCAGAGAGTGCGGTGTCGCTGCGAAATCACTCTCACCTGGAGGTTCCTCTTTCTTTGCCCTCTTCTATGCTAATTGACGTGATCCATGCTAATTAACATATCAGTGTCACGCCCGACCCCTCCCCTCTCAGTCTTTTAAATGCTGCAGTGATCAGTGTCAGTCTGTCATTGCCCTGAATGGAGGCGACCCGTTTGGACATAGATGCTGCAAGATCTGACGCCCACTAACTAAAGAGCCTAATACCGGTATGTAAGCTTTTGCCTTGTTGTTTTATATAAGTCCAGGCACTTTACTTACTTTATATTGATTTACCTTCTCTCACACAGCACTCTCTCTGTTTGTTTGCAGACTCTGCTGGTGTGAAGATCAATATGTTCATGCGAGCTGATCAATGACCATTCAATTGGTACCCCACACTCCCTTCATATAGCCCCTTTTTTCTACTCGCCCTAGATTCACCACTGTATACTTTCTAGCACTCAGGTATGTTACTATTTACTGAGCCGACTATGACCCTTGGACTGACATTTTTGACTTAGATAATCTTTAATTGAATACCATATTTTTTATTATCCCTTTCAGACATGCACTTGGGTCTGTGCCATCCTGACACAGTACCCTCTTGGACGGGCTCCATGATTCGGTGTCTCTTTTTTGGGGGTGGATCAGTGTGGGCAGAGTGGGGCCAACCACACACACACAGGCTCCGGTTTTTGGATCCGTGGGTGGTTTTGACATATCCGCCACCGTGATTTGGGCAATGGGTGCTCCAACACTGTCATGTTTGGGTAGGCTGTTTCTCTTGTTTTGGTTTCATAGACTTCATGTTCTCTATGCAATGCTATGACAATACTATGCGATAGAAAATGTTGTATTTATTTATATTTTTTCCAATCTTGTATTTCACCATACAGTAAGAGCTTGTCCCACGAGTCGCCCTTGTAGAAGGGACGGTCAGTTTCAGTCCCGAAACGCGTAGGCCTTCGTGGAAGACATTACAAGCATCTTTATCCAATGCACATCAGTACAGCTGTGTTTCAGCTTTTTATTGTGTTCACTGTGTTATGTTTATTAATTATGCTAATGTTTTGTACACATATATACATTTTTCTATGGAATAAAATTGTTTTTACATTACGCTGTTGCCGTTAAAGTCCCACAACCTTAGGTGAAAAAAATACCCCCAAATATCAATCTAGGGATGTTGGCAACATACATGATCTAGCTGGATGGTAACCTTTTTCTATTCCATATTGTATAAACCACTCAAGCGTTGCTTTAGCAGTGTGTTTGGGGTTATTGTCCTGCTGGAAGGTGAACCTCCGTCCTAGCCTCAAATCACACACAGAGTGGTACAGGTTTTGCTCAAGAATATCCCTGTATTAATCACCATCCATCTTTCCCTCAACTCTGACCAGTTTCCCAGTCCTGACTGCTAAAAAACATCCCCACAGCATGACGCTGCCACCACCATGTTTCACAGTGGGAAAGGTGTTCTTTGGGTGATGTGATATGTTGGGTTTGCGCCAGACATAGCGTTTTCTTTAATGGCCAAAAAGTAAAATTTTAGTCTCATCAGACCAGAGAACCTTCCTCCATACATTTTGGGAGTCTCCCACATGCCTTTTCGCAAACTAAAAACATATCATTTTGTTTTTTGCTGAAAGTAATGGCTTTCTTCTGGCCACTCTGCCATAAAGCCCAACTCTGTGGAGTGTACGGCTTATTGTGGTCCTATGTACAGATACTCCAATCTCTGCTGTGGAACTCTGCAGCTCCTCCAGGGTTACCTTAGGTCTCTGTGCTGCCTCTCTGATTAATGCCCTCCTTGCCCGGTCCATGAGTTTTGGTGTGTGGCCGTCTCTTGGCAGGTTTGCTGTTGTGCCATGTTCTTTCCATTTGGTTATGATAGATTTGATGGTGCTCCTAGGGATCATCAAAGATTTGGATATTTTTTTATAACCTAAACCTAACTTGTACTTCTCAACAACATTGTCCCTTACTTGTTTGGAGAGTTCCTTGGTCTTCATGGCAGTGTTTGCTTAGGTTTTGCCACCTCTGGGGTCTTTCACAAAGGTGTGTATATGTAATGACAGATCATGTGACAAGTGGCAGCCCTTTTGAACTGTAGTGGTGGCATCACAATAAAATGGCAACATTTCAATTACATTCAGTGCCAATTGTTCTGTTCTGAAGGAGTTTGTGATCTCTGAATGCTAATGATTGTGAGATAACATCACACAATGCTATTTAGGTAGCTGTACAAATTATTTCCAGCTCTTATCCTTTCCTAAAATGTATTGTTATTTATGTTTATATATTACATTGCATTTTATAAAAAGTGTGTCCATACACTTTGCGATAAGTATGAAATGTTTTTGGATTGTAGAGAGTTATACAATCCGATCCTCACAGTTGGCCAGTTTCAGATGTGTAGCTGGTAAAAGTTAAAGAAACATTATAGATATCGGTTTATAGTCAGTGTTGTTTGAGAAGAATTTCCAGACATGCAGAAATAAAATGACATTTATTGTGCTTTTCTTTTATAGGATGGAGACCATGGATAAAGGTTTTTTGTAATGCCATCTCTATATCAATCACACTTTTGCTTTGTCTTTTATTATACTTCATGGCGGATTCTGGTGGTAAGTTTTTCGCTGTCCTGATAAGTCCAAAGGCTTGTAGACAATGTTAAGCCATTTATCAACCAATACTATATATAGTATAATACTATACAGCAGGGCAAAATGGCTTTGCTTTGCTTTCCGGTAAGTCTGTCGTAATGTGCTATTATGCAATGCTTACGAACACATACTGGGGTTGATTTACTAAAGGCAAATAGACTGTGCACCTTCCAAAGTGCATTTGCATACTGAAAGAGCAGTTGCTACAGAACTTAGTAAATGAGTAGAATTTCTGCTGACTTCTATCAACCAATCACGAGCAAGCAAACTTTTTTTGTTTTTTTTTCCTTGCACGTGATTGGGTATTCTTTGGAAAGTGAGGCTTTATCTCATTTACTAAGCTCTGGAGCAAGAGCACTTGCAAAGTGCACAGACTATTTGCCTTTAGTAAATCAACCCCAATGACTTAAACTGCTCGGGCCAATTTTTTTTTTTATTTACTACCTCTTTCATTTCTTTTGATACTGAGTGCTTTGTACATTTACTTTGCCAACAATCATAGAAATCACATTATGCATGCTTATTATGAAAAAAGCAACACATTTTTGAGTTGTTAAACTTTGTGCTCGATAGCAGTTTATCAAAGCCTAGTGCATTGTGGGTCCATTTGAAGGGGTCATCAGGTAGAGTATGTCACCAGGTACTGTATAATGTGGCATTGCCCTCTTTATATGATGATAGCACCCAATAAACTCTAGGTTGAGAATCACCATCTAGAGTGAAGAAGAGGTTAATCTAAGAGAACCATTCTCTGATTTCTTATTGATAAGGAGGGCTATAGGTGTGAAGTCACACAGGAAGAAATAAATTAACTGAGTAGTTTTATTTACCCCACTGCTACCAGTGGCGGCCTGTCCACAGGGGGCGCATGAGCGCTGCCCCCCCAAGCTGAAAAAAAAGGTGCCCTTTAAGAGGGTCCAGGCGCCGGACACACGGCAGTCTATGGGAAGCTTCCCAGCTTGCAATCAGCAGATTGCAAGCTGGGAAGCTTATTTGCCCGCATTAAGGGCGTGTGCATGGCCCAAAAGATGCTCCCGCACACACTCCCATTCTACACTGATTTTGTTTCTGTCCTCCCTTCCTGCATTTTAATTGGCGGGGATCGGAGGACGGTGGGCGATGCTTTTTTTCAGCACACCCGCGTCACTTCTGGTTTCCCGGCTCACTGCAGTGTGAAGTGGACACCAATGACGGACTGAGACTGCCAGTGCGGCTCCATAACAGCAGAGGTAAGCCCCTATGCAGGGCAGTAACTAGGCATGGACGGGGGGAGAAGCGGTTTTGTAAAGGATGCAGGACGGAGGAGAAGCGGCTCTGAATAGATGCAGGGACTGAGGGACAAACTTGGAGTTGGAGGACTTCATCCTCTCAGTAACAAGCCAATGCAGGGAAGTAAATCTTTCACTCACTCACATGATAACAGCTCACTGTACACTAGGCTCAGCCTTATTTATTGCAGGAGAGACACCGATCCTCCCATGTGACAGGTTGCCCGTCAGAGTGCTGCTATCTTCGCCTATCACTGCACTGTTTGTTGAACTTGTCTCCAGTTACAGTTATACTGTCCCAGCAGTAAATACGTCTGAGTGCCGGTTCACACTACAGCGACTTGGGATTTGACTTGTCAGACCTCAGGTCGCCCCAAGTCGCTGGACATAAGAAATTCCATTGAAGTGAATGAGAGGCGTCTTAATGTACACTACTGAAGTTGCTCTGACTTCAGAAAAGTTTCCTGTACTACTTCAAGGCGACTTCTAGCCGACTTGTACCCATAGATTTCAATGGAAGTTGCCTCCAAGTCAGACCCTTATCTTAATTGATTTGATTTGGATCCGACATTACAGGAAGATTACCCAGGAATTCCCTGAAGTGGCTTTGAAGTTGCCTCAAAGTTGTGCCGACTTTCAGGTCGCTGTAGTGTGAACCGGCACTGAGTGTGCAGTGAATGTTCTGTTATCAGGTGAGGAAGTTAACCCTTTAATTCCCTGCATTTGTTTTGTTGGGTTCTCTTATTACCTACTAGAGGTAGGGAGGGTATGAGCCCAGGTTCAGACTACTGCGATCTAAGACATGGCTTGTGATTTGCACCCGCACTGCCATGTGAATTACATGCAATGTCTGTGAGATGCAAGTTCAGCCGTACAGTTGTATACAGTTGTATGGCTGAACTCGCATTAGATTTGCAGGAAAAAAAGTGCAGGGACTTGTTTTCCACCACACTGAAATCGGATCGCATGGGTGTTCTCACCTATGAGATCCGATTCCTGTGCGAGTTCACACTGCGATCTGTGAACCGTCCTGGGGTTTCATTAACATTGTAATGACATCCGCAGCGGTTCGCAGAGGGCAGTGTGAAATGCCTGCGGGAGAGATGCGATGCGGGAACCGGCCCTGGAATCGCACTGGTTGGCATCAGTGTGAACCCGGGCTAAAGGAGAAGGATCATCTCATAAAACCAGGGCTGGTGCTCCATGCTTCTAGATTAGAAGCATCCACTATTTTGGAATTCAACTGTTTGTTGAACCCGGGTGTAATACAAGGATGAGGATGATGATGATGATGATGATGACGGGTGTATTATACAAGGATGAGGATGATGATGATGATGATGATGGGTGTATTATAGAATGATGAGAATGGGTGTATTATACAAGGATGAGGATGGGTGTATTATACAAGGATGAGGATGGGTGTATTATACAAGGAGGAGGAAGGGTGTATTATACAAGGAGGAGGATAGCGATGACGGCTGTATTATACGGAGATGAGGATGGTGATGATGGGTGTATAATATGGGTTTGATGACAACGAGGAGTATGATGATGATGATGATGATAATGATGGGTGTATAATATGGGGATAAGGATAGTGATGATAGTGTATAATATGGTGATGATTATGATAAGTGTATTATACAATGATGAGGAGAATGATGATGATGGGTGTATAATATGGGGATGACGATGATGGGTGTATTATACAATGATGAGGAGTATGATGATGATGGGTGTATAATGTGGGGATAAGGATAGTGATGATGGTGTATAATATGGGGATGACGATGATGGGTGTATTATACATTGATGAGGAGTATGATGATGATGATGACGGGTGTATAATGTAGGGATAAGGATAGTGATGATGGTGTATAATATGGGGATGACGATGATGGGTGTATTATACAGTGATGAGGAGTATGATGATGATGATGATGACGGGTGTATAATGTAGGGATAAGGATAGTGATGATGGTGTATAATATGGGGATGACGATGATGGGTGTATTATACAATGATGAGGAGTATAATGATGATGATGATGGGTGTATAATGTAGGGATAAGGATAGTGATGATCGTGTATAATATGGGGATGATGATGGGTGTATTATACAATGATGAGGAGTATGAAGATGACGATGATGGGTGTATTATACAATGATGAGGAGTGTGATGATGATGATGATGATGACGGGTGTATAATGCAGGGATAAGGATAGTGATGATGGTGTATAATATGGGGATGATGATGGGTGTATTATACAATGATGAGGAGTATGAAGATGACGATGATGGGTGTATTATACAATGATGAGGAGTGTGATGATGATGATGATGACGGGTGTATATTGCAGGGATAAGGATAGTGATGATGGTGTATAATATGGGGATGATGATGGGTGTATTATACAATGATGAGGAGTATGAAGATGACGATGATGGGTGTATTATACAATGATGAGGAGTATGATGATGATGATGATGATGATGGGTGTATAATGTAGGGATAAGGATAGTGATGATGGTGTATAATATGGGGATGACGATGATGGGTGTATTATACAATGATGAGGAGTATGATGATGATGATGATGGGTGTATAATATGGGGATAAGGATAGTGATGATGGTGTATAATATGGGGATGACGATGATAGGTGTATTATACAATGATGAGGAGTATGATGATGATGGGTGTATAATGTGGGGATAAGGATAGTGATGATGGTGTATAATATGGGGATGACGATGATGGGTGTATTACACAATGATGAGGAGTATGATGATGATGATGATGAGTGTATAATGTGGGGATAAGGATAGTGATGATGGTGTATAATATGGGGATGACGATGATGGGTGTATTATACAATGATGAGGAGTATGATGATGATGGGTGTATAATATGGGGATAAGGATAGTGATGATGGTGTATAATATGGGGATGACAATGATAGGTGTATTATACAATGATGAGGAGTATGATGATGATGATGGGTGTATAATATGGGGATAAGGATAGTGATGATGGTGTATAATATGGGGATGACGATGATGGGTGTATTATACAATGATGAGGAGTATGATGATGATGATGGGTGTATAATATGGGGATAAGGATAGTGATGATGGTGTATAATATGGGGATGATGATGATGATGGGTGTATTATACAATGATGATGATGATGATGATGACAGGTGTATAATGTGGGGATAAGGATAGTAATGATGGTGTATAATATGGGGATGACGATGATGGGTGTATTATACAATGATGAGGAGTATGATGATGATGATGGGTGTATAATATGGGGATAAGGATAGTGATGATGGTGTATAATATGGGGATGATGATGATGATGGGTGTATTATACAATGATGATGATGATGATGATGACAGGTGTATAATGTGGGGATAAGGATAGTAATGATGGTGTATAATATGGGGATGACGATGATAGGTGTATTATACAATGATGAGGAGTATGATGATGATGATGATGGGTGTATAATGTGGGGATAAGGATAGTGATGATGGTGTATAATATGGGGATGACGATGATGGGTGTATTATACAATGACTGGAGCATCAGGGTGTCAGACAGTGTCAGTGAGTGGGGCCACATCATGTCTCGCTGGCTGCTTTGCAATACATGATTTTAGGGATTTCTGCCATGCCATGTACTGACTACGTTACACTACATAATAATCACAAATTGTGAGTACATCTGTCCTGTAATGTATACAGCTATACACACTAGACATGTGCATTCGTTTTCATCCGAATTTCGGGTATTTTCGTTATCGTTTTAACAAACGATAACGAACGTGCAGAATCCGAAAACTGAAAGATCCGACATAAACAAATGCTTTATTTCCATTTTTGTTGCGACAACAGTTCGATATAGATAGGAGATTCGACATGACGCTGACAGTAGTGATCTGTGTCCATCAAACCTGTGGTCGAATGTGCCTAACCTTAACTCTATTAGTCCAAGATCATTCTACATAGAGAGAAAAGATTCGACATTATAGAGACAATAGCAAAAAAAGTCGAATGTGCCCAACCTAATTCTATTAGTCCAAGTACTAGTGTCATACAACATTAGAATTCTAAGAAAAAGAAAGAAGAAAACTGCGCTAGAAACCTAAACGTGAAGCTGCAGCTATAAGTGAACCACACCAATAACATAAGAAATATATAAAAAGCCACACATTTAAAAATGATGGATCAAACAATGTTAAATTGATAATAAAAAATAGTCCTTGTGATTAAATGTCCAACAACAGAAATTGTGAATAAAATATATTGTGAAAAAATATTTCCAATATTCAATAGCTGATAGTAGAGATTCAGGTAACGCAAATTCCTGTTAGATGAAATGCTTACCAGATAGCAATCCAAATAAAACAGGTGGCTATAAACCCAGCCTGGGCCTTTGGGGAACCTTTCCCGGTACGTCCTGGACGAATCGCACTTGCAAACCGAGTTGGATCCACGAAGGTTGTACCCAAAAGATTTTTATAATAACATAGCGTAATACTGACACAAATTACATGATATTGGAGAAAAAAATAGTTTTTAATATATGTGACACTCCACCGGTGATAAAATCATATAAAATCATAAACCACCCAGTGCCTATAGGCACAAACGGAATCGTAAGGTGAGTGACATAAAAAACATGCATTAAAGTAAAAAATCTCCTATATGGAGAACTAGTGCAGAAACCTTCCAAAAAAGCCGCTTATCAGATGTTAGAAACCAAAGAGGCATGTGATTAACCACCAGATGATAGATGGAAAAAGGAGGTATCTAAAGCCGCTTACCAGAAATTAAGTAAATTGGGCATATAACTATCCACTGGAGGGTAAATGAAAAGGAATAACCAAAGTGCAGCAAACCGTATGAAAGTCCTGCTTACCAGATAGCAGACTCTATATAGGCAGACTGATTTAACCACAGAACCGGCTTCCTGGCATGGAGCTGCATGGATCCATCAAACCATCCATATCTCGGGCTCCGCAGTACACATGTAGTAAAGAATGGTGACGATAGTGTAATACGTAAAGACTGTTTATTATATATAAAAGAGTAACACTTACAGTGTAGCGAAATAAAAACACAATGCCGGCCGGCATACAAACAAACTCCCGTCCTCAATATGGCAACGTGGTGACGTCAGCACGTCCCTCCCAGGCGCGTTTCGTCATAGGCTGACATTTTCAATGGGTGGATAGTTATATGCCCAATTTACTTAATTTCTGGTAAGCGGCTTTAGATACCTCCTTTTTCCATCTATCATCTGGTGGTTAATCACATGCCTCTTTGGTTTCTAACATCTGGTAAGCGGCTTTTTTGGAAGGTTTCTGCACTAGTTCTCCATATAGGAGATTTTTTACTTTAGTGCATGTTTTTTATGTCACTCACCGTACGATTCCGTTTGTGTCTATAGGCACTGGATGGTTTATGATTTTATATGATTTGATCACCGGTGGAGTGTCACATATATTAAAAACCCTTTATTTCTCCAATATCACGTAATTTGTGTCAGTATTACGCTATGTTATTATAAAATTTTTTTGGGTACAACCTTCGTGGATCCAACTCGGTTTGCAAGTGCGATTCGTCCAGGACGTACCGGGAAAGGTTCCCCAAAGGCCCAGGCTGGGTTTATAGCCACCTGTTTTATTTGGCTTGCTATCTGGTAAGCATTTCATCTAACAGGAATTTTGTGTTACCTGAATCTCTACTATCAGCTATTGAATATTGGAAATATTTTTTCACAATATATTTTATTCACAATTTCTGTTGTTGGACATTTAATCACAAGGACTATTTTTTATTATCAATTTAACATTGTTTGATCCATCATTTTTTAAATGCGTGGCTTTTTATATATTTCTAACATTAGAATTCTACTATAGCTTGTAGGCGGAACATTCGACCGGAAATGTACGATTGCAGCATCATTGCAGCACCTTCTGCTCTGTTGAATCTCCTTAGGACACCATAAGCCTTCAATGACAGATTCGACCTTAATTATTTCGGATTTTTGGACGAATGCATTTTTTTTTAACGAAACAAAATAAATAAAAACAAATTTCGGGAGTAACTAAATAAATTTTATTTTTCGGATGAAAACGAAATTCCAAAACAAAATACATGTATTTCAGTGTGCACATGTCTAATACACACCCACCTTCTTCCTTCCTGTATATAGAGACCATCCTCCATCATCACTGACTGCAGATATACATCATTATTAGTGGCATCGGGAGGGGGGGCTGACGGAGGCTGGAGCCCCGAGTGTATCCCCAAAAAGCCCCGGGTCTCAAAATCCCTAAATGCATTATTAGCCCTGAGCCGTGGCAACAGGAAACGGTGTCCCGCCAGTGCGGCCGAGTGACGTACAAAAAGTCCCACCTCCGGGACCCAGCTCCTATGATGGATGTCACACTTGTCCAATGCCGAGACCACTGGATATGTGACGTCCGTCATTGGCGCTGCCGGGTCCAGGAGGAGGTGGGAATAACACTACGGCTGCGCTGGGCACTGGGGGATCCCCACTGAGCTGCTCGCTCTGTGTAAATGGGCGGGCGGCTCTTCTATCCTGGCTCTGGCTGCCTGGTGCCTACAGGGCTGTTTGTGTGGTGGTGAATGCCGGGGCCCGGATGAGTGTACTCCGACACTACAGGTAAGGCTGAGCACTGAGCATGTCAGATAGGTCAGTCATGTATGTCAGTCAGGTCAGTCATGTATGTCAGGTAGGTCAGTCATGTATGTCAGGTCAGTCATGTATGTCAGGTAGGTCAGTCATGTATGTCAGGTAGGTCAGTCATGTATGTCAGTCAGGTCAGTGTATATGTCAGATAGGTCAGTGTATGTCAGGTAGATCAGTGTTAAGCAAGTGAGCCTATCACCCTCCCCGAGCCCACCTTCCAACCACCCCACCTCACTCCCACCCCCACCCCCCCACTTTACCTCCAGGCTGAAGCCCCTGGTCTTTTTCCCACCTAGCAAAACCCCTGATCATTATTACTTTATTTTATTTCAGGTACTTATATAGTGCCGTCAATTTACGCAGCGCTTTACGTATACATTGTACATTCACATCAGTCCCTACCCTCAAGGAGCTTACAGCTTAAGGTCCCTAACTCACATTCATACACATACTAGGGCCAATTTAGACAGGATCCAATTAACCTACCAGCATGTCCTGTTACTGTATACATAGCTGTATACAGGACAGATGATTATTTCTGCAGTCAGTGATGATGGAGGAAGGTGTTTATATACAGGAAGGAAGGTGGGTGTATATAGCTAGCTGTATACATGACAGATGATGTATACCTGCATACCCTGATCTGTGAGGCTGAGCTATATACCCTGATCTGTGAGGCTGAGATATATACCCTGATCTGTGAGGCTGAGCTATATACCCTGATCTGTGAGGCTGAGCTATATACCCTGATCTGTGAGGCTGTGCTATATACCCTGATCTGTGAGGCTGTGCTATATACCCTGATCTGTGAGGCTGTGCTATATACCCTGATCTGTGAGGCTGTGCTATATACCCCGATCTGTGAGGCTGTGCTATATACCCCGATCTGTGCTATATACCCCGATCTGTGAGGCTGAGCTGTATACTCTGTCCTGTGATGCTGAGCTGTATACTCCTGACATTATGAAATACAGGGGACGGAGTGGGTGGATTATATAAGGGGTGCGGCTTATGGGAAGTGGGAGGGGTCAAAAAGGAAGGATGGGGTCTTGCGCCCCCCATTCTAAAACTTCCCCAGCCACCACTGACTGATACCTGTGACTGTTGCAGAGCACTGCAGCATCGTGTTATAGACAATAGACAGAGGGGGTGGCCATAGCTAATCTCAATGGCTACAAGGTCAATAAATCCATAGCTGATAACTTGTATAGATTGTTTCTGTAGGGTGAACCAGTGCTCCACAGTTGACTCAATTTGTCAAACAGATGCGCTCCTATCTTATATTCTGTTTACACTGTTGACTACAAGTAACAAGGACTGGATAAGCCTTAGCTTTCTGCTATCCATTAATTTTTTGGGTTTACAAACTATTTATTAAGGTATTTACAGTACATAATATCATAAAAAAATACAGAAGATGACATATGTCATAAGTACAGATTTATACCATTAGAAAAAAAAAACACAATTTTAAAGCATATAAAGAATCTTCAGAATATATAGAAAATCAAAAGAGTGCCCAGTGGTTTGCTACCCATTCCTGATATCACAGAATACACACAGACACCACCATCCCCATTCACTCCACCAACCAACATCATTAGTAGCTGCTAAATAATAAAAATACTCCATTCTCCATATCTCCACCACCTGAGGATGTTGTGTTAGTTATTCATGGCTACCACTCCTCCCAGCCACAAAATTCAACAGACTTTTGTATCTCCCCCTCCTGCTGTCAAAAGGGAACAAGGTAGAGCACACCTACAGACCACCCGGTCAGATGATATGACAAATCAGCTTCAGCTCCTCCCAAGCCACGCCCCTCCCTGGTATTGTCAAACCAAATTAACCATTTGGAAGATAGTACCCCATAGTGATGGAAAGCACTGGGTTTAAAGTGGAGTGGAGCTTTGAGCAGCACTTGGTAGTGTTTATGTCTCTCCTACTGCTGTACTATTCTCCCCCCACTAAAGAAAATCCTATTCCTCCAAATATAGGGCCCTCCCACAATACAATTTTCAGTTTACAGCAAGAAAACCTTGGATTCTTTGCTAAAAAGTATGTACCTAACATTTCATTTTCTGTGTGAAGTTTTGTAAAGGCGGGATCGATTTTGGGTGGTAGATTCACAAATTGCACAATTCACAAGTACAAAAGTAATGTTTTTTGTTCATTACAACTTCCCAGTGTTTGTTCTCGGCTTCAGTATCTCTCAGCATTGGTTGTCACCAGGAGCCATAACAATGTTCCCATCTTGTTTTCTTAGTATCTCATGTAACCTTACCTGAGGTGGCCGTATCTGGAGGTCGAGAGTAAAAATCTTTTTTTTTTTAATCAAATAAACTTGAAGAAGAAAACTCTTCCCACAGTGTAGACATCTGTAGGATAGAAATGGACAACCATGGAGACACAAGTGATGACCGAATCATCAATAGAATAAATAATGGTCACAATTCCTTGCTGCTCCCGGAAATCTGGGACCGGCTAGAAAAACTAAAATACAGAAAAGGAACCCAGATCACCCAGAATGATCGGATCATCAATGTGTGATCGGTTTAAGATGTGTGACTGAAGTATAATAAATGTTGTGTAAATGCAGCAATAAGTGTGTAGTCAGTATATTGGAGAGTGACTAATATTACATCTATTGTGCTTTTCTTTTATAGATCTGCGAATGTACGTATCTATTGCAATATTTTGTACATTTATGGTTTCTTTAAAATCGTTTGCTTCTTTTGGGAGGCTTTTGTGGAAATATTTCAAAACAGGTAAGTGTCTGAAAGAGTAAAGAAACAATATAGAGCAGAAAGGTATCAAAAGGGAGATACAAATTAGATTAAAGTGGAACTTTAGTCAGAAAATTAAGTTCTGTTAGATGACTTCAGGCTGGACCCTTTTGCTGGTACAATATAGATATGTACAACATTAAAAAAAAGTGTCTATACTGTTTAAAATCCAATAATACACTGTCTCACCCCTCTCTGCACATGCTCAGTTGCTCTCTATTATTAGGCGCTGCACCAAATTTGTAGAGGCCGATCTGCTGACAGACTGCATATTTACTGCTGCTCAGGGGCTCTTGGCTTCAGCAACACGGCCGCCTCCAACAAGAAGAGCAATGCTGGAGGCAATTTACAGCACACCCAAATTTTGGTAGCATAATCATTAATGTAGAATGTATGCTCCTTGCTAAAGAACATTATTTTTTATCAAGTTGTTAGTTGTGGGTAAAGTTCTGCCTTAATGGGGATTTTGCCAGCTTATATCTTCTGTCTATATCACATCTGAGCTATGAACATTATATCTTATTATCCAAAGGAAATCCATCAATATTTATTGTGATTGTTTATAATTTCCTTCACAATTATGCCAAACTACTGGGCCATGTCTTCTTGATTAACACAAGGTATACACTGTATAGTGCATCCGGAAAGTATTCACAGCGCTTCACTTTTTCCACATTTTGTTATGTTACAGCCTTATCCCAAAATAGATTCAATTCATTATTTTCCTCAAAATTCTACAAACAATCCCCCATAATGACAACGTGAAAGAAGTTTGTTTGAAATCTTTGCAAATTTATTAAAAATAAAAAAGGAAAAAAATCCATACAATAAGTTCCTTTACAGAGGGGGCGTGACCAGATGTTGGAGTGAGTGGAGGTGTGTGAGCTCTCTCCCTGCTCTATCCCCCCCGTGGCCATCCGAAACAGCCTAGCTATATGTGCGCTTTATTTCCCTGCAAAATATAACATCTGCTCTGCCTGTCCTGTGGGTTCTCCGGCGGAGCCGTGTTGGTGGAGTCGCTGTGGCTGGAGAGCAGGGAGAGTGAGGGAAGTCGGCTTCGGTGGAGACCTTCAGAGTGGCGAAGCGGAGTCTGAGCTGCCCGCATTGGCTTCAGCTGGTTGCCCTGGAAACGGCTCGTGATCCCGCGAGAGGTAGCGAGGCAGACAGCATCCATTTAACACAGCGAGAGGCGCCAGCCAGGAGTGTCCCAGTGTGATCTAGCTGTTTGAGAAGCGCTTGGAGGTAACAAGAGGCAAATAGGCGGAACTCAGAGCATAATTATTGGTATATTTTATTACAAGTGGATCTATGAGTGAACCATAATATGCGTAGGCTTCAAAGCTTGTTAAATCTCAGACTGCCAAATATCTCCCAATACTTTTTTATATATTACCTTGCATCACTACACAGCCGGCCATGACAAGGAAAAAAGCGGCAAATTTTTGTAAGGGCTCATTGAGTAACTTGTGTGACCAGTTAAGGGGCCTAAAGGAAGAGCTATGTTCAATAGCTTCAAAGAACGGTTGAGAGAACAACTACCCTGGAGGAGAGGCTAAGCCTGGTTGAGAATATTTTACACCCAATGAGACAAGAGTTTAAAACAATGCAAGCTCAGCTTGGCTTATATAAATTCAAAATGGACGAAATGGAAAACAGGTTGCGCAAGTACAATGTGAGGGTGATGGACCTCCCGAGAGAAGCGAGGGTTCCTGTCCTGCAGAGTTCATGGAAAAATGGCTCAGTTAAGTATTCGGGACAGAGACTTTCTCGCACCTTTTTGTCATTGAGAGGGCTCATAGAGTATCTCACTGTACCCAGATTACTCCCCGGACTTACAAAAACGTAGGGCAGAATTTATGGACGTCAAGCGCAGCCTACGGAGTTATAAAATCTCATATGCATTTCAGTATCCAGCGCGTCTGCGTATAACGGCCCTTGGGACAACCCATTTTTTTGATTCAGTTGTAGGGGCTACAAAATGGCTTGAAGATAACAAAAAGGACTTATAGAGATATAGAATTAGGTGGTTAAATAATTTATGTTAATTTTTGAAAATGTTTGCAGATTTTTTTTTTCTTCTTTTTCCTCTTCTTTTTGGATATTTTTTTTGTTAAGGAAGTTAACTTAAGGATGGTATCGGGGGGGGGGGGGGGGTTTGGTTGGTGAAAGACACAAATGAAAGATGTGGTGTTGTTTGTGGATGTTTTTTTTGTAATATTGACAATCTTGATTTGGGTAAAGGGTAGGGAGGGGGCATGTATGGAGGAATAAGGAAGATAAATCACATTTATGTTGGGCGGAGGAGTATTGGTTGGAATGGGTTGAAAGTGTAAAAATGTTTACAAATCATGCCCTTAGGGCTATCCTAGTTAGGCATGAGGGGAGGGTGGGGGGGTTATTTAAGGGTCAGGGGGTAAATGAGGAAAATATTATAGATGGGAGGAGTCAGGGGCGTAAATAGAAATAGCAGGGCCCCATAGCAAAATGTTGTATGGGGCCCCCCTGCAAACAGCCCCCCCCCACAGCTGCCCTAGTGTCAATGCAGCGTGACCTGTGCCACATATAGCGTGACCTGTGCCCAATGCAGCGTGACCTGTGCCCAATGCAGCGTGACCTGTGCACAATGCAGTGTGACCTGTGCCCCATACAGCATGACCTGTGCCCAATGCAGCGTGACCTGTGCCCCATACAGCGTGACCTGTGCCCAATGCAGCGTGACCTGTGCCCCATACAATGTGACCTGTGCCCCATACAGCGTGACCCATGCCCCATACAGCATGACCTGTGCCCCATACAGCGTGACCTGTGCCCCATGCAGCGTGACCTGTGCCCAATGCAGCGTGACTTGTGCCCAATGCAGCGTGACCTGTGCCCCATACAGCGTGACCTGTGCCCCATACAGCGTAACCTGTGCCCTATGCAGTGTGACCTGTGCCCAATGCAGCGTGACCTGTGCCCAATACAGCATTGCCTGTGCCCAATACAGCCTGGTCTGCCTGTGCCCCATACAGCCTCACCTGTGCAGAGGAAGAGGCAAGCCACCCGGATCAGCAGAGAGTGGGATTGCCCGCTGTAATAGCTTTCATTTGAATTTCCTGTCTTCCCGGGGGTCATCGTCATATAGCCCCACCTCTTGGCCTGACGCCTTTGATGACGTCACACGTCCCGCATTTGATTGGCGTTCTGTCTATCAAAGACGCCGGGCCAAGAGGTGGAGTTATGTGATGTGAGCCCCGGGAACACTGGAAGTTCTAATGAAAGCTATTACATCGGGCAATTCAGCTCTCTGCTGATCCGGGTGGCTTGCCTCTTCCTCTGCACAGGTAAAGCTGTATGGGGCACAGGCAGACCAGGCTGTATTGGGCACAGGTCACGCTGCATTGGGCACAGGTCACAGCTTGCCTATTCCTCTCCTCTCTCTTCCCCTGGATGGGAGACTGTGCCGGCGGTGCTCTCATCCCAACTGGGCCCCACTTGGCTGCGGGCCCCATAGCGCCTGGGAGGAGTGGCAGGGTGGCAAAAGGGAGTTGCAGGGGAAGGTTAGGAGAGTGTTGCATCGCACATGCACGAGTGGAGGGGAGACAGATGATAACAGCGTACACATGTTTATGTTATTTACTTACATTAAAAAATAATTTAGAAGGTGAAGGAAGACAGGGAATAGGAAACAAGGGTTTTCTTTTTTGTTTTCTTTTTTTTTCACAATATTATCACTGATTGCAATTTTGGGAGACACTAATAAACAAATGAATGTTTTTTTGGTAGAAGGACAGGGACGCCTGGTAAGCAATGCTAGGCATGAGGGTGTATCATTGATGCTGTCTCTTGGTTACTGTCACGGAACGTCCCTCACTCCGCTTGAGTGCTTCCGTCATATACCACTTCCTCCCAGTCTGTATACAGATATCCCAACCTCTCTGAGCACAAACAAGGCGACACTTGCTGTTGCTACCAAGAACTCACTTTATTTAGAACCAGAATTACAAGACTTTATATGCCGTTGGAACCTCCTCTAACAATACAACTGTAACTTAATTAACATGAGCTAATTATCTAATCCTTTATGTATCTGCTGCTGGGAAGTGATTGCCATCTTCTCACCCTGAGCCTCCACAATTGCTGCAGGTGTGGGGCAGAGGTCTTGGACCCTCTGTCCGGTTGCCAGCACTTCTGCTGGGGGTTTGCCAGGTGGTTCCTCCTCTACAGAAACGTCTATTAAATCCCCAGTCTCTGGAATTGGTAAAAGTGTGGGACAGAGGTCTTGGACCCTCTGTTCAGTTACCAGATCTTCAGCTGGAGAAGTTTGTTTTAACTCCATAGATGCTGCTGGCAGAAAATCACATGTCCCTGTCAGTGTTGTGAGAGAAAGGCCGACTACCTCTTCTCTCAAGAAGGCCGAAGCCACTGTTGGTGCTGGGCAGAACACAGTGAACTTTGGCCCTGATAGCAGCTCTTCTGCTGGAGGCTCATCAGGTTGTTCTTCCTCAGCAGAAAAGTCTATCAAATCCCATGTCTCTGCAACTGATGTCTGGGGATAGAGGTTCACCATCTCCTGTCCATGGAACCCAGAAGATGCTATAATTTCTGGGCAGAGGTTAGCAGAGCTCTGCCCTGTTGTCAGCACTTCAGGTTTGGGGACGGCAATCTCTAGATTTTCCACTGCCGATTCTCTGGCATGCTGCTGAACTTGTTCTAGCAGTTTCCTGTATGCCCTTTCCAGATGCTGTTCCTTCCTTAGCAAATGGTCCAGATCAGGTTTGAGTTCTGAGACCCCTGCAAGACCGAGCATAGACTCTCTATAGTCTCTCAGGTCCTCAAGGTCAGGTTCCCCTTCATCGCCAAACATAAAAAGATCTGTAAGGTTCTCCCACAGCAATCCAGGGCCGCCAAAGTCATATCCCTCTGGAGAGCATTCTGTCGTCTCCCCTAAATATCCCTCCTCTGCTTGCCATTGCAGAGCCCAATAACGATTGTCCAGCTCTATCTCCTGCTGGACCAGCCTGTCCAACTCAGTCACCCATTGCTCCTGGGGCTGCTCTCCCAGGAATGCCATCCGCAATGCCCGTTGGTCACTGGCCCATTGCTCTTGGGTTGGAAAGCACTTGCCCTGTTTTATACCAGTGAGACGGAGGGCTGCAATCCAGAGCTCCACCCGAATCAGCTGCCTGAGCTCCAGGTATTCATCCTCAGACACAGTCCTGGTGTATGTTGAAAGGATGATTCGCAGCAGCCCCGGGAATTATGATGCCAGGTCCATATCTCCGCTGGGGTGACTGAAGTCTGCTATGCTGATCTTGGATCCAGTTGGAGGTTTGGATGTCCCAGACTTCCGGAAGCTTTCCCGCTGCTTGCCACCAATGTCACGGAACGTCCCTCACTCCGCTTGAGTGCTTCCGTCATATACCACTTCCTCCCAGTCTGTATACAGATATCCCAACCTCTCTGAGCACAAACAAGGCGACACTTGCTGTTGCTACCAAGAACTCACTTTATTTAGAACCAGAATTACAAGACTTTATATGCCGTTGGAACCTCCTCTAACAATACAACTGTAACTTAATTAACATGAGCTAATTATCTAATCCTTTATACAGCCTAGGTGACTGAGACATGACCTTTCGCCCAGACTTGTGGTCACCGAGCTTCACACAGTTATATCAACATAATAGCAGTCGTCATGGGCCCTCCCGTCACAGTTACTTTCTTTTTTTTTCCCAGTATTAAAAAATTCCCCTCCTCCCCCCTTTTTTTTTCTTCTGTTCTTTTCTGGTTCATATTTTATAGTGGTGGGGGACTTTAATGCGGTGCTTAATAATAGAATGGATAGGTTCCCACTAGGGGTTCGGACTGAAAGGGTGGCAGAAGGACTTTTGGAGATCTCGAAACCCAAACAATCGGCAATATTCTTGTTTTTCGGGGTCACGCGCTACACTCTCTCGTATAGATATGGCAATAGGTAATAGTGAAGCACAATGGCTAATAAATCAAATAGATTACGGGCCAAGAGGGATATCAGATCATTCACCCCTGACTCTAATGGTATACACGATAGATGTACTCAGAAAATGTGGACAATAAATCCACTATGGATGGAGTTAATAGGGAGCCCAGAAGAAATAACTTCAAGATTAAAAGAGTTTGTAGAATGTAATACAGGTACAGCGCCAGTGGGGGTAGTGTGGGATTCCCTAAAAGCATTTCTTAGGGGGCTTGTAATTCAACAGGTGGCAAAAATAAAGAAGAAATCAAGGGAATGGGAGGAGCATATTAGAAAGGAGGTAATTGAGTCTGAGAGACAGTATGTGACAGACCTAACCCCATAGAAGCAGGAGATGTGGCTTAAGAAACAGCAGGAGTATAAAATGGCAATTATTAGAAAAACCGAGAATAAGAGACTCTTTCAGAGACAAAATTGTTTCGGAGAAAGGGAAAAAGTTGGCTGTATGTTGGCGCTCCTAGCTAAGACTAATTCTCCTTCTTCAGTTATTTCTATGATTAGGACCCCAAGTGGTGAAATCTGGTCTGATCCTCTCGTTATTATGGAGACACTCTCCAAATTTTTTAGGGATTTGTATAAATCATGAAAGGGTTCAGATTGGGGAGAGATGGATAGGTTCTTAGAGGGCGTTGAATTGCCGACTCTTTCGGTAAACAAAAGGAATGGACTGGAGTCTCCAATAGCCCTGGAGGAACTACAACAAGCAGTGGCGGATATGTCCAACCAGAAATCCCCGGGCCCAGATGGGTTGCCTTTAGAGACCTATAAATATTATGGGGAGGTGTTACTCCCAGAGCTTCTAAAAACATTGAATTGGGCGGCTATAAGGGGTAGACTGCCCTCTTCAATGTTAGAAAGAGGGGAAGGACCAACTTGACGCATCCTCCTATAGACCGATATCACTATTGTTTTCTGATGTCAAAATTTTGGCAAGAGTGTTGGCAACCAGGCTGAATAAGTGTATTTCAAAACTTGTACTCCCGGACCAGTCAGGGTTTATTCCCAACAGGTCCACCAGTGTAAACATTAGAAGGGTATACATGAACCTCCAGGTCCCGACAGAAAACACGGGCTCTAGGGCTGTTTTGTCCCTGGACACAGCCAAGGAGTTTGACAGCCTTGAATGGGGGTATACCTTTGGTGGGTGTTGGAGAAGTTTGGATTTGGCCCTTTATTTATCGGATGGCTGAAAATATTATATAATCACCCAAGCGCCAGATTAAAAATTAACAGGAAACATTCAGAAAAGCAACCTCTCGAGAGAGGGACGAGACAGGGGCGCCCGTTATCACCCCTGCTGTTCGCTCTGGCGATGGAGCCATTTGCAGAAGTGGTGAGATCATCAACTGGATTACAGGGATTTAAGAGAAAATGTGGGGAAGAAAGGATAGCACTGTACACTGATGATGTTTTATTTTTTCTGGGAGACACGGGGTCCACATTGGAAAAAGTGATGAATATGGTGGAGGGGTTTGGTAGGTTTTTGGGCTTAGTAATTAATTGGGAGAAGTCATCGCTCCTACTGGTTGACCCACTCACTGAAACCATCCCAAGGGGAATATCCCAGTTGAAAGTAACAGAGAAGATGAAATGGTATAGCTCTGTCAATAGATCCTAATCAGTATATCAGGGATAATTCAGTCCCACTTCTATCGAAATTTAAAAGGAAAAGTGATATCTGGTACAGACTCCCTTCGTCTGTGGCAGGACGTGTCAACCTGGTCAAAATGATATGGATGCCACAGTTACTGTACATACTCCATAATTCCCCAGTTTGGATTAGGGGAAAATGGTTCTTAAAGCGGAGTTCCACACAAAAATGGAACTTCCGCTTTTTGGAACCCTCCCCCCCTCCGGTGTCACATTTGGCACCTTTCAGGGGGGAGGGGGATGCAGATACCTGTCTAAGACAGGTATTTGCACCCACTTCCGGCATAGACTCCCATGGGAGTCTATGCCTCTTCTCGTCCCCACCGCGCTGTCTGCTGGGAACACACAGCTCCCAGGACAGAGCGGGGACCACTTGGGACGCGCAGCGTGACTCGCGCATGCGCAGTAGGGAACCGGGAAGTGAAGCCGCAATGCTTCACTTCCTGATTCCCTCATCTAGGATGGCGGCGGCAGCTGCCGAGAACCGAGCGGGTTCTCGGCGTCCCCTGCCGACATCGCTGGACCCCGGGACAGGTAAGTGGCCATGTATTAAAAGTCAGCAGCTGCAGTATTTGTAGCTGCTGGCTTTTAATATTTTTTTTTTTGGCGGTGTGGGTGAACCCCCGCTTTAAAAGTACCTACCCTTTTCAGGGAATTAATATGGAAAAAAGGCCAGGCCAGGATCAGTTTACAAACGCTGCAGCTACCCACTAGTGAAGGGGGAATGGCGGTCCCCCATCCGCACAGTTACTATCTGACAGCTCAATTACAGCAAATAGGGGGTTCTGCTACCCCGGGAGGGGCAAATGCCAGTGATAAAATTATGCTACAGGGGAAGCCACATAAATCATTGGTGGAAGCGTTGGAGGCAGGCTCGCTACAAGGCGAGTGGCCAACACTTAAAATGGTCACTAAAGTTTGGCAGACAGTTAAGAGAACCATGGGGTACAGAGGAGCCACAGAATATTCGCCCATTTGGCATAATAAGTATCTGCAGGAGCTATTAACTGTTGAGAAAAATAAGATATGGGAAAGTCATGGAATAAGTCGGCTGATACAACCGTATGAGGGCAACATCTTAGAATATTTTGCTGAGTTGAGACAAGAGTATGGGATCCCAAATAAAACATTCTATAGTTATTTACAGATTAGACATGCCTTAGACAACCAGTTCAGGGATTGCCCATTTAAATGGAGTAAGACCCCACTCCTCAATAAAATAAGTAGGGCAGATACTACTAAAGGCTTTATATCTGAGATATATGCACAAATAACAGGTAGAATTAATACGCAGGAAGTGCCCTCTAGGATCAAAGAAAGATGGGAGGCTGACGTGGGGGAAATAACTGAGGATCAGTGGAAGAGGATTCTCGAATTTGGTACATTGGTGTCGGTTTCTCCTTCACAACAAGCTTCACATCTGTTATGCCGCGTACGCACGGTCGGACTTTTCATCTACAAAAGTCCGACAGCCTGTCCGACAGACTTCCTGCGGACTTTCGGCGGACTTGCGGCAGACTTTCTAACGAACGGACTTGCCTACACACGACCACACAAAAGTTTGACAGCCTAGTACGCGGTGACGTACATTGTCAGAGGAATAGCAGAAACTTTGTTTGCCAGTACCGGAATTTCCCTGTACGCCTGCGTGGCAGAATGGCTAATAGGCGTATGCGGGTACGCGATTTAGCAGACCGCGTCACGGCGTAACGGCACACATAGACGTGCAAGTCAGCGGACGGCGAAACGGCGTACGCACGTACGCATCTTAGCTGCACACTGTCATTTCAGCTTCTGTGTTCCTGTTCCTTGTTCTGCTATTGACTCCTGCCTGTTGTGACCCGGATTTCCTTGACCATCCTTGAACTTCTCCTGCACCTTGACCTCGGCTTGCTTAAACGGATTCCTCTTCAGTCTGCTCCAGTGTCTGACCCCCGGCTTCTCTTTAAAGACTTCGCTACTGCCTGCTCCAGTGTTTGACCCCCGGCCTGTCTTGGACTCTCCTATTTGATTGATTCCTGTGTATGACCTTGGCTTGTTTAAACGGACTTCCTTCCTACCGGCTTGCTGTGTTTGACCCCCTGGCTTCTCTACATACTTTGTTCCAGTTATCTACTTCAGGACCAAGGTGTTGGAGCCCCAGTCTGATTCCTCTGCTGATCACCGTCCGGGTGTACCCTGCACGGACTACTACCAGACAGAAGTTCAACACGCAGGCTCCTACTAGTGCCTGGCGACCCGTGCCTCTCTGTGCCCGATACCCTCTGTGCCACCTCCAGGGGTATAGCGTACTCAGCTGCAAGGGGAGCCGCTCTCAGCATCTCGGCCCTGGTGAGTACCCTGACATACATCAAGTCCGGCGAGACTATAAAACGGAAGTTCAATAGCCCGTACGACACCCTTTGGGCTCCTTCTGCTAATCTCGTGTTTATCTCGTGTTAGTAGAAGTTTGGTGAGAGAGGATTCGCGCTTGTGAGACTCGTATTTTTCAGTTCGTTTTAACCGTTGTTCAGTCTGTGCTTGTGAGGTTTGTATCTGCTTTTCAGTGCATTTGGTCAGTTGGCATTGAGAAATCTTTGTTTTATTGGCCGCTCGTTCCTGATTTTCAGGTCGTTCTTCACAGGCCTTGCTGTTCTTCAGTGCGTTCTGTTAAGTGCGTTCTGACCAGCCGACCGTTTTATAGCCATGTTACCTGTACGTACTCGTCGTCGAGCTCGTGCATTGTATGTGTTTGGTGCTGTAGTTTATTCTTCAGACCAAGACCAGTCCATGAACAGGGCGAGGAGGAGTTCATGGACCAAGAATTGGTTGCTCCAGCGTGACCAGTTCTGTCACATGCCATTGATCCGTGAGAATAATCCTGAGGATTTCAGGAACTTTCTCCGGATGACGGACCCCGTTTTTGACCGTTTGGTGGCTTTGCTGACCCCCTATATCAGCAGGCAGGATACCTGCATGAGGCAAGCCATCACTCCGGAGCAGAGGCTAGTTGCCACGTTGCGGTACTTGGCAACGGGGAGAAGCCTGCAGGACCTCAAGTTCTCGACAGGCATCTCCCCCCAGGCTCTGGGGATCATTATCCCAGAGACCTGTTCTGCCATCATCCAGGTCCTGCAGAAGGACTATATTAAGGTAAGAATTGTTTCTTTTATTAGCATCACATGTTCTTTTATTTATTCTTTGATAATGTAATGTATTTCTTAGCTCAAACACTACTTACCATCAGTGTGAATGTCCCCTTTTTCTTCTCACGCATGCTTGATTTGTTTCATGTTCTTTTTGTCATGCATGTATATTTGCCTTCAATAACCTCTCCAGCATACAATGCTGGTCACACATTCACCTAGTATACTCAGTTTGAATGTATTTAGTCAGCTGCATTGTATTTTGTTTCCCCTAAACTCTATCCAAATAGTGTGCTTATAATTAGCTTGATTTCAACCCCCCCCCCTAATAATTTGCTAGAATCTTCTGTGGTGTTGATTTTTAAAAAGCAAATATATGTTGCACTTTGCAAAATGCATGTGCACTCTACAAGTGCATTTGCTCCAGTGCTTTAGTAAATGAGCAGAAGCTCTGCTGATTTCCATCATCAAATCATATACAAGCCACAAAGTGTTTTCATTAATTGCCCTTGCATGTGATTGTGTACTCCTTGCAACATGAAAGCCTTTTTACCTTACCTCATTTACTTTAAGCTGGGGAGCAACTGCACTTGCAGAGTGGGACAACTGCAGTCTTGTAGCCTTTTTAGTCCATAAATCCCTGTGTGTCCTAAAATTAATATGTTTTGGTAATTTCACCACCCCCTAAAATGTAATCAATGTTCCATCAGAGGGGGTGAGCAATCTGATAAGTGTGCCTTTCAATATTATTTCTTCCAGAAGATATACATCATTTAATGTTATACTGATGCTGTGGAATAATGTTTTTAATTGTATAATTTTTTTGCCATGTTCGATTCAAAATGACTGATTTTTGTTTTCTTGTTTGATTCCCCAGTTTCCTTCAACGCCACAGGAATGGCAGACTGTGGCATCCCATTTTGCCACCCGTTGGGACTTTCCCAATTGTGGAGGGGCTATAGATGGGAAACATGTCCACATTGTGCCACCACCCCATTCGGGGTCATACTATTTTAATTATAAGGGGTTCCACAGTATAGTTTTAATGGCGGTGGTGTCGGCACACTATGAATTTCTATATGTGGACGTGGGGAAGAATGGCCGGATGTCGGATGGAGGAGTATTTGCCCAGACGGAGTTCTGCCAGCGTCTCCAGAGTGGTGGCCTGGGATTGCCACCTGATGCGGATAACGTGAAAGGACTCCCCTTTGTCTTCATTGCCGATGAAGCCTTCGCTCTGAGCAAGCACCTCATGGGGCCATTCCCCCAAAGAACCCTCACCCCGGAGAGGAGGGTTTTTAATTTCCGGCTGGCCAGAGCTAGAAGAGTGGTTGAGAATGCGTTTGGGATTCTGGCCAGCCGGTTTCGCCTGTTTCAAACCTCCATTAATTTGGCGGAATACAAACTTAATTTTATCATTTTATCGTGCTGCATCCTACACAACTTTTTGCACAAACACTCTCAAAATTATATGGTGCCAGTTGGGCCTGAGGCCGGACTTATCGTTGAGAATCTTACGGGCCTGAATACTGTCCATACTGGCTTGGCCCCCCAAAGTGCCCGTCAAGTTAGACAGCAATATGTTAATTATTTTATGGGTAGGGGGGCCATTGCAATGGGCCAGGATATCTAAAGATTTAAAATAAAAACAATCTTGATGAAATCTGGAATTATATTTATTGCTTGCCTTTCTTTTGGGCTTTCTCCTAGGTTATGGTCGAGCAGTTGTAGTGCCAACTGTATTTTCCTTGTAAATTTCTAAATAAGCTCCATTGCCACTGTAAACCACTTTTTTGAAATTTATAAACAAACTGATACTGAGCATTGAAATAACAAACCACACATTTATTTAATTCTAAGCAGATGTTTTTAATCTTTGGTATCCATTCAGTTATGCATTTAGTATAAAATGTTCCTAGCCAAAAATATAAAGATATATTAAATAAATTTAGAATAATATAATTAGAGTTAAATATTTTTAGATAATCAAAAATAAAATTTGTTGGGCATTTTGATTTTAGCAAACAGGCCTTTTTTTTCTTTTGGTGTTTTTTCAAATCCTTTTTTTTTTTTTTTGTCTTTTTTCATATCCTTTTTTTTTTTTGGTTTGTTTTGAAAAATAGGCCTCCTTTTTTAAATGTTGTTAAACAGGCATATAATTTAACAGAAAATAATAAAGAGAAGGCCCAGAATGGGGTCAGCAAACCAGGAAATGAAGGACATGATCGATGTTTTGGGGTTTAAAAAAGGGCATTTAGATTCGACCCAAAACATCAATCATGTCCTTCATTTCCTGCTGCATACGATCCAGCCGATTCCGCATTTGATCGATCTCCCCATTCCAGGCCATTATTTGAGCAATTAGCCGTTGGGCACTGTCTGTGGTGAAATAGTCACTTGGACCTAAAGTGGAATGAAAAAAAAAATGTGTTTAGAAATATGCACACATACATAGTTTACCTTACCATAAAGCTGGTGTCTCAGACACTGACCTGGTGGGGTGCCCATGTCGCATACTTCATGAACATCCTCAGGGGTGGCGCTGTTGCTTGACTCAAGCACAACCAGATCACCTAAAATAGAGTAGAAAAATTACATAAAATAAAAGGCAGCCATGCATAGATTACCGTAAGCTGGTGTGTCAGACACTCACCTGGTGGGGTGCCCATGTCGCCCACCTCTCCTTCCTCCACATCCTCAGTGGGGCTTGGGCTGATTTCCCAAGTATGTTCTTTTGCTTGGGGGGGACTGGGTTCCTCTTGTTGGCTGAGTGATTTTTCCCCTATGTGAAGCAAAAAATTAATATACTTAGCACACAGATATTTTAGTACATACTAATCTTCAAACATTTGTAGTGAAGTGGTGTACAAATTGTCTGTTTTTGTAGAGTTCCTAGTAGACTTCAAGATTTTTATTTCTAAAGACATATCAAGATAGATATCTCGATATCTAGATATCAATATCAAAATATATCAAAAAATCTTTGGATCTCTCTCTCTCTCTATATATCTATAACTAAATATAAATCTTCAATCTCAAACAAAATCTAAATCTAAAAATAGATATTAAATAAAAAAAAAAATTCTATATCTATCTATATCTACCTATATATCTATATACATACATATATACATACATACAACATATGTATGTATATATATGTATGTATGTATGTATATATATATATATATATATATATATATATATATACATATGTGTGTGTGTGTATATGTGTGTATATGTGTGTGTGTGTGTGTGTGTGTGTATATATATATATATATATATATATAACGATGTTTATTAAAAGATCGTTTCAAACGATGCAAACAATCGTATAGGAATGAAAAGCACATGGAGCAGTATACGAGGTAATCAACACAAGATGAAAACACAGGTACTTACTTTTTTTCAGCACTTTACGGATCCGTTTGTACTGATCCGGCTCCCTGAGTTTGAGGTCAGA
Source organism: Lithobates clamitans (assembly GCA_037952925.1). Taxonomy (NCBI): domain Eukaryota; kingdom Metazoa; phylum Chordata; class Amphibia; order Anura; family Ranidae; genus Lithobates; species Lithobates clamitans. The sequence continues at coordinate 1,556,761 of JBBGZY010000939.1, read as the reverse complement.
CCATCTTTTTCTAATTTGATCCTTGGAGCGCTGTACCCCAAAATAAGCCTATAAAGTGTCCACCACCTTCGCCATTATTTTGGCCTTGCGCAAATTTGGCCGGGCGTACGGCCCATACTTCCCATCATAGTCCTTTTTTTTAAGAATGGCCACCATCTCCACCATCTCTTCAAAGGACATATTGGAGGCCTTAAATCTAGGCCTCACAGATCTTGACGTTCCGGCCTCCGGGCTTTCTTCGCTACCTGAGGTAGTAAACACCTGATGTGTCTCCGCCATTATTCACCCCACTACGCGCCGTAACTAAAAATGGGCGGAGAACATGAGTTAAAATCGAACGTCAGGGGCGGGCAACGCAGGCGGAGTTTCACACATGCGTAGTGTATAAAGAGGGGCCTTGCGCACGTGTTATACGTACGTTCTGTGCGTAGAATTAAGGGGCGGAGAACATGAGTTAAAATTGAACGTCAGGGGCGGGCGACGCAGGCGAAGTTTCACACATGCGTAGTGTATAAAGAGGGGCCTTGCGCACGTGTCGTACGTACGTTCTGTGCGCAGAATTAAGGGTTGGAGAACATGAGTTAAAATTGAACGTCAGGGGCGGGCGACGCAGGCGGAGTTTCACACATGCGTAGTGTATAAAGAGGGGCCTTGTGCACGTGACGTACGTACGTTCTGTGCGTAGAGTCAAGGGCGGGTTATATGCGTAAACAAAAAGAACGTCAGGGGCGGGCCAAATAGGCGTAGTATTACGCATGTGCAGTGTATAAAGCGCTGTTATGTATTGTGTCGTACGTACGTTCTGTGCGTAGGTTATAGTGGACCGGGACGCTACTAAACGACGATAATTTAAAATTTATACTTTTGGTCAAGACTTTGTAGCAAGCGGCCTATATGGCTTGACAGATTGATGAGGCCTACATAGGGATAAGATGATGAGGGTTTAGCAGAAACCCAATAAGTGTTTTTTGTCTTGTGACTTTATCTTTTATACAGACATTATGAATCCCCTATTTAAGGATCCAGAGTTCCTTACTGCTTTTATTTCTAAATATAGAGAGATGAGGAATTTGTGGGAGGTGAAACACCCACAGTATTATGCAAAGTATGTGAGGAAGTCAACGCTGGAGAGACTTCTGTCCTTTGTCCAGGCGACCATCCCGGAAGCAACAATGGAGACATTGCTCAAGAAAATTGGGGTCTTGAGGAACATGTATAAGAGGAAACATAAGAAGATCCAGGAATCAATGAGATCAGGAGCATCAGCAGATGATGTTTATGTACCCAGGCTGTGGTACTACAATCAACTCCATTTTCTTGATGACCAGACTGAAGCCAGGGCATCACTTTCAACCCTTCCCTCCACCCTTCCCTCCACCCCAGCAGAGGCTGATGAGGAGCAAGCTGGGTCTTCCATCCTGGATGAACCGGATATGACCATCTGGAGTCAGGTAAATTATTTTAACAAATATTTACTGTACTAATATTAATTATGTTAACTGGATGTTATAATTGTGTAAAATAATTTTGCCCTCAAAATTGTGTATACATATAAATTGACAGTAGTGGCTAAATATGTTTGGCACCTGCTTGAAATAATTAGGGTGTCTGATTAGACTCTTTTATTAAGTATTCACATTGAATTTGCTAGTCATGAGAAGCAAACTGTGTGTCATTGATGAACCCAAAAAAATATACTAAAACTATGTCCTTTTTTTATACACAGGATAAGTCCATCCAGGAGGAATGTGGGGAAAGTGGCAGGCAGGAGGAGACCGGGCCCATGGACAGCCTGGAGGAGGCCGGATTCACCATCATCCTGGAGGAGGCTGGGCCCAGTGTCAGGCAGGAGGTGGCTGCTGCCAAGTGAGGTGGCTGGGCCAAGTGAGGTGGCTGGGCCAAGTGAGGTGGCTGGGCCCAGTAGGAGCCTGACTGAATCCCAAGTGCCTCCCCTCCACCTTCCCAAAAAAAGGGCCAGAAAGGGGACGGTCACACAGGAGGCATCCCTGTGCCTCATGCAAGAGGCCAACTGTTTTTTAAGGAGCCCCCCTGAAGCGGAAGAGTCCTATGGCTGCTACTTAGCCAGCAGGCTTTTTCAAATGGATTGGGAGCAGCGCCTCATTTGTGAGCGACTATTTGGGGAAACAATCCAGAAGGGGCTGCAGGGCACGCTAACACGAAACACCCAACTACATGAGGCAGCCCCCCTCCTCCTCCTCCTCCTCCTGCCACAACTGAAACACCAGAGCCACAGCCTCGAAAGAAGGCTACAGGGAAGGCTGCAGGGAAGGCTGCAGGACAGCGTGGAGGAAAGGCTGCAGGGAAGAGAAGAAAGTGATGACTTGGGTTCAGTCTGGTCTGACAGAAGACGCAGGCTGTTGTAGTACCACAGTCTGGGGACATCTATATCATCTGCTGGTGCTGTTGATCTCTGGGATTCTTGGACCAGATTGTGCTCCCTCTTATATGGACTCCTCAAGATCCCCATTTTCTTGTACACATACTTTTTCCAGCGTTGACTTCCTCTTTATTTTATTTAGACCATAAATAAATGGATCTTTTTTGAGTTTAGGTTTTTTATTTTAAATCATAGATTTTAGACACAATGTTAAATTAACAAGGGACAACAATCTCATTGATTTTGCAAAAACACACCAAAAATAGATTAAAATAATGTTAATAATGTTCGAGTGGTAAGTATTTAAAAAAAAAAAGATACATAACCAAAAACGGTTCTTTGGGTTAACTTTATATAAAAAAAATAACAAATCACTATAAAAACAAAAATTATAAAGGGTTCTTTGTGGTAACTTTACAAACATTAAAAAAAATACAATAAAAACCTAAAAAGAAAAATGGTTTCTTTGTGGTAACTTTACAAACACCAAAAAAAAATAAAAAATTATATATAAAAATGGGTTCCCTGTGGCAACTTTACAAACAAATTTATAGATAAACAGAAAAAAAGTTCCACAACAATCATAAAATAAATATCTGGTTAAAAATTACAAGAAAAGATGACTCCACCAAAAAAAAAAAAAAATTTTAAAAGTATTATTAGTATGAAAACATTGTTTTGAAAAAGCATACCATGTCATTCATGAGATCAAAGAGAAAAAGAATCCAGAAATCAGTTTGGGAGAACTCTGTTTGAATAGGAACAGCAAAACATCTTCGTTCTTTATAGCATTCGTAAAGAAGACATTAAATGCGCTGCATTCAACGATCACAGATTTTGCAGCATGAGGAATGTGCTTCCTACAATACGAACACTAGTTTTACTAGACCGAGTGCTTCCGTTTAGTTTTTGCTTATGAGCATGCGTCGTTTTTTTGTCCGTAGGATTAGCATACAGACGAGCGGATTTCGGGGTCCGTCATAGTTACGACGTAAAGATTTGAAGCATGCTTCAAATCTAAAGTCCGTCGGATTTGAGGCTGAAAAAGTCCGCTGAAAGTCCGAAGAAGCCCACACACAATCGGATTACCAGCCAGCTTTAGTCCGTCGGCGTACGTTGGAATTTTGTAGACGAAAAGTCCGACCGTGTGTACGCCCCATTATTGTTACTTAGAACTTATTACACTCCTAAGAAATTGTTAATGTTTGAACGTAGACTTGATGACAAGTGTCCTAGATGTCAGGGGACTGGGGACCTCATACATATGATGTGGAGATGCCAAAAATTGGTCAGATATTGGTCAGAGATTTTAAAAATTATTAAAACTACATTCAGGATTAAATTAGAGCTAGAAGCTAAAGTATGCGTCTTGGGCCACATCAATGAAAACTTAGGGAACGCGAGTGTAATTATAGCGACAGCGAGGTGCCTGTATCAAGCGAGGAAATTAATAGCACAATCCTGGCAATCAACTATGCCCCCTACTCTGGCAGAATGGGTTAGGACTTTAAATGCATTAGTGTGGAAGGAAAAAACAACTTTCATTAGAAAGGGTAACTATAGTAAGTTTGTTAAGACATGGAAACCCTGGCTCCAAGGGATGGTCTGTCCCCTATGAACGTCGCATTAGAGCCCCATAGAAAGGTTTAGTTAAAAGGGGGAAATGTTAAGGGAGGGGGAGGGAGGGGCGAGAAGGAAAAGGAAGAAAGAAAGAAAACAGTTCCTTACAAACGTTGCATTTAAGGAATAACATACATACAGAAGATGAACATTCTAACGGGAAGGAAGGTGGGAGGGTGGGGGATATAGGTTATAAAGAAATGTTGGTAATGTAGGCACATAAGATAATGGATAAAGTATACTTGAGAGTAGGGATGAGCCGAACACCCCCCTGTTCGGTTCGCACCAGAACATGCGAACAGGAAAAAAGTTTGTTCGAACACGCGAACACCGTTAAAGTCTTTGGGACACGAACATGAATAATCAAAAGTGCTAATTTTAAAGGCTTACATGCAAGTTATTGTCATAAAAAGGAGACCTGGGTCCTGCCCCAGGGGACATGGATCAATGCAAAAAAAAGTTTTAAAAACTGCCATTTTTTCAGGAGCAGTGATTTTAATAATGCTTAAAGTCAATTGCATTGCATTGCCGACAATACACATAGAAGTTCATTGATAAAAACGGCATGGGAATTCAACACAGGGAAACCCCGAACCAAAATTTAAAAAAAAAATGACGTGTGAGTCCCCCTAAATTCCATACAAGGCCCTTCAGGTCTGGTATGGATATTAAGGGGAACCCCAGCCAAAATTTAAAAAAAAATGACGTGGGGTTCCCCCTAAATTCCATACCAGACCCTTTAGGTCTGGTATGGATTTTAAGGGGAACCCCGCGCCAAAAAAAAAAAAAAAAACAGCGTGGGGTCCCCCCAAAAATCCATACCAGACCCTTATCCGAGCACGCAACCTGGCAGGCCGCAGGAAAAGAGGGGGGGACGAGAGTTCCCCCCCCCTCCTGAACCGTACCAGGCCACATGCCCTCAACATTGAGAGGGTGCTTTGGGGTAGCCCCCCAAAACACCTTGTCCCCATGTTGATGAGGACAAGGGCCTCATCCCCACAACCCTGGCCGGTGGTTGTGAGGGTCTGCGGGCGGGGGGCTTATCGGAATCTGGAAGCCCCCTTTAACAAGGGGACCCCCAGATCCCGCCCCCCCCCGTGTGAAATGGTAAGGGGGGACTTACCCCTACCATTTCACTAAAAAACTGTCAAAAATGTTAAAAATGACAAGAGACAGTTTTTGACAATTCCTTTATTTAAATGCTTCTTCTTTCTTCTATCTTCCTTCATCTTCTGGTTCTTCCTCCGGTGTTCTCGTCCAGCATCTCCTCCGCGGCGTCTTCTATCTTCTTCTCCTCGGGCCGCTCCGCACCCATGGCATGGAGGGAGGCTCCTGCTCTTCTCTTCATCTTCTTCTCTTCTTCCTTCTTCTCTTCTTCATTTTCTTCTCTGGGCCGCTCCGCACCCATGCTGGCATGGAGGGAGGCTCCCGCTGTGTGATAGATAGATAGAAGAAAGAAGAAGCATTTAAATAAAGGAATTGTCAAAAACTGTCTCTTGTCATTTTTAACATTTTTGACAGTTTTTTAGTGAAATGGTAGGGGTAAGTACCCCCTTACCATTTCACACAGGGGGTGGGCTGGGATCTGGGGGTCCCCTTGTTAAAGGTGGCTTCCAGATTCTGATAAGTCCCCTGCCCGCAGACCCCCACAACCACCGGCCAGGGTTGTGGGGATGAGGCCCTTGTCCTCATCAACATGGGGACAAGGTGTTTTGGGGGGCTACCCCAAAGCACCCTCCTAATGTTGAGGGCATGTGGCCTGGTACGGTTCAGGAGGGGGGGCCGCACTCTCGTCCCCCCTCTTTTCCTGTGGCCTGCCAGGTTGCGTGCTCAGATAAGGGTCTGGTATGGATTTTTGGGGGGACCCCACGCCGTTTTTTTGTTTTTTTTGGGCGCGGTGTTCCCCTTAAAATCCATACTAGACCTGAAGGGTCTGGTATAGAATTTAGGGGGAACCCCACGTCATTTTTTAAAAAATTTTGGCTGGGGTTCCCCTTAATATCCATACCAGACCTGAAGGGCCTTGTATGGAATTTAGGGGGACTCCCACGTCATTTTTTTTTTTTAAATTTTGGTTCGGGGTTGCCCTGTGGGGAATTCTTATGCCGTTTTTATCAATGAACTTCTATGTGTATTGTCGGCAATGCAATAGCCGCGGGTAGTTTTAAATGTGTTTTTTCCTTCGAAAAGTCATTTTGCTGTCAGACTGTTCTAAACACAGGAAACATGCGCCCCTTTACAGGCATACTATAGACACCCCCCAGGTACGAAATTTAAAGGGATATTACACTTTTATTGTTTGACTTTAAGCATTATTAAAATCACTGCTCCTGAAAAAACGGCCATTTTTAAAACTTTTTTTTGCATTGATCCATGTCCCCTGGGGCAGGACCCAGGTCCCCAAACACTTTTTATGACAATAACTTGCATATAAGCCTTTATAATTAGCACTTTTGATTTCTCCCATAGACTTTTAAAGGGTGTTCCGCGGCATTTGATTTTGCCACAAACACCCCAAACTGTTTGCTGTTCGGCGAACTTGCGAACAGCCAATGTTCGAGTCGAACATGAGTTTGACTCCAACTCGAAGCTCATCCCTACTTGAGAGGTGTATCTAATTGTACATGTGTATTTCTTTTGTTCGTTAATGTGGAAAATAATAAAAATATTTAAAGAAAAAGAAAAAAGGAAAAAATTCCATGTACATACATATCACAGGTTCCTCCCATGTACATAAGTATTGCAGGCTCCTCCCATGTACATAAGTATCACAGACTCCTCCCATGTACATAAGTATCACAGACTCCTCCCATGTACATAAGTATCACAGGCTCCTCCCATGTACATAAGTATAACATCATGTTTCCACTGATCATCCTTGAGATATCTACAACTTGATTGAAGTCCACCTGTGGTAAATTCAGGTGATTGGACATGATTTGGAAAGGCACACACCTGTCTATAGAAGGTCCCACAGGTAACAGTGGAGGCAATGGAGGCACAGATCAGGGGAAGAGTACAGAAACATTTCTGCGGCATTGAAGGTCCCAATGAGCATAGTGGCCTCCATCATCTGTAAATAGAATAAGTTTGGAACCACCAGGGCTCTTCCTAGAGCGGGCCGCCCGGCCAAACTGAGTGATCGAGGGAGAAGGGCCTTAGTCAGGGAGGTGACCAAGAACCCGATGGTCACTCTGACAGAGGTCCAGTGTTTCTCTGTGGAGAGAGGAGAACCTTCCAGGTGAACAACCATCTCTGCAGCACTCCACCAATTAGGCCTATATGGTAGAGTGGCCAGATGGAAGCCACTCCTCAGTAAAAGGCACATGACTGCCTGCCTGGAGTTTGCCAAAAGGCACCTGAAGGACTCTCAGACCATGAGAAACAAAATTCTCTGTTCTAATGAAACAAAGATTGAACTCTTTGGCCTGATTGGCAAGCGTCATGTCTGGAGGACACCTGGCATGGCTCATCACCTGGCCAATACCATCTATACAGTGAAGCATGGAGGTGGCAGCATCATGCTGTGAGGATTTTTTTCAGTAGCAGGAACTGGGAGTCTAGTCAGGATTGAGGGAAAGATTAATGCAGAAATGTACAGAGACATCCTTGATGAAAACCTGCTCCAGAGCGCTCTGGACCTCAGACTGGGGAGAAGGTTCATCTTCCAACAGGACACTGTACCTAAGCACACAGCCAAGATAAAAAAGTAGTAGCTACGGGACAACTCTGTTAATGTCCTTAACCACTTCAATACAGGGCATTTATACACCCTTCCTTCCCAGACCAATTTTTAGCTTTCAGCGCTCTCACAGTTTGAATGCCAATTACTCAGTCACGCAACACTGTAACCAAACACAATTTTTATCATTTTTTTCATACAAATATAGCTTTCTTTGGTGGTATTTAATCACCACTGCGTTTTTTTATTTTTTGTGACCAAAGTGAAAAAAGAGTGAAAATTTTGAAAAAAAAAACACTTTTTTTTTGTTTCTATGATAAAATTTTGAAAATAAGTCATTTTTGTTCATAAATTTGGGGAAACATTTATACTGCTACATCTCTGGTTAAAAATAACCCAAATTAGTGGATTTTACTTAGTCTCTGTGAAAGTTATAGAGTCTACAAGCAATGGTGCAAATCATTGAAAATTGATCACACCTGATGCACTGATGGCCTATGGCCCCGTTCACACAGACATGTCCGTGTGCGGGCCCTGCTTTGCTCAGAGGGGGATAGCGCCGTCGATCCCAGCTAAGCAGGCAGATGACAGGTCTGCCTCTGCACACTGTGCATCGACCGACCTGTCAGAGCGCCGCTCTCCTCTATGGGGGATCGGATGAAAACGGACTGTAGAGTCCATTTTCATCCTATCCGATCAGCAGATGGATGGAAAAAGAAAAAAGGGGGGTTGAATCGCGCTAAAACAGATTGGTGATCATACACATCATCACCAAACCAAATACTTAGAACTAAGTGAAGAGTTCCCCTTCAGTGTATACATAATATACAAAACACATATCAAATGAATAATCAATCCAAAAATAAAATGTTCAAAGTGATAATAAAAAGTCCATGTATAAAAAATAAATCACCCAAGTGATATAAAAGTATCTAAAAAAAGTTCCAAAAAACATAAATTCTTGCTGTGAGAAGAAAAAAGCGTGCTTGCTCCACCACCGTGAAATCAGACTGGCCGCTTAAAAGAAACTCATGATCCCCTGTTACAGAGGATCAGAGAAAGCTGTTTGTTAATACTGCTTCGAACCACGACCAATGGATCAGAGACCTTATACCAAGACGGGACATCAAAGACTGCAGGGTCAGGCTAAAGATGTTCACACTGACAGGTACTCAGACATCAGCCCACAGCATTGCAGATACGGTCATAGAAGGAAAAAAAGGCTCCATATAGTGTAAAATCATTAACTTTATTGGATAAGTAAAAGGTTAAACTCACATGTTAGTAGAAAATAGTAGGCATGTAGTGTAGTCTGGAGCGCCGGCCGGAAGCTCACACACAGCCCGTCCTACTGGAAACAACGGCAGCAATGGGAGGTGACGAGAACACGTCGCTCTGCCCTACGCGGCGTTTCGTGATAGAGTCACATCATCCAGGGCGCCCCCTGGATGATGTGCGTATGCGTTTGCTTCTCCATGTGAGCACACGGGACAGGCGCATTTTAAAAAATTAAATTTTTTTATTGTTAATTATACTTTTTTTTTATTTTGACACTTTTTTGAAAAAAAAATTGATCACTTTTATTCTTATTACAAGGAATGTAAACATCCCTTGTAATAGGAATATGACTAGGGATGAGCTTCGTGTTCGAGTCGAACCCATGTTCGACTCGAACATCGGCTGTTCGGTAGTTCGCCGAATTGCGAACGATATGGGCCGTTCGCGCCAAATTCGTGTGGCGCGTCACGGCCCATAATTCACTGCGGCATTGCAGTGCATTGCTTGCTGATGATTGGCCAAGCATGCACTATGACCCGCATGCTTGGCTAATCACAGCGCCGCCTGAACAGAGAGCCGTAATTGGCCAAAGCCAAGGAGGCTTTGGCCAATTATGGCTCAGGGGATTTAGTACACGCCCCACACTATATAAGGCCGCCTGCACGGCGGCCCTGTGCAGTGTGTTCCGGTGTGCTGAGAGATAGAGAGAGACAGTGTCATTTCATTTGAGTTAGCTAGATTAGGCAGGACAGTCAGTCAGTTAGCTGCACTTAAAGTGTATTTTGTATATATATATATGCATCCCAGGTGTTGCATATATATATATATATATATATACACTGTATTCAGTTTAGCTAGATCCGTTCCTGTTATCTTCCTACTGACAGGCAGGCTTGTCTTGTTACAGTATTTACAGCTACCTGAAGAAAATTACTGGTGTTCTTTTGATCCTATTAGTACCACAGTCAAGCAGCTAGACTATTTACATTTAGTGCAGTGCGTCCTGCTCACAGTGTTCAGCTAGATCCGTTCCTGTTATCTTCTTACTGACAGGCAGGCTTGTCTTGTTACAGTATTTACAGCTACCTGAAGAAAATTACTGGTGTTCTTTTGATCCTATTAGTACCACAGTCAGGCAGCTAGACTATTTACAGTTAGTGCAGTGCGTCCTGCTCACAGTGTTCAGCTAGATCCGTTCCTGTTATCTTCTTACTGACAGGCAGGCTTGTCTTGTTACAGTAAATACAGCTACCTGAAGAAAATTGCTGGTGTTCTTTTGATCCTATTAGTACCACAGTCAGGCAGCTAGACTATTTACAGTTAGTGCAGTGCGTCCTGCTCACAGTGTTCAGCTAAACCTACTAGTAGTTAGTTTTGCTAGCTGCAGTATCAGTACATATATATATATATATATATATATATATATATATATATATATATATATCCCAGCTTAGTGCAGCTACAGGCCATTAGTATGTCTGGAAGGCGAAGAAGGAGAGGCAGACAGTCACAAGCCAATAAGAGAGGGCAAGCAGGCTCTGTGTCTAGTGCTGGTCGTGGAGACGGTGCATCCTCATCAGCACGTGGCCATGGGACACGCTTGGCCTTTTTTTCGGCAGCTGGCCGTGTTGAGCCGCAACATGCGGAAGACTTGGTCGAGTGGATGACCAAGCCGTCCTCATCCTCCTCATCCTCTCTCACCCATGCCCAGGGTACTTTGTCTGGCAAAGCAGCGGCCTCTTCCCTCGGCTCAATGTCATCAGTGACTCCTTCCCTAGCCCCACCATGTCCTCCTGAGGAGTCCCTTGAACTGTTTGACCACAGTGTTGGGTACATGCTCCAGGAGGATGCCCAGCGTTTGGAAGGCTCTGATGATGATACTGAGCTCGATGAAGGCAGTAACATGAGCATGGACAGAGGGGGTGCCCAAGAAGGACAGCAATCTGGCAGTCATGCTCCCCCTGCTGCAGCATACTGCCAGGTTTGCTCCAGTGATGAGGAGGGAGGGGATGATGAGGTCACTGACTCAACGTGGGTGCCTGATAGGAGAGAGGAGGAGGAGGCGGCACATCACCAATGAGGCAGGATGCCCTCCAGGGGCCAGCCTAAGGGCAGCACATTGACTGCATCACACCCCAAAGCTTCACATGTGCAGGGCGCTGCAGTCTCTGCGCGTTATTCAAAAAGTTCTTTGGTGTGGGCCTTTTTTGAGACGAGTGCATCAGATCGCACCGCTGCTATTTGCAACATATGTCTCAAGCGTATCTCACGTGGCCAAAACATCTCCCGCTTGGGTACCACATGCTTGACCAGACATATGTTGACCTGCCATGCAGTTCGTTGGCAAGCGTATCTAAAAGACCCACACCAAAGAACAAAGAGGACCTCTCCTTGCTCCTCATCAGCTGAGATTTTCAACCCCACTAGACCTTCAGTCCTCTCTGAGACCTGCACTGAGAGGAATGAAGGTGTAGAATTAGGTGTGTCACAGCCAAGTACTTGTGGGCAATCTGCTTTTGGTACACCGACGTCAGATTGTACCAGGCTAATTTCCCTGCCCCAGCTGCTGCACCGCCGAAAGAAGTTTGCTCCCAGACATCCACATGCCCAGCGGTTGAATGCTAGCTTGGCAAAATTGCTAGCACTTCAACTGCTGCCTTTTCAGTTGGTAGACCCTGCCCCATTCCGTGAGTTTGTGGAATGTGCGGTTCCTCAGTGGCAGGTACCCAAACGCCACTTTTTCTCACGGAAGGCGATTCCGGCTCTCTACCGGCATGTGGAAGGCAATGTCCATGCCTCGCTGGACAGGGCGGTCAGCGGTAAGGTGCATATTACCGCTGCCTCATGGTCCAGCAGGCATGGACAGGGACGTTACCTAAGTTTCACGGCGCATTGGGTGACTCTACTGCACCTTGTCCTGCATCCTTTCCAGCTGCCAGCAGTGTTGGAGGTTGTTCCGCCACCACGCCTCCAAAATGCTAATGATTGTGACACACCTCTCTCCTCCACCCCCTCCTCTTCTTCTTCCTCCATGGCCTCTTCCTCGGAACCAGCGGTGCTCCGTAGTCGTTCAAGGGGCTACGCAAGTACGCAGGCCAAAAGATGCCATGCGGTGCTTGAGCTGGTGTGCTTGGGGGACAGGAGCCACACTGGGGCAGAGGTTCTGTCAGCTCTGCAGGGGCAGGTTCAGAGGTGGTTGACTTAAGGCAGGAATGGTGGTTTGCGACAATGGCACCAACCTCCTCTCTGCCCTCCGACAGGGACGAATGACCCATGTGCCCTGTTTGGCTCACGTCCTTAACTTGGTGGTGCAGCAGTTCTTGGGCAGGTACCCGGGCTTACAGGATGTCCTGAGGCAGGCCAGGAAAGACTTTGTGCATTTCCGCCGGTCATATAATGCCAGTGCTCGGCTGACGGACCTCCAAAAGGAGTTTAACCTGCCCAAGAACCGCCTAATCTGTGACATGCCCACCAGGTGGAACTCAACGTTGGCCATGCTGCAGCGGCTGCACACGCACCAGAGGGCCATCAATGAGTACCTGTGCGACTATGGCACCAGGACAGGGTCAGGGGAGCTTGTTTTTTGTCCCCACGCCAGTGGGCCATGATCAGGGATGCATGCACTGTCCTGTCACCATTTGAGGAGGCCACGAGGATGGTGAGCAGTGACAGTGCATGCATCAGTGACACTGTCCCCCTTGTCCACCTGTTGGAGCACACGCTGCATGGAATAATGGACAGGGCACTTGAGGCAGAACAGAGGCAGGAAGAGGAGAACTTCCTTAGCTCTCAAGGCCCCCTTTATCCAGACAGTGTTCCTGTGTGCCCGCCAATCACACAGGAAGAGGACGAGGAGGAGGAGGAGGAGGAAGATTGTGTCAGTATGGAGGTGGAGCCTGGCACTCAGCATCAGCAGCAGTCTTTAAGGGATCAGTCCCAAGAAACACATGGACTTGTACGTGGCTGGGAGGAGGTGGCTGCGGACCATGTCGTCCTTAGTGACCCAGAGGACTCCGGACCGAATGCCTCAGCAAACCTACCCTGCATGGCCTCCCTGATCCTGCAAAGCCTGTGTAAGGATCCTCTTATTCGTGGTATCAAGGAGAAGGACCAATACTGGCTGGCAACCCTCCTTGATCCACGTTACAAGGGTAAGGTTGTGGACCTTATCTTGCCATCGCAGAGGGAGCAGAGGATGAAACATCTTCGGGAGGCCTTGCAGAAAGGTCTGTGCAACGCGTTCCCAGAGACTGGCAAGATAAGGTTGTGGACCTTATCTTGCCATCGCAGAGGGAGCAGAGGATGAAACATCTTCAGGAGGCCTTGCAGAAAGGTCTGTGCAACGCGTTCCCAGAGACTGGGAGGTTACAAACTCCTGTTTCTGGACAACGTGTTGCTGAGGCTTCGGTCAGTCAAAGAAGGAGCGGCGGAGAAGGTGGCCGTCTGACCGATGCGTTCAGACAATTTTTTGGTCCGTAGCCCCAAGGTATGATCGGTTCCAGCAACCATCGCCAGCGTCTGTTTTACATGGTGCAGGAATACCTAGGGGCAAGATCTGACTTGGACACCTTTCCCACCGAAAATTCTCTGGGTTACTGGGTCTTGAGGATGGATCACTGGCCAGAGCTTGCACAGTATGCAATTGAGCTACTGGCCTGTCCTGCATCCAGCGTTCTTTCGGAACGCACATTCAGTGCTGCTGGAGGCGTGGTAACCGATCACAGGGTGCGTCTGTCCACCGACTCGGTCGATCGACTGACCTTCATAAAAATGAATCAGTCTTGGATCACCACCAGCTACCAAGCACCTGATGCTGATGTAACCGAATAATTTTTTTTGAAATCTCAAATCCCTTCAAAGACTGCCTATGCTGATGCTGAGTGACTATCCCTGAGTAATTATCCTCTTCCTCCTCATTCATCACGCTAATAGCTTGTAAGAACATTTTTGGTTCTGGGCGCCACCACCAGTGCCTAAGGCACAATTTTTCAGCCCCTGTTTAACAGGGGCGTGTAATTACAATTTTTGATGCAATACTTTGCAGCAGGGCTCGTTCCTGCGTTCCAACTAGAGTGTCTGTGAGGGGTTGCAGTGTTGTGGCACCAGCACCAGTGCCTAAGGCCCAATTTTTCTGCCCCTGTCTAACAGGGGTGTGTAATTACAATTTTTGATGCAATACTTTGCAGCAGGGCTCGTTCCTGCGTTCCAACTAGAGTGTCTGTGAGGGGTTGCAGTGTTGTGGCACCAGCACCAGTGCCTAAGGCCCAATTTTTCAGCCCTTGTTTAACAGGGGCATGTAATTACAATTTTTGATGCAATACTTTGCAGCAGGGCTCGTTCCTGCGTTCCAACTAGAGTGTCTGTGAGGGGTTGCAGTGTTGTGGCACCAGCACCAGTGCCTAAGGCCTAATTTTTCAGCTCCTGTTCAACAGGGGCATGTAATTACAATTCTTGATCTAATATTTCACAGCAGGGCTCTGTGAGGGCTTACAGTGTTGTGGCCACAGCAACACCTAAGGCCCAAATTTCTGCTGAGTATATAGGGCAGGACCCTACTTACAAACATCTAACTTACAAATGACTCCTACTTGCAAACGGAAGGAGACAACAGGAAGTGAGATGAAATCTACCCCTAGGAAGGGAAATTCTCTCCTGTAAGAGTTAATATGGGAAAAAACATTTCTCCTTTCCACTGATGCTTTATCACCAATCCTTGTTCCACAAAAAAACCCAAATTTTCAAAAAACATTTTTCATTGGGACAAAAAGTGAGGTGAAATCTTCTGAAGAGGAGGAAAGACAGCAAAACAAATGTCACAGGGGTGATAACCCTTCCCTATGTTTTCCAAAAAGCTTAAAAAAGATTTTTTGGATGGAGCTAAACACGTTAAAAATGTACCCGTTCAAAATTACAAAGAGATTCTACTTAACAACAAACCTACAGTCCCTGTCTTGTTTGCACCGCCTGTATACTGCTGTTCAGAGTATATAGGGCCTGGTGGCCCCACACCTTTCCTTATTTTAATTTGGGTGCGGGGTTCCCCTTAATATCCATACAAGACCCAAAGGGCCTGGTAATGGACTGGGGGGTACCCATGCTGTTTGTCTCACTGATTTTCATCCATATTGCCAGGACCTGACATTACATTAAACCTGCAAGCAGTTTTAAATTAGATTTTTTCCTTTAAAAATGACATTTGGTGCAGGGATTGTTCTAAACACGGGAAACACGCGTCACTTTACAGGCATACTATAGACACCCCCCAGGTACGATATTTAGAGGAATATTTCACTTTTTTTTTTTACTTTAAGCATCATTAAAATCACTGCTCCCGAAAAAACGGCCGTTTTTAAAAGTTTTTTTTGCATTGATACATGTCCCCTGGGGTAGGACCCGGGTCCCCAAACCCTTTTTAGGACAATACCATGCAAATTAGCCTTTAAAATGAGCACTTTTGATTTTGAACGTTCGAGTCCCATAGACATCAATGGGGTTCTAACGTTTGTGCAAACTTTCGGTCCTTTCGCAGGTTCTGGTGCGATCCGAACCGGGAGGTGTTTGGCTCATCCCTAAATATGACATGACAGGTCCTCTTTATAGTGAGATATGGGGTCAATAAGACCCCACATCTCACCACTAGGCTGGGAAGCCTGAAATAAAAAAATAAAAAAACTGATCATGGCTTCCCAGCCAAGGCGGCGCTTTTTTTTAATGGAGAGGCCAGGCGTGGCATCATAATATCGCGCCCGGCCTCCGACGATCATAGAAACTCCGGCGACCATCTGGTCCACCGGAAATCTCTATGATCAACATCCAGGGTCGGAGGATCTGCTCTCCAACTCACCGATTGTAGCGGTGAGTCGGTACAAGCACCGGAAGGCGGCGGGAGGGGGGGGCATCCCCTCTTGCATCCCGTAAGAATGATCAAGCAGCGGAACAGCTGAACAGGTGTAGGGAATCGCTGGCTGAAAACGGCAATATCCAAATGATGTCTGTAGCTACAGGCATCATTCAAATATCCCCGCTCAAAGTCCATCACGTCATATGAAGGTGGACGGGCGGCAATCGGTTAAATATTGTGCCTGGGGGGTGTCTATAGTATGCCAGTAAAGTGGCACATTTTTCCCATATTTAGAACAGTGTTACAGCAAAATGACATTTCTAAAAGAAAACTTGTCATTTATATGTAATGAATTGTCAGGTCTCGGCAATATAGATAAAACTTTTGAAAAAAAAGAGCATGGGATCCCCCCAGTCCATTACCAGGCCATTTGGGTCTGGTATGAATATTAACCACTTCAGCCCCGGAAGGATTTACCCCCTTCCTGACCAGAGCACTTTTTACAATTCGGCACTGCGTCGCTTTAACTGCTAATTGCGCGGTCATGCAATGCTCTACCCAAACGAAATTTGCGTCCTTTTCTTCCCACAAATAGAGCTTTCTTTTGATGATATTTGATCACCTCTGCCGTTTTTATTTTTTGCGCTATAAACGGAAAAAGACTGAAAATTTTGAAAAAAAATGATATTTTCTACTTTTTGTTATAAAAAAAATCCAATAAACTAAATTTTAGTCATAAATTTAGGCCAAAATGTATTCGGCCACATGTCTTTGGTAAAAAAAATGTCAATAAGCGTATATTTATTGGTTTGCGCAAAAGTTATAGCGTCTACAAACTAGGGTACATTTTCTGGAATTTACACAGCTTTTAGTTTCTGACTGCCTATGTCATTTCTTGAGGTGCTAAAATGGCAGGGCAGTACAAAACCCCCCCAAATGACCCCATTTTGGAAAGTAGACACCCCAAGGAAATTGCTGAGAGGCATGTTGAGCCCATTGAATATTTATTTTTTTTGTCCCAAGTGATTGAATAATGACAAAAAAAAGAAAAAAAAAAATTACAAAAAGTTGTCACTAAATGATATATTGCTCACACAGGCCATGGGCATATGTGGAATTGCACCCCAAAATACATTCAGCTGCTTCTCCTGAGTACGGGGATACCACATGTGTGGCACTTTTTGGGAGCCTAGCCGCGTACGGGGCCCCGAAAACCCAGCACCACCTTCAGGATTTCTAAGGGCATACATTTTTGATTTTACTCCTCACTACCTATCACAGTTTTGAAGGCCATAAAATGCCAAGATGGCACAAACCCCCCCAAATGACCCCATTTTGGAAAGTAGACACCCCAAGCTATTTGCTGAGAGGCATGGTGAGTATTTTGCAGCTCTCATTTGTTTTTGAAAATGAAGAAAGACCAGAAAAAATTTTTTTTTTCTTTTTTCAATTTTCAAAACTTTGTGACAAAAAGTGAGGTCTGCAAAATACTCACTATACCTCTCAGCAAATAGCTTGGGGTGTCTACTTTCCAAAATGGGGTCATTTGGGGGGGGGGGGTTTGTGCCACCTGGGCATTCCATGGCCTCCGAAACTGTGATAGGTAGTGAGGAGTGAAATCAAAAATTTACGGCCTTAGAAAGCCTGAAGGCGGTGCTTGGTTTTCGGGGTCCCGTGCACGGCTAGGCTCCCAAAAAGTCTCACACATGTGGTATCCCCGTACTCAGGAGAAGCAACAGAATGTATTTTGGGGTGTAATTTCACATATTCCCATGGCATGTTTGAGCAATATAACATTTAGTGACAACTTTGTGCAAAAAAAAAAAAAAAAAAATTGTCTCTTTCCCGCAACTTGTGTCACAATATAAAATATTCCATGGACTCGACATGCCTCTCAGCAAATAGCTTGGGGTGTCTACTTTCCAAAATGGGGTCATTTGGGGGGGGGGTTTGAACTGTCCTGGCATTTTATGCACAACATTTAGAAGCTTATGTCACACATCACTCACTCTTCTAACCACTTGAAGACAAAGCCCTTTCTGACACTTTTTGATTACATGAAAAAATTATTTTTTTTTGCAAGAAAATTACTTTGAACCCCCAAACATTATATATTATTTTAAAGCAATTGCCCTACAGATTAAAATGGTGGGTGTTTCATTTTTTTTTCACACAGTATTTGCGCAGCAATTTTCAAACGCATTTTTTGGGGAAAAAACACACTTTTTTAAATTTTAATGCGCTAAAACACACTATATTGCCCAAATGTTTGATGAAATAAAAAAGATGATCTTAGGCCGAGTACATGGATACCAAACATGACATGCTTTAAAATTGCGCACAAACGTGCAGTGGCAACAAAATTACTACATTTTTAAAAGCCTTTAAAAGCCTTTACAGGTTACCACTTTAGATTTACAGAGGAGGTCTACTGCTAAAATTACTGCCCTCGATCTGACCTTCGCGGTGATACCTCACATGCATGGTGCAATTGCTGTTTACGTTTGACGCCAGACCGCCGCTTGCGTTCGCCTTAGCGCGAGAGCAGGGGGCGACAGGGGTGCTTTTTTTTTATTTATTTTTTTTAATTATTTTTTTTTGCTTTTTTATCTTATTTTTAAACTGTTCCTTTCATTTTTTTTTTTTAAATCATTTTTATTGTTATCTCAGGGAATGTAAATATCCCCTATGATAGCAATAGGTAGTGACAGGTACTCTTTTTTGAAAAAATTGGGGTCTATTAGACCCTAGATCTCTCCTCTGCCCTCAAAGCATCTGACCACACCAAGGTCGGTGTGATAAAATGCTTCCCCAATTTCCCAATGGCGCTATTTACATCCGGTGAAATCTAAGTCATAAAATGCTCGTAGCTTCCGGTTTCTTAGGCCATAGAGATGTTTGGAGCCACTCTGGTCTCTGATCAGCTCTATGGTCAGCTGGCTGAATCACCGGCTGCATTCTCAGGTTCCCTGTTGAGACAGGAGAGCCAGAGAAAAACACGGAAGATGGTGGGGGGGGGGCATTCCCTCCCACTGCTTGTAAAAGCAGTCTAGAGGCTAATTAGCTGCTAGGATTGCTTTTACATGAAAGCCGACCGCTGGCTAAAAAGAATGATACCAAGATGATACCTAAACCTGCAGGCATCATTCTGGTATAACCACTCAAAGTCGTGAATGGCGTACCTGAAGACAAAAAAATGGTTAACAATAAAGCACAGTAAACGGTAAAGTATAAATAATTACATACCTGAAAAACAAACATGATAAAACATAATAACAATAAAACATTGCAGAATAGAATACAGTAAAAAAAGAGCAGAACAATAGAGAGAGAGAATAGAGAGAGAGAGAACAATAAAACGACAACAATTTTTTTTATTTTTGTTTGTGTTTTTTTTTTTTTTACACTTTTTTTTTGTAACTGTAACTTTTATAACTGTAACCGGTTCCAGGTTCGAGTCTCTCAAAATGCGATGGCATCTTGGGAGACCCTGTGAAAGTGTGCCTAGTCTGTGCAATGCTGTACGCTACGCTAATACTCAACTAGTGCATGGTAGCGTTCAAAACATTCACCAAGTGTTACTGCAGTGCTGGTTTGACTACGACCGGGGTGTACTACGCCGCTGGTGCTTGCCAGTTCACCAAAACGCTACAAAGAAAAGTGACAGTGATCGATCGATACTGCACTTGGGTGGGCTGGACTGGGCTGGGCCGGGCGGAGGGGCAAAACGCAGGTGCTAGCAGGTATCTGGGCTGATCCCGCTAACACTGCGTTTTTGGGAACCCTAAACTGCTGGGGACGCTAGTATAGATCTGATCGGATCAGATATTGATGCGTTCAGATACTATACCACTAAGGGAGGTGTACGGTGTGTGTACGGTGCGTGCGTGGGTGTTCGCGGTACTGGCGCTAATCTGACGCTGCCTAGGGCGACGCATATCACCGCCGGGCGATCAGGGGGCTAAACCTTTATTCGGTAATAAACAGCGGGTGCCCTGACACTATAAAAAATAAACGAACTAACCAGCGTCACCCGTAACGGTTATACGGTGATCAGTGGTGAAAGGGTTAACTAGGGGGCCATCAAGGGGTTAAAACATTTATTAGATAGTATATGGTGGTCCCTGTCGCTATAAAACACTGACGGCGAACCTAAATATTTACGTCCCTAACTAGCGTCACCAGCGACACTAATACAGCGATCAGAAAAATGATCGCTTAGCGACACTGGCGACAGGGGGTGATCAAGATGTTAAAACTTTATTAGGGGGGTAAGGGGGGTACCCTAGACCTACAGGGGGCTAAACCTTTATTCGGTAATAAACGGCGGGTGCCCTGACACTATAAAAAATAAACGAACTAACCAGCGTCACCCGTAACGGTTATATGGTGATCAGTGGTGAAAGGGTTAACTAGGGGGCAATCAAGGGGTTAAAACATTTATTAGATAGTATATGGGGGTCCCCAACGCTATAAAACACTGACGGCGAACCTAAATATTTACGTCCCTAACTACCGTCACCAGCGACACTAATACAGCGATCAGAAAAATGATCGCTTAGCGACACTGGTGAGGGGGGGTGATCAAGGGGTTAAAACTTTATTAGGGGGGGTAAGGGGGGTACCCTAGACCTACAGGGGGGTAATACTAACTGTCCCACCACTGCTAACTGTCACAAACTGACACTATGCAGTAATCAGGAAAAAAAAAAAAAAAAAACCTGCTTGGTGTCAGTTTGTGACAGGGGGGGGTGATTGGGGGGGATCGGGGGGCGATCGGGGGGGGATCGGGGG
Organism: Lithobates clamitans; assembly: GCA_037952925.1. NCBI lineage: Eukaryota > Metazoa > Chordata > Amphibia > Anura > Ranidae > Lithobates > Lithobates clamitans. The sequence goes on along the minus strand of JBBGZY010000939.1, from coordinate 1,536,148 downwards.
TGTAATATATGCCTGGCATGTTCTACTGTGTTGTGTGTGAGTGTTGGTGCACTTACATGTCATCTCTCCTCGAGGCTGGAATGGAAACTGCCAGACCGAGGAGAGATGACATCACATCCTCTGCCTCTGTGTACTATACAGAGGCAGGGGATGTTTCTCATTGGCTGGGAGCGATCGCGAGGGGGAGCCATGATCGGATGGCCTCCCCCTCGTCTGTCATCACTCCCAACCAAATGCCGACCGCAGCTGGCACCGGGGGGGGGGTCCGATCGGACCCCCCACCCGCGGGAAGGCAATCACGTTTCAGGTACGTGATTTTGCCTGCCCGTGCCGCTCTGCTCACGTATATAGGCGTGAGGCGGTCGGCAAGTGGTTAAGGGGAACCCTAAACCAAAATTTAAAAAAAAATTGCGTGGGGGTCCCCATTAAATCCATACCAGGCCCTTCAGGTCTGATATGGAAGTTAAGGGGAACCGTGGACCAAAATTAAAAACAAAATGGTGTAGGGGTCCCCCCAAAATCCATACCAGACCCTTATCTGAGCATGCAATCTGGTAGGCCGCAGGAAAAGAGGGGGGGGCGAGTGAGCGCCCCCCCTCCTGAACCGTACCAGGCCACATGCCCTCAACATGGGGAGGGTACTTTGGGGTAGCCCCCAAAGCACCTTGTCCCCATGTTGATGGGGACAAGGGCCTCATCCCCACAACCCTTGCCCGGTGATTGTGGGGGTCTGCAGGCAGGGGGCTCATCGGAATCTGGTAACCCGTTTACGTAACCGGGTGGCCCCCTCCCACTCTGACGCCACAGGGAAGCCATGGGGAAATCCCCATGTGTCAGAGGGGGGTGAGGTCACCCGGGAACGTCACCGGGTGGCCCCACCCTCAGTTATATAAGAACTGTCAAAGGCGATGAAACGTCACACGGCGGGAGCCTCCCATAGAGGCGGATCGGTGGCGGATTTTTTTTTTTTTTTTCCAAATAAAGCTTTATTAATTTAAATTCATACAGAAAAGTAGTACACAAAAGCAAGGTTTGAGATAAAATGAAAACAGTGTTATACAGAGGGAACAGTCCAGAGAGTACAACGTTGTATTTTAACAAGTATTCAAATCTACGACTGTGGAGTTGTTGAAAAACACATTACATCTGGGGTGTGGATATATGGGATTACAGAGTAGTGTGGGCAGAAAATATAAAGAACATATATTAAATCAGGTAAAACATTTTTTAAACATGTTGATTTTTGAGGGCGAAAAAGATTAAAAAGGGAGAGAGGAGTAAAAACCGTATTATAATAGATTGCCTATGATAGCCTTAGTATATGAGTCTGAGATTTTTGTTGGATTTTGTTTGGAATAACCGTTAATTACTATGTCTGTGTGAGAGTGTGAAATTGATCCTGGTGCATGGTGTCCAGAAGTCGGGTAATGTCTGTAGATAGAGATATAATCATAGCATACAACAATAGATACCTAACATAGCAAAGTTTCGATTAAATGGTGGTCAAAATATAGTGAGAAGTACAAAAGGAAGGTAGGGGAAAGTTATTTCCCGTCCCTGGCTCAGCCATGGGTCTAACGGGAAATATCTTTACAGAAGGACCAAGTCCCAGGAAGAAAAGCATAATAGAGCTTTTGAAGTGAATTCTGTATGCGTAATGATATAGTTGCCTCCTGAATTTTGTTTCATGCACGGCTATAGGGAGGACTATAGACAGTTGGGATGTGTGATGTGTCCTATGGTGTGCTGGAGGAGGATTCCTGACTGATTAATTGGGTATATTCAGATGTTGTGTGGAAATCTAGCCAACAGGCCCAAGTGTTCCTGTATTTAGTATAGGAATCCTGTGCTTGATGTACAAGTTCCTCCATTTCAGCTATTTTGTTTACTCTTTTGAACCAGTCTGCGATTGTGGGTGAGTTGGGAGATCTCCAGATGTAGTGCTAGGGATTTGTGATAAGATTTCATCGGTAGGGAGGAGTGGTGTAGGAGGGCTTGTGCTGGAGAGAAATCTAGCTGAAGTGCAGTGATTTGGGAGGAGAGGTGAAAAACTTTAGTCCAGAAGGCAGAAATCGCAGGGCAGTCCCACCATATGTGAAGGAGTGATCCGTTTTTGTCATTACATCTCCAACAATTAGATGGGATCTCTGGATTAATGGTGTGTAACTTGAGAGGCGTCTTGTACCATCTGGAGAAAAGCTTGTATCCGTTTTCTTGAGTTGTAACATTAATGGAGCCTTTGTGTATGTTATAGTATATCTTTTCCCATTCCTTATCAGAGAGGTGGATGGAAAGATCTTTTTCCCATTTTGCACTAGCTATATTTGTTTTAGGAGTATGCTCGAGAAAGAGGTTCAAGTATATGGTGGATATCAGGTGTCTTTGTGGTTCAGTGGCAGAGCAAAGGGATTCAAAGTGTGATTGGTTTCTTGAGTATGCAGCCCTAGTTTGGGGATCAAGAAGAAAATGTCTGAGTTGCATATAAGACCAGAAAGGGATCTGGTGATTCGTTTCTTGGGAGTTCAGTGAGGACAGCGGTTTAATATTCCCCTTAGCGAAGAAATCTCCCGCTGTCATCCTTGTCTGGGATCCTATTTGATGTTGGAAAGAATCATCAATGCCTGGTGGAAAGTCAGGGTTATGTTTGATTGGCGTGAGAGGGCCTGGAGAGGAGGAAATATGCAAATGTTTACATGTCTTTTTAAAGGAATTCAGTGTTGTACCGATAAGGGGATGTTGTTTGCAATGTGGAGAGATGTGGCGAGGGTGAATCCAGGGTAGATTATGGAGCGGGATTTGTGAGAAGGCTTGTTCAATTGCGATCCACGCTTTAGTTTTAGGGTGAACATTCCAGTCCACTATTCGAGAGAGTTGACAGGCCCAATAGTATTTTCGAAGATCCGGTAGGCCTAACCCACCTTTCATTTTGGGTATGGTCATTCTGTTGAAACTCATTCTAGGTCGCTTATCGTTCCAGATGAATTTCATACAGGATTTGCGGTATGCATTGAAAAAAGTTTGTGGTAGTGACACTGGGATTGTTTGGAGCAGGTATAGAAATTTTGGCATTATAGTCATTTTTATAATGGAAACTCTGCCAAACCATGAGAACAAACCCGTTGACCAAGTGTTGAGGTCTTTTTGAATATTTTGGATAATGGGAGTATAGTTTTTGCTATATAAGTCCGATAGCGAGGTTGGAATGTAGACCCCAAGGTATTTAATGGCGCTCGGTTTCCATTTGAAAGGGAAATTAGTTTGACATTGTTTCACTATATCTGGTGGTAGAGTGATATTTAAGGCCTCTGATTTAGCGAAGTTAATTTTAAGATATGTGAGATTTTCAAAGAGAGTAAGATCTTTGAGGAGATTGGGTAGCGTAATGTGTGGCTCTGTCAGGAATAGTAGGATGTCATCCGCAAATGCCGCTAATTTATAGGTAGATTTTGCGATGGTTATTCCTTTAACGTTTGGATTGTTTTTTAGATGCGTTAGACATGGTTCCAGTGCCAAGACAAAAATAAGCGGAGAGAGTGGGCATCCCTGTCTTAGATATGGAGAAGGCACTCGACAGGTGTCCATTTATCCGGACTTTGGCAGTTGGGGTGGAGTATAGAGCAAGAATAAATTGTAGCATGCGATCTCGTATGCCAATGTGTGTTAGGACCTCTTTTAGGTAGTCCCAGGCTACCCTGTCGAATGCCTTCTCCGCATCAAGGGAAAGAAGGAATCCCGGTTGTTTCTTTGAAGTCAGCCAATTGTAAATACTGATTGCCTTTAGGGTGTTGTCTCTTGCCTCTCTACCTGGGACAAAACCAACTTGGTCCAAGGAGATGAGGCCAGGGAGAAGGGGTAAAAGTCTATTAGCCAAAATTTTTGCATATATTTTCAGGTCAACATTTAGTAGAGATATTGGTCTGTAGTTGTGAACTAAATTTGGATCTTTATCAGGTTTTGGAATAACCACTATGTGGGCTGTGAGAAGATCTCTGGGAGGGGGGTTCTCGGATGAAAGGGAGTTGAAAGCATTTAAGAAGTGAGGATAAAGCGTAGCAATGAATTCCTTATAGTATCCTGCTGTTAGGCCATCTGGACCTGGACTTTTGCCTGTTTTGAGTTGTTTGAGCACAGTCTCTAGTTCATCCTTAGAGATGGGACGTTCTAGATGCGATGCTTCTGCATCAGAAATGGGTTTGGGACCATGTTGGGCTAGGAAATCTTTAATCAAGTGTGTTCTACGATCATTGTTTATCATGGGTTTATGTGGATTGATATTATAGAGCTGCGAGAAATAATTCACAAATTGGTCTGCTATCAGTGTATTAGACGTTACTTTAGAACCCGAAGGGTCATTAATGGAATGAAGTGTTGTAGATGATCTTTTTGCACGGAGGGCTCTGGCTAGAATTTTACCGGATTTGTTGCCATGTTCGTAGAATATTTTTTGTGATAATATGTATTTGCGTTTTATTTGTTTATGTAACCCTTCTTTCAACTCTGTCCTCACCTGAGTAAGTTCCTCAAGTGTGGAGAGAGCTCGAGTTTTCTTATGTATTTTTTCTAAATCCTGTATGCGTTTGGAAAGGATAGAAATATGCGCTTGTCTTTCTCGTCTTCTCTTGGAAGCGATAGCTATTAGTTTTCCCCGTATGGTGCATTTGTGGGCTTCCCATTTTATCATTGGGGATATTTCAAAGGAGTTGTTATCCTGGAAATAAAGTTTTAGATTGTCGTGTATCGTAGACACTATTGAAATGTCTGTCAGCAGTGAGGGATCAAGACGCCATATTTGTGAGCGAGTATGTTTGGATGGAAATTCCAAGGACATGGTTATCGGGTGGTGATCTGATATGTACATTGGTTCGATGGAGGTGTGCTTGAGCATGGTGAGATCGCTTTGTGAAATAAAGAAAAAGTCAAGTCTGGAGTAACTGCCATGTGGGTTGGAGAAAAAAGTGTAATCTTTAGTTGAGGGGTTTAAAGTACGCCATGCGTCATGTAATGTCAATTCTTGAAAACATTGTTTAATTGCTCGTAACGCGGAGAAGGGTAATTTGGATGCACCCGAGGATGTATCTTGTATTGGGTTTAAGGGAACATTAAAATCTCCTCCAGTTAATAGTATACCCTCTTGAAATGATGCGAGCAATTGCAGTGTGTGTCGGAAGAACGGGACTTGTTTAATGTTGGGGGCGTATATGTTTGCTAAGGTTAAAGGTTTACCGAAAAGTGAACCTTTGACAAATAGAAATCTTCCATCTTCATCCGCTAGAGTGTCTTTGATTATGAGTGGATACTGTTTTGAGATAAGGATAGAGACTCCTTTTGTTTTTGATTGTTTGTTGGTAGCATGAAAAGCTGTTGGATAATGTAAGTTGGAGAATTTGGGGATAGAGTCCGTTTTAAAATGCGTTTCTTGGATGTATATAATGTCTGCCTTGAGTTTATGCATATAAAGGAGAACTTGTGTACGTTTCTCAGGGACATTTAGTCCCCGTGCGTTGAGTGAGACTAGTTTAGTAGTGGCGTTGTGATGAGATATTGATGTAGAATTGTGTGAGACCGTTGTCATTCTGTAATTTGGGAGGTGTTGTGAGTTAGACTGGAGTGGTGTTTACTGAATATAGTCCGCGTTGCAGGTGTATGTGTGGCAGAAAAAGAACAGTAGTTGGACTTGTGCCTTATGCTCTTATGTGTGGAAGGCGCGTTCTAGGAGAGTGATGAGATTCTACTCAGGATGAGAGTAGATTGTTCAGGAATAGGGAGTGATGTGAGGGATATTGGGTATGCGGGGGAGAGGAAACTGTGAAGACCACTGTGTAGTGTTGTTAGGGGTTATAGGTAGTGGAAAGTAATCCGGGGACTAGCGATGCCTGCTCGCTAGGCTATGTACGAGTATACACTCGTGATATATGGTACCGGAATGGGTCAGTGGTGGTTTAAAGGAGGGTTGAGTGAAGAAATCAGGTAATCAATTGAAACCACTGTTTGGGAAGGTGACCAAACGGTAACGTAGAGAAAAGTAAAACCTGTCAGTAAGGGACAAGAGCCGCTGACATATGGGATAGATGTAGGAAGAAGGCATGGACTGAAGACGGTCCATGTGTGAAATGGTTGCATTGAGAATGCTGTGAATGCCGCCTATTAACTTTCTCAGTGGATTTGAAGAAACAGCATGGGTCAGATTTGCGAAAAGCAGATAAAAAATTAGGTGTATGGTCAGATGAAACATTAAGTTAATGACATATTTTGTGAGATCGTTCCCCTGGTGAACGTTAAGTGAGAGGAAAGAATGAAAAAAAAAAAGACAGAATAATAAAAGAAATAAAAGAAATAAACATCCCCATGAGTAGCACATAAAATAAACATCTGGTGAGGCGCAGATATTCTGGTGAGGTGAGGCGCAAAAGTCTATGTAATAATTCAGTTAAACAGTCAGCCAGAAAACTTGAACAGTTTGCAGATCAGAGTATTCAACATAGGTAGAAAGTATTATCTCTTAATATAGATAAACCGTGCCTGAACTAATTAATAATTAACTACCCCTGAAGGCTTTGAAGAAGCTTGTCAAAATAATTAATAAAACGAAGTATCCATGTAGATCGTTATGCTAATTAGGAGCATATCTCATTGGATAGGAGGAGATGATTATATGAGAAAGATCAATGTCTGTGAAACTCCCTTAGAGTGCCTTTGTCTGAGAAGCCTTTCAGTTCCTTTTTGGCATGTAGACAGCTGTCTAGTCAGGGAAAGGCACTCGTAAGGATAAGTTCTATATAATCATACAGGGTAGTGAGTGCCCTAATCTTTGCGTAATTCATGACAGATAAGGTGATGTTAGGACTACTAAGGAGATGAATCATGTGTCACAACCATCTCGGGCTGGGATGACACAGGCATCCTCCTATGGGAGGTGCGTGTGTGGAGGCAGGGGAGAGAGGTCTGCAGCGTGTCACCACGGTAACAAGTCAGGTCTCTAACCCTGTGAGAGCCAATGAGCGACTGCATGAGTCATGTTGGGGGAGAACTTTTTACCTCAGACCTTGGCTCCTCTCATGAATTTGCGCCAAAAGACAGCAACCAATAGAGCGATGAACAGCTGGTTGTCATGGCAATAAGATTGTGTGGTAGTTCTAGTAGTCACCTAATGTAGTTGCTATCTAAGAGGAACAGAGAGTTAATACAGGATTAAAATAGGGGTGTCAATGAATATTACTAGCAACCTGTTGTGTGTAAAAGAAGGGCATATTTGCAGTTATAATTATCAATCCGTGTAATCGGAGCAGGATGAAACCCTGTTAAACTGTCAGTGTACCGATCAGCTAGAGGAGGGAGAGATAAAGTAGATTGGAGATCTCTGATGACCCTATACCTCATTAGATTGGAAAATACAGTCACATAAGAATTTAATTATAATAGAGCTCTAATGAAGGGTGGAACTGCTAGTGTAGGGCTGTATTGGAGAGTAAGGTGTGACAGAACAAACCATGCAGACACAGCGCTGCTTTGGTAGTCAACGTTAAGGGGGATATAGATATGCCTGTGTGTAAGAACTATGATCTACATAAACTAAACTTAACATATTGAAATACTTTAGGAACATATTACCAGCCGGGGTATGAACTTTCAATACTCTAAAAACGGCACATGAACAGTCAGAGGAAATCTTTCAGCCTATGTTGCAGATGCCATCTGTGTTCACCGATCTCTTCTAGCTCTTCTGGAGCGTGGAGGTTTCGTCGGGCTGTAGATGGAAGGAGACTGCGGGTCGGGTTGAAGAATTCTTGGTTCCGATGGCGAACGGTGTCTTCGGTAGCTTGTGTGTTGGGTCTCCATTGCTTCACTCCTGGAAGGTGCTTTAGATGCTGTAGGGGTACGAAATTCCGCGTACCAATCTGGGACCTCCATGAGAGGGATTCCGAGCGTGTCACAGAAGGAATTTAGATCCTCAGGGACTCTGAGGAGAGTTGAGCGTCCTTGTACTGTTGCCGCCAAACCAAAAGGGAACTTCCAGCGGTAAATTATACCCTTGGCCCAGAGTACTGTCAGAAGGGGTTGCAGTTCCCTTCTGCGCTGCAAGGTTATATTTGATAAATCCTGGAATAGACGAAGTTCTGTGCCGTTATGTAGTAAAGGGGTCAGGGAACGTGCAGCCCTCAGGATGTCTTCCTTCAAACGGTAGTCAATAATGCAGCATACCACATCCCTAGGCGGGTCAGAGTCCTTTCCCTTCGGTCTCAGGGCACGGTGGATTCTTTCCATCGCAATAGGAACCTCTCTGGGTCTGCCGAGTATGTTATTAAAGATATGAATAACTTCACTTTGAAGGTGATCCGCATCCACGGTTTCAGGCAAACCTCTCAGCCTGAGGTTATGGCGTCTGCCGCGATTGTCTAAATCTTCCAAGTGGCGATTGACATCTCTTAATTGCCGTGTATGTGTGTCAATCGCCAGATTCTGGTGACGGATCTTGGATGAATGGAGGGCAGTCGTTTGTTCCACCGCCTGAATTCTGCCTGTAATAGCTTGGATTTCAATTTTTAAATCTGAGATTGCTGCTGTCAGGGTGTCCTTAATGTCCTCAGCCACGGATCTGAGATCGCTCAGGCTCGGATGCTGATGAGGAGTGAGGAGAATTCCCCCGTCACTGAGTTCAGCGTGAGATGGGGAGGCAGCAGCATTAGAGTGAGGAGGATGCTGATGCTGGCTCCGTGAGGTGGGAGCCGGCGCCGAAGTTCCCATCTGTGCCCGGAACATCTCCGGGATGTTCTGACTGGATCTTGCCGGTATTTCACGGGGAGAACGGGACCGGGAGGTCGACGAAGTTCTGGAGGATGTACCCATCGCTTTTCGGGTGTTTGGGAGGCCGTTGACCGTCCTTGGAATTCAGATTTCTATCCCTGTCAGCGGAGCTCTGAAGTTAAGCAGCCATTCTCTACGAGGTCAAGCCACGCCCCCCTCGGTGGCGGATTTTTTTTTCGTTTTCGGTCTGTTAGCGGAGCGATATATGAAGATGAATGGACATTGTGGGACATTTTTTATTTTTTTATTTTTTAATAAAGGACTTGTCCCAAGCTGTGTCTTGTTTTTTTTAACATTTTGACACTTTTTTTGTGAAATGGTAGGGGTACATTTGTACCCCATTACCATTTCAAATGGGGCAGGCCGGGATCTGGGGGTCCCCTTGTTAAAGGGGGCTTCCAGATTACGATAAGCCCCCCGCCCACAGACCCCCACCACCACCGGGCAAGGGTTGTGGGGATGAGGCCCTTGTCCCCATCAACATGGGGACAAGGTGCTTTGGGGGGTTACCCCAAAGCACCCTCCCCATGTTGAGGGCATGTGGCCAGGAGGGGGGGCGCTCTCTCGTCCCCCCTCTTTTCCTGCGGCCAGCCAGGTTGTGTGCTTGGATAAGAGTCTGGTATGGATTTTGAGGGGGACCCCTACGCCATTTTTTTTTAAATTTAGCGCAGGGTTCCCCTTCAAACCAATACCAGATCTTAAGGGTCTGGTATAGATTTGGGGGGGACCCCTACGCCATTTTTAAAAAAAATTGGCGCAGGGTTCCCCTTAATTTCCATATCAGTCCTAAAGGGCCTCATATGGATTTCAGGGGGACCCCCACGCAATTTGTTTTTGTTTAATTTTTAAGGAATATTTTATTTTTATTGTTTCACTCTAAGCATTAAAAAAAATCACTGCTCCCAAAAAACAGCAGTTTTAAAAAAAAATTTGCATTGATACATGTCCCCTGGGGCAGGACCCAGGTCCCCAAACACTTTTTATGACAATAACTTGCATATAAGCCTTCATGTTCGTGTCCCATAGACTTTAATGGTGTTTGTGTGTTCTGACAAATTTTTTGCCTGTTCAATATGTTCTGGTGCAAACCGAACCGGGGGGTGTTCGGCTTATCCCTACTCACAACCTGGAATTAACATTGATTGTTTGAGGATTTGCATCATTTAATTTACAGAACATGCCCACAACTTTGAAGATTTTTTTTTATTGTGAAGCAAACAACAAATAGGAAAAAATAACAGAAAAAGTCAATGTGCATAACTATTCACCCCCCTAAAGTCAATACTTTGTAGAGCCACCTTTTGCGGCTATCACAGCTCCAAGTCGCTTTGGATAAGTCTCTATGAACTTGCCACATCTTACCACTGGGATTTTTGCCCATTCCTCCTTGCAAAACTGCTCCAGCTCCTTCAAGTTGGATGGTTTGCACTTGTGAACAGCAATCTTTAAGTCTGACCACAGATTCTCTATTGGATTGAGGTCTGGGCTTTGACTAGGCCATTCCAACACATTTTCATGTTTCCCCTTAAACCACTCAACCACACAATATACTTTCAGCTCTTTAAAACAAAGAAAATCATGGGGTGCATGCGCGGAGCAGACAGCGATGGACATGTCCCGCTGAGACTCTGTTATTCCCGGGACTTTGCGGCTACCACAGATGCCCGAATGGCAGGGCAACTAAACAAAAAGCATACTAATATCCTCCTTAGTACCCTGGGAACCAAATAGAATGGTTTTGGGAGCTGCCCGAGGCAAAACAAAAGTGAAAAGCCACAAGGAAAAAACGCTCAGAGGCTCCTGTAATATGGGTCAGTGAAATTCTCCTCACACAGCTAAGGCCGGCGCTGACAAGAAACAGCTTCATTTACCTCAGGAACTGTATGACACAGATAGTGAATACAGCGCCAGCTCCCAGCCACAACAAGCAGATACATTACACCCAAATATATTAAAACAAATAGAGAAAATGCTACAGAAAGCTTTAAAGCAAACCTTTGACCAAATTACAGAGAAACTGACAAAAGAAATACGTGATTTAGGCCAACTGCTCCTCCTCTTTGGTTACAATCAGCCAATAACATTCATCATCATCATTATTTTTACTTATCTTTTCTCCCCTACGTCGAATCTTTTCTCCCCTACGTCGAATCTTTTCTCCCCTACGTCAAATCTTTTCTCTATGTCAAATCTTTTCTCTCTATGTAGAATAATCTTGGACTAATAGAGTTAAGGTTAGGCACATTCGACCACAGGTTTGATGGACACAGATTGTTATTGTCATCATCATGTCGAATCTCCTATCTATATCGAACTGTTGTAGCAAAGAAAACGAAAATAAAGCATTTGTTTATGTCGGCTCTTTCGTTTTTTGAAATCTGCACTTTCGTTATCGTTTGTTAAAACGATAACGAAAATACCTGAAATTCGGACGAAAATGCATTCGGATGAAAACGAATGCACATGTCTAGAAACCAGCACCCAGAGCAAGGCCTCAAGATGGCCGAGCCACATGAGGCTTGCACAGACCAACATCAGCAGAGAGAAAGAGCAAGGGGCAGAGAGACAGAATCGCCTGTGTGTGTGCTCTTTTCATTCAAACATACACGCCTACTCGTAGCCACCCCCATTTGCCTTCCATCCAATAGAAATCGCCAAGAGGTAATCCTTCAAATGTCTGCCCATTCTTCAGGAAACATGCTCTATTGTCCACTAGGGTCAGCATCTCTATTAGCCCTGGGCCGTCTTAGCTAGCCCTATTTCTCTTTGAAGCCTGCAATCACACATATCACAGCAGATGGGCTAGAGACAAGCCCTTTTGTTATGCAGATTCTGTTTGGGGCCACATTCCTCTGTACTTTTTAAAACTATGGGACTGCAATGTCAGCATGTCTGATCTCGGTTGTAAGAACAGATGTGTGGAAACTTTAGACATATAACATTAGACCATGTTGACTTTCAACACTCTCATAACAGAGATCAAAGATCCAGAAGGCCGCTATCTCATACTTTTGGGACACCTATGTGATATCCCACTCACAATTGTTTCCTATTATGCACCTAATAAAAGATTTGCATAAAATGGGTACACTTTTGATATGTGGTGATTCAAATCAAGTTCTATACCCCTATCTAGATAAATCCCCAACTCCAACCATATCCAGCTCTCACTGCTAGATTCCTGGCGTGAAATAAATTCTTCAAAACGTCAATTCTCTTTTTACTCCAACCCACATAAATCTTTTTCCCGTATTGACCATATCCTAATATCTATAAGTATGTCACCAGAATTGCTCAACTCTTATATTAAATCTTATACTTGGACAGATCATTGTGCGATAATTTCAACCTTTATTTCTTTAATCCCAAAAGCTCAAGACCCCACATGGCACACCCATCACATTCATCTGACTTAGAATCAGCAATAAAAGAATATCTGGGATACAATGATACTCCTGATATATCCCCACTGACATTGTGGGAAGCCCATAAACCTGTTCTTAGAGGGGTCTGTTTATGACAAGCATCATACCTTAAAAAAGAAAAACGACAACTACAACAAAAACTAGAAAAAGAATTCAATGACTGCCACACAAATTTCCAATCAAACCCTACTCCAGTGTCAAAAGCACAACTTGATAAGGCAAGTTTAAATCTTGACCTATTCCTATCAGAATCGGTGGACAAAACAATACGTAAATCTAAACATGAATTCTACTTTAAAGCTAAAAAACCTGGCACCCTTCTTGCACGTGTGCTTCAAAAATTAAATAACCCCTTGAAGCTAATTCGCCTAAAAATACCCCATGATAAATACACTAGTAACCCAGTAAAGATATTACACATCTTTCATAAACATCTTACTTCTTTATACAAAAAAGAAGGATCCTTCGACCAATCCTCAGCAGAATCATTTTTTTCACAAGTTAAACTTCCAACCATTTCTCAAGTTCAATACGATAACCTTGAAAGTCCTATTGAACCTATAGAAATCAAAATAGCAATTAAATCCCTTAAGTTAAATAAATGACCAGGCTCTGACGGATTCTCAGCCCTCTACTATAAAAAATTTTCCCATATTCTTACCTCCATGCTGGCAAAAGCATTTAACTCCCTACTTAACAAACAATCCTTCCGACCGGAAACTTTAACAGCAATAATTTCAATGATCCCTAAACCTCAGTCTGATGACTCATCTAACTTTAGACCTATATCCTTATTAAACCTAGATATAAAACTACTAGCAAAAGTAATGGCGCCTCGTCTTAATAATATAATTGGTTCATTAATAAGCAAAGATCAAGTAGATTTCATCCCTTTACAACAAGCAGCAGATAATGTTCGTAGAGCATCATTATTGATTCAAGCAGCTAAAACAAGGCGAATACCTCTGTGTCTCCTGTCATTAGATATCAAAAAAGCATTTGATACAGTGACGTGGCCCTACTTAAATTTCACTCTAGAAAAATGGGGCTTTGGCCCTCATTTTCTAAGCTTGGTCACTTCACTTTATAATAATCCCAAGGCATATGTTAAATATGCAGGATACAAATCAGACATGTTTGACATAAATAGAGGAACACGTCAGGGTTGTCCTCTCTCCCTACTTTTATTTGCCTTACTCGTTGAACCTCTTGCCCAGGCTATCTGTACAGACCCCTCAATCAAGGGCATAGATTTAGCAGGCCTTCAACATATATCATGTCTATTTGCTGACGATATATTAATTTTTATATCTTCCCCTCATATTTCTGCTCCCAATCTTATAAGCAAACTAGATCACTTTGCCCAAATTTCTGGACTAATTATAAACTCACAAAAATCAACAGCTTTAAATGTCTCTTTACCCCCGCATACACTACAACAAACTCAAACATCTCGCCCTTTTACATAGTCAACATCTCACCTCACATATCTAGGTATTACTCCTACCCCCAATCTATCTGATATCTTCTCTGCTAACTATCCTCCACTACTACGAAAAATTACTAATTCTCTTAAACAATGGTCCTCTTTGCCAATATCATGGATTGGTAAAATAAATGTAATAAAAATGACTGTATTACCTAAAATGTTATATCTCTTTCGTGTATTACCCATTCCTATTCCGGCATACTTCCTTAGGAACCTACAACGTAAAACACAAGCATTCATATGGAGCTCCTTAAAATCTCGCTTACCTACCCACACTCTTTATCTTTCTAAACTTAAAGGAGGATTCGGTTTCCCTAATTTTACTGATTATTTCCATGCAGCACAAATAGCACATATTCCTAAATATCACACGAAACAGGAGATCCTGCTCTGGTAGCGATTGAATCAATCGACTGTGATCCGATCTCCTGAAATATGTGAAACCAATCAATTTCCAGATTCAGAACTCTTTCGTTATCTACAGATCAAAAAAAAATTTATGCCATTTATACAAGGTAGAGATAATCTATGTGACATAACGCATTTTGAATGTATTTGTAAAAATGACCCCCACTCAAAGGGGCTAATGTCAATGTTGTATAGTCACCTGAATGCTTTGCCTGATACAAAAACACCCTCCTATGTGGAAAAATGGGAGGATGATCTTGGTTTTCACATGGACTCATCCAAATGGGATAAAGTCTGGGCCAATACCAAAATATCTTCTCATAATGTAGTAGCCTTAGAGGCGAACTATAAAGTACTTATGCGTTGGTATCTGGTCTCTGTTAGGATCGCGAAATATGTTCCACAATACTCTCCACTTTGCTTTCGCGGCTGTGGTGATCTAGGAACGCATTTTCATATCTTTTGGGACTGTCATATAGCAAAAAATTATTGGAAAGAAATATTCCTAATGCTCTCTATCATATTCGAGAAGACTATCATACCAGATCCGACAATTGCGCTTCTAAATTTAAAGTCTACCCAAATAATCTATACAAAATTTAAACTCCTTCTACAAATTACCACAGCCGCAAAGCAGACCATCGCCAAAGCGTGGAAGTCCTCTCATCATTAATGCTTTCTGAAACTACGAATAGAATACATCAGGCCATGATCCTCTTGAAAACAGATGCCATATCCAACGATAACATACCTAAATTTGAGAAAATTTGGAGTCCTTGGGTGACCCACTTTCTTTCTCCTAATTTTGACACTTCTTTACTAAGACCTTGGTAACTATATAACTTTGTTTTGAATAACTGATAAAAAGATACTATGTACACATTGTTACTAAGAAATCCCCGGAAACCTCTACTAATCCAGACTTTTTTTTCCTTCTTCTTATCTTTACTTTCCTTTAATTCTTTTCTTTTCTCCTTATTCTATCCTGTCTTCTCCTGTTTATTTTTACATAACAAAATGGTGACATATCCCCAAACCCTGGGCCACCATCATCTGTCTTTGCCCAACGCTCCCATCCCCCTACACCCTCTGACAGGAGCCGCAACCCACAGAACTTGGTCTCTATACCTCTTTCCAAAACCAGCCCCCCCTTTTCCTGTGCCCTTTGGAATGCACGTTCTGTCTGCAACAAACTCACCGCCCTTCACGACCTCTTTACAAATTCCTTTAACCTACTTGCCATTACTGAAACCTGGCTTCATGAATCATATACTATTTCTCCTGCTTCCCTCTCCCATGGGGGCCTTCTCTGGACTCACTCCCCCAGACCAAGTGGACGGAAGGGAGGTGGAGTGGGAATCCTTCTAGCCCCATGCAGCACCTATCAGGTACTTCACCCACCTCCCTCTCTGACACTCTCCTCTTTTGAGGCACATTGCATTCGTCTATTCTCTCCCATTTCTCTAAGAATTGCTGTCATCTACCGGCCCCCTGGACCAGTATCAGCCTTTCTTGATGACTTCTCTGCCTGGCTACCCTACTTTCTCTCTTTAGAATTCCCCACAATTATTCTTGGGGACTTCAACATCCCTGTTAACACTAACACTACTATTACTTCTAAACTTCTCAGTCTAACCTCATCGCTTGACCTGAAGCAATGGATACAGGCTCCTACCCACTCCAACGGCAACACCCTTGACCTTGTCTTCTCCTATCTGTGCACTCCGTGCAACCTTTCAAACAATCCACTCCCACTCTCTGATCACCACCTTATTAGTTTTGCTCTCTCCCTGTCTTCCACCTCTTCTTCCTCCAACCGCCTAACAGTTACACGTAGAAACCTTCGCCACCTCAACCCTTCTCTTCTCTACTCTGCTACTGATCACCTCTATGACAAAATCTCATCTCTGTCCTGCCCCAACCTAGCTACTTTCATCTAAAACAGCTCACTGTCTTCCTCCCTAGACAAGCTTGCCCCCATCACTACAAGCAGAATTAGGCCCCGACTGCTACAACCCTGGCAAACAGATGACACCAGAAGTCTCAGAAAACGTAGCCGCGCTCTTGAGCGCCTGTGGCATAAGACTAAGACCCAGGAAGACTTCACACAATATAAATCTGCCCTCCTAAAATACTACTCCTGCCTTCACACTGCCAAACAGACCTACTTTATCACACTCATTAACACCTTCTCATCCAGTCCACGTCAGCTCTTCTCTACCTTCAACACTCTACTCTGTCCTCCACTGCTTCCACCCACCAACTCACTCACTGCCCAGGAGATTGCCAATCACCTCAAAACTAAGATTGATACAATTCATGAGGAGATCACCAATGCGCAAAAACCTCCCCCATGCAACACCCCATGTCCACAGACACAATCATTACTTCCCTCATTCAACCCTGCTACTATTACTGAGGTTGTTAAACTTTTATCTAGCACTCATCTAACCACCTGCCCCCTGGATCCTGTTCCCTCGCAAATGCTACGCTCACCCTCTGACTCGATTCTACACTCTCTAACTCACATTTTCAACCTCTCCCTCTCTTGTGGCATCTTCCCAAACTCTCTAAAACATGCGCTAGTCACCCCCATACTAAAAAAGCCCTCACTGGACCCCACCAATCTCAACAACTTATGTCCCATCTCCTTACTCTCCTTCTCCTCCAAACTTCTTGAAAGACTGGTCTACAACCTACTAAGCAACCATCTGACCATGAATAAACTTCTTGATCCCCTTCAGTCCGGTTTTCGCCCTCAACACTCCATGGAAACTGCTCTCCTTAAACTCTCAAATGACCTACTAATGGCTAAAGCCAATGGACACTATTCTGTACTACTTCTCCTGGATCTCTCTGTTACCTTTGACACAGTGGACCACCCCCTCCTCCTCAAAAAACTCCACTCCTTTGGTCTCTGTGACTGTACTCTTTGCTGGTTCTCATCCTACCTATCCCACCGCTCCTTCAGTGTCACTTACAACTCTACTTCCTCCTCTCCTCTTCCTTTCTCCATTGGGGTCCCCCAAGGTTCTGTTCTTGGACCTCTCCTTTTCTCAATCTACACCTCCTTGGGTCAGTTGATTGCCTCCCACGGCTTTAAATATCATCTCTACGCTGATGACACCCAAATCTATCTCTCCACCCCCCAGCTCTCTCCATCTGTCTCCTCACACATTACCAACTTACTAGCAGACATATCAGCCTGGATGTCACATCACTTCCTCAAACTCAACCTATCCAAAACCGAGCTCATGATATTTCCTCCCTCAGGTGCCACTTCCACTGATTTCCCTGTCAATATCAACGGCTCAAATATCAACCCATCTCCTCATTCCAAGGTCCTAGGTGTAATCCTGGACTCTGAACTAACCTTTCGACCCCACATTCTATCACTATCCAAAGCTTGCCGCCTTAATCTCCGCAACATCTCCAAGATACGCCCCTTCCTAACCAATGTTACCACAAAGCTTCTAATCCACTCCCTGGTCATCTCCCGCCTCGACTACTGCAACTCCCTCCTCATTGGTTTACCTCTAAATAGGCTATCCCCACTTCAGTCCATCATGAACACTGCTGCCAGGCTCATCCACCTCACAAACCGCTCAGCGTCTGCTACACCCCTCTGCCAATCCCTCCATTGGCTGCCACTCAGTCACCGAATTAAATTCAAGATACTAACTATAACTTACAAAGCCATCCACAACCTGGCCCCCAGCTACAGCTCTAACCTAGTCACAAAATACCAACCTAATCATTCTCTTCGCTCCTCCCAAGACCTCCTGGTCTCAAACTCCCTTGTCACCTCATCCCATGTTCGCCTTCAGGACTTCTCCAGAGCCTCCCCCATCCTCTGGAATGCTCTACCCCAATCCGTCCGATTTTCTCCTACTTTATCCACTTTCAGACGATTCCTGAAAACTCATCTCTTCAGAGAAGCCTATCTGGCCCCCACCTAACAACTGTACATTTATCTTCTCAATCAGCACATCACCCACAGTTATTACCTCTTGTATCTCTTGACCTTCCCTCTTAGATTGTAAGCTCTAAGGAGCAGGGCCCTCTGATTCCTACTGTATCAAAGTGTATTGTATTTGTACTGTCTACCCTCAAGTTGTAAAGCGCTACGTAAACTGTTGGCGCTATATAAATACTGTATAATAATAATAATTTTGTACGTTCTGTTTAATACATGTTTGCTTCATGGTGAACATCCCATTGTACCGCTATGTCTCTCTCTGCGGCCCTGGGTGTATGTCCCCCCTCTTCCATCTTGGCTTCCCGGCACGGTGGGGAGACACAAACCCTTTGTGGTTCTCCACAGTTGGACCTTTCCCCTTTGGCCACTGGAGGGAGCATTCTTCGTGCCGGCAGTGTCCCTTGATCACCACCGGATGATCAGAGGCGTCGCGTGAGGGGGCCACATGGACACCGCAATCATGGCGGCAGTGACTGTGTAAATGGAACACACAGGAAGGATTGCAGCTTTTAGTAAGTGCAACTTTTGGATTCTTTAGGCTGGCTGTTATTTGTATCACACTGACCAACTATTTATATTCCTCACTATTCAGGCTCTTTATAAATCAACCAACACATTTCAACTCAATACAGATATGGTCTCACCCTTAACACTTTGAACACTTGTTATTAGTGCCATACATCTTTTTTTTGTCTGGCACTACAGATCTCATTTATGTTCACCCAATACGGAACTCCTCTTATTAGCAAAGGTAATAACGTTCACCAATTTGTGTTTTGCACACACTTTTGCACTTACTAGCATTTTTGGTTTTTCACATATCATTTGAATGCCATCACCACATTAGTTTTTATTACACATTCATCTTCATACACATTACCTCACCACATTGCAGTCACTTTTAAACTAATCAGGTAACATCATCACTTCTTATCTTATCATACGAATGGTAATACAAATTAATCTAAAAAAAACCCATATAAATAAACATAATATAAAATTAAATAAATGGGTAATATCAGTCCATATAATTCTAATATTTGATTAAGTACCGACCAGTCTATGGTCACATAATAGTACTGTATACTTATAGAATACTTGCTGATTACTTATTGAGATTTCTCAATACCAAACTGCAGGTGTCTCGCCCCATATCCTCCTCTCTAGGTCCAAAAGCATGGCTCTTTGTAAGCCTTGTGGCTTGCGGACTGTGGACTCTCCTGGAGGGTACGGAGGGGACATGCAGACATTTTTGGACCATTGAATGCAGCTGTTTTTAGCAATCCTGGTTGTGCGATACATTCTCATCTGTCCATCTCCGCAATGGTAAATTTATTACCATACAGCTGGAAATGTACTTTTGAACACTATGAAATGTCCAATGATGTTTTGTATACTGCAAAATGTTAACAATGTTGTCCAAATAATTCAAATTTTCTAAAATATTTCCTAGAATTAAAAATCCCCCTGAAGAAGACTAGAAATGAAAGGGTCAAAATGCATTGGGGTTATTCATGTGGATAGTAATGTCACAATGTAATTGATAAACTATGGTTTCCTTGGTGCATTGTTTGCCATTGGTGACGGTCTATTTTGTTGTTTGTGTCGCTAACCACAATTTATATTTTAATTGTATTATTGAATTCAATCATATTTCTCATAAAGTTTTCGCTGCTTAAAAAACCCAGGGGAAACTCTTACATTTTCTGTATACTTTTGGGGTGTGCAGCCTGGTCGACTCTTATATATGTCTCTTTCCATTTTGTATAAACCACTCAAGTGTTGCTTTAGCAGTGCGTTTGGGGTCATTGTCCTGCTGGAAAGTGAACCTCCGTCGTAGCCTCAAATCACACACAGAGTGGTACAGGTTTTGCTCAAGGATATACCTGTATTTAGCACCATCTATCTGTCCCTCAACTCTGACCAGTTTCCAAGTCCCAACTACTGAAAAATATCCCCACAGCACGATGCTGCCACCACCATGTGGTCACAGTGGGGATGGTGTTCTTTAGGTGATGTGATGTGTTGGGTTTGCGCCAGACATAGCATTTTCTTTGATGGCCAAAAAGTAAAATTTTAGCCTCATCAGACAAGAGAACCTTCCTGCATACATTTTGGGAGTCTTCCACATGCCTTTTCGCAAACTAAAAACGTGCCATTTTGTTTTTTGCTGAAAATAATGGCTTTCTTCTGGCCACTCTGCCATAAAGCCCAACTCTATGGAGTGTACGGCTGATTGCCCTCCTATGTACAGATACTCCAGTCTCTGCTGTGGAACTCTGAAGCTCCTCCAGGGTTACCTTAGGTCTCTGTGCTGCCTCTCTGATTAATGCCCTCCTTGCCCGGTCCGTGAGTTTTGGTGTGCGCCCGTCTCTTGGCAGGTTTGCTGTTGTGCCATGTTCTTTCCATTTGGTTATGATAGATTTGATGGGGCTCCTAGGGATCATCAAAGATTTGGATATTTTTTTTATAACCTAAACCTGACTTGTACTTCTCAACAACATTGTCCCTTACTTGTTTGGAGAGTTCCTTGGTCTTCATGGCAGTGTTTGCTTAGGTGTTGCAGCCTCTGGGACCTTTCAAAAAGGTGTGTATATGTACTGACAGATCATGTGACACTTATATTGCACACAGGTGGACATAATTTCACTAATTATGTGACTTCTGAAGGTAATTGGTTGCATCAAAGCTTTTTTATGGGCTTCATAACAAAGGGGGTGAATACATACGTACATGCTAATTATCAGTTTTTTATTTCTGAAAAATAGTTTCATGTATATATTTTTCTAATTTACTTCACAGATTTAGAGTATTGTGTTCTGATCCATCACATATAATTCAGATTAAAAAAACATTGAACTAAAGGCTGTAATGTAACAAAATAGGTAAAAAGCCAAGGGGGTGAATACTTTTGCAAGGCACTGTACTACATTCTGTAGCATTACATTCACATAATAGTATTTGCTTGATGCCCTACACATCAAGTAAGTTGACCACCTCTGGTATAGACCCTAGGGCAGGGGCCCTCTTACTTGAAGACGGAAACCTTTCTTTTTTGGTACAATATGGATATCCCTAGCTGAAAATATGTCTGACATTTTACATAAATGCTTTGTGGCCAGTCATTCCTAAAATGTCAGGCCCCTTTCTAAGTGGCAGCCCCTTTGAACTGTAGTGGTGGCATCACAATAAAATGGCCACATTTTCATTACATTCAATGCCAATTGCTCTGCTCTGAAGGAGTTTGTGATCTCTGAATGCTAATGATTGTGAGATAACATCACACAATGCTATTTATATAGGTAGCTGTACAAAATATTTCCAGCTTTTATGCTTTCCTAAAATGTATTGTTGTTTATGTTTATATATTACATTGCACTTTATAAAAAGTGTGTCCATACACTTTGCGATAAGTATGAAATGTTTTTGGATTATAGAGAGTTATACAATCTGATCCTCACAGTTGGCCAGTTTCAGATGTGTAGCTGGTAAAAGTTAAAGAAACATTGTAGATATCGGTTTATAGTCAGTGTTGTTTGGGAAGAATTTCCAGACATGCAGAAATAAAATGACATTTATTGTGCTTTTCTTTTATAGAATGGAAATCTAAGGCCCGCCCTATATTAACAACATTTTTGCTTTATTTTTTATTATACTCAATGGTGGATTCTGATGGTAAGTTTGTCGCTGTCCTGATAAGTTCAAAGGTTTGTAGACAAAGTAAGCCATTTATCAACCAATACTATATATAGTATAATACTATACAGCACAAGATACAGAGCTGGATTTGACATCAACACTTTGCAGGAAGTCTAATATCATGGTTTTTTTTTTTTTTATGATGCCACATTAGACTGTTATTGTTTATTAAAGTGGAAGTAAACTTCACATGTATGATTTTTACCTATACGGAAGCCTTTAATAAGTCCTCATGCACACGGATGTTTTTTAGCGTTTTTTACAGCTTAAAAATGCCTGTCTATGTTAGTCTATGGATTCATGCCCACCTAGACGTTTTTGAGCTGCAAATAGCCTAGGCGTTTTTAAGCTGTAAAAAAAACCCAGGACCAGTGCGTTCCGAGGAGCGGCGCTAGAGCTGTAAAAACGCGAAACGCGGAAAAACGCGTCCGCGGCGTTTTTTCGCGTTTTTTAACTCCGGCGTTTTTTAGTAAAAAGAGATGATTGGACACTGTAATCTCTGTAAAAACAGGAATTTCCTGTCTGGACATTAGATTACCCAAGAGTCCTTTGCACAGCCGTGTGACTGTGGTGATATTGGCTTCAAGATGGCTAGTGCAGTCTCTCAAGTGGAATTAATAAATGCGGTACAGGCCCATCCAGAACTGTGGGATGTGGCACATCCACTGCATGGAGACCACATCCGGAAGGTGAAAGCCTGGGAGGACATATGTGCTGCGATTACCCCTGGCTGGGAACAAATCAGAAATGCGGAAAGAAAGGAGATAAGTAAGTCTATTTTCCTTGAATGCATGATCTGTTTGTGTGTAATGTAAATGAAGATTGCATATTTAACCCTTTGTTTTCCATGTTATTTTAGGCAAAATTATGCAGCGGCGCTGGAAGTACTCAATGTCCGCGGGCACACCGGCGATCGTCTCAGGGAGAGGAAGAGGTCAATGCCAGTGTAATTTTTACAGTATGTCATTGCAATTTTAATCGCACTGATCGCTATAAAAATGACAATTTTTCCAAAAATGTGTCCAAATTGTCCAATGTGTCGGCCGTATTGTCGCAGTCATGCTAAAAATCGCTGATCTCCCCCATTACTAATAAAAAAAAATTTGCAATCATTGCAATTTTAATCGCACTGATCGCTGTAAAAATGACAATTTTTCCAAAAATGTGTCCAAATTGTCCAATGTGTCGGCCGTATTGTCGCAGTCATGCTAAAAATCGCTGATCTTCCCCATTACTAATTAAAAAAAAATTGCAATCATTGCAATTTTAATCGCACTGATCGCTGTAAAAATGACAATTTTTCCAAAAATGTGTCTAAATTGTCCAATGTGTCAGCCGTATTGTCGCAGTCATGCTAAAAATCGCTGATCTTCCCCATTACTAATAAAAAAAAATGGTCCGGGCTAAAGTAGTTACGTTTATACAATTTGTATTGTTTGCAAGACAACTTCAAATTTTAGACTCGGAGAGGTCGATGAGGAAGATACAGAGCTTCAGAGACCAAACAGTCCAATGACCACCTCTGGATCTCCACGACCGATCAGCGAGGGAGTTGTTGAGGGCACAGATGAGGTAACTGCTTCGGTCTGCCTGTCTATCTCATTGTCTGTCTGTCCATGTACATGTCAATGTAAACATTTTTGTTCTTTTGCAGGAATCGAGGGCTGTGGAAACACCGTCTCCTGCCAGTTTTCAAAGTGGAGAGCAGCGCGGTCGTGGCGGTGTTCGTGGCCGTGGGCGTGGACGTCAGGCGAGGTGCTGCTATAATCCCGAGGCTGATGACAGGGTGCTAGCACTGCTGCAGGAAGTGCGGCAGGAGAGGCGCAGTATGGATGTCTTTTTAGAC